>OZ022240.1:30457032-30489532 GCA_963978895.1 Erpobdella octoculata
ATTTAAATTAGAAAAATTAAAATACAAAAAAATTATAATTACACAAATTCAAGTGTTAATAAATTACAAGCATTAGATTTTTAAAGTGATTCAAAATCTAAAGAAGGTTTGTATTTCTTTGGAATGGCCACCCCCCTTCATCACCCTGGTCTGCACCAGAAATGACATCAAACAGTCTAATTTTCTTTCAAAGCTATTTTTTTTGTATACAAGCTGACCTCATTATTTTAATAATATTTATGCATAATTTAAATTTAAAAAAAGTTAAAATTAAAACATTAAACAAAAAGTAAGGAAATTTTTTTATTAAATAACTATAGTTAAAAGAAAAAAATTCAAAACAACTTAAAGTTCTCAAATGTGCACTTTTCAGCTACACTACAATTTGCTTCTTTATTAAAAATTCAAAACCTTTCAGAAAACCTCATTTTACTCTCAAGTCACTTCCATCTGGGTCTTCTTCAACTCTCTCTCTCTCTCTCTTTCTCTTTCTCTCTCTTTCTCTCTCTTTCTCTCTCTCTTTCTCTCTCTTTCTCTCTCTCTTTCTCTCTCTTTCTCTCTTTCTATCTCTCTTTCTCTCTTTTTCTCTCTTTCTCTCTTTCTCTCTTTCTATCTCTCTCCCTTTCTTTTTCTTTATTTCGTTCTCTTTCCTTCTTTCGTTCTCTTCTGTTTGTTTCTCTTCTTCTCTCTCTAACTTACTTCGTGTCAAGTAACCCGCTTCACTCGTTGCTGAAGAGCGGAAGTAGCAAATCAATGTGTCACATAATTTCATTACTCCCGCCAAAACATGGACCACCCGCACATCCCCAGTGGACAATACTATTGTACTTCACGAGATTTTACGGTACGCATTTGTTATTCCACAAACCCCCCTGTAATACGGTCGTCTGTTTTATCTTTGTTCTTTTTTTTTAAAGTTGCAAGGTTTATAGGATGTTTTTGTCCTCCGATTACTGCGCCTTTAGTGTTTTTAAATATAATTTGTTCGATCAATTATATTTTATAATATTTATGATGAACGGTTATAACGGTAATAGTATAATTAGTCTTGTTTAATATATTTAATATAATTCAATTTTATTCATAGTTTAGTTTTTTTTCAATTTGAATTTTTTGTGTACTTGTCTGACAAAAAAAATATTTAAAAAATTATTCATGTGCATTGGTTTTCAAAAAAGTGATGATGATAATGATTATGATTATGATGATGATGATGATGATGATGACGGTTATGATGATGATGACGACGACGTCGACGACGATGACGATGACGATGATGATAATGATGATGATGATGATGGTGATTATGATGATTATGATGACGAAGACAACGACGGTGATGATGATAATGATGATGATGATGGTGATGATGATGAAGATGATGACGATGATGATGGCGATCATGATAATCATGGCAATCATGATGATGATGATGGTGATGATGATGATGATGATGGTATCATGATGATGATGATGGTAATCATGATGATGATGATTATGGTTGTGATGATGGTGATGATGATGATGGTGATCATGATGATGATGATGGTGATCATGATGATGATGGCTAAAATGACCGCTATTCAGATTAGACTTTGTAGCGAAGCAGGAAAGAAATAAATAAGCTAATAAAAATATAATTTTGAAAAGATATTTCAAATTAAAGCAATTTGTTTAGGATTAATCAAAAATAAAATTCTTCGCTTTAAAAACCTGAATGTTTCAATATAAATTTAATTTATTATAACGTCAGACCAAAAAAATATTTAAAAAAGCAAAAATACAAACATCCTAAGATAATTTATGATCAATCAACAGTCACCGTGATGCAAAACATGAGATGCCATTCACATCACACGATGTGAGATCTTATTCACATCACACGACATAAGATCACAAAACATTCACTAGACTCCAGACAAAAGATCACTTCTCGACTTCACCAGCCCAAACAACACAGAATGGTAAATGAACACTCAACGAAACCAACCATAACTCCCGTAACCACGGCTATCCCCCTGCCGCAGTATGTACTTGGAACGATGTCACCGTATCCGATAGAGAGAAAGGTCACTGATATTAACCACATGGAGTTCAAGAAGTTCTTGTGCTGGTGGCTGTGATAACTGCAAGTTGAATGAATAATAAGCGGCTCTTTAATAGGTTGATATTTATAACCGTTAGTAAGTTATTAATGGTTTGATAATATTAATTTACATATCTAAGAAATCCTGCAGAGAATATATCATTTTGTTTATTGGATTTATTATTGTCTATTTATCGTTCAATTTAACATTGCTCGCACGTTTTAATGTGAATTTTATTTTATTTTTTGGAAAAAACAATTAAATCTTGATGTATAAAATAAAAATAAAAAAGAAATAAAATGAAATGAGACGAAAGTGCTTTTGCAATAAAATAATATTAAGAATAAAATGCACTGAAGATGGCAAGATTAAAAGAAATTAATGAAATTAATTACGTGACAAGGAATGCAAGTGTAGTGTTGGGTGGATAGAGAGAGAGAGAGAGAGAGAGAGAGAGAGAGAGAGAGAGAGAGAGAGAGAGAGAGAGAGAGAGAGAGAGAGAGAGAGAGAGAGAGAGAGAGAGAGAGAATGAAAGAGAGAGAAAGAAACATAGAAAGAGAGAAGAAGGAAGAGAGAAAAAAAGAGAAACGGAATATCACTTTTTCAACAAAAAAACATTCAACACCAACAACCACAACAAGAACCAGAACGCCAACACAGACGCAACAAAACATCTATCACACAGCAGGCAATGCACTATATAGCATTATACAAATCCAACATCAACAACCTAAACATTGCAACAATTATTTTATTATTTATTCCTACTTAGTTAATTCTGCATGTTCTTCTATTATATTTATGCATAATTATACGATTGTTTGTAATTTTTCTCGTTTACACTTTGACTCAATTTTTTCTCACATTAAAAATTGATGTGCGTCTTTGAAGAAATTATATGGATGAGCACAAAATCTTAGCTTAACAGCTTTCTTAATGTGCTTTGATGAGGCTTCCATAATGCTATGTAGTGCAATGCTGTGTGATAGGATGTTTTTTAGTGTGTTGTAACGTTTTGTGACAAAAATGTTATGAGATATTTTATAGGGTGACATAATGTTGTGTGATTTAATACTGTGTGCTGTAGGGCTGTGTAATGTACTGTTGTGCGATGTACTGTTGTGTAATGTACTGTTGTGTGATGAAATCTTGATTGATAAAATATTGTGTGACATGATAATGTGAGATGTAATGTGATAGAAACTGGCCACATTGTCATGATCGACGCTAACCATGTTATGGCTTCGACATGACACGACAAAAACTTCTATTTGAAATCTGCTCGCCGAAGCTTCAAACAGAGCTTTGATGTCAGTTTGTTTTTCAACAAAATTAAAAGTTTTTCTATTCTTTTTAAAATAAATAAATGAATAAATGTTTTACTTTCGTTCTAATGAATAAAGTTGTAAATGTTCTAATTTTGTTCTAATGCGTTCCCGTTATTCTATTTTAAAAGAAAAGTTTCTTTTGCTATTTGTCGTCTTTTTACGTCACCGGGTTAACTTTTAAACAAAATGAAGATGTCTGGAAATTGCTAAACAAATTCATCGTGTTTTTTTGTATTAAAGTTGTTTTTATTTCAAGTCGCTGAAAGTGAATTTCTCCAATTTCTTTAATTTGTTTCATTTGGTCAATTAAACTGAATTTAATTGAATTCAACTGAAAAGTTTTAAAATATTTATTTGTTTTAGTTTTATATTGTTTTATTTAACTGTAGAAAGCAGTGTTGTTGAAATTTGTTTACATTTTTTGAAACATCACGTGGTTTTTTAATGAATGTCAACATTGAAAAGTGGTTTTATTATTGTCATAAAACAAAACGAGTTAAACGAAGAAACATTAATTTAAAATAAAATTTTGTCAGATTTATTTATTTAATACAAGTAGCTGAAACTACAAATTATCTTTTAAAATTTTAATCCAGAAATGATTTAAAACGTCAAAACTAGACAGCTAACGTTTAATTTTCATCAAAAATTATGTGCGTGTAATTTTAAGTTTTTCAAATTTTGTTTAAATGAGCGATAGAATTACAGAGCGTAAAAAAATTTCATAGAAGGTAGCATGCATACATACATACATACATACATACATACATACATACATACATACATACATACATACATACATACATACATACATACATACATACATACATACATACATACATACATACATACATACATACATACATACATACATACATACATACATACATACATACATACATACATACATACATACATACATACATACATACATACATACATACATACATACATACATACATACATACATACATACATACATACATACATACATACATACATACATACATACATACATACATACATACATACATACATACATACATACATACATACATACATACATACATACATACATACATACATACATACATACATACATACATACATACATACATACATACATACATACATACATACATACATACATACATACATACATACATACATACATACATACATACATACATACATACATACATACATACATACATACATACATACATACATACATACATACATACATACATACATACATACATACATACATACATACATACATACATACATACATACATACATACATACATACATACATATAGAGTCGAGATTTTTCCAGTTGAAGTAGGCGCCAGGGGTTTAGCCGGTCGCTCACTCGTCAAATTGCTTGTGGCTCTCGGAATGTCGGGTCGAAAAAAAACTCAAGCTATCAAGAAAATAGCCGAAAGAGCAGAAACAGCTTCTTTTTGGATATGGATGCAAAGGAATGAAAAAGGAGATAATAAATTTAAACAGCCGCTTCTGGCTTCCGTACAACAGTGTTAGCTCCTCCTTTGTTTACAAGGTCAGGGACGAAGTCGCGTTATGGCTGCCGGCGAAAGTTTCGGTTGTTTGCAATAGAAGGAAAGTTGCTGGCGTTTAGAAAATAATCGAAACAATGTTTCCTGCCATTATGGTTTGTGGTGTTTCTCGTTTGGTGAAAGTGGTGGCATGGCTCGAAGTTCCGGAGGTGAATGTTTCTTTTGGTTTTGGAATCTGGCGGTTTGGTGGATACTACAGTTACTACATGCTCAAGTTCCGGCGTTTGAAAGACAGTTTCTCATCTTGTTACAGCTGCTTGACGGTTTTAAAATGACTTCTTGGTTCTGGTACTTTGAAGATTTGCCGGTTATCTGGTTCTGGTCGGAAACTGCATGTGATACACAAATTTCGGGGCGGCCGTCTGATCAACGGTCGTGGCCCGACCTCCCGTGGAAGCGTCAGGAAAAGGGCCGAAACGCTGGGAGGGTCTTCCTCTGAAGACCTCTGACGAACTTGCTCGAAGAAGAGTTTTCACATACATACATACATACATACATACATACATACATACATACATACATACATACATACATACATACATACATACATACATACATACATACATACATACATACATACATACATACATACATACATACATACATACATACATACATACATACATACATACATACATACATACATACATACATACATACATACATACATACATACATACATACATACATACATACATACATACATACATACATACATACATACATACATACATACATACATACATACATACATACATACATACATACACACATACACCTAAGAATTACAAATAATACCTATTTATAGAACGAGTAATGTAAGTGCACGAAGGAACACTGTCCAATCATCCATCACCGTAGTGTACATCTTAATGACTTTTATGACATCCATGACGATCGAATGACGGATGTCATGCAGCATGCGACAAAATAATGAACCCTAAAACTCACACCACATACTTTTATCCTCATTTCTTTTCAACACTTGCAAAATTCTTTGATCTTTTACGATAATTAATTAAGAATTTATACAGAAAAATAAGCCTGGTCAAATAGAAAGCTTTATAGAAGAACTGTGGCTACCATTGTTGCATGCACATCAAGCGTTGAAAGTGACCATTAATTTTTAAATTAAACTTTTTCCCGTTGCTGTAATCAAATTTAAAACGTGAAAATTATAGATCTCAACAAACACAGATAAAAAACAAATAGCTATTTTAATAACTAATATTCACCCATATAACCCCCTTTGCTATTAGATTTTACATGGAACCCTTTGAGACGAGTATCTGGATCAGAAATAGAATATGGTACTTACTTACTGTTCGTTCAGCACTGCCTTATTTACTACCATCCTCATGTACAAATATAATTTAATTACACATTACACAGTTGCAGTATATAACAATTACATTCTAAGTGATATGTGTTAATTGCAGCCAATAATTATCTTCACCACTGACGATGATAAATTGATAATCAATTGCAAAGTGCGTGGGCGGAGTGAAAGTTGATCAATTGATGATGTAAAAGTATGTGTAGTGATCAAATGCAACCGTTTCATGTCATCATTGTCATCATCCGTCATCATCATCAATATCATATCATCATCATCATCGTCATCGTCGTCATCATCATCATCATCATCAAATTCATCATCATCATTATCACTCTAGTTACTCTACAGGAGTAGAGCTACAAAAACACGGGGAGGGGGCTAAAAACATCAGGACGAGACATTTTGTTGTTTTTGTTTGGGATTGATGAAAAGAAGAAATAAGCATTGCAAAGTATATTATGTTATTATTATTATTATCATTAATATTATTCTATATATTATTATTGGCAAAAATGCAAAAATGAAGTGTTTCAAAATAATTTATAAATATTTTTCAGTTAAAATATTTCCAAATATATAAATACCGGTTTTATATTTTAAAAATCCCCGCTACTTTATTCTTGGTGCATAGTAATGAAATTCTTCAATTATATTTGAACATGGGGTCTCCTCTTTCTTACTTTCGTTCCCTCTCTTTGTCTTTCTCTCTTTCTCATCCTCTCTCTGTCTCTTTCTTTCTTCCCTTTTCTCTCTTCTTCTCTATCAACTCTATTTTCCTGGCTCTCTCATTACCAGCACGGTCAACATCATCATCGTTAATAACCTCTCCATCGTTTTTACTGTTTATCAATATTTTTTAGCACAATCATCACCAATGTCATCGTAATCAGAGTCATCTTCGCCATAACCTCCACCGGTATCATAATCATAATCATGACTTCCATTAGCACTATCATCACCTCTAACATCATCATAATCATGACTTCCATCATCACCATCATAATTATCATCACCTCTAACATTATCATATTCATGACTTCCATCATCACTATCATCACCTCTAACATCATCATAATCATGACTTCCATCATCACTATCATCACCTCTAACATTATCATTATCATGACTTCCATCATCACTATCATTACCTCTAACATTATCATTATCATGACTTCCATCATCACTATCAGGAACGAACGTAACAGCACACCGCGTGACTTTCTAAATCACAACAAGAACTAAAAGGCATTTAATGGCCAGCTGCACTTTCAGTAATCGCCAGCGAGACTTCTCCTAACGAGTTGTTTTGAGAAACAACAGTGATGTGATGTTCAGTTTGCTTATCTCGTGACGAAATCTGTTTTGAAATGAAACGACAGAACTGATATTGAAGGTAGGTAGAGGGGAAAGGAAAGATACAGATCGAATGATGGAGGGAAAAATAAAATGAAGAAAGAGAGGACATGAAAGAGAAAGGAAAAAAGCGAAATCCTGGATGGAAAAATCTGGAGCATGGAAGTGACGTCAAACGCTCAGCAAATAGCAGAAGAGCTTGGATTGGGTGGGTGGTGTGCAATGGACTGGTTAGGTGGTATGGAATGGGTCAGAGAAAAGTGGTGGCTTTTAATATTGCTCGGATAGAAGAGTCATTAATACAGATTGCATTCAACATTCAAACCATTTGTATTGGTTTCTCGATACAACCACTACTGCATTCACCACTGTTGACTGCTAATGATGAAATAATAAAAATATATTTTCAAGCAAAATGAATAAAAACAACTTAATGAGATATTTTATTAAACAGATTTGTCATCAAATATAAGTGTTGA
Source organism: Erpobdella octoculata (assembly GCA_963978895.1). Lineage (NCBI taxonomy): Eukaryota > Metazoa > Annelida > Clitellata > Hirudinida > Erpobdellidae > Erpobdella > Erpobdella octoculata. The sequence continues at coordinate 30,465,199 of OZ022240.1, forward strand.
CGCCAGTTATACATTTTCTAAGCAAGTGGATTTTTGTTTGGAACAGCGTATGCAAATATAAAATGCTTATTTGCATATTTGAAATATGTAGGCATATATGAGGAAGATTTTTTAAAGAAATAAAACATCAAAGCCGCCAATTACAGGAAGAAATGACAAAGCACCAGAACTCAAATCCTGTTAAGGCAATCTGGAACTTACAAATAAATTCGTTTCAACGCCGACATACGAATATGAAAAATAATTCCACCACGAAAAGCCGTGCAAGAACAAATTGTTCGCAATTTCATCAAAAGACAAGTTTACTACAAAGAAGAAGAGAAAGATGAAACATCTTCTTGATGGAGAGGGCTTGTGGACGCCTACACTAGTAGGCCATCCATCTTGCAGTGCCTCCCCCCACGCCCGGGAGATGGGGTACGCTAGTAGGCCATCCATCTTGTGGGGCCTCCTTCCACGCCCTTGAGATGCGGTACGATAGATTCGTCCTGCAGACATCGATATATTCTCCGTTTAAACATTTAAAAAAATAAATTGAAACATTAGACAGAGAGTTATATTTTTATTTCTTTGATCATTTCAGTACCGGGAATACGAGATGTTTTGAAGTAAATTTGTGACTCGATTCAACCATGCATGCTACCATCTACATAATATTATTACACAGCTTCTAGCATTGGTGAAATCAAATTACATGTATATTTACTATTTTTGGTGCATAGCGATAAATATCTGGATTATTTTCTCAAGAGAACATTCAAATAAAATGTCAAATGTATACACATTCCTTTTCAGCATGCATCAAGAGAAAACCACGAAATTTACAAATTGTAGCAAAAAAAAGTTTTAATATTTAATGAATTTTTGAAAAACGAAATTAAAACATATTTTACGGTTAATAAACAAAGATAAAAAAATAGTTCCACAGAGTTTATTGAAAATGATGAGAAGATAATTGGAATTTATTTTTCGAATTTCGAAATTTATTTTTGAGTTTTTGTCTGTATAATAAAATTAGAAATATTTGTTTGTAGGTTGTGTTAAAATTACATTTGTATTTATTTATTTAATTAATCAATTTTTTAATAAATTATAAAAATATAAGAAATTTTAATATAAAAATGATTAAAGTATTTAAAAAAAAAACTGCAAGACAACAACAAAACACTATTTTAATACTGTTGTAATAAATATATATTAAATTAAATTAAATAAATAAAACCGTTGTTGAAATAAAGTATAACATAATAAATGAAAAATTATTTAAATTTTATTATAAAATTAATTATAATTATTAAATACAAGAAAAAAGCAAAACTCCCAAATGAGCTTTAGAAAACGTTGGCGTTTAGATGAACTGACCCGATACAAAATGATTCCAATCAAACTTCGGAGAAAGGCGAACCGAAACCGATTGTTTATTTTACACAATAGCCCATCACTATTATTTTAGTCAGTTTTGATCCAGTTTCCTTTGCTTGATTTTTCATTTCTATTTTTTCGTAAAGACAAAGGTGGACATGAGTCTATTTTGGCAAACCTATTTAGCCCAACCCATAGTTAAAATTGTTTTTTTAAATATTTTTTTATTTTTTTTCAATTTAAGCAATGCATTTATCAAAAACGTTGGACCAACACGACCCAACGCATGGGTTACCTCAACCCATATCCATGTCTGAAAATTGAAATTCACAATATTATGTAATACTATAACAATACAGTAACAGTAACAGTTAATTTTATTATATTTAACCATTAAAAGCTGGCCAATACTGGGCATATTATAGATTATTTAATGCATTTTTCTTATTAACAGTTTAATCAAAATTAAATTAGTTTTAAACACATAAAATAATTTACCAAGTAGTTTTTTTCACTATTTTTCAATTTTTCACTTCTCTATGTTGGATCAATATTTATTTATTAGTAATAACTTGTAAAAAAAATTGTCTACAGGTTTTTCTACAATCGCTGGTGGTAAAGCGTTCACCTGTTGGCCTAAAAAGTCAGCGGTTCAAATCTCATCGGCGTCACTAGCGTCCGTAGGGGGTGTGGGGAGGCACGCACCATAAAGAACTGTCTCTAATTGTTGTAGTGGCTCTTATACAGGCTTTAGTCTTCTGAACCACTCTAAAATAAGTTATATTATATTATATTATATTATATTATATTATATTATATTATATTATGTTATGTTATGTTATGTTATGTTATGTTATGTTATGTTATGTTATGTTATGTTATGTTATGTTATGTTATGTTATGTTATGTTATGTTATGTTATGTTATGTTATGTTATGTTATGTTATGTTATGTTATGTTATGTTATGTTATGTTATGTTATGTTATGTTATGTTATGTTATGTTATGTTATGTTATGTTATGTTATGTTATGTTATGTTATGTTATGTTATGTTATGTTATGTTATGTTATGTTATGTTATGTTATGTTATGTTATGTTATGTTATGTTATGTTATGTTATGTTATGTTATGTTATGTTATGTTATGTTATGTTATGTTATGTTATGTTATGTTATGTTATGTTATGTTATGTTATGTTATGTTATGTTATGTTATGTTATGTTATGTTATGTTATGTTATGTTATGTTATGTTATGTTATGTTATGTTATGTTATGTTATGTTATGTTATGTTATGTTATGTTATGTTATGTTATGTTATGTTGTCATGTCATGTCATGTCATGTCATGTCATGTCATGTCATGTCATGTCATGTCATGTCATGTCATGTCATGTCATGTCATGTCATGTCATGTCATGTCATGTCATGTCATGTCATGTCATGTCATGTCACGTTACGTTATGTTATGTAATGTCATGTCATGTCATGTCATGTCATGTCATGTCATGTCATGTCATGTCCTGTCATGTCATGTTATAATATATTGTATTGTATTGTATTGTATTGTATTGTATTGTATTGTATTGTATTGTATTGTATTGTATTGTATTGTATTGTATTGTATTGTATTGTATTGTATTGTATTGTATTGTATTGTATTGTATTGTATTGTATTGTATTGTATTGTATTGTATTGTATTGTATTGTATTGTATTGTATTGTATTGTATTGTATTGTATTGTATTGTATTGTATTGTATTGTATTGTATTGTATTGTATTGTATTGTATTGTATTGTATTGTATTGTATTGTATTGTATTGTATTGTATTGTATTGTATTGTATTGTATTGTATTGTATTGTATTGTATTGTATTGTATTGTATTGTATTGTATTGTATTGTATTGTATTGTATTGTATTGTATTGTATTGTATTGTATTGTATTGTATTGTATTGTATTGTATTGTATTGTATTGTATTGTATTGTATTGTATTGTATTGTATTGTATTGTATTGTATTGTATTGTATTGTATTGTATTGTATTGTATTGTATTGTATTGTATTGTATTGTATTGTATTGTATTGTATTGTATTGTATTGTATTGTATTGTATTGTATTGTATTGTATTGTATTGTATTGTATTGTATTGTATTGTATTGTATTGTATTGTATTGTATTGTATTGTATTGTATTGTATTGTATTGTATTGTATTGTATTGTATTGTATTGTATTGTATTGTATTGTATTGTATTGTATTGTATTGTATTGTATTGTATTGTATTGTATTGTATTGTATTGTATTGTATTGTATTGTATTGTATTGTATTGTATTGTATTGTATTGTATTGTATTGTATTGTATTGTATTGTATTGTATTGTATTGTATTGTATTGTATTGTATTGTATTGTATTGTATTGTATTGTATTGTATTGTATTGTATTGTATTGTATTGTATTGTATTGTATTGTATTGTATTGTATTGTATTGTATTGTATTGTATTGTATTGTATTGTATTGTATTGTATTGTATTGTATTGTATTGTATTGTATTGTATTGTATTGTATTGTATTGTATTGTATTGTATTGTATTGTATTGTATTGTATTGTATTGTATTGTATTGTATTGTATTGTATTGTATTGTATTGTATTATATTATATTATATTATATTATATTATATTATATTATATTATATTATATTATATTATATTATATTATATTATATTATATTATATTATATTATATTATATTATATTATATTATATTATATTATATTATATTATATTATATTATATTATATTATATTATATTATATTATATTATATTATATTATATTATATTATATTATATTATATTATATTATATTATATTATATTATATTATATTATATTATATTATATTATATTATATTATATTATATTATATTATATTATATTATATTATATTATATTATATTATATTATATTATATTATATTATATTATATTATATTATATTATATTATATTATATTATAATCGAACCCCGGTAATAGTAAACAAAAGATGATTGTAGTTAGTATGACTGTGAAAACTTTTGTTGTCTGTGCTTCTTACATTTATTGTTAAATAATTTCTGTTTATTAAATTTTTTCATGGTTATTTTTGTTTAATTGAACTTAAAAAAATTTTTAAGTCGATTAATTGTATAATGATCTCCCGAGCTTTTAAACGTCCGCGCACATCCCATGGACATCCGGACATGTAAACCTTGAATAAAAGCGTGTAAAAAGCATGTAAAAATATTGGACTATTCAAAACTGTAACGTTAAACGATTTTACAAACAGAATTTTAAAACCTTAATAATAAAATAACCAATTCTGCAAATGCTTCTGCTTCTGCTCTTTAAGTAATATTTACTGGAGACTTCAAAAGACACATCCAGCCTACATAACGGGGCTAGATGGCATTACTAGTGCTACATTATATTATATTTTAACAATGCTTTAAATTAAAAACACATTGGCAAATTTTATGAGAATTTAGTTCATTTTACTTAATATACAACATAAGTTAATAAAATGCCTCTGTGATATTATTTTTTTTTGAGTGTTAAACTTTGAAACGTTTTTGTTCTAATAGTTTTTTCAAGCTATGGCTTAGCAGCTTTAACAAGTTAATGAGATGATATATTTGGACAATATGTAAAGCAAATTAATAAAGATCATCAGCAAAACTTCGTTATCAGAATAAATTCAAAACAGCCTTTAAATATAAATTTGATAAAATATTTAAAAACATGAGAAAAAAATATTTTCTTTTCGTACTCCACTCGGGAAAAAAAAGTTTGACCATGAGCAAGAGTTCAACAGGTCAACATGAATTTAATGCAATCGTTTTGTGAATCGGTGAGGAACGACTTTGATGGTTTCTATTTTTATAGTCATGTTTATGGTCATGTCGCTTTAACTCGTGCAGAAATAATAAGTTAAGAATACTTTGTATCAAAGGAGTTGTTTTGTACTGTTTTAGACTACGAGACATTCATGTAAACAAACGTTTTCATTCAGAAAATCTTGAATTAATTTATTGTAAATTTGAAAACTGAATGAACTACCTTAAAAATACTTTTGTAAGCTAAACGATTTTGCCTATCATAAATTTTGTAGGTACTATGATTTATAGAGTGCTAGAAAAACAAATTTCCATTTAATAAAAAACTAAACATTAATATAAACATTTTTGTTTATTCTACTGGTTTTAATTAACTACAAATACATTTTTGCAAGTTTTATTTTGTTTCAGTACATTAAATACGTCACCTCAAAATCTATTTTTTTCCTAAAAGACAATATATAACTCATTATTAATTCATAAATTACTTTTTTTTACAAAGAGTTGTTTTCGTTTTCAAATTCAAGGTTGAGTTTCTCTTTCTATTTCCTTCTAAACAACTTTTTCGCAGTTTTGACATCTGCTGATTCAAAGTCTTTATTTCATGTTCTTGCTTTTTTAATTAAGGAGAACATTTTAATAAATTAATGTTTCCATCTATATTATAATTATTTTTGCAATAATTTTGTTAATGTTTTAAACCTATTATTATAAAACGTTTTAACAGTAAATCAAAACCTATTTTAACTTTTAAACTCCTTATATTAACTTCACCGCCTGTCTTGCTTGCTTAAATGTTTGCAAACCTTGGCAGTAAAATTGAACTAACTTTCCTATCATCCAATCCAGCTAAAATTCGAAATAAAGTATCATTTTTTATGACAATGCATTATATTAAAATTTAACTTTTTTGAAAAAACTATTTTGTAATTAAAAATATTAATTATTCATGTTTTAAAACAGAAACAAATCAAATACAATTAAATAAATATGTACATAAATAAATTGTAATAAAGGAAAAGCCGGCACACCAAAAAATATAAGAGATTTGTGATAAATGTTCTATCATTGCTTATTCCATAAATAGTAATAAATACTAAAAGATTTCCTTGCAGTACTGCTTAATTTTAAATGCTCAACAGATGTTTGACGATATTTTCCAAACGAAATTTAAATAAATCTTTTTAAAACTTTTATTTGTTTTAGTTGAGTTGATTTTTTCCAGTTAGCCTAATTCAGTTGCAGACCTGTAAAACATTTGTTGAATTTGTAACGTAAATTCATCAAAGGCATTTTTAGAAAATCTATCAAATAGGCAAGCAGGTGGTTTTCCTACAATAAAAGAAAATTTCTACTTTTTCTGAGCAATTTATAAAAAAACTTCCCATTATATTCATAACATGGACAGTTTTAGTGGCGTTTTCACTTTCAGCTGTTTTCAAGTATTTTTAACGCTTCAGAATATACCTGTTAGTTTTTTTTCAATTACTAAACAATAATCTAAAATAAATTGATACACAGAACAGTATGTAAATAAAACTTACCAAGGACATTATAGTCATTTATATATATATATATATATATATATATATATATGTATATATATATATATATATATATATGTATATATATATATATATATATATATATATATATATATATAAAGTTTTGTGTACTGTTGACTGTGTAGTTAATTCGGGAAGAAAATTTAGACGGTTTGAAGCAGTAGTAAAGAAATGGTGTTGTAGAAAATGGGCCGTAGCATTTAATAGAGCGTGTTTATGCGAGAATTTGATACCCAAATATTGTCAAAATATATATATATATATATATATATATATATATATATATATATATATATATATATATATATATATATATATATATATATATATATATATATATATATATAATTAAACACAAATTATGTTGCCATTGTATTTCATCTTATTTAGTTAAATTTCTATTTGGCAATAAAATTGTTAATGACAATGATTGTAATGTCCAATAAAACTACTAAAACAGCTAAAATTCAAGACGGAATATTTTAACGTTTTCTTATCTTTTCGATAAACATTTAAAATAGTTTGCAGTTTTGCAAATTAAACGTTGCACAAATTTTTGACAGTTGTGTAAAATAACATAAAAAAAATTTAAGTGGTTTAGTTTTATTAAAATAAATAATATCTGTTTAAAAGCCGTTGAAGTTCTAACAAGAAACATGTCCAACAGAAAGAAAGACAAGGAACAACAAATAAAGTTAATAATATCATAGCAGAATAGATTGGCATTTGATGGGAAAAAAAGAAAGAGAGAGAGAAAAAAAAAGATAAACAAAAAGAAAAAAATCAAACAAAATAACAGTACTGAAATAAACATGTTTTTGCAAATTTATTATGTATTGGATCAAAGGTTGATTTTTGGCAACCCATCTCACTACTTATTTAACCCAGCCCAACCCAACGCACCTGAAAAGTTAAATTTACTAACCCAACCCGCAGTTAAATTTTTTAAATCTATTAAAACTTGTTTTTCAACTCACGATGTGCCATGTTCATCTCTGTATTGGATTTTTTTTCAAAATAAAAAAAAATAAATTTTTTAAGTGAAAAAAACTCAAAACTGTTTTCTAATTCTTAAAATTTAACAGAACTTATTGTCATGAGAAGCAGATTTACTTTCAAAGTTTCAATGGTGCGAAGTTTGTTTTTTCTAAGATTTATCCGAAAAAGACTAGAAGTATCAAAAATTAATATGAAAGATTACAAACAAAAAAGATATCTAGAGTACAGTTAGCTGAGTTGTTAAAAAAAAGTCAACATCTTTGAATGTTATAGTTGCATATTTGAATGTTAAAGTTACATATTTGAATGTTATAGTTACATATTTGGATGTTGTTGTAACATATCACAAAAATTATCATTGTAATAATTTAATATTTGAATAAAAATGCATTTTCAAGTGATTAAACAATGATTGAAATTTGTATAGCAAAACTGCGATGAAAACTGTACTAAAACAGAGGCGCCAAATCGAGCTCACCAAGCCTCTTGCGCCAAAACGGCTACGCCAAAGCGCCTCTTTCCGTTATGTTTTGGTGAAATAACATATATGAGTTGAATTACTGCCTGCCACATTCGATTGTACGAATGGAATTGATTTGCTGCAGTGCACCAATCAAGCAAACTCTCAATATATTCTCCTCTCAAAAACAATTGCGTGAATATTTTAGTTTTTATATTACTAAGCCTTGCAATAACCAGCTTTTTTTTATCTTATTGTTGAATTGTGAGCTGCGAATAAAACTATACATTTAATAAATAATAAATATTTTTTTAAATATTTTCAAAAGACTAAACCAAATTTCATGTCGTGTCCAATTACTGAGTATACTTTTAATTCCATTATTTAAAATACTGAAAATGAAAGAAAGGTGATGAGCATAACTTTGAAGCAGAACAGGTGCACTCGAGTATGAAGCCGTTTGACATTCATGCGGAGTGAAGAACTCGTTGGTTGTTCATTTTTTAATTTAAATAAAATACATTAAAAATTCCTAATTGCAAGAAAAATTTAATTAAAATTGTATTTTAATTGTGCAGCGAAACAAATTAGTTCTGCGCGTACTCAATGACACGAAATATGAACTAACAAATCTCCATCCTTTAAGGCGGCTTTTCAATTTATAAAATACAGTAAACCTGATAGCTTGTTTTTACTATTTACAATTTTTTTTGTAAATTAATATTTTGATATTTAATGTACAAATCTAATATGAATTAATCAGATATTTGTATTTTTTCATTACTGACCATAACATCGGATTATTAATTACATTAAAAAACACAAACAGCATATGAAATACAAATTATTTGTATCGATGTTTCATTCAAGCCTTGCTGAGAAATCCTCCCATATCCCGTGGTGTCAGACCCTCGTAAACACATCAATTGCTTCTTACATACCTGTATACAAGCCTCCTAACTACCTGCCTGCCCACCTACCTGCGGTCATGGCTCCTAACTACCTGCCCACCGACCTCTTTTCAGTCATCCTACTAAAATACTTTGTGACGGCTTGAAAGAATTTGTGAGTGTCTATCTTTGGAATGAGAATGAATAAATATAGAAAGTATTGCAATCCAATTATTGAAAAAGAAAAAAAAAGAGATAAGGGAAGAAGAAAGAAAGAAAGAGAGAGAGAGAAAATGATAAAAAGCAGAACGAATGAGAAAAATTGAATTATGAACACCTAACGTTGAATATTTCATACTGCCATGTTTTTCCAACTCTATAAATAATTCTTCCTAGGGGAAGATTAATTTTTAAGCCATTTATTCTTTCCTAAAAAGTTATACCACCCATCTATCAACTCACCCGTTCATTCTAGCAAACCACCTCCCCTGTTAAGCCATCCATCCCTTTTATAATAGTATACCACCAATCAATAAACGCACCCATCTCTCCTATAAAACCATTCCACCCATTAATCAACGCACCATTTCTCAACGATCAAACCAACTTTTCCTATCAAAATATGCCGTCTTTGAATCAACTACCCAAATATTTTCTAAATAATTTATCCACATTAGTTAATGCCTGGTCAGCAAAAAATATTTATACAAAACAAAACCATGCTATAAAACATTTGAAAAAAATCACATGGTGGGCCATGAATGAGTCAAGTTTGTTTCAACGTTTATCTTGTATACTTTTGCAAATAAGTGAGTTTTGTTGACAGATTAAATAAGTTATATTTCGTTCAGTACAAAACGACCAAAAAATCAGTATTAGAAATCCGCTTAAAATCTTTTACTGCTTATAACTCTTTCACTTTATCAGTTAAACGCTCTTCTGCCAAACACTCGGTTTTTTTCTCTGATTTCGTTTTCTAGAATTCTCTTACGTCTTTTTCTACCACTTCTTTTATGCCATGGCCTAAAATCCTTCATCTTTGGTCAGTTCAAAGAGGAGCGCTCTTGCTATCCTTCAAGTGCAACAGGCGAGAAACTCAAAGTCAGCATTAGTCGGACGAAAATTAAACAATCAACCTCCTGTTCAGGGCTCTAATTAGTAGTAATTAGTACATCCAAACCATAATTTTAAATTAATTTCAAATAATAATTAAATGAAAATTTATTGAATCTGAGTTAATGAAATGTTTTAATTTTTCAAGGAAACATTTTAAATTTGGCAAAAAATTCCTCCATTTAAACAACGACTAAATGTAGTAAATTTGTTGTTTTAAAAAAATATTTTTGTAATTAAACTATATAAATAAATGTTCAATTAAAATCAAATAATTTTTTTTGAAACAAAAAAACTTGTTTTGAGCACATTCGTCTATTTAAAACAAAATATAATTTTTAATTTTTGATTTATTGAAGTCTTTGAAAAGTTTTTTTACTTTTTAAAAAAGGATAAATTGTACTATTATTATAAAAGTAATATATTATTAATAACTTTATAGAAATTGAATAGATCATGTCTGTATCTTATTATTGCTATGTTTCTAATAGCATTGGTAGGGCTTTCGTTTAAATTCCGTCAAATATCATTATTCAACCAGGATGATCAACGATGTGTAATGAATTGTATTTAAAACTTTCATCAGAACTGTTCAAACAGTACAACAAGTTCATCCGTACAAGTTCATCCGTACAAGTTCATCTGTACAAGTTCATCTGTACAAGTTTATCTGTACAAGTTCATTTGTACAAGCTCATCTGTAAGTACAAGTCTATCTGTACAAGCTCATCTGTACAAGTTCATCATCTGGAAACAGATTCCACACCTGAATGTTTCCGGCCATACATCCGGTCTTTCCTTGAGTGTTAGACAAGGCTGTAAAAACACGCTAGGCAAAGAAGACAGTTATTAGCAAAATTTTATCATACCATTTAGAAGCCTATGCAAAAAAATTGAAACAATTGGAAAAAAGATGTTAGAAGGACTAGAAGGAATTTATTAGAAACAAGTAAATTAAAAACGAATTTTTAAAACCAATGCTCTTATATGTAATTAAAACACAAATTTTGCAATAAATTTTTTCTTATATTACTCTTTTATTTTATATTAAAGTCGAAATATCTTAATTATATCGAAATATCAAAATTAATTAAAATTAACTAAATTAATTGACTTATTGTAAAACTAATAATTGAATATTGCATTGTCTTCTATTTTGAGCATGTATGCAAAATTTGAAAAAAATCTATCATCAGGAAGTGACTCAAAATTGATTGCAAGATTTGAAACAGACAGAGAAACAGACAGACAGAGAAACAGAGACGACGAGTTAATAAAAGCATTGGTAAAAAGACACCAAAATGCATTAAAATCGAGACCAGAAAAAAATGAAAACCTTGTTTGTTGGAGTTTTTGTAAATTTGCATAGGAAGATATAATATATATTTTAGTAAAAGTTAAAGTGGTATACATGTCTTTTTATATATTTTTAGTTTCAAAAATCCCGAGGCAACTAATCGACTTTTGGGCGTTTGTGAATGAAAACAACTCGTCTCTGATTATTATATTACTTAAATTGAATAATTATAAGTTTTTAAATATTTAATTTTGAATTCAGTTAATTATTGTTTTTGATTTATGAGTTCCATAATTGGATTGATTTTCTAAAGATTTAAATGCTCTGAAGAGTTTACATTTGCCTCGATAACCAAGAAAAGTTAGCATATTTATCGAGGTGAGGTTTTACTCAGCGTCATAAAATTGAACTGAACTTTCAAATAAATTCATAATGAAAACATTTCTAATTAATAATTATCAAAAATATCAGTTGCGTCTGAAATCATTAAAAACCTTTCCCAAAGCGTAAAAAAGGCAATTTTCGGTAGAAACAAATATCTCATTAAAATCAAACGCAAAAAATGACAAGGAATTGTTGTAGCACATTCCAATCACACCCCACCACGTCAGTCTCAAATGATTTTTGATAACAAACCTCTCGCAGGCTCTCAACGTCCATGAAGCAATGATCCAGAGTGAGAGCATGAATACAAGGAGTACAGTCCCAGGACAGATGGTCATCAGTGTCTTCAGTACAAACCTTGAGGTTGTTTATTTTTGAATTACTTAATTAAAGTGTAATTACAATTTTGATGAAATTTTTTTCAAGCATCATTTTTACAAGATTTATTTTAAAGGCGCTGGTGGTATTGCTGTAAAGCGCTCGCCTGTCGGCTGAAAAGTTGGTGCTTCGAATCTATAACCGGTGTCACCAACATCCGTAGGGGGTGTGGGGGTAGGTTACATGAATGACTGCTTCTAGTTATTGAAGTTGTTGCATAAAATCGAAATGTTATTTCTAGTAAAATTAGTGTAAATCGTTGCACTAATATTTTTGATTTTCTTATTATATTGTGCCTAATTTTAGGTTAATTAAAAAAGTCTTTAACAATTATTTCTATGTTATTAACATACCTGTAGTTATTTCTATATTATATTTACATTAAATATATGTGTTTTAATTAATATTTTATTTACCGATAATTATTTTTATAATATTCACATAACACCCATCTGTAATTATAATTAGATTGTTTGCATTAGCTGTCGGAATGACTTTAATAATATTTACCCTACAATAGCCTTATGTATGAGGCGCCGTAGCACAGTGGTGAAAGCAGTTATGCTATCATTTTGCCGTCGTGGGTTCAAATCTCAGACACGTCGAGGCGTAATTCCGTTGAGCAAGGAATTCACTCACACTGCTCAGGCCAACTCAGCCTTTCATCTTTCATTGGTCGATAAATGAGTACCAGTTTCACGACTGGGATGCAGTGATGGGTTTTAACTACTTTAAAAGTAGTTAACTACTTTATTTAACTACTCATAAAAAAAGTAGTTAGTAACTATTTCCTAACTACTTTTAACAGCAGTAGTTATTAACTACCTCTTAACTATTGTCTAGTAGTTAACTACTTTTTTAACATTAACCAAAAAACCTTTAAACATTTGCAATTAAATACAAGTTAAATAAATCTTATTTTTCAAACTTTTGGTTCATTTCATTTATGTATGCTAACAAATTTTCTTTGATCAAATATTTTTTGTTCATTATTCAAAATATTTAATTTAAATTAGGGAATTATCGCTGTTGCTAAAAGATATTCTTCATTTTCAAAAACAGGACCAAATCGTTTTTCTATACCTTGAGATAGTGCTTGTAAAAGAGCATTGATGGTTTTATCTGAATATGATGTTATTTTTTTAATCCTATAATGGTTTGAATAATGTGACCAATGTATGACTTTTCACTTTAGAAATTATTCATTGCGGTGACTATTGGTTTTATAGTCTGAATGAACAATTTCAAAAAAGCAAACTCAATCTCTTTAAATACAGCATGCCCTAACTTCTTTTGACAATCACAAACATTGTTGAAAACTAGATTAACAATCCTTTCAACCGAATAGAATTTTGAGCACCACCGTGTAACATTTGGCTTTATAAATGTTGAACCTCTAATGTCCTGTACATCCTCAGCATTTTTTACATTGCGATGAATGAAGTTTGATAACGATACAACTTTTGCCATTGATCTATCATAAAGTTGTTTGTATTTCAAATTATCCCTTACTTTCAATGCACCAACACTTGCCACGAAATTTAAGATATAACTAGAAGTAGCCCGTCAAAAATGACCGTTTTTGGGATTTTTATCGAACTATCAGATATTAAATAAAGATGGTTTTCTTCTCTACCATTACTAAAAGTGGATCCTCAGCAATATCAAAAAATGTTCAATGCTTTGGATCGAACCAGGTTTAAGCAGATTAAAAACACTGAATTTCATGCGTACCTTCGTAAGACAGTTTCAACATCTAGCGATGTTTTATTTTAAACTTTAAATCCAGCATTATGTTTGATGCAATCGGATAAAACTCTTGCATAATAAGCCTAAGAAAAACGTTTTTGATCTTTACCTACTGACAGTGTACAACTTTTATTAAAACTTTTATTACATGCAATCGGATAACCTCTTGCATAAAAGCTTAGGAAAAACGTTTTGGATATTTGGAACTGATATTGTACAATTTCGTAATAACTTTAATTACACGCCTGCGCGCACTAATTTTACCAATTGCTGACTGCTGACCACCGCGGCCTCTGCGTTATGGAAATTATGTATGTAGATTACCACAGTGCTTATGAGGAGGTAAAAGAAGCACATCGTCAGAATTATCAATATTATCTTGCTCACTTTCTATCAAATCTGATATACTTTCACCACTAGATCTTCATTATTTACATACATGTCATATACTGGCTCATCCACTTCAGTTTCATGATCTATAGAGTTTTTTCAGCCACCAAAAAAGTAAAGTAGTTAAAAAAATAGTTAACTACTGTAGTTAATAACTATTTAAAAAGTAGTTAACTACTAGTTGTTAACTAGTTTAACAAAAAGTAGTTATTAACTATTTCTTAACTACTGTAGAGTAGTTAATAACTAGTAGTTAACTATTTATAGTTAGTAACTACCCATCACTGCTGGGATGTAATAGGGTTCGGCACATTTCGATTTCGGAGACACGTGCGGGTGGCAGGTAACACTGTGTGATCCCATATGCACGAGCAGTTCCCGGCGCTGCTGTGGTATTAATTGATATACGAAGTCGCGCCCTAATGTTATACATTTACATTTAATTTCCCCAATGTTATACATTTACGTTTATTTACCCCAATAATAGCTATTAATTATTTTTATTACGAATCTAAATTACCCGCCCACAAACCTGGTATTGAAAGTGATCCTGTTAAGAGCCCCAATACTTCTCGATGAAGCGTCTGTGAACAGTTTGCTGTGGAGTAGCATGCCCCTGCAGATCAGGTACAATCGGAAGAACATCGGCAGAGAAAGGAACAGATCTATGGGTACCTGCTCCATCGATAATTTCAATGTTTTTCATTTCACGTGGATACCTTCTTTTTAAGTATTTTTAAAACAAGCATACAACTTTTTTTTCTAAATTTTGGACGGATATAGAAAAAATTAAAAACAGTAACGACACATGCTTGTTCCCAAGGTACGAGATAAGAACTCATTTGCTTCATAACACGAAAGTTGTCCACGCTTGTATTCTTCATCAATCAATACAACTCAATTTGAATTCTGTTTTATTATTTCACATTAAATATTTTCAACTGAAGTTTAATTAACACATCAATACTTTTACGGGCATTTTTTTTATAATTGCACTGTTTAGTGATGTATGCAACAGGGGCATTTTTGCGGGTTCGAACATCTGCCCCTTCCTTATTTCCTTCGGTTAAATAAAATTAAGCTAATTTGTTTTAACGTAGAATTAAATTTATTATATCAAACGGCAGAAAAACTTCATAACATAACTTCCAGAAAATCAAACAAAAATGGCTAAATTGTATAAAAATGAAGAAAACAACTGTATACACTCTTGCTGTGTGAATTACATTGTTCTGTTTGTGTTGAAAAGCACCGTTTAGATTGAATTGTATTGTTTTTAATGATTTGTACTGTTTCTATTGAATTGTACTGTTTTTAAATGATCTGTACTGTCTCTATTGAGTTGTACTAAATTGAGTCACACGCAACGAATTACTGTACTTTGCAATAAATTTCACTCTCGATACCGAATTGCTCTGCTTGTACATAATTGTGCTGTCGGCAATGAATTGGGCAATTTTCAGTGGATTGCAATGTTTCTGATAAAGAGAATAATATTCCAGAAATGATACAATAAACAACAATATTTATGGGCGTTGATACAAAGTAAAAAATAAAAAATTACGTATAAATATGGGAATATGCTTTATTTTATGATTCAATCCATTTAATCATAAAAATTGAGTATTTCATTTACTAAACAGGTTTGTCGAAAATAAAATAAAAACATTCTGCTGGAACTACGCTTTAAGTCAAACAGTGTAGAAGGCGGCATTTCTTTTTTGTATAATTTTCTTTTAAATCACTAAAATCCTAAACATTAACAAAAGACACGAACAAATTCAATAATTTATATATATATATATATATATATATATATATATATATATATATATATATATATATATATATATATTATTTCAATTTATTTATTATTTAAGCTGTCTGTGTATGTTTGTGTGTACATGATGTGCATGTGTATGTGTGAATTGTGTGTGTGTTTTGCATGCACGTGGAGTGTAGATGGGCAAATAAGATCGAGGGAAAAAAAGTATTTTTTGGAACGAGCGATACCTCAAGATAGTACGAAAAAGGTGATTTGCGAGTGAAAAAAGTGCGAATAAGAGATACAAGATAGTTGGTTTTATACATAAATTTCACAGCTTAGGTAAAAATGCTCTTTTTCACGTGCGGATTGCTGAAGTGGATTGAATCAAATAACTCTTTAAAGTTACGTAAATAAATCCATTGCTACTCCTCGTTTAGCACATAATTTATTCAAGTCTAAACAACGGTTTAAGAATTTTTTAAATAGATTTTGTAAATCTTAAAACCATGTAGTTCTGATGAAACATCTGATAAGGCGGTATGCATTGCTTGCTAAGATGAATAAGCGCATTGTTTAACATATAGTAGCATTAGACATCCATCTAACCATCCATCAAAACCACAATTTTAGAATATCTGACCAGCAATAAATCAGATTTCTAATAATATAATCGCAGCAACGTTCATTCGTGCCTCTTCAAATGAATGCTAGTTACTTGCTGTTGCTGGAAACATTTTGAAAAGAATTTGGAAATATGGATGACTTGAGAACATGCATTTAAAGCATTTCACCTGCAAACCACAATAAATCTATGAAGGAAAAATATCACGTCACGATCCAGGTGATAGAGTAATTGGCCATTAATTAGTTCTACATTTTGTTCTTAATTTCTTTAAATAATAATTGCAGTAGTTATGGAATCCAGTACTAATTGAAGCCTCTAATATTTCGCACTTGCACCTATAAAATTTTGCCCAATAAAAAAAATCCATTTTCAAAAATGATTTATAAATCAGAAATGTTCTTAGAATCAAATGGCCTGCAGGAGCCACGCAGTCTCCTCAACTCCTCTTTCAGAGACGACCAATCGATACAAGCACGTGTTCGCTTTTCAAATAAAAACCAACTAAATTTCTGATTGGCATTGTTTAAGATAGAAAACCATGAACAGATTTCAAAGTCCGTTAAAAATCTTGCGTTCTACCTACAAGTATTGGTTTTCATTTTTTTTATAAAATAAAATATCAGGAGAAAGTAAGGAAAAAAATTAATAACCTCTTTTGACCTTTTGACATTGTTTTGTATCGTCTGCCATTCGAAGTAGAATGCCCCCGGAAATGGGTGGGCAGAGCAGACAACCAGTTCACCAATCAGCTGGGCGATCCTCTGCCACGTCATCGCTATCCTCCAATCCTCGATGCAGTTGTTGACCGCGAACAGCTGTTTTTGGGGATAGTGAGAAAGCATTAAAAGTTAATTTCTGTAACAAATCATTTTAACGGCACGCACTTATATTAACTGCAAAAATGTCGTGTGTTATCCACACGCTGGGATATTTCAGCAGACATTTTAAATGTTCGCATTAGAACTTTAGCTGCATATTCCGTTTACAAAATTGAAATAGTTATTACTATTTTGCATATGCAGCAATTACATTTTAGTACTCACAACATGCAAGCTGCATATGCAGTTTTCATATCAATAATTTACAAAAGTAAACAACTAAAATTTAATTACTGTAAATAAACATTTATTTAATAAATGTTCGACTAAAATATATTTTACATTTCATAGTGAAAAGATACCAAATATTATAATTATTTAAATTAAGTTAAACAATGTTAACAAGTTTTGTTAATTGTCAAATAGTCGTTCGATAAAATCCTCGGTTTATCTCTGTTAAATGTTTCAACGTGGGATAAATCTCAAACACAGCAGCAGTTCGCATTAAATCTGGCGCGATTCAATCTTTATCAAATCATGGCACATTTGTTTCGCATTTTATTTTTTTCTCTAAAAACCGAATATAATAAACATCGGCTGAAATTTTATTTAAAAAAAACTAACAGGATCTGTAATATTTTTAATGTCAATTTAAATATGCTCTGTTGTTACTCTATTTTGAATCATGGCAAATACAGGAATGAATAATAAAAATTATAAAAATGTTTTTTTAAAACAATGCTTATATAAAAATGTATTAAAAACATAAAAATAATATTCTAGTGTAAGTAATAAAAAATATTTTTCTAAGCTTTCCGTTCCGGAAGATATAAGCGTTGGTCGTTTCCTACATATATATTGGACATTCGCCCAACGCTTTTATTTTCCATTTAGCAAAACGTTTAATCAAAACCTAGGGTCTTGCTCGAAAGTGAAAAAATTAGTAGCTATTTATAATGTAATCTGAAAAGGTAAGTTTCGAATGCAGAATTCTGTGTGTGTAGCCGTTGAACATGTTTACAAGACAAAGCAGCACGGGGTCGACAAAAATTACATTTATAAAATTGAACCCCTCAACAATTTAAAGAAAAATTTTATTACATGAAATTCCAAAAGTCAAAAACAACTATTTAAATGAATGCGCTTTGCTTGAAGGTTTCTTTGAGATGCGATGAAACCATTCAGTTGAAGGCAAGAAAATCAAGTTAAACAGTGCGTATATTTAACCTATAATCACTGGTTGATAAAAAAAACCATTTTATTGGTGACGATTGATAGCTATTTGAGACTGATGGTGACGGGATATTTCGACCACTTCACGGACTCAGGAGAACTGAAGACTGAGGTTCTCAAACTAAGACCTAGGAATGTTATTTACCCGTCCAAAACGACTCATAATTAAAACTTCACTTGAGCTGGTAAGTTGAAATCTGGGCTGACATTTTCCGTTGAATCAGACAAGCACATAATCTATCATGACTCAAGAAACACCAAACACAACTTTATTGGAGCAGGCAGTGGTCATCATCTGTTATATGGATGAAAGAGGAAGCAATCATTTGGAAGCAATTTTTCGCAGGATTTCTTCATGTTGATTTGGCGGAGAAAACAATAACACAACGTAACATTGGTTTTCTTGAATGTATTGAGCTAACTCTAGAGGGGTGTCGAATGTCAAGGGCATAAATATGACGAGTCATTAGGTCCCAGCAGCCAATAGCTGTTTAATAATTTGTTCAACCACCGCTTTAACTTGAAGAAAATCTTCATTCTATCATTAAGAAAATCCACATTTATTATTAAGAACATGCACAAATCTCATTAAAAAGATCCACATTTTATTGTTAAAAAATTCACATTTATTATTCAGAAAAGATCCATATTTATTATTAAGAAAATCAAATTTTATTATTAAAAAATCCCCATTTATCATTTAAAAAATCCACAATTTTATTAAGAAGTTTAATATTTATTATTAATAAGATCCGCATTTATTATTAAAAAATCCAAATTTTCTTAAAAAGTTAACATTTTCCTATTTCTTGTTTTAAAGGTATTTTTTCTTGAAAATATTAATTGCCAATTAAATTAATTTCTTTAAAATAATGATAGAATTATAAATTTATGGCTCAAATAAATCAATTATCTAATAATGATTAATTGTAAAAAACATATTAATGACAAAACATAAAACCGGTAATAATGTAGATCATGTCATTTGGAACATAATCCTTGCTGAAAGCTGGGATTCGATGATCGAATGCTTATAGATCTCAGAGAATCTTTATATATGTTTGCCAAGTAATTATGCAATTAGCTGTTCGTTCATTACAAGCTTTGCATAAGCATCGACTTGCACCGGATGAATCCGGAATGACTCTTGGATGACCCTGGTATTAAATAAAAATGTTACAGCTTGTTATTGCTATTAAATTGGAGAAAATAAATAAATAATTAACTTGTGAGAATTTCTTTAAAATTCATTTAAAAGTGAATTTTAAAAATAAAAAAAATGTTTTGATATTTAAAAAAAAAACTATATACTCACTAATTTATTAGACTGAAAGTAATAATAATTAAACAATAATAAGAATATTTCAATTATTAATAACTATTATTAAAACACAAGAAAGATAATTCCAAGGGGGGATACCGGGGGGTCTTTCGGGTCCGGACCCCTCTTCCTTCGTTGTAAAAAAACACCATTTTTAACACTTTATATGCAGTTACATGATCCAGGGTATAGAGTAACAGTTAATCAATCAATCAAAACAAATTTATATAGCGCCGTTTCGTAAATTCAAAGGCGCTCTTCAATTAATTTGGAAATACAAATATGTCCTTAAACCATTAAATTAAGCAGTGAATTAAATTTGAAAATTACAAAAGTGAAACCAATCAATCAATCATTCATTCAGTTATGCATTTTTTTTTTTTTTTTTTTTTTTTTTTTTTTGAACATTTATTGAGCACGAAAGAAAACAACAGTGAAGTTATAAATAAGGAAAAAAAATCAAGTGCTCAAAAGGTTCATCCAAAGGGAATTACTTCCCGCTAACTGGACGACCTATAAACGAAAATTTAGATACGAACCGAGACAGAGAAATAAAAGTTAACATAAGTGTATAGGAGTAAACATAAGTATATATAAGTTAACATATCTGTATCGAAGTTAACATAAGTATATAGATATTGAAATTATGAATCTAGCTGTAATATGTAAGATTTCAACGATTTTTTAAATAGCGAAATGCTTTTCAATGAGGATATTGTTATTGGAATACTTGAATACAACCGCGGACCATAACACTTTATGGAGAATGTTTTGAGAGTTGTTCGAGCAAAATCGGACCGAAAGCAATGCAAAGAACGCACATCATGAGAATGTACATGAGACGATTTTGTGAAAAGGTTATCAAATGACGACGGTAACATATGGTTGTCATATTTGTACATGAAAATACTAACAAGAAAAAAATTAATTTGATATACATTCAGTAGGTTGTTCTCGATCATTTTCATTTTACAAGATGATGTAAAGGGCAAGTTAAATAATATTCGGATGATTCTTTTCTGTAAGATGTGGAGAGACTTTAGACGTGTAGGATAATTTGAAGCCCAAACAATATTACAATAGGACAAGTAAGGGTAAACGAGAGCGTAATACAACATCATAGAAATATTTTTATCCACAAATCGACTCACGCGAGATAGAATTCCACAATTTTTTGCAACTTTAGAGGTGACGTAACTAATATGGTCAATCAGTGAGAGGTGCTCATCAAGCAACATTCCAAGAAATTTACACGAGGAAACTCGCGCAATAGGTTTATCGTCAATAAGAAGTTGATAATCAGAACAAATTAATTTATTTCTATGGTGGAATAGAATATAGTTGGTTTTACTTATATTTAAAGAAAGTTTATTCGCACAAAACCATTTATAAACGGAAAGTAGTTCATGATTAGTAACATCATATAAATCTTTTAGGTTTTCACCAGAAGCAAAAAGGTTGGTATCATCGGCGAACAAGACAAATTCGAGACGATGCGAAACAGTGCACAAATCATTAATGTAGACAAGAAATAAGAGAGGGCCTAGCACCGACCCCTGAGGCACGCCACAAGTTACCCGCCGCGTTGATGAAGTAACTTCGTTGTAGTGTACCTGTTGAGTTCTACCGCTCAAATAATCTTCAAACCACATTAATGGAATCCCTCGGACCCCATAGTGTTCAAGTTTTTTTAGCAAGACTTTGTGATTCACTGTATCAAAAGCCTTGGCCAGATCCAGAAACACGCCGATGATGTAGTCTCCTCGATCCATAGCCTCCGCAACCCTCGAGTGCAACAGAACGAGCGGCATGTAGGTAGAGTGATTTTTTCTAAAGCCGAACTGACTCCTGGTAATGATGGAAAATCTGGCAAGAAATCCATAGAGCCTGGAGTGCATAGCTTTTTCAAAAAACTTTGAGAAGAAACATAAAATAGATATTGGCCGATAATTGGAAATGGTATCTTTTTTGCCAGATTTGTGAAGGGGAATTACTTTTGCCGACTTTAACTGATCAGGAAACACCCCTGAAGAAAAAGAGCAGTTTATTATGCAGGAAAGAATATGGGCTATCCGTGGAACAGAGCATCTTGCAATACACGGGTCAATTCCGTCGATTCCACTGCTGTGTGAGATTTTTAATCGTGTCGATATTTCAATGATCTCGTCCGGTGTTGTAGGTACAGCATCGAAAGAATGGACCACGGGATTACCAAGATATTCATCAAATGTTTCATTAGGAATTAATATATTTTTTGCGAGATCTGTGCCAATGCTGGAGAAATGATTATTAAACTTTTAGATTAGGTTAAGGATTGTGATCGCTGGTGCAGGATGTAGGCGCTGTCATAACGTTTTATTATCTTGAATTCTGGTTTTGGATTTCAGATCTTCAGTCTGAAGAAACAATTTTTTCTATTTGCAATATCAACATCTATGCCAACTTTTAATTAGATCAGTCTTCATCTGTTGTCACAAATATCAGACTTGACAAATCAGTAATCAATGAACTGATCTCAGTCATGATCAAAAGAAACTACCGCTAACTCACGCTTCTCTGACGGTGAGATGCTTTAAGCTTGAACTCAGCACAAGCCAGAGGTGTTTTGTCGCTAATTAATGGTCACGGTTAAAAAAATTATAAAACGTAATTGATTGGATTATTTAACGGCCTGTTTAGTTGTTCAAGATGGTTGGTTTAAAAATTGCTGTTAATGTGCATATCATAGATTAAAGTTTGCAAAAAATGCAGAATGATTTGTATTCATACTTTCAACAACAGAGATGACACACAAATTATTGAATTTTCTACAATATCGTTATTATTATTATTATAACAACGCTTATATTTACTTGCAATGTTTCTTGCTGTTTGTTTGTTTGTTATAAAAATATAAAGTATGAAAATAATATTAAAGTGTACATATTAACATTTTTGAACTAAATTTTGATTAAATATTTTTAAATCTAAAAACGGATTAATGTATTTTAAAACACCCATCGAAGTACTAACCGAGCTTGACATTGCGCGTTATAGATATTATATAGATAACGCCCAACGCTGTTATATTAAAAACAAAAAGTTTAGTTCAAAAAATGGTAAAGTGTACATTTTAAATAATGTATTTTAAGTACATTAGTATACGAGCGTTGGTTTGAAAAAATATGTTTTATACTTTATATTATTTTTAATTTTTTAGTGTTTATTTTTTATAAATTTAAATATTATTCATATTTTTTTATTATTTTTTACTGTTTATTTTTTATAAATCGAAATATTATTCATAATTCTGATTATTTACAATTTTTTCAATCAAAAACCAAAACTTCTGTTTGTTTGTTTGTTTGTCTGTGGTGATCAAATCTTAGAAACAAAAATTCACCCAATTTTCGACCACCTAGAGCTCTAAAACTTTTAGGAAAGCTTTATTCTGGATCAAAATACATGAATTTAATGTTTCCGACATGAATTAGGCCTTAAATCAATTAAAATTAATCAAATCAAATTAATTCCTGCCATCTAGCGACTGTATAAGTTGTTTATGTATAAGTCGCCAGAGCTCCAAAATAATTAAACAGTACGGATGTTCATTTATAAGTCGCCAGAGGTCCAAAATAATTAACAAGATTGAGCGTAATGGTTTTATTTAGATTCAAAAATTTTAGTTCGTTGACTCAGATAAAAAGGCAAATAAAAGCATTTTTTTTACATTTATTTTTTATATTTACTTGTTATCAACTATAAGTCATACTTTACAATTAAAAACATTTCTATAATAATAATAATAATAATAATAATAATAATAATAATAATAATAATAATAATAATAATAATAATAATAATAATAATAATAATAATAATAATAATAATAATAATAATAATAATAATAATAATAATAATAATAATAATAATAATAATAATAATAATAATAATAATAATAATAATAATAATAATAATAATAATAATAATAATAATAATAATAATAATAATAATAATAATAATAATAATAATAATAATAATAATAATAATAATAATAATAATAATAATGTATTGGTACGTGTATGTGCACTATAGAATTGTCATTGGAATGGAATCATGGAATTT
>OZ022240.1:30494532-30514532 GCA_963978895.1 Erpobdella octoculata
CAACAAAATATTTTTTATTATATTGAAGGATATTTTTATTTATTAAATTCCTATTAAATATATGAAATTATTTAACAGTGGTAATAAATTATTAAAGAAGAAATACGACCGCTGGCAGAGCAAAAGGAAAAAACGCACTGCCAGGGGGAGGGAGAGGGGTGGAATGGTAGGCGAGGGGGAGGGGGGAGGGGTGCCCATAAAACAGACCTTTCCATGCATGCATGTCGCTGTGGTTGTTGTGTCGGAGAGCAGAAAAACTGGCTTGGTACAGGTGCGATACGCGAGATGGTAACCATGGAGATTGTTGTTATGACGATGAAAAATGAATGAGGCAGTATGTGCTTGGGGTGATGATGACGAAGATGATGGCGGTGGTGGTGATGATGATGATGATGATGATGGTGGTGGTGGTGTTAGTGGTAGTGGTGGTGATGGTTATGATGATGGTTATGGTGAGTGATGATGATAGGGGTGGTGATGATGATGATGATGATGATGATGATGATGATGATGATGATGATGAGGAAGAGGAGGAGAAGGAGGAGGAAGAGGAGGACGATTACGATGAGACGTCGAGGACCACGGTGGTCATGATGATGATATCTGAGGTGGCCAGTGAGAATATTTATCAGCGAAACTTGGTGATAAGACTGGCGACTGACGATAACGCTGTTGATGGATGCTGTCAATGGTCATGATGACGATGAAATGGTATTTCGAAAATCTAATGTTTTTGCAGTTTGAAAATAAAGTAAGAGACACAAGCGTATTTACGATGACGATGACAATGACGACGACGAAGACGACAAAGATGATGATGATGTGTTTATATTTGACAGAATTTATAATGTTTTTATCGAATAATCAATTTTCACTCGTTTTAACTTTAATTTGTCACGGCGTTATCATTATCAGCACCATAACTACCATAATCACCACCACCATAATCATCGTCATCATCACCTCTAACGCATTCGTAAACGAAATTTATCTTCGACTTTGGGAAGAAATTTGTTCTGCATTTTTTCCAGCGAAGACGTGCATATTAAGCACATCTACTCTGCTACGAAATCAGCTTTCTACACATAAAAACAAATATCATTGTTGAAATTTCATTAACTACATCGCAAAAATTTTCACTAAAAAGTTAACCATCGAACGTAACATCTGAAATCACCAGTATGATGCTGATAATGATGATGATGATGACGATGACGATGACGGTACCAATGACGATTATGATGATTATGATGGGTATGATGATGATGGTGATGATGGTGATGATAGTGATTATGGTGATGATGGTGATGATGGTGATGATGATGGTGATGATGATGGTGATGATGGTGAAGATGGTGGTGATGGTGGTGATGATGGGGATAATGGTGGTGATAATGATGATGGTGATGATCATGATTATGGCAATGATGATAATAGCAACTCTGAAGACAATGGAAGTTCAACGCATAATAAAAATAAGATCTCCCTGTTACACATGAACAGTTTGTAAACAGCTGATCATAAATAACTTGCTATGTTTTGCTTGGAGATAGGAATATTTAATTATAAATTAATTACAACGACTCCCATGCGACTTACAACAACAACATCTCAACTGGGTTGTCTGACCTTTGTTTATGTTTATTTGTTTATTGGGCATAACAGAAACATTTAACAATAAAGACAAATTGATTGAAAATTTGAAAAAAAAATGAGTGCAAACGACAAAATAGAAAATAGTAATGCCCAAGGGAGCATCCGAAGAGATGACCCGTGCAAGTATTAAGCTTAGGGATGACCTTGTCAACTTGACTCCCACCCCCTACAAACTTTGCTTATTATCCTCTTAAGGTAAACATCTACGAAATTATTATTAATATTGCCATTTTCTAGAGCAGTAATATCAGTAGCCGTGTAGTGATTGGTTGGGAGAAATTGATGAAGATGATGCTAATGATGATGAAGATAATGCTGATGATGATGAAGATGATGCTGATGATGCTGATGATGATGATGATGCCGATAAAAAATGAAGATTGTGATTTTATATTTTATCCTGAATAACTTTTTATTTTCAAATCGCTTATATTTCGTACTTTCACCGGTGGTCTTTGAAAGCGAAAATTAACGAGCTTTCCGTCAGCCAATAAAGCTGAAATTTGGATTATAAATTAAATTCGTTCTCTATGAAAATGTATTCTATCAAATTTTAAAAAGTTTCTGTAAAAAAATTAACTTTTTAATTTAAAAAATGTTCTATTTATGTTCTAAGAGACAAATTTAAAATATAAGAAATTTAGAAAAAAAACTGTTTTTTCGGTTCTATTTTTAAATTCAAACCTTTAAAACAGGACTTGAAAATATAAATGAATATTTTCAAATAACCATAATTCTGGTACGTACTGTTCAACCATTTAAGAAAATATCACGTTTACTTTTTTAATAAAAATTATCTTTTATTTCTACTCATTATGCCAATTTCCCAACCAATCTTGTTATTTGTTCGTTTACGCATCTTAACTTCATCTATCAGTCATTCTCGGTGTAATTTAATATTTCTAACTAATTCAACGTGTTCACCAGGAATTTTATACAATTTATTTCCAAAACCCTGCCTGAATGCAGACTCGACGTGCTTAATAGAAGCATTCATTTCTGGCCCATCAACAACGATTTTCTCGACCGGTCGGCAACTTGCAAGCACTAATTTGGAAATGGCTCCTTGCAAATATGCCAGCCAGCATCATAGTTAGCCGGAATAGTTTGTGCGTATTGTCTTAATATAAATATTGATGATGATGATAATAGTTGCAGTGAGACTGACAATTACAATAATAATCGTAATAATGTTATTACTACTATTAATAATAATGAGCCTAATAATCATAACTTAAATAAAATTTTTAATATTATTTTTTTTAGATTGAAATTCTTTTTTTAGAAATTTTTTTAGATTGAATTCTAAGATAGCCTACAATCTGAATTCGAATCGTGCCGTATTTTATCGACTAAACCTTTAACTTTATTATGCATTTATCATTCGTATATAACTTAAAAAATGTACGAATGAAACAAACCAAACTTAAACAAATTCAATCTAAACTCAATAAGAAGTTGATGTGAGTTTGATTGACCAATGAGTTGAGTTGCGTCGGGTTGGGTTGAATCGGGTTGGGTTGGCCCCAATTTTTTTAAGCATGCGTGATTGGGTTAGGCTAGATTGAATTAAAATTTCAACCTTTTTTTGTTCAATTTGATAGTGAAATTTATGAATTTTTCTTTCCAAGTGGCATGGGTTGGGTTGCCAAAAATGGACTCCTTTTCACCTCTCAGCTCATTATATTTCAGTAAACTAACAAATGCCAAAAGAACATTTGTTGAGATGTTATAATTTTAAATAACACTTCCAAGTCACAATTCATCATCAGTATCATAACATTTTTTTAATTACAACGGGTTGAAATTCGTTATTCAGAGTTTCTGATAAAGTTATGGAGAATAAAAGGGCGACACCCGCGGCGAAATTCCCATTACCAAACTTCATCCGTCCCCGTTCGGCAATGAGGATTTTGTTACGGCAATTCCGCTGTAATCCAAAAAATTATTATTTGTGGTTATGCCGCGGCAAATATGAAAGAACTACAAGCCAAATAATTTTTTTCCCGTTTGAGTTTTATAAGTTTTAAATAACTCAAAATTAATTAAATCTATTTTCAGTTTTTTATTTTTTCATGGTCTTGATGTTACAAGTTTATTGCATATTGTTTGATCAAGACATTTTACTTTGTAAGTTTCCATTTATTTATTATGATAGCATATTAAAGTAAGAAAATAGCAGTAAAAAAAGTTTTTTTTTATAAATATCTTATATTTCATGATTCGGTGGCTTTTCATTTATGCTTACGTTTTATTTGTTGTTTTTTCCAATGATAGTAAATTAATTTTCCAAATTAAAAATTTAAATAAATTTTTTTAAAGTTTTCAAAATTTAATAGAATGCACTGTGACTACGAAGTTAATATAAGGGATTTAAAAAGTGAAATGTAGAAGGAATGGAAATAAAAGTTGAAGGAATGTAAATGGAAATTAATAAATGGAGATGAAAGTTGAGGAGATGGAGATGAAAGTTGAGAAGATGGAGATGAAAGTTGAGGGAATGGAGATGAAAGTTGAAGAGATGGAGATGAAAGTTGAGGGAATGGAGATGAAAGTTGAGGGAATGGAGATGAAAGTTGAAGAGATGGAGATGAAAGATGAGGAGATGGAGATGAAAGTTGAGGAGATGGAGATGAAAGTTGAAGAGATGGAGATGAAAGATGAGGAGATGGAGATGAAAGTTGAGGAGATGGATATGAAAATTGAGAAGATGGAGATGAAAGTTGAGGGAATGGAAATGATAGTTGAGGGAATGGAGATGAAAGTTGAGGCTTGGAAAAATATTTTCAAATGTATGATTGGGACTGTACGAACATTTTTTCATCTTATATGTTGCGAAATCCAATTAAACACAAAGATATTCACAGATACACACAAACACACATACACACACAGATGCTGCAAAATGTTTTTTTTGCTTCGATTATAAACTTCTTCGTCTTGCCTCGCAATAATTATTTTTAATGATGAAGACCCAGAAACAGTAACTGCTAATGACCGAATCTTATCCCCTTTACACCAAACAGATGTGACACATTAAGACAAACTCACTACATTCTCATAAACACACACCTTCTCATACACACAAACAACACACTCACACACACACACCATATTCTCACACACATTCACTCAAGCGGTGGACAGGGGTCTATTTATGGCGATCCAACCCAACCCAACCGATCCTACCTGAAAAGTTAAATTATCTAAACCAGCCCACAGTTAAAATATGTAATTAATTTTTTTTTCAACCCAACCTAACCCACGCACGTGTCAAAAAATTGGACCCACCCCAATCCAACCCATGAGTCAACCTAACCAAAGCCCACCTCTGACACTCACACAAATATAAAATATACACATAAATGCTCATGAAATTTTCATTTTCCTCAAAAAGCAGCAAAACGGTGCCAAAAATGCTATAGAAAGTCTTCGAAGCAATTTAAAGTATCCATAAAGAGATCATGTCTAAGCAAAATGAAATGTTTTTCTATAATCAAAATATTAAACAAAATAATTACTGTTATCATTTACTATTTTATCTTCTTTAAAACAATTAAAAAACTACTTAATGTGTAAATCAACATTAATAAAACATTTAATAAAATTCCACTTTGAAATATTAAATTTCTTTTAGTCAAATTGTTGTAAAATGAAATTAAATGACGAACTAGTTATCAACCGAAATATTCACAAACTTTCTTGAAAATTCATCATTTTTAAATAAATTTATAAACACTATTAAAAGTTGTTTTGGAAAAATAAATATCCCACAGTACGGTTTCCTTCACTATTACGCCCGTTAAAAAAGAAGTAGAAGATTTCATGCTTCATAATAATTACGAGCATGGGTTGTGAATAATTTTAAGTGCTGTGAGGGTGGTCCAATATGTGATGACCCCCTGGAAGGTCATTCTCAATTATGGTTGTTCGCTCTTTTATCTCTTTTTGTAGTTGGTCTAGGTGAAGACCAGAGAAAAAGAGAGAGAGAGAGAGAAGAAGATAAATTAAGTAAAAGGTGCCAATGCGTGATGCCACGAAATGGAAATGGTAAAAGTAATAATTTGTGTATGTTGAACTGCTGCATTTTACCCTTAAAGTCTATATTAAACTTAATTAGATAATCAACGACTGAACTCCACTCGCTTACGGCAAGCCAGGAAAAAGAAGGAAAGAAAATAGAAAATCAAATCGAATTATGATCTGCGACAGGAAATACCTTACATCCTGGTATTTTTAATCTTTTGTTAGTTTTTTCTTAAAACACTTTATATATATATATATATATATATATATATATATATATATATATATATATATATATATATATATATATATATATATATATATATATATATATATATATATATATATATATATATATATATATATATATATATATATATATATATATATATACTTGCATGTCTATAGAAATAGACAGACAGACGAGAGACAACTACCAAGTTCAAATGGACACAGATCACAATACGCCCCTGTCTCCCAGGCCGATGTACACAAGCAACGAGATTGCTTTGAAATGAAACGTTGAAAAAGTGAAGTGTGCAGGAGGCAGATAGCATTCGGAATGATCCACCACCCGACAGCGCCATCCATTTTACAAATTGAATTTTTTCACGTTCGCTTTGTCGAGTGCGATTACCGGGAAATTAACCATACAAAACTCCATTGCAATAAATGAGTATTTTCAATAAATGTTTCTACATCCGTGGTTGCTAATGTACTTTGAATCGAAAGCTTTTCACCATCTACCATCCCAGTCAGCGTTCCCATTACCATCACCACGACCATCGACCTTGCGTCGCATCAGCAATATTGTGCAAACGAAATGCCAATACTCGAGCCTGTGTTTGTTTATTCGAGAAGAAACATACTACAACGGCGACGGTGAAAGGTGGGGTTGTGATGACGAAAGGTGGGGTTGTGATGACGAAAGGTGGGGTTGTGATGACGAAAGGAAAACCCGCGTTGAAATAAACTTCCCCTTCCCTTCTTTATCCCAGGAAAAAAATCTGAAATCGAACTACCAACCTGGATCTCTACGGCGTGATAGGCAAGAATGAGACCCAATAGGAACAGGGTGCTGATTGTGATAAGCAACTTCACCGTTTTTGAATGATATGACTCCTGTAAAAAGAAATAAAAAACTAAGTTTAGTTTTTTTATAATAAATTTAACAACTAATCCATACTTCGAGTTAAATTTATGAATTTTGATTTCAAATGAAAAAAATAAGCCATGTACAAGATTGAGCGTAACGGTTGTTTTTGATTCAAAAATTTTAGTTCGTTGACTCAGATAAAGATGAAAATAAAGGTTTTTTTTTAATTTTGTATCTTTACTTGTTTATAATAAATTTAAGTAACTTTGCAAAATCAAGCATTCAAATGGAATTGTAGGAACTCATACAGAAGGGCCTCTCTCACACTTATCATTCCATCATACATACCCCCATAAAATCCCCCTCATACATACCCAATACAATCCCCTCATACAGACCCCCATACAATCCCCTCATGCATACTCTCATACAATCCCCTCATGCATACGCCCATACAATCCCCTCCTACATACCTTCATACAATCCCCTCATACGTACCCCCATAAAATCCCCCTCATACATACCCAATACAATCCCCTCATACAGACCCCCATACAATCCCCTCATGCATACTCTCATACAATCCCCTCATGCATACGCCCATACAATCCCCTCCTACATACCTTCATACAATCCCCTCATACGTACCCCCATACAATTCTCTAATACATACTCCCATACAATCCCCTCATGCATACGCCCATAAAATCCCTTGATACACTCCTAGAAGAGCCTTACATTTCACAAACCCAACGTTTGCCGCACACACATCAATTAGCAAGTACTATTGTTATGTTTTAAGCTTTTCCTAACAATGTTTTAAGTTACTAATAGCTTTCAAGTTTTTTTTTTAATTTAAAATAACGGTAATATAAATTCCACGAGACATAAATAATAAAAGAGCTGAAATAGTCTTATGGGCTTAAGTGTTAATAACTCACTACTTAAAAATTTAGAGTGAAAAATCACTGCCTATTTTTTTTATACTAATACTAGCGGGGTTTTTGGCGCTGCCCGGGCTTTTTAGGGGTTTTCTATCGTTTTTATCTCACGCTCCCGTTTCCTTTCCCGCTTGCTCTCACGTTCCCGGTCGCTTTCCCACTTTTCGACCACCTAGAGCTCTAAACCTTTCAGGAAAGCTTTATTGTGAATTACAATACATGAATTTAATGTTTTCGACATGAATTAGGCCTTAAATCATTTAAAATTAATCAAATCAAATTAATCAGACAGTTCAAGATACTTTTTTTTTCAATATTCTAAATAGCCTAGGACCTATCTTCAGACATACCAAATGTACACAAAATATTTCATAAAAATCGGTTCAGCCGTTTCGGAGGAGTTTGAAGTCAAACACTATGACACGAGATTTATATATATATATATATATATATATATATATATATATATATATATAATATATATATATATATAATATATATATATATATATATAAATATATATATATATATATATATATATATATATATATATATAATATATATATATAATATATATATATATATATAATATATAATATATATATATAATATAATATATATAATATATATATATATATATATATATATATATATTATATATATATATGTGTGTGTGTGTGTGTGTGATGTGTGTGTACGTGTGTATAGATATGAGAGCATTGTTTGGATATACAAAAATAAATGAAAGAAAAAAGAAGAGAAACGTTAAAAAGGGATGTTGACGTTGGAACGTACGTCAGATGTGAAAGTCATCGTTTGGAATTACACACGTTTCCAATGTTTACATCGGCCATTGTCAAATGTTGAACATCGACCAAAGAGCGGACGACTTGATAAACCTGAGAGAGTTTTCATCTCCATCCTACAACAAAGCGCACACGTACTTATGTACACATCTTATTACGTACGTACATACATACATACATACATACATACATACATACATACATACATACATACATACATACATACATACATACATACATACATACATACATACATACATACATACATACATACATACATACATACATACATACATACATACATACATACATACATACATACATACATACATACATACATACATACATACATACATACATACATACATACATACATACATACATACATACATACATACATACATACATACATACATACATACATACATACATACATACATACATACATACATACATACATACATACATAACATAAATATATGCACAAAGACTTTTCTCCCTAAGGTCCTGCAGCGGGTTGTTGTTGAAATGTTTTTCGAGATAATTGTAAGTGCTTGCAGAAGAGAGAGTGAGAGAGAGAGAGAAGGATCAAGCAATCGGGAGACAAGAGCTAAAAGGACGAAGAATGATGAATAGAAAACGAAAGAAACAAAAAGATACTAAGAAGGTATGAAAAAGATCAATGACAACAAAAGCCCTACATGAGTTAATGACCGAGAAATAAAGATTGATTGGGAAGTACAGAAACGGCCCGGTGAGTCATAAAGCTTTCCTAATCAGTCCGTAAGTGGATCTGTGAAATGCGAAAGTTCAAATTCAACGGAACAGTTCACGGAGACAAGCGCTTTTCCGCGAGCAAAGAGTTGTGATGAATTGCTTAGTGGTATTATATATTTCAGTTTGAAAAACATAATTGGCACCTCCAACCCAGCTCATTAATAGCGATATCCTCCAACTGGAGGGATTTTGCAGCTTATTTGACCGAGATTAGTCAATTTTTAAACTTAATTACTATACTTTTATTAGGACGCAAGATTTTTTAACCTGATTACTTACTAAAGTAATATAAAATTTAAATTAAACACATTTAAAAATTTTGATTTTTTTTTAATTGAAAAAATACAGTTTATAATTTTTAAACATTTCTTGAATATATCGGTTTAAATGATGCTTATTATGATCATAGTTACTGAGTTAAACTCAGTTTCAACGAGATAAGTTTTTTAAAAAAATGTGTTTATTCAAGTCTGAAATTAGGAAGAGTCGACTGATCATGTTCAAAGTAGTCCCTGACTCCCCTTAGTGCTAATTAATAACTGGACTAAATATAGATTCAGATTGTTTGCAGTCTGTATTTATCTAGATAAAAAATACTGTGAAATATAATGATTACTGTCTTTCTTACCTTCGTGTAAACATTTGCCATCGTCAGTTCCGTTTCAATGACCATGACGAGGATGCCAAACATTCCAAATATCAGGGCATAATCGGATATCCTTTTTCGTTTCTCGAACAAAATCTTTCTCCTTCCCAAACGATACTCCACGTTCGGTTTTGCCACTTGTTGTTGACTGCAAGTGCTGCCAGTTTTTTTAAGCAGAGCCTCGGTACTGCTCTGCTGAGCTTTCTTACTGGAGCTTTGATTTCCAATTTTATCGTTCTGCCCGTCACCACCACCTTGGTTTCCGTCTCCACCACCTGCGGATCCACCGGCTGTTGAAGTACCAGCGTTGAGACTTGAAACATCACTGCCTGCACTCTGATTGTGCTGCTGCATGGATGCAAGTTTCTGGAGCTGCTTGAAAGGTCGAATCGCGCCGGAGATTTTCATGTAACTCACTCCTATGTCAGATATGCTGTTGTTATTTTCGGACGATTTGACGGCTCTGATTCCGCTGTAAACCGTATTAACGGCAGCATTGCTAGTAGATCTGGGTGCTGGAAGTTGTAGCTGACTTTGCTGTAGCTGCTGAAATGAGGGAGTCAAGTGATGATGAGAATGTAAGCGTCCTCCACCAGCTGGCATGCACACACTACAGTCGTTTTTGTGAGGACAGGTTGTCGTAGTGCCCCAGAATGAGTAAGTGTTATCAAATCCTTCTATATTAAAGGCGCAATGATCGGTATAACTGACTGGTGGAAAGCCGGGCAATCTGCTAGGCTGGTAGTTGCCTGCAGATGTGATGTCAGTTGAATGTTGGCGGATGTTGCACTTGCTGCTCCTGCCACACGTGACGTTCTCTGCGTTGACGTTGTTGCAGCATTTATGCAGCATTCCTGCTTCTTTCATGTCTACGTCGGAAGATGAAAGACGTCTCACACGGTCGGCCGAGTTTGGGCACATCGATGTAGCTGATCCAAGACGAGAAGGAACCTGAAAACGCATTGGCACAGGTGAGTTTACGATATTAAACAGATTAAATCATGTTTAGAAATCATTTTCATAATTTGTCAACATGTTAACGCCAATAATACACTAATATTCCAATACTTTCCTGATCTTTAACAACTAAAAAACCTGCCAACAACAAACCTTAAGGAAATCTATGGAGACATTGTTATTGAATTTGTTGTGTTGTGTCAAGAGCAAGTGTGGGCCTCGTGGTTGGCGTTGCGGCTGCTGCTGATGTGCACCTGTTGTCGTTTTCTCTTCATCACAGCAGAAACTGTTGTTGAAACTACTGTTGTTGCTAAAACTAGTGTTGTTGCTGTTGTTGAAACTGTTGGTAGTATTAACGTTGCTTATGCCTGTGTTGCAAACGGTGTTGCTGTCTTGGGAGGCCCCGGCATGGTTGGGCCCATAAGAAGGGGGCATGTTGAAGACCACGGCGTCTTGTCTGACGAACCTGGCCTGCTGCTGTGTCGATGGCTGATTCGATGCAGAAGATGTTGAAGAAGAAGAGGAATGCTGACGGAAAAAGTAGTCTGACGTTTTGGATGTCGAAAAGACTGTAGAGGCTGGCGAGAAAGTCAATGTCGGAGGGGCAATGACTGCAAGGTTTGAAGAAGAGGTTACGTAGGTCCGAAAAGAAAAATCAGAAAATGTTGCCTCCTGAAGAGGTCGGCCTTGAACTGCAGCCAGAATTTCATTGGCCATTTTTTCTGACGTAGAGGTTTCACCGGTGAATTTCAATGGCAAAATCTTGAAAGAGTCAGCAAGTGATTTGGTTAATAAAGGCTGGGAGTTATTTGTTGATACAACTAAAGATGTTGTGGATGGTAGTAGGGCCGAGGACATTGAGGCAGCTGTAAATTGCTGGCACGAGTCTCCATCGACGGAATTGTTTCGATTTCCTGTTTCGTCAGAGTGACAACGAATGAATGACATCTGTTGCTTTTCGGACTCGCTCAAAAGTCCAGCGTTGTCTCGTCTGATCAACGAAGTGGCAGAAAGTGAAGACAGGTTGGAGTTTTTCCTAGGCACAATCATGTTTTCCATGGTTGTAAGGGACTGTTTATTCGGACTCCTTGAGTTTTCTTGCTGCTCCAAAGAGTGTGGCGGAGGAGAGAGTTTGAGAAAGGGAAGAGTTTGAAATGAATTTGAAGAAGTATATTGAGTTGTCAGAAGGGGTTGAGACTGGGGACGAATTCCTGCATTGAGGTTATCTCTTAGAGGTCTCGACTGTTTAGCACTTTTTCTTTTAAACATTATCTGATCTTCTCCTCCGCTGAAAGCCCTGACTGGAAAAAATTTACTTTTAGTCTTTTTTTTAGAAGTCGTCCTGAGGTTCGATTTTCCTCTACTGTCGTTTCCAAGCAAGTGATCCGTTTCGGAGCTGTTATTATCAACAACATCAAAAGAGTTGCTCAGTACGGTGGGAGCCTTAGAGCTGCGTGCAGAAATCGTGGGCGATGTAGTCGTAGCTGTAGTAGCAGCAACAGAAGTTATTGCTGCCGTAGCGAGCGGTTTGAGACAGACTTCAGACATGACGATAGCAATGTGACAGAGTCATGTAAGTCATGTAAGTGACATTAGTGACATTGGAGTCTTTTTTTTTAATCCGTTCCTTCGCTTAATCCACTGTTGTTTTCAGAATGTCTCTTTTAGTTATTTTTAAACAAATTTATTACTTTTCAGATTAAACATTTTTTTCTTTTAATGTTTTTTTTAATTTTAGTTATAAAAATAATATTCTAAGAAAAGTAAAAAAAAACCTTTGTTTAAAAGTATTTTTTTAAAAAGAACCTTTCGCGAATTCTCATTAATTTTCTATCAACTGCGCCTTAAAATTTCGATGGCATACACACACACACATACACACACACATACACACACACACATACATACATACATAAATACATACATACACAGAGGACACAAACGTTGGTCAAATTTTTCTTTCGTGCTACAGAAATTGTTCTTCGCTTTTTTGTCTTTCGGTCATCTAGATTGATATTAATCACCGTGTTATCGAACCATTCATTTTGTTCATGGGGAAGAACAGATAGAAGAATTGATTCTATATAGAAATCACAACATAATAAAAATGCCTAACAAAATATGCTCTGATAAAAGCTTAACACAATCAGAACTTCAATATCCTGAAATAACTACTGGACACACAAATCAGTTGTGTTATTTTGTTATATAAAACGCTACAAAAACGTCAGTAGGTGTTTCAGATATCATACATGCATTAAGCCCAAACTAGCTGTATTTTAGGTTATGTATCAAGTATTTATCAAATAAGGCCTACACATGAAAGTATCTCTTTCTCTCTTTTCATGCCTTTCATTTTTTCTTGCTTTCCATCTTTCTTTACACCATGTAAAACTGACTGGAATATTGAAATTCCTTCCAGTACAAACCTACCACTCATACTCAAACTCAGTCGTACGACTTAGAGATACACTCAATCACAGAACGACAACTCGAACCTTATAACAAACTGCCATTTATTTCCTACTTCTCCTTCTTGCAAACGTCTCATTCAGAATGGCAAATCGTTTGGAACGCATGATGATCGTTGTGTCTTTTTATTCTTAGTCTTCTTTTTTATGGTGTCGAACGATTATTAAAGCTTAAATGTTCTGTTTAGTTTTCTGTATTGTTTCTTTCTTTTGTTTCAAACAATTAATATATTTTCTAATAAATATTTTATTCTTCATTTCTTGTTAAAAAAATGTATCAATCAAACAAACAAACAAACCTGGAATAGAAGCTTTCGAGAGAAATTAAAAATCAAATCTCCAATGTGATACGCGTAGATCAATAAAACGATACTCGTGACGATAGAAATTTACAAACGCTCTACATTCGACAAGAGCCACGGATCACTCCAGATGGACTGAGCTGCGAATGTTTCCATCTTTTTCCAGATAATTGAATGTATGTATGTTTATGTATGTATATGCGTGTATATATGTATGCATACACAGCGACTCTGTGCCTTTATATACAAACACTCGGTGTATTATACTCACATACTTGCCGTCTGTTTGTATGACATTCATGGTTCCTCGGTGCAATGCTCAGACGCATTCGTATCCATGCATGTCATCAATTTGTACGTCGCGTCAATTCAAGCGCTGCATTAATTTCGACATTTCGTATATCAAATCAATTTATATTATCCATTAATATATCATACGATCATATATGAATGAAAGCTCAGATCAAGTAGCTCCTGAAGCGTGTTTTGGCGACGACAGAGCGAACGAGCCTGATATTAGATTCTACTCACCGCCTGCTAAACCGTGTTATGAAAACTAAACAAGTAATTTTTTTCTCTTACACATATAGAAGATCAGTCCCAACTAAATATACAACGGACATGCTACATTGAGACTCCAAGTATAAATATATTGTCATTTAATTGTACTGGTATGGATAAATTCCTTCTGTGCAGTTGCATTTGAGTTTGCTTTGATTTGAGCAATGAAATGATCATCTTTTGATCGCCGTGTTATCGATCCAAACATCTCATCTTATCTGCTTCATATTTTCATAAGTAAAATTTGAACAAATTTATACACCCGGAAATTGCGACTAAAAGTTAAGAATGGAATGGAAATATTTTTCATTTCGTCCTGCACGGGCAATAAACTTTACAAAGCTATGTTGTTTCATCGAGTAGAAGATTCGCGTGCTATGTATATGAGTCGGTGGAGAGGCTTTTTTTTAAATCTTCCATGATGGTTACAAGTTAGAACTCGGCTGTTATTACTTGACGCCATTAATATTTGTCTTGGAATTTGATCTTAAGAATTTCATAAAATTTCTTTGCTTGAACTTCAAAACATATGACTAAATAAAACAAGTGATAGATCATGTGACATTTCAAGAAATATTTGTAACACAATATACTTTTATTTAAAAAAATGAAATTAAAAAAATGGATCTTTGAAAAATAAAATTCTCTAGCATGAAAATCCAAGCAATAAATAATTATACCTGAAAAATAATCACTCTAATAGTCAAATACAAAAGGCTGCAAAAGTAAAGGTATCAAAAATGGATTAGTTGTACAATTTGTACACGACTGTATGTCTGTCTGTCTGCGCTCTGCACGGTTCACAAGGCACTGAATTTGTTCACGAGCTTGTATGCATGTTCTCCAGACCAGGTAATATCGACGAAATTAGACGGAAACATTTAATTTATTTGTAAAACAAATTATCAGTGATTGAACTGCTTTAATATTCTTCCACGATGAAAGTTTTATCGTCTGCTTGGTTCGGCGGTAAGAACATGGTAGCGAATTCAGTTAAAGATTTTTACAAAAAAAAAGATCGGACCGATATTATTTTAACTGAAGTTTTATAAAAAAAAAACTTGCAAAATATAAATTTGAAATATAAATTTTGTGTAGCAATAAATTTTCGTGGCTTTAACGTCGACAATAACAATAATATTAAATAAACTAGCGATGTACCCGGCGTTGCCCGGGGTTTTTAGAGGTTTTTCTATCGTTATTCTCTATCTCTCCCTTTCCTTCTCCGCTTGCTCTCCCGCTCCCGCTCGGTTTCTTGTTCCTTCTCGTCTTTTCGTTTCTTCTTCATTTTTCGCTCCCTCTTCCGCTCTCTGTTGCATTTCCGTTCCCACTTGCTTTCCCGTTCCCGTTTCCGCTCGCTCTCCCGCTTCCGCTCACTTTGTGACCTAACTCAATTTTTTACAAACTTTTATTTAGGTTACAATCTCTGTTTATGTGTGTGTGTGTGTGTGTGTGTGTGTGTGTGGCTATCTCTGTACGGAAATCTTGCAAGTAAAATTTAACCAGTTTTTTGACTAGCTAGGAAACTGAAACTTTCAGCATAGCTTTATATTGGATGACAATACATGATTCAATTAAAAAAAAACTTAATTTGAACATCTTTCGTATTTCTAAATCGAGTTTATTTGAAATAAAAGTTTGTGTTAAAGAACTCGTTTTTTCCTTTATTTGTTTCACACAAACCTTCCTCTATTGAATTTCAATGTTGTATGAACATTTCCTTACGATCGAATGGTGTAACAATGCATAAAGGACATCCCGGTATTTAGCCATACCGGGATGTTGGCCAAATTTCCTGCCCCTGTATTCAGCTGCTTAAATTTTAAAATCTCACAAATTTACAAACATCTAAGAACTAGATTGATGAAACCTGAGGTCAACCAAGCCGTCATCAAATAATCTTTCTTTACTTTTGTTATTCTGCTGGTCACGTGACTTGCTTTAATGTTGCATCAAAAAATACATACAAGCTGACCACTGCTGGTCAGGTGCTCTTATCTGTATTGAAAACAAGCCTACCTGTATTGTAAACGATCCTACCTGTATTGTAAACGAGCTTACCTGTATTGTAAACGATCCTACCTGTATTGTAAACGAGCTCACCTTAACTTTCCATCATCTTGATATAGAAGCTGGAAAGTAGAGGTGATCTCGCTTGGTTCTACTGTTCAAACTGAACGTGAAAATGACATTTACTTCCTCCATTGTTTTTGGTTAGCGTTGAATGTGTTTGTGTTATTGAGTGTATGTTTGTATGTGTGAGGATGATGATGATCAGATGGTGGTGGTGGTGGTGGTGGTGACGACGACATTGACAAAGTTAGTTACAACGATAACGATAACGACGATGGTAGTGATGATGATTATGATGACATTAATAATAATAATAATAATAATAATAATAATAATAATAATAATAATAATAATAATAATAATAATAATAATAATAATAATAATAATAATAATAATAATAATAATAATAATAATAATAATAATAATAATAATAATAATAATAATAATAATAATAATAATAATAATAATAATAATAATAATAATAATAATAATAATAATAATAATAATAATAATAATAATAATAATAATAATAATAATAATAATAATAATAATAATAATAATAATAATAATAATAATAATAATAATGATCATGATCATGATCATGATCATGATAGTAATAGTGATAATGTTGGTGATGATGATGATATTAGTTATAAATATCATTATCGTGATCATCATCCTCGTCGTCGTTCCATGAAGATTATAAAATTGCCATCACTGTCTTCTACGGCAACAATTATGATCTTTCTCTAAATCATCTTCATGATCACTTTCGGAGCCATCGTCGTAGTCGTCGTTTTGCCACCGTTTTCATCGTTTTATTCATCTCACTCCATTACTGCTACTATTTTTCTCCATCTTCATATCCTTATCATCATCATCATCATCATCATCATTATACTCATCATTATCACTGAAACTTTTTTTATGAAAGCAATAAACATTATAACAACGAGGTTGTCATGCCAACAAAAGCAACGATGACTTGACAACGCCAGAATGCGACGACAATTACTAACTGGACACCAAGTAGCCAAAGTAACAAATCACCATCACCATCGCCATCATCATCGCCATCATCATCGCCATCATCACCATCTTCATGATTATCATCATCATCATTATCATCACCATCATCATCATCATTATCATAATCACCACCATCATCATCATTATCATCACTTGCCACGGTCTGAGTTGACGCGGGAAATCTACAAATACTATATCTGTGTTCATGTGTTTGTATTTGAAAAAAACTGTCTTAAAAATTGAATAAAAAACCTAATAAAATATAATTTTCAAAAAATTTAAGAATTCAAGTTTGCCAATTTGTCTGATTTGTTTTTTTCGCAATTAAAAATAACTTTTTGGTTTTTTTCCACAACGGTTGTTGTTGTTGCTCAATTTGTTTGCCACGTTGAAGTTAAAGCTGCGTAGTTTTGAGAACACAAATCAGAATGTCTTGATGAAGTGTGGTTTTGACGCTTCCTTGTCTTACAGAATTTTTTTCTGTTTCCACTTGTGGATGGGTTTTTAAAGTTTTTTTCCTGTTAAAAAAAGAAATTGAGTTTCGTTCAAAAGAAAAAAAACTTGAACATTTTTGCCTTCGTTTTTTTAAATAGTTTTTTCTATCCTTCTTCACGATGTTTTATGGTTTTTTCTTTTTTATCATTTTTCAATTTAACTTTTTCTCTGTTTTATTTTGCCTTGTGTTTCTTTGTCACAATCTTTTCATTTGTCATTTTTGCTTTCTTTTACTTTTTTCTTTTTCTCTCTCTCTTGGTTTTTCTTTTTTTCTTTCTTTTTCTCTTTTTCTTCTCAATCACTCTTTCTCTCTTTTTTTTCTTTCTCTCTCTCTATTTCTTTCTTTCTCTTATCCTCTCTCATTTTTTCATTTTTTGTCCCTCCCTCCTTCGGCAACATGTGCACCAGTACCAGCAAAGTGAGGACTCTAATTTAATATGCATACACAAATACGCCGACAGGCAAAACACAAAAGTAAACAAAACATGGAAAAAGCGAAAATAAGAAACATCGCCGTCAGAGAATTTACGATTTTTTATATGTTTTATCAACGTCTGTAACTGTCCAATGAAGCAATTTAGTCGATATGTGTGCTGGAATGGTCTGTTTTGTGATTATGTGGTGCGAAACGAGGTGCAGCGTGTATTATTATTATTATTTGGTTTGATAATATAGCGGGTCAGTCCAGAAGCAGTGCAATATAGGTCTGACCT
Organism: Erpobdella octoculata; assembly: GCA_963978895.1. Classification (NCBI taxonomy): domain Eukaryota; kingdom Metazoa; phylum Annelida; class Clitellata; order Hirudinida; family Erpobdellidae; genus Erpobdella; species Erpobdella octoculata. The sequence continues at coordinate 30,513,082 of OZ022240.1, forward strand.
GCTTAGACATCAGAGATCCGATGGTAAAAATTTCTCTGGTCTGGCAAAAGCATCGACTATTGCGCTTTGCCGATGTTAACAAAAAAATTTAACAACTGAAAAAGATAAGAATGTAGTAAATTCATGAGCGGTTTTTGTCTGCGAACTTTATGTCTGCCCATATATGGATGGATCTTTCATTAATATGACCCTTAGGAAGGCAATCCAATATGATGCAAATTTTAAAGAGAAATTTGGTTTTTATAGACACGTATTTTATAACTAGCCCTTTTAGTTTGCTACATACTGCTACATAGAGTATATACTGCTACATATAGGCGTTAATATATTTATTTACGCTACAAGCTTCTTCGATATACTGGAAACCTGACAATCTGAAATAATAAGTAAAACGATTACCAATTTATATAATGTTTTCAGTTCAGACTAATACGACTATACGTTTATACTCGTAAAACCAAACCAGGACCCCTGTTAAATGGGTTGAGATTGCTTTCACCATAAGACCAATGCTGGCGTTATGCAATCTTTAGCTCTAGTTTTAGTTTCGACAAATTAGTCATCCGTTTGTCTTATGTTTAACTGAATAAAACACATATTTACATCATCATTGCTATTATTGTAATTATCATCATCACCACCACCATCATTATCAGCATCATAATCATCATCATAACCACCTCCATCATCATCATCATCATCAGATGTGAATTGTGTTGGTCTAGTGGTTTAGACACCAGTCCGGAGTACCCGGGTTCGATTCCAGGTTTGGAACACGTAGTTTCCTGGAGCAAGAAACTAACTCGCTTGTGCTCACGTCAATCAGCATTAAATGAGTACCAGATTCGTGACTGGGGGTAATAGGGTTCGGCACATCCCGATTTCGGATACACGTGCGGGTAGCAGGAAACTATGTGATCCCATATGCACTAGTCGTTCCCGGCGCCTCTAAGGTTCCACAACACTATAGTGCGCCTTATAATTTTCTACTACTACTACTACTACTACTACTACTACTACTACTACTACTACTACTACTACTACTACTACTACTACTACTACTACTACTACTACTACTACTACTACTACTACTCATCACCACCACCATTATCATCATCATAACCACCACCATCATCACCATCAATATAATTATTCTATCATTTTACACCGTTGTAAAAAAATCAAAGACTTAGAAACAAAAAATTTTGAGTAATTTAAAAAAAAACTCCTTGCTTCAATCTGAGACGTTGAGGTGTTGGATTATAATCATAATTTATTCATGAAAATAAATTGCAGGGCGAACGAAAATAGAAAGCAGAGATAGGTTGAGTGAAAAAAGAATGAAAGAAAGAGAGAGAGGAGTTCTTTTTTAATTTTTAAACAAGTTTTACTGACCTCCCATACATACATTCGTTGCGAACTTCCTGTTTTCCTTCCTCTCCCATCAGTGC
>OZ022240.1:30519532-30539532 GCA_963978895.1 Erpobdella octoculata
TTCAGCGGTCACTCTTGTTGATTTGCTGAAAGAAGTTGATTCAGTTGAAAAAATGGGGACAAAAAAATCAGTATCGTCACTATTCAAACTAGTTAACATGGCAATTGAGATAATTTCTAGTCAAGAAGAAAAAATAAGGCTTTTACAAGAAAGGTTAGATGGACAAAATAACCAAATTAACACTGTAAATGAAAAACTGGATGGTCCAAAGCTTTCAATAAAATCGCATAGTGGTACTCCATCATATGCAGCCATTGCCGCAAAAGGACTGTCTGTCACAGGAAGAGTGGTGCTGGAGATGTCAAAATTAGAAACAAACAAGAGCAATATAATTATCAGAAGTGTTAGAGAATCCAAGAAATCTGACCATAAAGAAAGGGTAGAAGAAGATATGGCTGCCATAGTGAAAATTTTGGAGATTCGAGATACCGGACTAGATAATCTAGAAATTAAATCAATGATTGAACATTCGACAAGACTTGGAAAAATTAATCCTGATTTAGGGTATAGACCAATTCTTGTAAAGCTTAAAGACAGGTCACTAAGGGAAACGTTGTTGGAAGCAAGATGTTGCACCAAAAAGCACACTTGATCTTATTATCACCAACAAACCAGATCAATTCATGGAGCTTACAAAACTAGGCTATACGCCAATGGGTCAATCACATTGTTTAATAATGGGAAGAATAAGTGTAGCTGGCTGCCCGACAATCGAAAGGCACAACAAACCCCGATGTATATGGAGTAGAGCCAACTTTACGGCTTTCTCACACTTTATCAGCTCACAAGACTGGATAACCCTCTTCTTACATCGCTCAGTTAACGAGTGCTACACCACCTTGGTTAAAATTTACGATGATGCAGTAAAAAGATTTATCCCAACAACAACAGTGCCTTTTAAGAAAAATTCAGAGGCATGGGTCACTCCAGAAGTGTTAGCGGCGGTTCAACTGAAGAGACAACTTTGGTCAAAATACCTAGCAGCCGGGCGTCACACACATGTCCAGCTTAAGCTAGTTCATAAAAAAGCTTGTAAAAACGTGGCAAAAGTAGTTAGACTTTCTATGCTTCACTACGAAGAAAATCTCGCTTATTCACCAAATCTACTTCATACTCACATTCGAAATAAACATGAAACTCAAGAGAAGATAAAGGCAATTGAAACGGCTGACGGTGACACATCGGTCGACCAAGAAGTAATATGCAAGACACTAAACGAATACTTCCAATCTGTTTTTGTTACCGAATCAGGCAATCAACTGCCTTTTTTTTAACAGAGAACAGATTCCGAATGCAATATTGACGAGAGCGTTTTCACATTTGAAAAGGTTGAAAAAAGACTATCAGAACTCTTGGCGAACAAGGCTATGGGAGTTGATGGATTTCATCCTCGTATATTAAAAAACAGCGCAGCTGCTCTTGCAATTCCTATCACTCTCATCTTTAGAATGTCTATCACCACAGGCATGGTACCAGATCTATGGAAACTAGCTAATGTTACGCCCATTTTTAAAAAAGGTGGCAAAATAAAGGCAGGAAACTATAGGCCAGTATCATTAACTTCCGTACTTTGCAAAGTATGCGAAAAGTTTATTCACGAGAAAATCACGTCTTTCTGCACTATAAATAACCTAATAACTAAAAGTCAACACGGATTTGTAAGAAAAAAAGGATGCGTAAGCAACTTACTGGAAGCCCGCGACATTCTGACAGAAAGTGTTCATCTTGGTGTTTCTGTGGAGGTTGTCTACACAGATTTTGCGAAAGCTTTTGACAAAGTCCCACATCGGTGTTTATTGCACAAACTGAGAGCGTACGGTATACAGGGCTCTCTTCACAAATGGATTGAATCTTGGTTAACCAATCGTCAGCAGAGAGTTCAGATCGACAGTTGTACTTCAGGATGGAAAAAGGTTACGAGTGGGGTACCGCAAGGCTCAGTACTTGGGCCTCTATTGTTTTTGCTCTATATAAATGACCTCCCTGACAAATTATCTCAACACATCAAGCTTTTTGCAGATGATAGTAAAATCATTGGGATTATCAAATCCGTGGAAGACTGTATCAGACTCCAAAACGATATAGATGAGGCAGTCCAGTGGTCACACAAATGGTTGATGCCATTCAACATTGACAAATGCAAAGTTATGCACGTTGGACGAACCAATCAGAAATCAAAATTTATTTATTCTATGTTAGACCCAGATGGAAATAGAAAGAATTTAGAAGTAACGACAGTCGAACGAGATCTTGGTGTTCTAGTATCGGATGATCTCAAAGCAAAGTCTCAAGTGAATGCAGCGGCTGCCTTGGCTAATAGAACTCTTGGTAGACTCAAAAAATTATTCCGAAGTCGTAGTCTCCATCTTTGGAAAACATTATACCAGGTCTACATTCGACCACACCTCGAATATGCAGTTCAAGTTTGGTCTCCTCATCTAAGCCGGGACATTGATACTCTCGAAAAGGTCCAGCACAAAGTTACAAAAATAATTACAACAATCAAACATTTACCATACTTAGAAAGACTACAGAAGCTTGGAATTACCACGCTTGAAGAACGTAGGGTTAGAGGCGATTTGATCCAACAATACAAAATACTGGCTCATATTGATGAAGTGAATTTTTTTGTATTGCAAAAACATCCCACATGGCAAACTAACAGATCCTATTGTTTGAGAGGTCACAACTGCCTTCTTTTACCACAAAGAATTAAAGGATGTGAAGAGCGAAAACACTTTTTCACAAATCGAGTAGCTTTCAGCTGGAACTCCTTGACGCAGGAAGCAGTGGACGCATGTTCGGTGAATGCCTTCAAAGATCAACTCGCTCTACTTTGATTGCAGTATAACTCGTCAGCACAGAGGGGCCTGATGCAGCACCTCTTCATCAATCATACATGCTATTATAATGACTATTTAATTATTATTGTTTTTTTTTTGTTCTGTCTTATTTGTGATTTTGAATGTATGTATTGATAACTGAATAAACAAACTCAAACTCATATATATATATATATATATATATATATATATATATATATATATATATATATATATATATATATATATATATATATATATATGTGTGTGTGTGTGTGTGTGTGTGTGTGTGTGTGTGTGTGTGTGTGTGTGTGTGTGTGTGTGTGTGTGTGTGTGTGTGTGTGTGTGTGTGTGTGTGTGTGTGTGTGTGTGTGTGTGTGTGTGTGTGTGTGTGTGTGTGTGTGTGTGTGTGTGTGTGTGTGTGTGTGTGTGTGTGTGTGTGTGTGTGTGTGTGTGTGTGTGTGTGTGTGTGTTGATTCTGATGATTTTGGTGATGGTGATAGCGTTAATTGTGCTTATGTTGATTGTCTTGATGGTCGTAAGTGTGGTGATGAGGAGGGGGGAGATAGCGATGCAGGCTGTGGTATTGTTGTAGACAATGCTTCTTATGATTGTTGCGTTGCTGAGGCTGATGATGTCTTTGAAGGGGTTGCGAGACTTGTTGTCGATGTTGGCGATTTTTGTATTAACCGCCATGATGAGGTTTCTGTGGATGTTGGTGGGGTGGCGGATGATGATTGTTCTTTACCTAAGAAATCCCATGTTTCTTTTCGTCACACATTTGTTGTATGAATCTAGACCTGAGATATTACCAATCTCCGGTCGTGATGGGGTTTTGCCGTTTGCATATTTGGTAGATCATGGTAATATAACGGTGCGTCGTGTCCGACGCTAGTTCTAGCGACCTTTTCGCTATTATATTTTGATTTTATTTTTTGTTTATTTTAATTTTGGTTTATTCATTTCTTTTTATTTTATCTTTTTATTTTTTATTTTTTTATTTTTTTATTTTTTAATTTATTTTAATTTTATTTCTGGTTTATTTCATTTCCGTTTTAATTTAAGTCTGGTTTGCTTTATTTCTTCGTTTTATGGTCATGGGATGAAACTTTATTTTGCTACTTTTATTTGCTGTCGAAATTACCCTATTGTCTTTTTAGTAAGTTTAAATATAAATAATGTACCTGTAAATTCAGTGCACCTGCTCCCAGGTGAGTTATACGTAAACAGTTTCGTTAGCTGTTGTATTGTCGTAGCGTTGGTCGTTTTAATGAAAGTTGTATCGCTGGTATGTTTTTGGAATTCTATATTTTTAGTTTTATATTTTAATGGTTTTATTAGTGTTTCTCTATCTTTATATATTTGGCTTTCGTCTAATACTCTATACATTGATTTTCCTTACTTTATTATAGGGGTTCTGATGATGGATAAAGCCGAAACCGGCCGGTCAACCCCAGTGTTGGGTAAAATCATTTTTGAAATGATTTGAAATCAAAATCAAAATCGTCAAGAAAAATATGATTTCAAATCAAAATCAAAATCATTAATTACAAAATGATTTCAAATCAAAATCACTTTCAAAAATGATTTCAAATCAAATCAAAATCATTTTTTTATAAATTATTATTACACGGTATGGTTTAATTTAACATAATTTTGTCTATAAAATTATGTTTTAACACAATTTGATCTAAAATCACTTAAACAATGAAATGTGACTAGAGTTTATTCATCTTCAAAAGCAACAATTTCCCAAATATTGAATCAGTCAAACTATTTCTTCTGTGAGTTTCAATTAAACCGGCGGAACTGAAGTCTTTCGACAGGAGCTGACAAAGGCAGTGTTGTATTATATCGTATGAACACTTTTTAATCAATTCATATGAACTAAAAATGGCAAAAGTGCTGTCAACATCCGATAAATAGTTCATCATTTTTATCTTAGTGTTGTAGACATTTTTAGAGGTAACGATGGTCTGTGAAGAACACTGGTCATCATAGTAGCCGTAGTCGCGTAGTCATTATCAATTCGTTCCAAGCTTTGACTTTTGAGTCCATCAGCAGTAGCTGACACAGGTATGACGCTCATCCTTTAAATATTAAAATCAACAAAATTCAACTGCATTTGAGTTTTCGGCATATTAAGATAGCAACGTATTTGATTTAATTTCGGTAGGAAAGTACGGTTTCACCGTATCTATTATAGTATAATTATAGCACGTTACCTTCAAATGACGAAGAAAATTTTGATCCTGAAATTGACTTAGCGCAATTAACACACTGTCACCTTTCCCGCTAGTTATTTAAAAAAAATTACCATCAAGTAACGAAGGCAAATTACACATTCTTACGCAATTCAAATCGCAATCTATACTATCGGCCATGTTGTTAAAAACTATTTGTATAAGTTACCGCTCAAAGCGATTGTTGGCTTGGCATAGAAATAGCAGCATAGAAAAATATGTTATGATTTTGATTTTCGAATATTAAAATAAAATCGAAAATCGTCAAAAAATGATTTCAAATCAAAATCATAATTAAACTTTGCAAAATGATTTCAAATCAAAAATCAAAAATCAATATTTTGATTTGAAATCGTGATTTCAAATCAATTGATTTCAAATCCTACCCAACACTGGTCAACCCCTTGTGACAATGAAGTTTTGTGCACTGTTGACTGTGTAGTTAATTCGGGAAGAAAATTTAGACGGTTTGAAGCAGTAGTAAAGAAATGGTGTTGTAGAAAATGGGCCGTAGCATTTAATAGAACGTGTTTATGCGAGAATTTGATACCCAAATACTGTCAATATATATATATATATATATATATATATATATATATATATATATATATATATATATATATATATATATATATATATATATATATATATATATATATATATATATATATATATGCGTGTGTGTGTATATATCCATATATATATATATATGTATATGTATATATATATATATGTATATGTATATATATATATATGTATATATATTTATATACAATGTAGATATATATATATATATATATATATATATATATATATATATATATATATATATATATATATATATATATATATATATATATATATATATATATATTTATATATATTCTATTTCCTCAAAAACTTGATCAGACACAAATAATTCAAATCAAATCAAACATTTGTATCTTCTTTGACGATTGTAAAATTTTTACCTACTAACAGTTTCGTTCAAAAAAATTAGAAGTACAAAAAATTTCAGTTAAGAATGTCTTCCATTTCTTTCGAGAAAATAGCATGTGAAATTGATATGACTGTTTTTCCATGTCGACATAAATTTTGCAATACTTGCATGCTGGCTTTGGAGAAAGAATCAAAGACTTGTCCTAAATGCAGAAAACATTTTATTGTCAATATAACTGAAGTTTGTGAAACAACTGCTCTAATGACTGATATAACTACGCCAATAACTCTACCAATAACTGTACAAATAGTTCAACCAGTGAATGTACCGACAGTTCAACCAGTGAATCTACTGACATTTCAACCAGTGACTGCACCAAAAACAGAAACTCCTGCAGAGACAAGACTTAGAAGGCTTAAGACAATTATTAAGGAAATTATTGTTACCTTATTTATTTTTATATTCTGTATAATTGTGTTGATTGGAGTTCCCTTGTTTTCTCTACTCTTTTGATGTAAATTAATAAATTTTTAGCATCCGGTATTTGTTTTTTAATGGGGATTGTCAATTTAAGATTCAATATTTGCTTTTTCTGCTGTTTTAGGCCCCACCCCGCATGGTTTGGCCCCTCCCCGCTATTTTTGGCTCCTCCCGCCATTTTTTGGCCTACCGCCAAACAAGTCTAGATCCACCACTGTAAATTCCTGGCCCGGCACGGCCCGTCTAATATGGGCCCGGTCTGTTTTTACAGGCCTAGAAGTTCTATATACTTGATGAAAAACTTCGGCCGTCCCACCTTGACTTCAGGTTTAGCCCGGTCCATCTGAACACCCTAAAATCACTAAAATGTCTATATACTTGGTTAAAAATCTTGGCCCGTCCTACCTTGATTTAAGGTTTGGGCAGGGCCGAATGAAGACCCTGAAATAACGGCTTGGCCCGTCCGTCCGCTGAAAAACTGAACTCATCTACTTTTAACCGGCACAAAACCTCAAAATACTAATTTTCACATCTGTAGCACTTACAGTTTTTGAGTAGCAGCTATTTTAAAATCAAATAACCCTTTTTCCACTTCACATTTGAGGTCCTGAAAACCAAATTTTCAAAAAATGGTGAAACACGTATATCATTATTTTTAGGGTAGAAACTAAATACTAATTTTACTTTTGTTGCATTTACAGTTTTTGAGTAGCAGTTACTTTAAAAACCAAGTAATCCTATTGTCCACCCCATATTTGAGGTCCGGCAAACCGAATTTTCAAAAAATGGTGAAACACTTATCTTTTTATTTTTAAGAAGAATCCATATACCAAATTTCAAAATCTCCTCATTTTTGGTTTTCGAGATATACGTTGTTTTAGAAAAAAGTTTGTTTTCCAGTTTCTTCCCCTCAGGAGCAACATTTTCAAAAATCCTTTCTTAGTGGATGCTTATGCAATAAAAGTAATAAATGTTCCAAATTTTACGTTCCTAGGATGAGGCGTTTGAGCTCGGCGTTGATTATCAGTCAGTCAGTCAGTCAGTCAGGACATGTTCTTTTATATATATATATATATATATATATATATATATATATATATATATATATATATATATATATATATATATATATATATATATATATATATATATATATATATATATATATATATATATATATATATATATATATATATATATATATATATATATATATATATATATATATACTAGCGGAGGTACCCGGCGTTGCCCGGGGTTTTTAAAGGTTTTTCTAATGTTTGTCTCTCTCGCTCCCGTTTCCTTCTCCACTTTCCCGTTTTCGTCGCGTTCCCGGTCGCTTTTCCGCTCTCGGTCGTTTTCCAGCTCCCGGTCGCTTTCCCGCTCAGAAGTTTTGTAATCGATTTTCTCTCATGCTCGCGTTTCCTTCCAAGCTTGCTCTCCCGATTCCAGTCGCTTTCCGCGTTCCCGGTCGCTTTCCGCGTTCCCGGTCGCTTTCCCGTTCCCGGTCGCTTTCCCGTTCCCGGCCGCTTTCCCGTTCCCGGTCGCTTTCCCGTTCCCGGTCGCTTTCCCGTTCCCGCTCACGCTTGCTCTCCCGTTCCCGGTCATGCTTGCTCTCCCATTCCCGGTCACGGTTGCTCTCCCGTTCCCGTTCACGCTCACTTTCTCTTTTCCATTCTTTCATAACTTCTGTTAGCCCATAAAACGTAAAATAGATTTGCTAAGACTATATATATATATGAATGTTTGTGGGTTAGTTTGTCTATTATAGAAACGGGAAAGCGACACGGAACGGACAGCGAGCGGGAACGGAAAAGCAAGCGTGAGCGGGAATGGGATAGTAAACGTGAGCGGGAACGGGACAGGGAACGGGAAAACGACCGGGAGCAGGAAAGCGACCGGGAGCGGGAAAGCAACCGGGAGCGGGAAAGCGACCGGAAGCGGGAAAGCGACCGGCAGCGGGAAAACGACCGAAAACGGGAAAGCGAACAGGAGTGGGAAAGCAGGTGGGAAAGGAAACGGGAGAGAAAGAGACGACAAACATTAGAAAAACCTCTAAAAAACCCGGGCAACGCCGGGTATCTCCGCTAGAACATACATAAACACACACACAGACACACATACTTGCACATACACATACATACATACACACATACATACGCACATACATATATATATATAGTTCCCGCTCGCTCACCCGCTCCGCTCCGCTCATTTTGTGACGGATTTCAAAAAAATTTTCTCTATATTTGATTCCCATTGACTCTCATGGTTGTGTGAAAATTTCATTACGATCGGATGAATGGTGTAGCAATGCATAAACGCCATTAACATATATACATACAAACATTCATTTTTATATATATATAGAAATATATATATATATATATATATATATATATATATATATATATATATATATATATATATATATATATATATATATATATATATATACAGTGATGGGCAACAAACTACTTTCAAGTAGTTAAACTTTTCTGTAGTTACATTTACTTTTCAGTAGTTAAACTATGTAGTTAACTACTTTTTGTCAGAGGTAGTTGAATACTGTAAAGTAGTTAACTACGTTTAACTACTTTTTCTATAAAATTGTACACTAATACATTGCATTGCTGTATTAGGCCTCACATGATCACCATTAGTTATGTTCACCATCTAATTTATTAAATAAAGCCATGACAAATTGTTTTTTTTAATTTAATAATGAAAAGACACATATTTTATAAGTTAAATATCCAGTCAATTAATTTACTTCAGACGGTGTCAAACATCGTCTTATTACCTGTAGATGATGCAAGAAAACAAGCTCTTCAAACATACTGTCAGACACTTTGCACCGTCTTGGCACTAATATTTGACCTGCACAACTGAACAGTCTTTCAACAGCAGCACTGCTTGGTAGACTTGTATTAAACTTGAGAAAAACTCTTGTTAGATGAGGATACATGAGCAGTGAGTTTGTTGTTGAGTCATTTGAAACCAGATTTTTGCGTAAAATATTATATAGGCTGATTTAATTTTTTTAGGCTTTAACTACTTTTAGGTAGTTAAACTAATTGTAGTTAACTACTCTAAAACGTAGTTAAACTATTCTTTAACTACCGGTTACTTTCGGGTAGTTAAACTTTTTGCCTTAACTACTCCTATGTAGTTAAACTAGTAGTTAACTACTAAAGTAGTTAAAAGTAGTTAACTACTGCCCATCACTGTATATATATATATATATATATATATATATATATATATATATATATATATATATATATATATATATATATATATATATATATATATATATATATATATATGAACTTGCATCAAATAATCAGGCCCGCTCGAATCTCACGCTTTTCGTCAATGCATGACAGGAAGTTCATTGTAGACCAAAGATCTTAATTGCATGATAACGCACTTAACTTACTTCCGGTATGTGATTATATTTCCTGCAGTGAGAATTCTGGCGCTGGCAGCTTCATTTTTAATTTTTAATGAAACATAATATTAAAAACAGGGTATATATATACAGGGTGGCCCAAAAAAATGAGAACATCCTGTAATATGTGAACTAATTACATCAAAATTAGTGGCGTCGACGCTTAGGAAAAGTTGTTGAGAAGCAAGGAGGACACGTTGAACATGATTTCTGAATGGCTATAAACTTTGCGAAAAAAATGGTGTAAAGAATTATACTTAATTAAATTATGTGAGATATATATATAAGTTATATTTATATATACATGGTGGCCCAAAAAAGTGAGAACATCTCATATAATTTAATTAATTATAATTCTTTACACAATTGTATATATATATATATATATAACTTATAGTTTAATATAAGTTTGAAATAACCGGTCTACTTAAAACTTTTGTAAAGTGCAACTCTGGGGCAGGGTTATCTTATCACGTGATTTCCTCTCCTGCGTACACAACACGATCAAGTGCTTGCCATCTTCTTAACAGCAGACCAAGAAGCTGAGACCTCTCTCGTTTCTCAGGCCTGGACTTCACTTTAGTGGATAACGTTTCAGCAATCAGTATAACTGATTTATTCTTACGTCTTTTCCCTTATTTTACTCTTTTTTCTCGCTTTCTCTTTCCAGCTGTTTGTCCATTTTTCTAGTTTTATGCTAAAATTAATGAATGTGAAAAATGCTTACCTTTAATTAACAAAAGATAAAAGCAGATGCAATTTAAAGTAAGCCGGAACACCTGGCTAATACAGGTTGCAGCTATTCCAGGCTATTCCCACTATTCAAACACTTGCATGTTTGAATAGTGGATGAGAGTTGGAAATGCCGTGATGTAAATGTCTTCCACTTTTTCTCTACTCGGCAGACATAAAACAGAATTTGAACAGCTCCCCGTTGGAAGATTTGATTAAAAAAGTTATAAATATCAAAGTAATTGTTCTTGATGAGGTCGCTTGGAATTTCTAAAAGTCATTACAAGGAAAGGTCGATGAGTTGAAATTATAATGTATTTTAGAAAATGCTTTAGAATCTTGTTATTGAGTTTTTTCATATAATTTTTTTTTAATTTCAATGGTTAATTGTTTTAGACGCTTGTTGTCAAGTTTATGTACGTTACTAATTAAAAAAGGCTAATTAACATTTAATTCCAAAGTTTATAATATCAAATAATCAGTAATTCTATTATTTTATAATTAATCCGTCTAAACAAACAACAGAATAAAGAGGCTTATTAAAAGCACGTAGAAATAAAGGCAATAATGTTGGAAAAGTGAAAAATTCACATATGAGTATCTAACTATAAATAAAACTTCAAAACAATTTTTGTCTTTTAATTAACTAAACAAATAATTAATTAACATAAAATTCTGAATGATGCAAATTAATTAGTTGTAACCACGTTTTTACAAAACAGCAATAAAAAACCGTCTCCATCATTGAATTTGCTTTTCAATTAATTCTGCTTTGGGATGTTTGCATCAATTGGTCTTTTTTCAAATATCGGAGTAATCTACATTTTTTAATGTCCTGACAGAAAATCTTGGGATTAATGTATTTTCATTGGCGGACTATTTGTAATACTGACGTGACCATAGCTATAAGTAAACCAGATGCCTTGGCATTATCTGGGCGGCAGATCGCAGCTTCCGCAAGGATGCAATTTATCTGGTGCCTGCCTGATTCTCGTAGAATCACATCGTCAAAAAACTTCCTTGCTTTTGGTAGATTTGTGTACCATAAATATTGGTTAAACTGTGCTGAAAACCCATCATTCAACTTGTATGAATAAGAATGGAAAATGATTCGTTACTTTTTTCTCTATTTTCTTTTTTAAATCCCTTATAATACAACCACTGGGCTAGTTTGCTTAAATGTATGCAAACCTTGAAAGTGAAAATTAACAAACTTCCTGTTATTCAAATGAGATGAAACTTATAACATATCGACTGGCTTCTTATTACAATACATTCTATTGTATTTTAAAAAATTTTAAAAAAATACTTAATTTTGATTTTAACTTAAACAAGTGAAGCAAAAACAAAGTATATATATATATATATAAAGTATTTCCTATCAAGTAACATCGTATTCATTACCAATAATGATACAATGTTAGTTTAAAATCGATTGCAAAATTTGACGACAGACAGACAGATAGACAGACAGACAGACAGAAAAGTCAAGCTAATAAAAGTGTGTAAAAATTGATTATCTATTTTTAGTAAAAGAACTAATCAAACATAATTAAATAAATATCTACATTTGAGAATTTTAAAAATGTTGTTTAAAAAAAACAGATTTGCCGCTTAATCCTGAAACATAAGGGATTTGTGAAAAGTAAAAAAAACTCGTTTTTTACTGTTTGCTGGATTCTTTTTTTAAATTTGTTTCTTTCTTCCTCTCAAAGTTTTTTATTTAATTCTAACGTGCATATAATTACGCTTTACTTACTTATCTTCATCATCGTGTACATCATTTTAATAATTTTATAGAAAAAACTATTTTTTTCATCTTGTGCAAGAAAATATAAATAATAATATTAAATAATATTGCATCGTAGAAATAATATGGAGATCTGTCACGTGTTAGCACTTGGTCCAAGTAATACTTTAACTTCCCATTCGTTAGTGATCCAACAATAATAACAACCTCCTCTTCTGCCCGATTCTATCAAAACTACATGATCAATAACCGTCCCCATTTCTAACGACTGAACTTCATTTCCCAAAGAATGTGGTTAAAATTTGATATAATTTTATTTAGATGCTTAATATTTATTAATTAATTGCATTTTAAATTCAGTTTTTATATTTTTTATAAGCGATTTCTTACATTTGTATTTATTGGTCTTAAAACATTTGAAAAACGAGAGAAAATGAAAGGTTATTTGAAGGTCATGATGTTCTCGCTGGCGTAAATCTTCATTGGAGTGTCTTCAATTTCAGATGAGGTCAATCTTAGGAGCCGTGATTCAAAAGTTGCATGTTCTTGTTCACCTTCTGGGAATTTGTTCAGAAAGTCTCGACCTCAGATAAAATATGTTTACCAAAATCTGAGAAACTTCTCTGTCTCATTCATTATTTATAGTTATTTAAAAAAAAATACAAATAAGATATAGAAGTGTATCTATATCGTTCACGTAAAATTCTTGAAATTTCATTTTATAATACAATTGGTCAATTACATTACAAATATTATTTTTAATGTGCAATATAACGAGCTTTCCACAAAGGAGCATAGAAATGATAATAAGAGATCATAAAAATCAAAAGCCACATCAATTTCGGGTTTCGTGAAATCAAAACAAAAGTTAGCAATCAGACAGCAAATTTTGGCACTAAAACTTGTTTAAAACAAAAATCTGGCTGTTTTTGAAGTAGGCTTCTCCTAAGGTTAAAGTGAGCCCCCTTTATTTGAAGTGAGCCTCTCTTAACGTTGAAATCGAAATGGGTCTCCCTGACTTTGATGTGGGCCTCTCTAGAGTTTGAAGTAGGACTCCTTAAACTTTGTAATGTGCTTTCCTAGGTGGTTGAAAATTATTTTGAATTTTTTTTGGAAAAGTTCCTTTGCCCTTCCCCGGTCATCAACAAATTTAGGAAAGAAAATATATCGCAAAATACTATTCATTGGCACGATATACATTGACAACCCTAAACTTATTGATAGAGATATGCTACGTACGAAATGCATATTTACTTGTCAGATCTCATCCTTCCACCGGCAACATGCTGGATAAGGACACCACGTGCAAACAGATCATTCTGTGATTCAGCAGCTGTTTATACTGTGGCTCACGAGGCAGACCTCTTCGACCGTCTTCATTGAAAGCTCTACTTCAAACAGAGATGGGAGTCTCGAGACCCATTTTTCGTAGTCTCGGTATAAAGGTCTGGCGTCTTGTCTTGGTCTTGCTTCGTTCTTGCGCAGCTTAATTGTGGTCAAGACATTTAAAAAGTTTTTTAATTTAATATTTGGTTTTAACATCTATTTTATTGTATTTTTAATTCTTGATAAAATTGTTTGGTTACAATAGCTAAAATGTGCTCAAAGTTGAGTGTCCTTTACAAAGTAACAAATGATCCGCTTAGATCTAGAATGATGTCTCGCCTTGTCTCGGTCTTAAGCAAACAGGTAATTGACTTGTCTTGGTCTTGTCTTAGTCTGTAAAGTCTATGTCTAGTCTTGTTTCGGTCTTAGGCAAAAAACAATTGTCTTGTCTCGGTCTTGTCTTGGTCTGTAAAATCATGTCTCAGTCCTGAAAAAATGTCATAGACCCATAGATATATAACTAGGTACTTACGATATCTATGGTTAGACCAGTGGAAGTTAGTTAGGTAAACTACAAATTTATTGTCTAAAACATTTTGTGCAACTGAACAGTTTAAATTAGTAAACATAACAATTATAGTAACTTTTATTATCAGTTTGGAAAAGATTTAACTTTTCAAAAACTTTTTTTACACTAAAATTAATATTTGTTCATTGTTTTCTATTTACAAACTAACGACTCTCCGATGTAGTGTAAATTCGCTCATCGTATACGCGATCAGGCTTGCCTAGTTAATATTTTTTATTTTTTTTAAATATAACTTTAATATGAGTGCTATTATTGAAAATTTATACATGGGAGATATCGACGATGCTTTTTGCGTGTCTAAACGATTTCCTGATGTCACACATCTTCTTACTGTGAACTGGTACTGTTCAAAAATAAATTTATATTGTTAATTTCCAATTATTATTTAAAGTGTTCAACCTTTAAACATTTTAAACATGTCCAGTAATATTGATCTGACACAACATTTTAAACATGTCCAGTAATATTGATCTGGCACAATTTTTTTTAACAGGAAACCGCTACCTATAGAAGTTCATAGCACATTAAAATATTTGTACATTCACTGTCTTGACACAGAAGACTCTGACATATTAACTCAGCTTCCAGAATGCATTGATTTTATCAAAGAAGGAAGAGAAACAGGCTCTGTATTAGTTCATTGGTATGCTTAACTTTTTGCATCTAAAACTAAAAGTAAGTCACTCACTAATATCTAATCTAATAGTAGCATTAAATGGCTCTTGACGGTGTGATGCAAAACCTTATGAAAAACAATTAATGAAGTTGAAAATATTGTAGTAACTATTTTAAAAATCTGTTTATACCAAATGGATAGAATAATTTGCATATAGCCCTACATCCCCACCCTACGAAAAGTGGAATGGTAGAAAAAAGTTTGCAACATTACTATTTTTATTTTTGAAAAATACAATTTCACAAGAAAATTCAGTAAAAAAAGAATTTTGAACTTTAATTGTTTTCGATGTCACTCTGTCAATAGCCTCAAATTTAAACCAATGTATTAAGCAAAGTTATTTAGAAAAATTTTAAATATAGCTTTGCAGGTCAGTCGCGAAGTGGAACTGTTATAGTGGCGTTCCTTATGCAACATCTTGGTCTTGATTGCTCTGAAGCTCTTCAGTACGCTCGAAAAATGAGACCCTCCATTAGGTTATTATACGTTTTTAGTACTCAAAAAAAAATATAAAAATTTAATCAAAATTATTTTATATCGAATAGTTTATGACTTATTTCTATATTATTGCAACAGTGTTGCGTATTGTAAATGTTTTTTTCAGTCCTAATGAAGGCTTCATGAAACAGCTAGAACTTTTTGAAAATATGGACAACTCAGTTGATCTAAACAGTCAATTATACAGACAGCATAAAATAAAATTGTTATCCAATCAAATGAAAACAGGTTTGTGGCGAATTCTTCGAGAAAGTGTAGTTATTTTATTTGGATTCTGCGGAATGCTTATTTAATTGTTTCAGTTCAGAGTTTTGGTAGCATACCAGACAATTGTTTTGTTGACTTGACTGCAACAGAAGGATCCAGTGATGGCTTATTCAGGTGTAAAATATGCAGGTATGAAAAGAATTGATTTTATTGCTAATTTTTAATTTAACGTTTTTTTTAATAAAACCTTATTATGTAGGACGTCGATAGATCAAATGGTCTATTTTTTTATTAACAATCTGATCTTCAGAGAGTCAAATAAAGATTTTATGTTTAGAAAAACATTATTTTGTAGAAACACTACCTCAGTTGTATTTCAGTTGCCTCCATGTATATTGACATATGAGGCATCAACAGCTGCATTAATGTTGGCTATGTAGGTGTATTAACTCTCATTTGCGGCAAAAGCTCGTTTTGCATAGTTGCTGAATCAGTTAGTTTACTTACACTGCTCTGTCCAACTCAGCCTAATATTTATTTGTAGTCTTTAAACTGAACACCAGAACCTGTCTGCATTTAGATGACTTCAAAGGCTGCGGACTCGTGCCACACTGAAACTCTTCAAAATAAAACTAATTCATTTAGTTTAGCCACTGTGTATGAAAATTGTTTTGAAAGTAATCTGTGAGTAAGTAGGTTGAATCACATGATACTAGAGTAGAGCTGGATTTTAGTTATTAAATATCAAAATGTATTTATTGTTATAATTATTATGTTATATTGTTCATTATTATTATTATTATGTTATATTGTTTATCAGTATAATTTTATATTGCTTATTATTAATTATTATGTTATATTTTTATTATTATTATATTATATTGTTTATTATTATTATTTTATTGACACAGGAAAACACTGTTCAAACAATCTGGTGTTGTTCAACATTCAAAGCGTAACGGTAATGTCCAGTATAAGCATAAACAAGGAAAGCATCAACCGTCAGATACCTGCAACTCTTATTTTATTGAACCAGTTTTGTGGATGAAGGAAACTATTTTAGAACCATCTGGAAAAGTGAGTAAAAGTATTTATAATTTATGAGTAATCTGCCATGTATAAAATAGTGTACCAATAACAGTGTTGGGTAAAATACTGTTCAAATTTAATCTAAATACAAATACTTTGTAAATAAAATAATTCAAGTACAAAATACAAATATTTTTTTAAAATATTTCAAATATAAAATACAAAATGCATTAAAGTATTTTACTGCAAAATACTAAAATACGTTTTATAACACTTGATGCTGATACATCATCATCATCAACACGCATCTCAAACACTTTTTAATAAAAACAAGTCAACATGGTAAATCTCTTATTGCCATAAAATAAACAGATGAACAGATTCAACTTTTAAAATGAGAATTTGCTTTTAAAATTAGTAATTGTTCAAAAGTTTCATCAGTCAAACAATTGCGGGGAGGGGTCATTATTTGCCCCCCGGTGCTGAACAGGCGTTCCACTGGAGCCGAAGATGGGATGAAAATGTTGTACCGCTTAAACATGTTTAAAACCACAGGGTATAATTTTAAGGTGTTCAAGTTATTACACATGTTTTCCAAAAATGCTGTGGCCTCTGAATTGTTGACTGTCACAGATGTAGCTGATTCAAAGGAGAAAAAATCGTCTTCTTCATCATGTTCCTTTGAATGGAAATCTATCACCACATCTGTTTTAAGAATAAAAGTTTGTGAACACGACTTCTGTGGTTTTCTGGAACCCATCTCATTTTTAAGAAAGGTTGTGTAACTGATGCTAAAATGAAATTGTCAACTTCAGAGTCAAACTGCAAATGTTTAGCATATCGCGCTCATAAGCGTTTCAAAATCGATTTCGCAAGTAGTTGTGTGCATGTCGGAGTGTTGATGAAATATTTACAATAGACTGCTCAACACGCAAGACAGACGGCATCAGATAAGCCAGAGAAGATTCATTTTAACCTTGGAGCTTTTCTAAAGCTGTGGCCAATGGTTTCATAACAAGTATAAATTCCTCCAAAAAATCTAATTCAACAATGTTCAAATTTGGTATCTTCAAACTCGAAAATACAACTTTTAGATTGTCTTTAACTTCAATTACACGCTGCACAGAAGAGTTGTAGAGTGACTTCCATCTAGTTGCACATGGCTGAAGCAATTGGTTCCCACAAATATTTTTGAAAATCTCAGCAGCTTTTGGACGGCCAGAAGCATTCCATAATGCGCTACATTTTTTCATGGCAGAGTTGTACAATCTCCTGTATGTCTGATTATATTTCAGTGACTCAACTGCATCATGACTGGCCACTAAGTTTAAAGTGTGTGCAGCACATCGGTAGTGAGGAGCTAGAAATATTCCGGGTTCTTCATTTTCTGCATCCAACACAACGGACTACTACAACTACCAACACTACTTCAAAATCACCATCAAATTGTTTTCCTTCACACTCACTTTCACTGTCAATGTTACTGTCACTCATTCTTTGTTTCAAAGTCTTTGCTTGCTAACATGCCTTGTGCATCCGTGTTCAAATCAGAATAGACCTTGAAAGCTTTAACGAAATTTGAACCGTTGTCAGTAACAGTTGCAACTAGCTGCTGTTGTCGAAATCCATAGTTATTAAACACATCTTGCAAGAATTCGGCAATGCTGTCGTATGAATGAGTGTCCTTGAAACGCCTGCATGCTAGCACGCAAGAACTCCGCGTTAGATCATCATTTATCCAATGGCACGTCACACCAAATTAGCTCCTTTTCTGACATGACCAAATATCAGCCGTTGTACAGGCCACAACTTTATCTCCATCTCGGCTAACAAATTCGCCATCTAATATGGCCGGCATTCGACCACCACCTACTGAATTATCTGCCATCTTAGTATTAATAAAACTTTAATTCTAACGACAACGACCTACTTTTACTACAAACTCTAAAATCCAACCTCGCTCTGAGCTATCGAAACAAAAGGAAGTACATTAAGTAAACATCGAATATGGTATAAAACCATGATATAAACATTATCATAACACTTATTTATTAATTTTAAAGTTTCCCGATCTTGATACTTTTGGAAATGTTGATAATGTGTTTTGTACTTAATTTTTTGTTCAAAATATTCAAATTACTTTTCAGAATTATTTAAAATAAAAACACTAAATAAATTTTCTAAAAGTATTTCAAACGAAAATGCAAAAATATTTGAAATTGTTTCAAATATGTATTTCAAATATAATGTATTTCAAATATTACCCAACACTGACCAATAAGTTATTAAACAATTTCCAAAGGTTTTATATAATTCTGTGGTATTTGTTAAACTGCAATTTTTAGAAAACCATTTAGATTGAATATATTCAATACGAAAATGGACTATTTCGTGTAATTGGTTGATCGGTAGGATTTATTTTAAAACAAACAAACAAAATTGTAGAAAGACTCGGAAATGAGACTTTAAAACCTTTTCTAAAATTTCCCATTTCGACCAATTATTGCAATGCTTCTCTTTATTAAATATTCATCGATACAAATTATAATTTTTAATAATTATTAATCCATTTTTCAGATCATGTGTCATCACTGCAAAGTTAAAATCGGATCATTTGATTGGTCAGGTGAGCATTATAAATTCCTTTCAATATCTTTTGTGTATTTTACTCTAATTTTATGAGGATCTTAAATTTGATAAGATTTCTGAGCATTTGAATGAAGATTTTTGTAGTTTTAAGCTAAAACTTGAACTTACAGGAGATACATGTTCGTGTGGCATGTGGGTGACTCCTGCTTTTCAAATATCATCTGCAAGGGTCGACCTAGAACTTCCTAAACCCGCTCAGAATCAACCGGTTCACGTGACTCAATGGCGAAAATCAATGGAATAAAATTGTTACAAATGTTTCAGATTTTTTTTTTGTTTTGGGCTCGTTAGGAAAATGTTTTCATTTAATTTTGTGGAATTTTTTGCTGCTATCACTGCTGTGGGTTTTTATTTGCCAGTGTTCAAGTTTTAAAAATAAAAATAATAAGTAAATAAATAAATATGAGTATTCATGCTTGAATAATACTATTTTAAAAGATGTGGTGGGCTCGATTGCTAGCTGCCGTGGTATCATCTAAACTATTCCAGATTTTTACCACCCTAGAAATAAAAAAAACCTTTTTTTATATAATTTTTTTGTTTTTTAAAATGCTTGAATTTATGTCCTCTAATGCTCTAATTTGGCGGCCGTTAAAAAAAGGCTG
>OZ022240.1:30544532-30599532 GCA_963978895.1 Erpobdella octoculata
AATGTTTGAAAGAACAGGATTTTTATTGTTCAAGTACTTTTTCAGACATCTTTTATTAAATTACTGAACCTCATATTGTATGTTATACTTTAAGGTTCAACGTCGACTTTCTCGGTGGAGCTTGTCATATTGGATACGGTTGACTGAATCCATGTATATTTCATACGCCAACGTGATCAAAAAACATTGTTTTTAATAATTAATTATTTATAATTAATGTTTTAACTATTTGAGCATGTTGCATATGCAGTATGAGTGTTAATGTTATGGGTGAAGTTCTTCCTTGAAGCCTTAAATGAAAACAACTTGTCAAAAGCGAGCGACAGATATCCTTAAATGTCCACCACAGTACCTGTCGTTAAGATGTGACGTTTTGTTTCCATTCATGAAGGATATCTGGAATCCTATAGTAACAACAACAATTTGTTGATCTTTATTTGGAATGAAGAAAGAAAGAAAGAAAGAAAGAAAGAAAGAAAGAAAGAAAGAAAGAATGTTCACGTCATCAAATTTCTCCATCACGACATGTTCGAGAAAGTTAACGATTTGATTGAGCATCTCCTGTAGAAGAAAGAGCCTTTATGACGAAGGTAATGAAAACAATGCTGATGACGGTGATGAAGATGAAGGTGAATACGTAAAAGAAGAAAGAAGATGAAGACGACGATGGAGATGATGATGATGATGGTGATGATGATAATTATGGTGATGATGATGGTGATGATGATGATGATGATGATGATGATGATGATGATGATGATGATGATGATGATGATGATGATGATGATGATGATGATGATGATGATGATGATGATGATGATGATGATGATGGTGATGGTGATGGTGATGGTGATGGTGATGGTGATGGTGATGGTGATGGTGATGGTGATGGTGATGGTGATGGTGATGGTGATGGTGATGGTGATGGTGATGGTGATGGTGATGGTGATGGTGATGGTGATGGTGATGGTGATGGTGATGGTGATGGTGATGGTGATGGTGATGGTGATGGTGATGGTGATGGTGATGGTGATGGTGATGGTGATGGTGATGGTGGTGGTGATGGTGATGCTGATGGTGATGGTGATGGTGATGGTGATGGTGATGGTGATGGTGACGGGGTGGTGGTGGTGGTGGTGATGATGATGATGATGATGATGATGATGATGATGATGATGATGATGATGATGATGATGATGATGATGATGATGATGATGATGATGATGATGATGATGATGATGATGATGATGATGATGATGATATGATGATGATGATGATGATGATGAAGGTAGTGGAGGTGAGGACGACGACGATGATGAGGATGGGAAGGACGAGAAGACAACTGATGCTGGTGCTCACACACACACATATACACTCGAACACACACACACACATACACATGCATACACCCACAGACATATTTCTTTATAAGAAGATCTGACCAACAGCATGAGCTTCTACTTCACAAAAGACGACGCGAGTTGAGTATTGAGTTGTTTCGTTGTGCGGTTATGTATTTGTGTGTGCGTATAAAACAGGTGAGCCAACATTATTTCTTTCTTACACAATCTAAAATGATTTCAAGGCAATCTTCTAGTGCAGCCTCCTGAATCAATTTCCATAAAGAATAGAATCACTTCAACATCCTGGATATCCTGAAAATACAAACAGTAGCCACGTTAGTTAAGGATCCCTTCCCTTAATCCCTTTCGGAGGAGGCATACGTATATTTACTGCAGAATATTTATATAATAAACTCAAGACGCAACACTGGAATATTGCCTGATTTTAAACTTCTTATTTGTTTTCAAAATTTAATTTAATTTTTATTTTCACTCACTTTGTCATTATCGGTTTTTTATTAATTTATTAAAGAAATTAAAAAAAACATATAAGTTCTTACACGAAAATATCCAATTCTATTGCGGGTTGTAACGAATCGGTATGCTTTGTTGAATATTGTTAGATGTTTTAAATTCTCTACCCGATGTGCTAATTTGAATTTTGAATGTGTTTGAATTTGGCTGAGAAATCGCAGAACAGATTACATGTAAACCATGAATGTGAATATCTAGTTACATCTTGGTATCCATGATGTAAACCACTCTATGATGAACGAATGTTGAAGATTACCTTGAACTCTCTTTTGAAATTGTATCAACCAAACCAGCTAAACAATGTAAATTCAGTAAATTGGTATTCGGAGACATCTCAAATTCTGTCTCTGTCTGCTTCATTTGTAACATGTAAACAATATTACATGTAAAACACATATGAAGATATATCAATAACTTTTTAAGTTTTCAACAAATTTCTGAAACAAGCTACTTGTGGCCGCCTTACAAACAAAGTTCACACCAATTAGTATTTCGTACTAATTATTATTAATTATCTCCTACGCCTCCCTTATTAGCTCTTCTGCGAGGCATCCTCTTGTTAGTCTTGTTCATAATTCATAACATTTACAAGCTGCTAATTTAACACCGATGTTAACCACACAGCTGGAATCTATTTAAAACAACTTATTATGATTTTTAAAATTTATAATATTAAGTTCTTGTATCACTTTCGCAGTCTAGCAGACGTGTGATGAAAATATTATTTGATTACATTTCATTAGATTTAAAACTGCATCTCGATTAGTCTCAATCTAAAAGTCATTTGTTTGTCATTAAGCAGGTGATTTCTCAATGAATGTTGTGGAAAGAAAATGTGAATATAATGCTAAGATTTCCAGAGCTTCATTTTATACCGATAACCTTAAGATTATTTTGTAATATTATACCAATAACCTTATCATTTTAAACTGATAATTTTATTAGTTTTATTGTTCCGTGTTATATTTTTGTCACATATAGACCGAAAGGAAAAAATCAATAAGATTCTTAAATGTAGCCAAGCAACCGAGTCTTTTTCATTCGAAGCCGGCGACGACATAACATAAATATTCCGTTACATAAGGATTGTTGATCCTGGATCAGTAGCTGTGTGACATTTGAGTTTGAAGGAAAGAATGTTGGTGGTCCTGGAAGATTGTTTTTGTCGGTGTATCTTTGTCACTTCAGTGCAACTTCAAGTGATCTTCAAAGACACTTGAAAATATTTTTCTCTCGAGGAGAGCAAGCTCGTCAACCAGGATTGCACACAAACGTGCTGAGTTTTTTTCTTCAATGAAGTCGCTGAACTGAAAAACTTCTGATGATCGTCATAAAATGAAATTGAACAAACGAAAACAGTTTTTTCTAACAAAATCTTCGGACAATTTCTTGCCAACAAAATCTTCTTGTGAAATAATGGAGGAACGAGCGAATACATTTGCAGCATTGAACACTTGTTTTTAACAAAGGCATCAATAAAACCGAAATTCTGAAGTTCTTGTGATAAAGCAAACAAGAGAACTATAGAATCAGCTATAATCGACTAGTTTTACACTCCGGATTAAATCTCGAATATGAATTTTGACCTGGTATCACAATCCTTAAAGAAAACACGTCGAGGTATTAATTCGTATGCACTCAATTTCCATTCGGGGAACGATGCAAGATCATGCAGATGCTTTTTGCTTCTTATCACACAATCAAATTGCTGATGACGATTTTTCTACAATAATTAAAAACAATTACAAGATTTAAAGTACTGCTAAGTAGCTGAAGCAGCAGTCGAGCTTGTAGCTGCGAGTGACAGCCTGAACACGCACATGAGATGTGGACGGGAGAAACATCGTAATTATTATTCAGAACTTCTTTCTTTCATTTTCTTCTCCTCCTCTTTGTAGTTCTAAGACTAAAACAGAAATGGGAAGGAAATCCTTTTTGTTGGAGCTTTGGAGTTGCACACTTTAGGACTATTATATCCAGTAAATTTGCTACTAGCATCACATCGCCACACTCAGCGTAAACAGACAAATTGTTTACAATCACAAAGTATTTCCTACCACTATCGAAAGAAACGCCCGAATAAAAGAAGCACGTGTTTACTTCTATTCTCTTCAAGAAAGTTCAATTGTTTATCTTGCACACTTATGTGTGTATTCTGTACCCACACACACGCAGCATATGTGTGTGTGTATTATTACACCTTCGGTCTTACAAAATAGTAATAATAAATTTATTTTTATATTCTTAAAACTTTTGAGTAAAATATACTCAAAAAAATCATATTCTAATTTTTTTTATTATTTATTTCATAATAATCTCGAATTAAATAATTGCTCGCTGAAAAGCCGAAAAATTAACTGAACAAGCACGAAAAAGAATTTAAATTAATTTAAAAAGATTTAAACTGTTGAGGCCACTTTTCACAGCTCGTAAACCTTTTAACCTCAGCGAGGAACAAATCGGAGCAATAAAAATCTTTTACAACTCCTAATTCCTAATTAATTCAGTCAGCGTTTTTAATCATTTCTATTTTCACTCGGTGGAAACGTTATTTGTGATTTACATTAAGCGAACCTGGAATTGTACCACGAATTGGTATTCAACTTTTGTAGGCCGAGGCAGATTTAAAAAAGGACCAGAAATGTCAATTTCATTGGTTTCTGATTCATTTTCATCTTGTAGTGGGTGGGAGGCAGTTTCATAAGAATACTTACGAACTGAAATCATTTACGTCGAAAACTAACAAACTTGTCTGTTTGATCGAGGGCATAATTTGTATTTCCAGCCTACACTTAACGATTCGTCAATTATATATTTAATATTATTTACTTATATATACAATGCTTTTCCAATCACTTGTTTGGTAAGTTATCTTCCAAATTTCATGCCTCTTCTACTTACACGCACCTGCTGTCGTGCCTTGTAAAAATGTTCATGTGAAACATGTTGGTTCATTTGTATGACCTGCTAAGATTGGTCATTATGATGACCAACAAACATCTCTACGGAATTGTGAACAAATTGACAGAAATCATAAATCCTTGATTTCAGATAAGCTTTCAATTCTGTTTTCCGCACCAAACTGATAACAAAACTGATCAGATCGACTTTTTGGCTGCCAGCCACTGATCGCAAACAGCTTATTCGTGTTAAAAAACATTTGACGTCTCCTTATGATGGTTGAATCTGGTTGGTCAACGGTCTGCCAAGTAAAGAACTAGATGCACCCCATAACCTTCTGAAACCATTTTAAATTATTATAATTGTCTTCTTCGTTATAAGTGTCATCTGATTAGTTTATGTATATTTATTTATTTTACCTTCGATTTATTTTTTTTTGTTGCGTAAAAATTAATTTGCATTCCATTATTAAAATAAAAGCATATAAAAAAGAACCAGGAACAAAAGAAATGACAATTGTATTAGGAGTATTTAGGAGTAGCATCGGCAACAGTTCCGTAAACAAAGGATTTGTAACATTCAATTAAATTGTAAATTCAGATGTATTTAAGTATTTATTGATGTTGAGTGAGGTGGATATCCGTGTATTATGCGGCGTCCCTTTTTAGCTCTTCGTTAAATTATAATAACGAATTTTTATTTTATTCTCTTCCGCCTTTCTTCGTCTTTCTTTGTTCTCTTTCTCTCTCTCTCTCTCTCTCTCTCTCTCTCTCTCTCTCTCTCTCTCTCTCTCTCTCTCTCTCTCTCTCTCAATTTCTCTCTCTCTTTCTGTTTTCTCTTTACTCTCGCTATGATTAACATTTTTGCAATCATGCGAGAAATTGATCGGACATCCACTTGTCAAAAGCGACTTTCCCGCTCGGTAAACAAAAGTCACCACCAATTCATAACAAATTTTCATTCTAATTTTTTTAAGTTTTTGAATTTGTTTTAATATTGTTTTATTCTAAACAACAGACTAGGTTAACAATCAATCTTTAATCTAGTATTCAATATTATTATTTTTTTATTTATTAACGATATTCATTTCTATAAAGCTAAATCTGGAAAGTACAGAAGAAATATCTTTTGATGGAAATTCTTTATTTCGAATTTTGTTATAATAAATCTATTAAATTAGCATTACAAAATTACAATACAAATAGAGGTATGTACGACTTCTGAACATAATACACATAATAATAAATTTTACTCCATTAATGCTTCTGCAAGATTGGACGGTTCTACAATTTATATTTATCTCATTCTCTTGTTTATATGGCCTGCTTTGAAACCTGTGCGTTTAAGTTGAATGTGCCGTTAGGATTTTTTGAACACGAGTTTTATAAGAAATTAGTACCTTGATTTCAGAGAAATAAAATAATAGAATAATTAAAAATTGATCAATAAAGAAAATTTGAAGTAAAATAGCGCTCTGGTTATGTGTTAATATCTGTTATTATCATTATTATAGTATATCTAAGTATCCCATGCATTCTTGTAATATTTCACCAGTTGTGCTCCATGGTCCGTTTAACGTTTAGCAGTATGGGATCTATCTTTACTATTCTTTACTAACTTTTATTACTGTGAATTGTTTGAACTGTGTGATGAATGTTCGTGCCTGCAATTACAATCATGATGATGATGGTGGTATAATGGTGGTTATGGTAATGATAATAATGATCGTGGTGGTGGTATAATAACGATAATAATGGCAATAATGAGGATAATGGTGGTTATGGTAATGATAATAATGATCGTAGTGGTGGTATAATAGCGATAATAATGGTAATAATGATGATGGTAGTGGTATAATGGTGATGATGATGATGTTGATGACGAAAGCGAAGATGAAGGTGAATGAAGGCAACCGAAAATAGCGGGATGACAATCACAATGACAAATATGAACATAATGACGACGATGATGACGATATTTGTGTTAATGATCGTAGGGTAAAATTTTCTGAAATGTTGCATTTATTAATTTAAAATGTTCACAAATGCGATTATTAATAACTTTCTTTTTAACAAATTATTTATGTTTAATAATTTGTAATTCAGCAGCTTCTAATTTTTGCAAATCATTTTTTTAATGAGGATAAGTCACACGATGTAATCTAGAAAATCAAAAAGCTTTGACCGCAGTTTTCTAAATACTTGATTTGTGAGGATTGAAAATAAAAGAAACTTTCGAATCAATATGGATAAAACAAAGTTTTATTATACCTAAGTTTTTTATTTGAAAAAGTAAATATCGGTTTTTACTTTTAAAGTGAAACTTTTTTTCAATCGATCTGAAAACTTGATAGAATGCATTTCCAATAACGACATTTCGACAAACTAAATTTCAAGCGTCAAAATGTCTCAACGCACGGCTCAAGCAGGCAAGCAAACACGGCGAGGTTAATATAAAGAATTTAAAAATATCAACTCAATTAAATTGTAGGAAAATTATAAGCCTTCGATACTCGAGCAGAAATTCATCCGGCAGTAAGCTGTAGGGTAAGGGGCAGCCCGGGTCAGGTAGGGGAGGGTAGGTTAAAACGTTGTGGGTGTCGAAAGTTCAATAGCCGTCTGTTAGCAGTTTATAACATTGTGCATCAGAACAGAACCATTGAACGTGAATGTTTATAATTTCTTATACGAAGCGTGCAATTCTTCTTCGATGATTTGAACGAATAAATAATACTAGTAATATTATAATAGCTTCGTTTCGTCATAACATCATCATGTCTTCTTATTGAGTCTTATTCCTATCTGAAGCTACCATCGTCTGCCCTATTCGCTCGCTCATAATGGCGATAATGGTAACGCTGAGGCAGTTTGAATAAATAAATTTTATCAAGACTGTTCTGGGAAATATTCCATGCAGATGATTCACTTCAACTCTACTCAATATCTAAGTTAATTTAGATTCCAAACTTTCGAGAAGTTTTAGTTTTGGTTAAAAATAGGCATTTATGTTAATGTGTCGAAAGACGGAGGGTTTGTGTCTCGGTCATAACTCACTAGCTTGTCTTGCTGTAAAGCATTTGAGGAATTTCATTTAATATATATATATATATATATATATATATATATATATATATATATATATATATATATATATATATATATATATATATATATATATATATCTATATATTCTCCCTTCCTTCTCTTATTTTCCTCGGCAAACAAAGAAACAATATTTCCCTATATAATACAATTTAGATAACACAATGGACACGAGGGTCACGTAATGAATCAACCCCAAGACGTATAAAGAAAGCAGATTATTTTCAAAGAAGACTAAACTGTTTTTGTTGTTATGTTCCTGGAGCGTTTTAAATTTAAAACAGATCATTTGAGGTGGGAAGTTTATGTAACAAACAAGCTAAACCTTCGATTTATTAAAAATTCTCAGTGTTTTTTTTACTTGTCGTTAAACTATGAATTATTGCGTTTTTTTTATTTCTTTCCATTGCCCACTCAATCATTCATTTGTAAAATATCTCTACAGTTTTATCTAAAATCCATTCATCTATCTATCCTTCCTCACCGACCCACGAATCTATCAACCTACCCACTTTTTCCCCACCCATCTATCTACCCACATACCATCTATTCCCGCACTTTTAAATCTCTTTATCTACCTACAAATTTATTTGCGTACCTACCCATTAATTTATCTACCTACCCTAGCTTATCTACCCTATTTGTCAACCTATCTTTTAACTCGCCCATTTATCTTCTCACACATCTGCTTATCTTCCCTTGCCCACTTATCTACCGTCTATCCATGCCTGCACCCCATTCAGTCCCGATGTGACCCCCTCCCACATCACTCTACATGACAACTACTTGCACGGGACGAAAACTGCGTCGAATGAATGCAATAACAACTACAACGGCGCCACCGACAAAACAACAACTTCCATTTAAGTCGTGAGAGAAATCGACTATTAATAATGTTCGGTAGAAGTAGCAGAAAAAAGCGCACCATTTGTGGAAAGCGATAATTATTTTAGCTAGTTGAGGGCACGGTCACGAAACATTCAAACGTGTTCAACCTTTTGAACTTTGACACTTAATGAAAAGTTTTTATTTTTTTTACTTTTTTTCAGGCCAAAGATAGAACGACATTTTTTATATATACAAAAAATCAAGCTATATACAGGGACAGCTCCAGGAGGGAATGGGGAAAGTTCTTACGACTACCCCCTTATCAGGTTTTTTTATGAGGAGAGTGAGAGTGTTCGAAAAAATTTTGAATTGGGTGCACCTGCACTCCCCCCATTAGGACCTCCTAGATTCGACACTGATTATATATTTGATGATAAGTACGATATTTGACATAAGTAATGTTCAAGTTATTCAAGAAGAAATGTAAGCAATCGAATCGTTTTATGTACCAACTGGAATATTCTGGTAGAAATCGAATGGTTCTGGACACAAGAGGACACAAGAAGACTCAAGACGACACAAGAGAACGCAAGACGACACAAGAGAACAAAAGAGAACGCAAGAGGACAAAAGAGGACAAAAATGACAAAAAGGACATAAAAGGACATAAAAGAGGACACAAGAAAACCCAACAATGTGAAGTTTAAAGAAAAAAATTTCTTTTACATTTTGTTGACCTCGTGTGTAATTCAAGTTCATGTTCATGTCGTCTGTTTATTGAACTTCTTAAAATGTTTGAAGTCGATAATAATCATCCCTTAGAATTTTTCGTCGTGTTTTCCAATCAAATAGAGATGTTGCAAGACTGCTCAATAAAAAAACAATAATTTTGTTTTGTTTTTATTGCAAATCGTTTTAATGTTGGTTTGAAATATGACTAAACAAATAAAATAATATACGTAGGAGTAAATAAAATTGTTATATTTCCGAATTAAAAATACGTAATTTCCGATGTCTGATGTCTGTTAATGTGTTAGTCGTTCGCGTTACTCATTTGTGTGGCGCTTCATTGTCACTAATTAATTAGTTTCCATCATTGTTAACTGATTATCGTTAGTTAATAATAATTATTTAACCTGGTTTCGTATCGACCTCAGTGAGATTTTAAATAACAAATCTCGTTGCGTTGTCAGGATAATTGTTATCCATGCAATTTTCTTTAATCAATGAATTTTTATTATTTTATATTTTGCAGGATAAAATCCTTGAGACTTGAAATGACGCGGCCTCCAGAAGATTTGTCGATTTCTCTTTCGTACGATGCAGTCCCTCCGACAACCAGTTACAACAACATCAACACGAGCCACGATACAACCAATGAAATATTAATCAACAGCACAGTCAGTTACTCGTTTATCAACGAATCTCTCAACCACACGACAGCTAAAGGTCCAATAGATTATTCTCGCAATACAGATGTTTACTTGTGGATCTACGTTTCTCCCGTCATCCTTTTCCTCGGTCTCTGCGGAAACACGCTGGTCCTTTTGGTCATAAACAGGAAAAACCTCAGAGGAACAACGACATGCATCTATCTCACAATGCTTGCAATCTTCGACACTCTGGCACTGATTTCTGGCATCATTCCAGAATGGACCAGCGCTTGCGGCTTTTCCACGTTCAGTTCTCTACACTCGTTCACCTGTCAACTGGAGAAGTTCGTCTTCTACACAACTAGCGACACTGCTATCTGGATTCTTGTCTTGTTTACGATGGATCGCTTTGTGGCCGTTTGCTTTCCTCTTTATAAAAGATCTGTTTGCGTTCCAAAACGTTCCAAAATTGCTTGTTTGGTTGTATTTGCTCTGGCAATTGTGAAAAATTTTCACGTATTTTGGACCAGAGGGTTGGTTGCAGGTTTGTGTACGAAAAATCCTCAGTTCAGTTACTTTGAGAGTGCAGTCAGACCGTGGATAGCTTTTGCCCTGGTCAGCGTTCTTTCTTTTATCATACTCGTCATTTGCAATTCTATGATAATTCTGACTCTGGCGC
The DNA here is from genome assembly GCA_963978895.1 of Erpobdella octoculata. Classification (NCBI taxonomy): domain Eukaryota; kingdom Metazoa; phylum Annelida; class Clitellata; order Hirudinida; family Erpobdellidae; genus Erpobdella; species Erpobdella octoculata. The sequence continues at coordinate 30,555,292 of OZ022240.1, forward strand.
GTGTGACTAAGACTGAAAATAAAAAAAATAACATTCAAATCCAAATGAGAGCGGCCAAGTCTCAACGCGATGACGTTGCAATCAAGACAGACCAATCATCGGGGCCCAGCCAGAACGTAACAAAAGCTCAACGATCGGCTCAGTCGAACAAGCCAACTTCACTCGAAACAAGCACCGAGAAATCTCGGGTCTCGAAAGCACCTCCAGTGAAGCAGTCTTACAGACAGACAACCATGATGTGTCTGAGCGCCTCCATAACATTTCTCATCTTCGTCTTCCCGAGCATCGTCATGCTCATCGGGAAACCTTACTGGGCGAAAGACGAGGAAGGAAACAGCAATGCAATGTACGACGTATGCAAAGCGATCAACAACCAGCTGGCATGTCTCAACCACGCCATCAATTTCTTCCTTTACTGCATCACCGGAAGGAAGTTCAGATCGGAACTCGTTTCCATGTTCAGAGAGTGGTGTGCGTGTTGTCCGTGCAGCAAGAAAGTTTTGCAGCGAAAGAGTTTTTTCGATCCGAGTAGGTCGTCGGGACTGTCCTTCAAGCAGTCCATCGTCGGTATCTGGAGGAGCAGATTGTCAACTTTCTTCACCCAAACCGGCACCACATCTACCACAGCCGTCGAGAGCAGCACGTGCTACAACGGCGACAAAGTCTGCGAAACTCCCAACGCTGCTTACCGCTTGGGCGATGACCTTGGTGGAACGAGTGAAGCTTAACGACGTAAGTCAAGGACCATCAAACAAATTCTGTTTGTCTTTCAAATGCTAGTCGGAAATAATTTACTGTTGTGTCTCAAGTGAAAACATGACTCTACTACTACTGCTGCTGTTGCTGCTACTGCTGCTGCTGTTGCTGCTGCTGCTGCTGCTGATGATGATGATGATGATGATTTTCTGCGTGTTCACCAGGAAACCATTTATTTATACAAGACTTTTGAACCGAATTTTCATCAGTGGATAAATAGATCTCCGACGCTGTTTTTACTAGAACTCGAAGTAGTGGAGGGAAGGGCAAGTTCAAAGCTCGGATACCCCAAAAGCTCTGCTATCGAAGTGATCGAAGTGCTGTTTCTACTCGGTACACTCCACGACCGGGTATACAACTCGCTCATTTTTGACAACTATGGGCTTTCAATTAAGTCAAATACGCAAGATGTTTTTTATTGTTTTATTGCAGTTTCATGATAATATTTTTTTATTAAAGTATTTTTGTTTTGTGTTTTAATTTTAAAACTTGTTAACGATTCGTTACATTGTTGCTGATAACTGACGTTTTTGCCAACTAAGTCTCAATTACGCATTGCCGCTTTTTGTTTTTTATTATTATTTTTATTTTTTGCAAATTTGTTTCAATTTTGTTGCATTTATTGAGAAAACTAAAAATAACTCAATATTGTTCATCAGAATCTTTTTTTTTAATCTTGGAGGAATAGAACGCTTGACAATTGAAAGAAATGTTTATATTTCGTCAGCGATGAGCACAGGTGTTATTAAATACTAATCAACTCATCTCTTACCTGGCGAACCTGTTTGTGACTTAAATACATTTGTGATAAAATTGTCTTTTGTGAGTACATTGAATTAACGTTTGGTCGGATTCGGTTACTAATGACTTGAAAGTTAGAACATGGGCTCTCTCTAGCGAGAAGTTTTAAGATAATGTATCTTACCTTTCAAACAAAAAGACAGCAACGGGCACAAAAGCAACACACATTGAAATAAAACCCGGAACGTCAATTGGGGGCAGGGAAGGGGGCATTGCTTTTGAGTGGTTCCCTGAGGTAGTTTTGGACCCCCAAAAGAAAATTGTACCTTAAAATTGGCTTGAAGCTTGAGATGTTTGTGCGGGCCCCATATGACGGTGAAGTGGGCTCCCGTACAACGTCACTGGGCCCCTTAAAGAAACCGTGTAAAATTTTTTCGAAAGTCCTCCGACTTCCCCCACCCCCAGTCATCAGCTTTTCTGAGAGCAAGAAGTTAAAAGTAAAAAAGGTTTTCTAAAAAAGTGTGATTTTTTTAAAAATTGGTGAACCCTCAGAACATGTTGCCCCCTCCCCGAAGGTTTTGCTGAGATGACGTCCCTAAATAAAATACCACATTATCGACGTTACCATCGTCATCGCCGTCATCATTAATATCACCATCAATATCATCATCATCATCATCATCAATATCACAATCACAATCATCATCATTTCATCATCTTCATTCTCATCATCGTTATCGTCATCGTTATTTTCGTCATCGCTATCTTCGTCGTCACCTCTCAACAAAACCACTCATAATAATGAATTATTGTTCCTCGTAACTTTGTTCTTGTAGAGGTTGTTTGTCGACAATAAATTCTTTTCCCCACACGGACACAAGCAAACACACACACACATCCACTCCACCGAAAGAACCCTCACCGGGCATATTACACACAAATCCTCCAAGTAGTCGTCAAGCAAAATCTCCTTGTTGTCTGACGTTCCTATGGACGCCATGATGTATTGTTGCTCTGCACTGACTGGATATCCGATTCTGAATTCAGCACTTTAATGGAAAATAATCAAAACATTAAAATTTGCTATTAAACCATATCATTATGCCTCCTAAAAATACTAACAATTCCATTAAAACTGTGAAACCGAAACTGGGACGTTTGCTGCGTGAGTTGGTTTCGCTTTGTTTTTTTTTAATTCTTATTTCAGCTAACTTTAAACGTTTATTAAATTTATCACATTTTTGGCAATCGAGGGATCAATTGAGTGGTTAATACGCAAACTAATAGCCTGAGAGTTGGAGAGTTTATTCAGTTAATCAATCAATCAATGAAATTACTTAATTAGTATAAGTCGCACACAATGCTTCAGTTTTCATCAAATTCATCTGAAATGGTTTTTCATTATTGTCTGAAATTTAAAGAAACTGAGCTCTTCAAGCAAGTGCAAGAATGGTTTTCAGAATAAAATAGCTTTATAGGTATATTATGGGAGGCAGGATGCAAAACTTCGTCTCGAATGAAACGTTGATCGATTCAGAACCTGTGCCCGATGAAACTGAAGCCCTTGCTAGTTGCCTCTGAGTGTAGTCAAGTCACATTCATTGATCTTTTACAATATAACCCTGTACTATTTTGAACTATAACTGTGCATAACATAATTTTTTATAATTGCCATCTTATAATAGTTACGAAGTTACGATTTATTTACATTACAAAGACAAAAAACTTGCGGAAAATCTTGCAAGTATTTTTATGGTCTACCATATTTACAAAATCATGCTTACGTGCTCACAGAGAAGCGAAGTTCCAGTTTGAAGAAGAAAGAGAAACAAAAGAAATTAGACTTGGAATCAAATCAGCTGATTATAAACGAAGAAACTGAAAAAATAGAAATCGACGAAGAGGAGGAAAAAAGGAAAAAAGAAGAAGAAAGAAAGAAATGGTTGGAAGAACAAAGAAGAAAATATCCCGTCGCTCCTGATGGTTGGTAGTTGGTGGTTGGTGGTTGGTAGTTGGTGGTTGGTAGTTGGTGGTTGGTGGTTGGTAGTTGGTGGTTGGTGGTTTGTAGTTGGTGGTTGGTAGTAGAGAGTGACACGGTAATACCGACCGCGGTAAATACCGCGGTTATACCGCGGTAACGGGAGCAAATTTCAATAATTTCACCATTACCGCGCGGTAACGGGGAAAAAATTTGCGGTAATGGGGAAAATGTTGACGGTAATTCCGCGGGAACGGTAATGAAGTTTTAAACTAATTTTTAAAAATTCAAAATATTTTTTGTGTACTTTGTTTATTCGTCTTTGTACTTTGTTTTATCGTCTTTGTACTTTGTTTTATCGTCTTATTGCCGAAATGATTAACAATTGGCAAAGCTATTCTATGTGTGCCTGCTACTGAAACCTCATCTGAAAGGGTGTTTTCATTGGCTGGCAGAATATTAGAAGAAAGAAGAACACAACAACAAGTGAAGATTGCATCGACGAGTTAATTTTTCTACATGGATTGAAGAACCAATATTTTTTCTTTCTTATTTCATTTAAAACATAACTATCTTTTTGCAAATTTTTTTAATAATTAACTTCAAAATAAACTTGCATAAACATTTAAAATGCGGGGACAATGAGGGTTTGGGAATGATAGCTGCGGGGATGGGTAGGGGATGGGGACAGATATTGAGGGATGGGGTGGGGATGGGGATGGGGACATGGGGCAAGGGGACAGTGAGGGGACGGGAAGAGAGTTTTCTTTGCGGGGTGGAGATGGGGAAGAAATGTTGTCCCCGTGTCACTCTCTAGTTGGTAGTTGGTAATCGGTAGTTTGTGGTTGGTAGTTGGTGGTTGGTAATTGGTAGTTGGTAGCTGGTAGTATCTTTGCATAATTATGAACAACTACAATTATAAGTCTTGTATAAGACACTTCATTATTAGAATGTTAATTGAGATCACACTTTATGCAACAATCGTTAAATCTTTCAAAAAACTCAATTAAATTTAAAAAAACACTATCACAAAACATTCCAGGATATATTCCAAACTCGGTAATACTGAAAATATTGCGGCCTGTTAAAGCTTCAGTGGAAAGCAAGAACATAAAGGATGAAGTTGAAGAAGAAAACATGACTTGGACGCTGGTTGGCGGACAGGTAGATTTCTGTTCTGGCTTATCAACTTGAATGAAAACTAATTTTCATTTTAGGAATACATTTTTAAGTTAAAGTTAAAATTTTCTACTTCAATAATTCTCGACTAATTTATTAGCTTTTTAATTTATTTTTTTATTTTTTTATATTTGATTTATTAATTTGATTTATTTATTTATACTGTTCTTTTTTATTTATTTTATTTTATTTTATTTATTTTATTTTATTTATTTATTTAATTTATTTAATTTATTTTATTTATTTTATTTATTTTATTTATTTTATTTATTTTATTTATTTTATTTATTTTATTTATTTTATTTATTTTATTTATTTTATTTATTTTATTTATTTTATTTATTTTATTTATTTTATTTATTTTATTTATTTTATTTATTAACTAATTTAATCATTTTATTTGTTTTATTTTATTTTATATATTTTATTTTATTTATTTTATTTGTTTTATTTATTTTATCTATTTTATCTATTTTGTTTTATTTTATTTATTTTATCTTATTTATATATTTTCTTTATCTTATAGATTACAAACAACGACGAAACGATCAAAGAAGAGCCGACAAACAAAGATGACGAAAGAATTTTAATAAGACAATCAATGATGTCAGATGACCTAATGCGGTCACCATCTGAAACCTTCCTATCAGAGAGACGGGATGTCAAAAGAGAAAAGTCGTCCACGTCTAAGAATAGACGGGTCGGTGACGTAACACCGTTTAACTGCATACCTGCATAACTACATAATTACATAACTGCATAACTACATAATTACACAACTACATAACTGCATAACTATATAACTACATTACTGCATAACTACATAACTACATAACTACACAACTGCATAACTACATAACTACATAACTGCCTAACTACATAACTACATAACCACAAAACTGCATGACTATAGTTTTGCACTTAAGTTGCATAAAATTAAGTTAATTACTCACCTAGTTAACATAAAGTTTGCTTATAGTTTGGTAATAGTTTAGTAATGTCGAGCATAACTAAAAAAAACTCTTTAAGATATCCACCACTTCTCCAAAAACACTTAATTGCGTAGCTTAGAGATATAGACTAGCAAAGTAAGAAATGCGGTGCTTAACTGAATAAATAGCTGAAAAACAATTATTTTTCAGAACAGAGATGTGGTTAACGACATAGACACTCAAGTTCGTGGGGTAAAGATGTTTTGAGTATTCTGAAATTAAAATCTTTTGTATGATTTACTAGTCTGTCTAATATGTCTGCTGTCTGATACCTGTTGTCTGTTTAGGTGGATTCTTATAAATGAGATAATCGAATATGACATTTTCAGAATAAACGTAAAGTAGACGAAAACAAATTATTTAATAAATAAAATAATTTTTTTAGAACAAGCCTTTTTCAAATTGTTTTGTTTACTTTTATACATTCAATCTAATATTTAATTTTTTTTATTAATTTAAAATTTAGTTTTCTATCATATCCACATCTTTATTTAAAAAAATACTGATTAAACAAGACTATTAAACTTAATAATTCAAATCAAATATATATTTGGAGTTCGAAAGAATTATAAATTTTCAGACACCGTTTGAAGAGATTGACGATGGAGAGCAGTTTGGAGACTTTCAACCAACCACAGAGGTTATAAAAAAGTTGCAAAATCTGTTAAATTATGCATTCCATTGGCCTCCCTGTGTACATTTTGTAAAGCACAACAAATTATTTTACATTTTTTCAATTGTTTTGCCTTTTTGATTATATAATAATACTAAAAATAAAATATTTTTAAAAACACGTTTTATTTAAATGCACTAAAAGGATAAAATAAATTTTAGACGTAAAAAAAGTGTGTAAAAACGTGGGACGCTTTCCTTTGCACTCATACAATGCAACAATTGCGTCCCTCGCTTTTATATTTACAATTTATTTTCTCCTGTTTAGTGCATTTGAATAAGAGAGTGATTTAAAAAAAAAATTTATACAATTATTTTCAACTTTTTATTTGATTTTTGCAATTGAATTTTAAGAACCAAAACTTTTGTAAAAGGGAAATATGAAACATACAGATTTCTAATACATTTCTCCAGATAATTGCAAAATCATATTAATAAAGCAAATTGTAACAGTTATATATTTCTAAAATACATTTTATTTAATTTTTTTATATTTGATTTATTAAACATGTTTGTGACTCGAATTTATTAAAAAATTGCATTGTCACCGATAATACATTTTTATTCTAAGTTTACGCTCAATTAGCTAAAGGCTTGTAATATGAAATTCGATTTGAAAATACGAACCAATAAACATACGAAGTTAAATAAAACCGTATAAAAAAAGTTTTATATATATATATATATATATATATATATATATATATATATATATATATATATATATATATATATATATATATATATATATATATATATATATATATATATATATATATATATATATATATATATATATATATATTAGTAACACTACTAACATTTATTGCTGCTTTTAGTTGCTGGAGAAAAATAAAAGCATGACTGTCGAAGATGAACAATTTGAAGCAAATGAAACTATTTATCCATTTCTTGAGTTCCAGGATTGTATGTTATTAAAGTTTAATTTACATGCACGTCATATGAATTACATATTTTACATATTTTTTGATTTATAATTCAGTCAACGTATCTGGCGACGAATCTGAAAGAGCTCGTAATTATGAAAGTCCGTTTTTATATTATTAAATTTTTATAATATTTTTATCTGTATTTCCAAACAAAATCATTGTATTAATTAGCTCTGCCCGAAAACTACGAAGAAAACACAGAAATGAAGATGGTACACCACATTGGAAATGAAAACGACCTTGGTGACATTGTTGCTAATGAAATTTCAAATCGTGATCGGATTGCAGATATACATGGCGGTAATGATGATGATAATGATGACAACGGCGATGATGATGGCGACGATGTCTATTTAAGAGCAGAAAAACACTACACGAAAGATACAGGCGACATGTTGGCTTATGGTAAACATGACGGTGTTGATGACAATCTTTTTAAAATCAACAAACACTTTTTTGATGATGATCCTGATAGAATAGAAGATCGTGAAGATGAAACGGGAAACATTTCAATCAGAAATTTTGATAAAAACGACGGTGATGATTATGATAGCAGCAACGGTAGACATTACAAAGGTGGTGGTGGTGATAATGATGATCGTAATGAAGGTGATGATTATGATGCTGCTGAGACAGAAGAAAATCGCATGAGTGGATTTTTGAGTCACGAAAATCTCAACAAGTCAATCGATGAAGCGATCTTCAGCACAAGAAAACAGGTAACTAATGTTACTGACGAAAGTAAATTTTAATATATATATATATATATATATATATATATATATATATATATATATATATATATATATATATATATATATATATATATATATATATATATATATATATATATATATATATATATATATTCTTTTAAGCAAACTCGATTGAAAAAAGTGGCACACTTGGCTGAATCGATTTTATTTTTAATTTTTTCCAATAGTCTAAATCAGTTTAAAAATAATTTATTATCAAACACAAACTCCATAATCTTATAGGCTTATAGATCTATTTCGGCAAATTTTGCCATCTTCAGAGCCGTTTAACTTTTTTTAAAATAAAATGCAGTGACTAAATGGTACAACTAATTGAAAGGAATTAAAATACAATTTAAATAAAATTTAAATTCATTAAGTACAAATGTAACAACATAAAAAATATTTAAATTAAAATAATTATAATAATAACAGTAATAACTAAATAATTAAGATCAGTTAGCAAAGCCATTAACAACGGAATTACAGTCAACTTCAAGGACGTGACTGGAAGAAGAATCACATACATTATCTATAACCTTTGAAACACAAACGTCTGGTACAAAACATTCATTCAACGAAGAAATACCTGAAGAAACATTGGCACTATTAACATGCATATTTTTAACAGAAGTTGTAGATGAGTTAAAACATTTATTATTATTATTATTATTATTATTATTATTAGTTTTATTAGTTTTATTACTATTTAGAGAACCAAAAAGTTTAAGAGTTAAATCAAAATAATACCATTGTTTATTAATTAAAGGCTTACATTTATTAATGGCTAAAGCTTCTTTTAATTTTAACTTAATGGGTTGATTTTCTTTCATTAGTATACTGGTGTTATCAATTAGAAATCATAATCTTATAGGCTTATAGATCTATTTCGGCAAATTTTGCCATCTTCAGAGCCGTTTAACTTTTTTTAAAATAAAATGCAGTGATTAAATGGTACAACTAATTGAAAGGAATTAAAATACAATTTAAATAAAATTTAAATTCATTAAGTATAAATGTAACAACATAAAAAATATTTAAATTAAAATAATTATAATAATAACAGTAATAACTAAATAATTAAGATCAGTTAGCAAAGCCATTAACAACGGAATTACAGTCAACTTCAAGGACGTGACTGGAAGAAGAATCACATACATTATCTATAACCTTTGAAACACAAACGTCTGGTACAAAACATTCATTCAACGAAGAAATACCTGAAGAAACATTGGCACTATTAACATGCATATTTTTAACAGAAGTTGTAGATGAGTTAAAACATTTATTATTATTATTATTATTATTATTATTAGTTTTATTACTATTTAGAGAACCAAAAAGTTTAAGAGTTAAATCAAAATAATACCATTGTTTATTAATTAAAGGCTTACATTTATTAATGGCTAAAGCTTCTTTTAATTTTAATTAATGGGCTGATTTTCTTTCATTAGTATACTGGTGTTATCAATTAGAAATTTATGTGATGGTTTGATTGAATGTTGTGTTGACATATGTTGGTATATGGCACCACTTTGACAATGCATAGTCAATCTACGAGACAGAGTGGTTCTAGTATGACCAATGTAATTTTCCACCTGACCATGTGGAAACGGACACGAAAATTATATATATATATATATATATATATATATATATATATATATATATATATATATATATATATATATATATATATATATATATATATATATATATATATATTATATGACATTCACGCGCAAAACCAAATTTTTGTACTACTCCTCCTGTCCACCAATACACACATCAAGCTGACCCCTCTTTTCTTCCCTTGTAGTAGTAATCAGTAATGTACATTGTACACTTGTACATTGTACACAAGCTGGTGACTTGAAGTGCACATCCACATCTATCTCCTGAAATCGTCATTGCAATGACTTTTATTAGCAACGAATTCAAACGGGAGATGTAGGGGAAGCTGGGAGGGATGCTGAGGAGATACTGCTGCCCCTCACGCCCACGTGGCCGTAATAAACACACGACCCCTAAAACTGAAATCCGACTGCCAAAAAGATGTAATTTTGTACAACTAACATTGATATCCTTAATTTCTAACCTTGGAAATATTTGTTATCCTGTTTTGGTTATTCTGGTTAACTTTTAATGTTTTAATCTTAAATTATTATAAAAGTGAACGTCCACATATTACTAACCCCCCACCCATTCGTCCACATACGTCAACGTTTTCCTCCTCCTTGCGAGTGAGCATCGTGGAAAAATTCCAATTAAATAAAACAATAAAAATAAATCCAATAAGATGGAAACTAATTCATGTTTATAAGAATTTAATTGTACTCTCTAACGGATTTCTTTCCTCAGCACGGATTCAGTTTTTCTGGCTGAACCTTTCTGTCATAGAAATATCAAGTTTCGTACCGTGATATGTGTGACGGCTACCAAAAGATAATTGTTTATAAACTGAGAAATTTCTCATTCGATCAAAAAGTTATATTTAATAAATAAATAAACATCTCCCCTGCGTTTACGTATTAATTAAATATTAATACAAAGATTCGACTTTTTGGTCATTGAAATAAGAACTTCGCTTGTTTCTTTCAGGGAATTTACGACCAAACTACATCATTAGCTTCAGCGTTGTTACGTAAACACGAAATGGGTGGAGACGATAAAGTGATGAAAGCACTAAATTCAGCTGAGGTTAAACTTTTAACTTAAAATTTCTATTAATCTTGATACACATTTCTATTTTTTCTACAATACTATCGATACAAACTTTATTTTAACAAAAAAAAGATATTTTACCAGCATATGCCTACTTGCATTTCATTCATATTTGTTATTCCTCAGCACCATGGATCTGTCAACGAAACGGTTTCTATAGAAACGAAACAACCAGGCCCATCCCTCCGGCCTTCTATTTCTCCGACGAACGGAAAAGAAATCGGCAAATCAATTTTGGTCACCGATAAAAAATCAACTCACCCCAAGGTGACCTTCAGAATAAAAACAGGTCAACATGATGACACGGCGATCAACGTGTCTGAGAAACCCGTAACTGACCAATTAACGAGACATGATAATAAACAGCACGGTCATGTGACCAACGAAGTTCTAATAATAAACAAAATAAAAACAAAAACCGGTAAGTTGGCTGTTCATGTGATGTGTTTGTCTGTTTACAAATTAATTTATAGTTACCGTAATTATCATCATCATCATTATCGGCATCATCATCATCATCATCATCATCATCATCATCATCATCATCATCATCATCATCATCATCATCATCATCATCATCACCACCACCACCACCACCATCACCACCATCATCATCATCATCATCGTCGTCGTTCTAATGCCGCGAAACATCGGCCCGTGCAGTACTCTAATTGGCATTAATAACTTGGCCACTCAACGACATTAAACAACTCAATTTTTATTTTTTTTCATAATTGCTTGATTGGACTTTGGTGCAGACGCAATCTAATCATCATCAATACAATAACAATCTTTTATTTCATAAACAGATTACGAAAATGAAAAAAGAACAAACTCAATGTCATTCAACTCGAGTCCAAATGAACAAACTATCAACAACAAAGTAAGAATTGCTTTTCTCAACATAGAAAATCTTGGTAACTTTAAACAAGACAGATCCGTGTAATCTGCAACTACCAAACAAGCAATGTCTTCTTACAAATGTTCAATTTTATTTATTTAGCCACGTGAGACGAAGACGTTAAAGTACGTAGCTGTAATACAACGCAACAACGTCCAACGACACGAGGCATGGCTGCCAAACAACTCCACCATAAGCACAACAAATCACACAAGCAACACTCACGCAAGTAACAAACCCAACGACAAAAATCCGTCACAATACGACAAGATAACTAATACACCTAACAAGCTCTATAAGTCATCCGTTGAAGAGATGACGAACAGTTTGTATGACGGAAGAAGTAATTCTGCAGATGCCATCAAGGAGATCTCAAGGACGAAACTGCCAAACATCGACGGAGGAAGTCGGGTTCGTTTCTTGTTATCGTGCCATCGAAATTAGTGAAACAATTTAAACGAGTTTTTATTTGAAACTGGTTGTAGCCAAAAACATCGGAATAATTTTTATTTGTAACACTAGTAATTTAAGTAAATAATTTTGGACGGGGAAACTAGGTATGTTTTAAGACTATTTTTGAGCAATTATCGACCACAGATTTTCTCTATCACACCAAATATTTGTGATCTTGGCGTACCCCAACTTTCAATAATTTTACTACGATCTTTATTTATTTCCTCATGATTGTTAGATGTATACAGTATACATAGATCGGTGACACAAGATAGTTTTCTTAATGCAAGTAGTTCCTAGGAGTAACTAGCAATACTTTCTGGTATTATCTGACTTTTCAAGAATTTTTCAACCCCAGCGCAATTTTTCTAAAAAAAAGCTATTTGTGTTGATTTAAAAATAGTGAATTTTCTGCTAGATTTTCAAAGAAGTTATACACAAGCAGTGAATGTTTTACTATGACGTTAGGACTGTATTGAACGAATTGGTAAAACAAAATTGTTAACAGCAAGAAACAGATTGACGTTATAAAAAAATCATTACTGACTGATATTGGTTGATACAGTCGGATGGGGAACCCCTTTCCCCAATGCATACAAAACTTGTTTTTATAAAGCAATTTGTTATTGCATGCTGACCGCCAGATTAGTTTTGTTACTATTGATATATAGTGTTTACATTTATATTTGTTTGCTAGTGGTAATCAAACAAATTACACTCACTCGCTCACCATTTTTATTTATCCTCCATACTATCAAACATTAGGCTCGCTTTCAGTTTTAAAACTTTCATTTGTAAAACAAAAAAAACTGAAAATTGATTAGCATAAATCATACTAATAATAATAAACAGCAAAATTATTATCCTAAAAACTGATGTGAAATATGATCAAAAACTGATGGTAGATACTAGATAAGTAAATAATTTTTTGACTCATCTTCTAAAACTAACCCAAACCAATTGAAGAAACAATAGAAAAATTGTGCTAACCAATGTAATTAAATAGTTAAAATACTAATCACTTGACCGTTACTTTAAATGTAACTTAGAATTTTAAAAGCCAAAAATGTATTTGACTTTATTTGAAGGTCTCTTTCTGCGATGGAACGTTTTCAAGAACTCAACGGCCAGTCAGGTAGTTCTCTCTTTGAGTATGTAAGTTATTGCTTATAATATACATGCAGCATGATATAGGCATCATTACATTTATTTATTTATTGAAAAATGTTATAAAAGATGTAGGCAACTAAAACCAGCGTGGGCCGAAATATCACAGATACCATCAGTCATCAATTATAATTTTATGACATAACAGAAAAAAAGTATTGAAAATAAATCTACTAATAAAATTACAGTTCTTTGGGACCAACTCCCGATTCCAAGTCCAGTTCTCATTACTCCTTGAGGACATCGTCGTTTGTGGATCAATCTTCGAGTAGTAACCAGTTTTCAGCCTCAACGACAACATCTGATGGCGACACAGCTTACTTTGACGACGCAAACGATTCTACTTATGCAAAAGAAAAGTAAAATTATTGTAACTAAAAAGACGAAAATAATTATAAAATTGGTTAGCATACATACTAAGAGTTACAGTAAAACTCTAAAACTAAAAACGTGGCCCGCATTTGTTTTATTTTCATGAATCAACACTCACATTTTTGGATTGTAGAGTTTTACTGTTGGCTTTCAGTATGTTAAGAAATTTTATATTGCCAGAAAATTATTTTTACCTTTCAATGAGTACGAAAAACGTGGCTTCTTGAAAAGTTTTTCTAAACTATTATTTCAATACTAAACAATAAAATTGATTTGTTTACAATTGTAATACAATTATTTGACCAATTCCATCCAGTAAACAAATTTCTCTACCTCTGATAAACTCTTCCTCATCTAAAAAATATGCCAATCGTTACGGACTCCAGGAATCAAGGCATTTATGTGAATACTCAATGCTGGTTAAGAAACAACTTCATCAACATATTTCAGTAAGCTACAGTTTTTTTTATTTATTTAGACGTATTTAATAAATAGCTTCTACTTATTTAATATAAAACATAAGCATGGAGCTCAGCATGGAATTAAGTTTTAAAGTGAGCAATACTTGTAATTATCGAGTCATCCAGTTATTCTTTTGATATATTTTATTATGTATTCAATAACTTTCAGATCAGCAAGCATATACGAACAAAAGAACTGCTTGCAGAAATGTCAGACACCACCCTTCCAATACGCCAAAGAAGATACGATGGTATGTAGACTATGTAGTATTTGTCATAAATTGATAATGACGTAACATGAAAACAATTTATTTTATTTTTGCAGATCTTCTTTTGTTTCGATGAAATGTTATAACACAGCAATAAACATGAGAATTACTTGAAGAAAAGTTATTTATATGAATAGAAAATGAAATAATAAAAAAAACTCTTTAGCAGTGGAATAAAATGTTTTGAGATGTGTGTTTGTGGTAGAGTTTTGAAGAAAAACATTTAAAAATATGAACATAAAATAAAGAAAAAAAATAGCGAGTTTGAAACTGGAATTATTTAGTTTCAATGTTCTGAAATAGTTTTAGTTTCAGTTTCGTTTTACAGCCAGATTTATTATTTCACTTTCACTTTCAGTTTCAGTTTTTAATAATTATAGTTTTAGTTTCAATTTTAGTTTATAGATAATTATAATTTAGTTACAATTTTAGTTTTAACCAACTTGTTTCTACAGTTGAAACAAACCACATTTGTCGTTTAATAACTCTAATATCCAACCTGAAAAACTTTCATTTCCAATTTTTCTTAAATTTATTTCTCTATTCTCCACTGAATAAAAAAAAATTTATCTCCATCGCATTTGATGCAAGTAAGTCCAGGCCCAAAAGATGAAAGTAACGGATACGAATACTGTCGATAAAACCAAAACTTTTTGTCATCTTGATAGGCGAACGTCTTCAATAAGCCAAGATAACTGCGTTTAGGTTTTAACAAGACAGCTGAAAAACCCAGTGCGTTTTAGTTTTTATTGTGTCATCACTGCCATCGGCAATTGGCATAGCTTGAGTTTTCTATTTAAAACAAAATGCACGTCTAAACAATCGCCACTTGATCAATCCGGTCTGAGTACATAAAGATTTTAATATTTTCGAAACAATGTTAATAATAGTTCAAACCATAGAAAATAATAATTTGAAACAATTCAGAAATTAAAAATTTCGACTAAGAATAACTATTAGTTTATTTGCATAATAATTGACAATTTAAAAATCAAACATTATATTACTTTTAGATTTGAAATGTAAATCACTCAAATGTATGAAAAATGCCTTGTTTTAATTAGTAATACGGGTACACTTCAGGGTTACTTCAGCAGGGACGTAAGGAAGTCGTATCTCTCGTCCAAATAATATTTTACTTGAAGTAACCTTCGTCGTATTGTGAGCAGATCTCCTGTAAGCCATCAAAAGTAGATAATGAAATGTGTTTATCCCAATCAATTTGATTTTCACCGACCATCTTAGACAAGTGCTGTTGAATAGTTCGGTCAAATTGTTTCACGATACCGTCAAACTGTGAGTGAAAGAGGGGTTGAACGGGTTTTCTGTATGCCTAAAACACGGCAGGCACATTTCTCTAAACAGTTGTGAATCGAAGTTCCTGCCCTGATCTGAATGGAGCTCCATTGGTACTCCATAGCGACTAACCCAACCATCCAAAACAACATTAGCAACTGTCATCACTTCTTGATTAAGTAAAGCAAACACCTCTGGTAATTTTTTAAAATAATCTATGACCACAAGAATGTACTTATTGCCAGATTTTGACACTGGAAATGAACCCGCCAAATCTATAACAATTTTTTCAAAAAGAGAATCTACGTTTTACTGTTGTAAGTGGCTCTTCGTTTTAACGTGTGGTCTTTTACTAGGCACAGGTATCACTTTTTTGACACCATTCTTCTACATCCATTTTACAGTATACGCAATAACATTTTTTGCGGATCTTGTCCAACGTTTTATTCATCCCCAGATGTCCCCCTGACACTCCGAAGTACATTTGTTGGAGATCTTTTGGCATTTTCATTTTTGGAATAATTAGTTGCAAAACATTAGTGGAACCATCAGGTCTGATCAGGGCTTTCCCATATTCTTTCCAGACATTTTTTTACAACTTTAGTGAGTCAGAAATTTCAAAAGAAACTCATAGCACATTGAATGTCCCAATTGGTTGCATCGTAAAAGTATTTCACGGTAAATTCTTGACGACAACTTTAAGTTGTCTTTTAATTTGAACAAATAGTTCCTTGGTACAACAGTCTTCTTCGGTTGATCACAGAGTCTTCCGCGTCGATTTGTGAGCTCGTTCTTTTCAAAAAAGAAATTCGCAAAAACTCAGCAAATAGCATTGTGCACCTTTTTCGTTCAATGCCAAATAGTCTGTAACCTTATAAAAATAATTGTTAACATTGCGAAACTAGTTGCTCATATAAGCATAATTAATTAATAACAATCAACCAACTGAATTATAAGATATTACTGAGGTCTAAAAAATCTTTCATGCTTTTAATATAAAACGGTTTAATAACAAAACCTCATTCGAAACTGAGCTTTTTGAGTTTGTGGTGTACAAGTTTGCATAAAAGTTGTCCTCAAGTTTTTGTTGTTGACTGGCTGATGTTCTATGAAGTCATCTTGTGGGGCTCAGAATGTAGTGTTACAGCATCTACGCGCTTCGTAGATCTCTAACAGAATTAAAAAACCTAATAATGTGAAAGCAATTAATCAAGCCTTCAATTACAGTTTCTCCGAAAAATAAAAACCGCTTAATCTAAAACCAGGTTTTTCCTATAAATTAAGCGGGCAGAATCTTAGAATCGGTAACTATAAATAGCGAGCAAAAAAACGCCGTCAAAAACCTACTAAAAATAGAAACCGGATATTATAAAACCAGGTTTTTCCTAATGAATTAGGAAAAACCTGGTTTTATAATATCCGGTTTGTGCATAAGACATATCCTATTTTAAAGTTTGCAAACATTCAAACGTTGCTCTCGTTGACTTATTTATTTAAAATATTTATTTATTTTATACACTATATATATTTATAAATTTTAAGTCATAAAACTAATTATCCAAAGTAGACTTTTTTACAGCGCTATAAATTAAGCGGACAGAATCAGTAAGTGACGCTGGGCGCATTTTCGCCAATGTCCGACGGTATAAAACAGGAAGATAAATAATGCCACCTGATTGGATAATTTTGAATTAAAAAAGTCATATAAATTATGCAAATATATAGACGCGCTTTGTTTTCCGATGTTGTTTATTTTATAGTTGTTGGCCGTTATGGGTTTTTCCGGTGGTTAAAGATTGACAAAGTTGCCGACTAAGTTATTTGACACTCCATGTATGTAACTAAATAGCTAAATAGTTAAAAAGTTCAAGCTTTGAATCCGCCAAAAGAAAGACCAAGGCTCAATCTTCTGCCTAGAGGCCAAAATGGAGGGGTGGGGAAAGATGGAAAGTTGAATTCGGCAATCTTCGGAGATGCCCGCCCTGTTGACACAACACGCAGAGAGATAGAGATTGAGAATAAGTTTAAAGTAAACTACATCAAAGGCAAGGAAAACATCGGTGCTGACTTTCTTAGTCGTCAAGGGAGTGACGATGAAATCAGAAACGCTGACGCGTTCCTTTTTTCGAAGAGGGGGATATGTAAGATGAAGATGGTTCATTTTACGTATTTTCGTGATATTTGTTTATTTTTATTTTATTATGTGTGCATTTTATAATGATTGGATATGTTGAAACAATAAGTCATTTATGTATGTATGTATGTGTATATATATGTATATATATATGTATATATATATATATATATATATATATATATATATATATATATATATATATATATATATATATATATATATATATATATATATATATATATATATATGTTTGTGCTCTTGTGACATTGTGTGTGCGTATAATTTTTTTTATCTTTAATATATATATATATGTATGTATGTATATATATATGTATATATATAATTGTTATTTAGCTTTTTCCTCTGGTAATATTTGAGAAAATAAAACGTGATTTTGGTAAGAGAAATTATCAAAAGATTTGTTAGAACTGGGCTAAATTCTACAAAGTGAGATAACTCAGTTTTGAGTCAAGTAAAAGATTATATTCAACGAAGAATATTAAAGTTAAAGATAATTCGAGAAGTATTATGTTATAAATAACTTCGACTTTAACGTTACGAATAGCTAGAAAGCATATTCCTCTACGTTTACAGCCTACAGTCCATAGATACTACAGTCATGTTAATTTTAATTAAAAATTATTATTAATCATAAAATTATGTATAGTTGTTTCTAAATAAAAGTGTAAAGGTTAATTTGACCAAAATAAAAAAAAATTCAAACGAAAATATTAGCAAGCTTCAAGTGCATAATGTATGCAAATATGGATAGATATCTATGGTTGTATGTGACCTAGTCATTTAAAACTATCCAATCAGATGATAGTATTTGTCTCCCTGTCTTATACCGTCGGACATTGGCGAAAATGCACGCTGGGCTAATATAATATAAATTAAGACGGTCAAAGGGCTTAAATGGCCTCTAATATGACCAAAAGCAGCCACAACTAACAAAAAAAACTAGAGCAAAAAAGTCCACATATAACGACAACAGACATGAAACCGCTGGGCAATTCATAAATTCTTCGAAATATAAGATATTGATATTAAAATTCCTCAAGATTCAGTTACAAATACATAAAGAATGTGGAATCCAACTTAGCAGGAAAAATCCCACAAATAAACTCAATAAAAGTATTATTTCTTAATTGCTCTTAAAATAAAAATTGTTGACTCTATATGTATTTTTTTTGTTTGAAATTCTGATCATACCATCTTCCTGTGTTACAAAATTATTATTTTTCCATATATACACTGCATGAAATTGGCTATAGTAAAAAAAATATTTAGAGCATGAACTAAAATTGAACAAAAATCAAATAAAAACGAAATTTTCTTTTATCTGAATAAAATAAGAATAAAAACAAAAATTTTTTCAAGAACTGTAATAAAATAAAAAATAAATTTAATTTTGTAGAGCTAAATAATAATAAAAACTAAAATTATTTGAAAAACTAAAATAAAATAATAATAATAAATAAAATTTAAGAATAGAATAAAAATAAGAACTAAAATTATTTACTGAACTAAAATAACACTGACGTGCATACGTACATACGTGCATACGTACATACGTTCATACGTACATACGTGCATACGTACATACGTTCATACGTACATACGTACATACGTGCATACGTACATACGTGCATACGTGCATACGTACATACGTGCATACGTACATACGTGCATACGTACATACGTGCATACGTAAATACGTGCATACGTACATACGTGCATACGTACATACGTGCATACGTACATACGTGCATACGTACATACGTGCATACGTACGTACAAACATACACACAAACACACATACATACATACAAACATACACACATACACACATACACATACACATACACACATACATACACACACATACATACAAATAATGTTTTCGTGGAAAACCCTGGTTTTTTACTTTTTATTATATATATATATATATATATATATATATATATATATATATATATATATATATATATATATATATATATATATATATATATATATATATATATATATTATATATGTATATATATATATATATATACACATATATATATACAGTTTTTTCCTAGCTGGTTTTTACCTCTCATCTATATATGGTTTTTGCGACTGATCTCTATATATAACGTTTTTACTCGACACACAACTGCCTGCTTTGTTTTAAAAGTTTCTTAACTTTTAGGCTGGTTTAATTTATAATCGGTGCTTGCAATTCGACAGGTTTTTATTTGAGGTTGTTTGTCGATTTCCCCATTTGCGTTGTTCAAACTAATTATTTAAATATATAACAGTTGTTAACTGAGTTAAGTTATAATTTATTAAATCGTTAATAAGTTCTACTGCTTTTCAAGGTTTTGCAAATAAATAATGTCCAAGCCATTGGTCGAAGTGGTGTGCAATATCGGGAAGAGTTGTTCCAAAAAATTGCCAGTCTCGAAGAACAATGTTATTAAAACGGAAACACAGCTACTTAAGCCTAACAATACTCAGATTATTCCCTCTTTATTTGTTCCATTCCGTCAACTCTGCTCTAACTCAGTGCACGTTTCAAAGAACGTCTTCTTATTAACAGCAAATTGTCTGGCTAGCCAAACAAGAAGCAGAGCTTTTCCAACATGTAGATCTTTCACCTCTATTTTCCCAAAATTTAGATGCTTCGCCGCAAATCTGTTTCAGTTTTGTTTTCTTGGTTTTGCATTTGCCAACCAGGGAGATGACTCTTTCGTTGCTAAGGCTAATGAAGTAATAGGCCGTGAAATTTGTGCTCAAATAAGTGATGTAAGTTATAAACTTTTTCCAACAGTTATAATGGGAATGGGTTTTGATTGAATAAAATTACTGTATTATATAAACTTTTATATTAATCAACCATTAATCTAATATTTCAAATTATGTATATGAAAACAACCTGATATATAACTTGATACTTTTCAGGTTTGTGAAAAGCGTGTGACCAATAATAAGTCAGGTAAGACAGGAATTTTAATTAATGTTTTAAATAAATTCATCTCGTGTCATGTATGGGTTGATAACTTCATTTTAATGTTTTAACACTGGGCAACAAAAATATTTTTGAGTGGTGTCTGGAATATTTCAACGGATTCTTATGTGAAACAATACAGAGAACATAGCTCACAAATAAACAAACACAGCACAATAAAAAACGTTGATATGCATTAAAGCAGAATTTTTTGCCGGAAAATTCAAAGAATTTGTTCAACTACTTTGCTGACTATGACTGTTTAAAAACCACTGCCATCATCACAGCGTCCCACATCCTTCCACTGCCATCACAGCGTCCCACTTCCTTCCACAGACCAAGCCTCAATTTTTGTGCTAATGTTCGGGCCTAAATAACATGCCAGGCCTGGAATTTTCTGCCTATAAATAAGCCAGACCTGGTCTTCAAAATCTGTGTAGGGCTCTATAGATTATAGTAATGCACGGGCCGGGCTAGGCCGTGGCTTTAGAGTATTCAGACGAGCCAAATTTGAAGTCAATGTGGAACGAGTATATAGAACTATTAAGCCTTTTACAAAGTGCCGGCCCCAAATTAGACGGGCCGGGCTAGGCCGTGGCTTTAGAGTATTCAGACGAGCCAAATTTGAAGTCAATGTGGAACGAGTATATAGAACTATTAAGCCTTTTACAAAATGCCGGCCCCAAATTAGACGGGCCGGGCTGGGCCTGAAATTTTAGTTTAAAAAACGACCATGGCCAAGTTGTCAACGGGCCGGCCAAGTTGTCGACGGTCCGGGTCGTAAAAAATCAAAACAGCGATATTAATATTCCACTACCACTTCTTAATTCTGTTTGCCCGAACAGCATAGTTGCCTCTGAAAAATGCGACACGGCAACGAACACAAAATACTTTCATCTTCACTCGTGGCCTTGACCGCAATTCACAAACAACAATTCTTTTGACTGTTTGACGCAGTCTCTTCCAGTCTTGCTGGAGTCTGTGTGATCTTGCGATCTGCGTTATGAGCTTGAATATCACACCAATTCGTTACATCTCAATTTCTTCATATATGACTGTCGATCACAGCTGACCCCCACTAAGTCACTGATGGCTCCGCTCAACCGAACCCGCAACTGTACGACACAGTCAGTTTCCGATTTTCTACAGCTTTTCAAGCATCCAAACACAGGATTGTCGTAAATGCAGAACTGACCGACCCTCCCAAGCTTCAGCTCCACTCTCTCGAGCCACTACTAAATCACAAAATGTTTAGCCAAACTGCTCTGAGCTTCAGCCTTACTAGCATGAGTAGAAGCACCTTCAAGCTGTTCCGCAACCTTCGGGGCAGCAATTTCCTTAGTTGACTCATCCGTGGCGGCATCACTCACATGTGCGCTCTGATCACCAGACATCACCGAATGGAGCTCCGCTCCATTCTTTCCAAAATCACTTTTCTCCAAGACCAACCCGCCCACAATGTCCTGGAACTCATGACCACCCAATAAATCTGGCCCACTAGGCAAAAATTTGTGAAACACTCTGTCCAGACGCTGCATCACAGGTGTCATCATCACACACCTCATTCAAGCTACTGCCACAAAAAATGAAACTGTCAAAAATATTTTCTGCCACAGGAATATTTTTAGTAACTTTGATCAAGCAATCCTCCGAAACCTTTCCAATCGATCCGACAACTTCCTTAAAGTCTGTCAGAGTCCAGCAACACTCGACTACAGGGCCCACCTCAGTGGCCCCTCTCCACAAAACTTGATAAATTTTCTTTTCTTTGTTTTCCTCGTGTCCCACCTGATCTGTGCAGCCTGCATGGCCGTCATCTTTTACATGTTCTGAGACACAGCTGGTAGACTTTGGTTCAAACTGGGTTTCGCCTCAAAAACCTACATACTCTCTCCGTCTATATGTTAGTAGCCTAGCCTCTTTACAGTATCTTTTTCATTCTCTACTGGACAGCTTATTTTGCTGGTTCTTTAAATTTTCAGCATCTCTCTTTTTCTTGCCCTCTCAGTAGCTCTTTCTCTTGTATTATTATTAGAGAAATTGTGCGGTTTTATATTAACTGGACAGCAATACAAAAAACTGGGGGGGGCCTGAATGAGATGGGGGGGCCGACCAAAACTGGGGAGGCCTGAACAAAACTGGGGGAACCTAGGCCCCACCGGCCCCATAGCTGGTTACGGCCCTATGTATACCACTGCCTCACCCATCTCTTCGACGAAACTCTCAACAATCTTTCCATTCAGACCACATTCAGGCAAATCACTACCAGAAGATCCCTCGTTTTCATCCATTTGTTTGTTGTTCACTGGCAGCATCACCGTACCAGCCACTACTATTCCGTCTTGTGGACGAGCCTGACCACCAAAAATAACTCTTCTCTCATCGTGTTCATAGCTGTTTTATTCTCCCTTTCCACTCTTTTCTGTGCTCCTTCATTTAATTCTCTCATCGTTTCTCTTATCCAGTTTTTCAATTTCTCATTTGTATCAAACTCATATTCTCATATATATATATATATACATTATTATTATTATTTTATTTTATCTAAAACAAAACAAGAGTCTTGCACTAAGAATGCCATTAACAATATGTCAAATTAAAAAAGTGTTTTTTTAACAATGCTCTGAAGTCCTCATATATATAAATATAAATATATATATATATATATATATATTCAATTTATTTACTGGAACATTTACAATGATTTAATAGTTATTTCATTGATTGATTTTTTGTTTGTTATTTTTAGTTGTTCAGATGTTCACTAACTTCAAAAAAGAACAACAGGAACTAAAAAGTTGCCTATCTGAAATTGTAACTCAGTTTTTGGAGCATACAAAAAGTCTTGAAAGCGAACTCTACATTAGCCGATGTAAAGAAAAACAACTGGAACAGAGGAATAACTTTACCACGTTTTTTTTAACTTGCTTTCGGATCTGTCTGGCTGTCTGTCTGTCTGTTTGTTTGTCCATGGGTATATTTCTATCGATTCTTGAAGCACTTTCTATCCTCCAATTTAGCTGAAATTTTGCAAACTTACTTGCTTCTGAAGACAACACAATATTATTATACTATTACAACTTAATTATACTATATTTAATTAATTTCATCTAATTTCTTATTTAATATTTTTGTTTGTAGACGTCAGTAAGAGATTTATTTGTCATGAAACCGAGATGACCGAGATCTGAACATATAATATAATTTTGAGGAAAGATTTAACTTTTTGAAATTCATAAAGGTGCCCCACTCTTTTTGTTTTAAAAAATATTTAAAAAAATCTTTTTAAAATATTTTTTAGTTTTAAAAAATATTTAAAAAAATCTTTTTAAAATATTTTTTAGTTTTAAAAATTATTTAAAAAAATCTTCTAAAATATTTTAGTTTTAAAAACTATTTTTTAGTTTTAAAAAATATTTTTAAAAATCTTTTTAAAATACCACGTTTTTGATAACTGATAATATATATAAAAAAAACTTTTAAAATAAAACGTTTTCCTAATGCACTAAAAAGAAGAAAATAAAATATTAAATTTTTTTTAAATACCACGTTTTTCTGAACTAAAAAGAAGAAAATAATTTTTCTCTTGGCTGTGTGAAAAATGTCTTGATTGTGGCATGCATTAACTCTGGCGAGTTTAGCCTTACTGCAGAAACAGAGCTCTCGTGAAGTGGAGAAGGAAGTTTAAAACCAATATGCACTGTTCGCCCACCTTTAAATAATTATTGCTTTAAACTTTGCACACAGTCCTAAGTTGGAAGACAACAGCTTCTACTAAAATTTGAGCTTTATTATTTGAGCTTTATTTGATTTAATTACTATCTATTTGATTTATAATATTATCTTTCCTGTAAGCGATCTTTGTTGTTTATTATTATAAGTAGTGCGATAGTCGAGAGAATGCAATTAATAAACGGTCGAACAAGTCAATCTGAGTTTGTGTTCGATGAAGATGAATCAAATATCACACGTATTAGTGCATTAGAAATGTTGTAGTAGTGTTAAATTATATTGAATAAGTCAAAAATATAAAGTATAAATTTTCAAGAAATTCTGCGACACGAAAATTTATCTTGAACGACCTAGTATTCTTGAATTTAATCTTTGATACTTTTGTTTCACTGGACAAAATTCCTCTCTCTTGTGGGTATGATGGGAGGGTCTATCAGCTCAAGTTCTTTAGTCATAGAAATCATGGAGACAGAATAATGACCCATTTCATTGCCCATGCTCCAGAAAAAATTGTCTACCGACGAATCGACGACTCAGAATATACAGAAACAATTGTCATTAACCTTGCACATGAACTGGTGAATCCAGTTATGCTTGTCTATTTTAAAAGTGGATGTAAAAAAATTTGAATACATTTTAGCAATCTGTAAAACTTGCTTATAATGTGGGAGGAACAGGGTGGACAACCAAAATAAGTACTTAAAAGGAGCGAAATGGGAGGAAGTGGGTGGGTTGCAAATAATCGCAATCTAAATCACAGTCGCCTAATCTAACATTCTGTTTTCGACAAAACTTCTTTGAAACGAGTGCCAAAAAATTGAAAATAAAATAATAGAAAAAATTTCTAAAAAAGAAGCAACTTCTTGAAAGAGGTTTTGTATTGTCAATAACCTGTCAACAAGTAGAAAATAACTTCTGATCAAACCCTTTATATTGACAGGAAAATGAAATGAAAAATGAAATGAAATGAATTTATTTATATAGCGCCAGATGAAGTCAGAGGCGCTTACGAAGGTTCCTTGGAATAGAAACTTCGAAGAACACGCTATTTACATAGACATAAGTTAACCCTAGATAACGCTGAGTTGACGTGAGCACATGTGAGTTAGTTTCTTGCTCAAGGAAATTACGTGCCTGGACCATATATATAGAATAAATATATCGGAGATGAGCAGGTTTTGAGTGAAATGCCAAGATGGCCTCCGAAAAACGATTTAGAGTCTTTCGGTTCCATGAATATTCATTATTTGTATTAATCTATTTTTGGTACGACAGCGGAGACTAAACTCCGGTTTGTAAGAAACAGAAACGTCGATTTCTTATAGCTAAAAGTAGTTGATATGAGCTTTATTTTAATTTAACTCGATATCCGACAAAAAATATACAATTCTAATTTACCGATAACATAGGCAACGTTAAATAGACATAAATAGACCATCGAACTAGAGACTACGCAAATAAAATTCAATGTCAACTAACGTTTTATAAAAAAAAAATTGTTAATTTTTGTAAAGTTAAAATTTTATTTTGTACATAAAAAATTCTTTTTTTTTCTATTAAAAATATTTGATTAAGTTACTATACGGTTGTAACTCTCAGTTCTTCGTTTTGGATCTCCGGTCTACTAGGCTGCCTAGCTAAAAGCCTTCCTAAACAACAGGCGGGCCGATATATTTATTCTATTTATATGGCCTGAACCGGGAATAGAGCCCATCAGGTCCTACGACTCTCAAAGCCGGTATCTATACCACTAGACCAACACGTCCCACAGGAAAGTTGCTTTAGGATTGTTTTGTGTGGTACATGTAGATGTGTCATATATGATGGAGGAAATTTATTCTTTCTATCATAAATGGTCATTTTTAAGAACAATCCTGAAACAGCTTTCCTGTCAATATAAAGGGTGTGATCAGAAGTTATTTTCTACTTTTTAGGAGGTTTTCTCTTTCGAGAAGTTGCTTCTTTTTTTAGAAATTTTTTCTATTATTTTATTCTTTTACTTGTTTAAAACAGCTGCGGTAGCCAGCCATAATTTTTTGGCAGCCTAAATACTTGAAAGAAACGCCTTTAAGAATTTATTTAATGCTCAAATCTACTTTTTGGATACTAAACAGAAAATGCCTACATATATATTCAACTACTAGCAGTGCCCGTCGCGGCTTCGCTTGCTTGTAATTAAAGAATTTTATCCGCTTTTTCATAGTCCATTGGTTTCAGTGAAGTTTTAATTTTAGAGGCTTCAAGTTGTATAGGTACCAGTTTTTCGTAATTAAAAATAATATAATAATCCTTAAATATACGAAATTTGTGAAAAACCTGGTTTTTTATGGCTTACTTGTTTTGCATTGGTTTTAAAGTCACGTCATTTCACGGTCAGGTATAATTTGTACTGCAACGTTACAAAGAAGTATTCGTAGCTTAGGACTGAATTTTTCCTAAGTTTGACCTCTTTGTCCCAGTCCCGCAACTACGGGGGGACGAGGGGGGAAATCCCCCTAGAAGACATTTCGCCCCCCCTGGAAAATTTTAAGATATGTAGTTTTTTGAAATTTATAAACCTGTTAACTGCTACACTAGTAAATAGCTAGATAAAACAGCGTATTTCGCCCCCCCCCCAATTCTAAGATATGTACATACTTTTTCGAACTTTATAAACCTGTTAACCGTTATACAAGTTCATAACTGGATAAGGCAGCGGATTTCGCCCTCCCCCCTCCTGAAAAATTCTAAGACATGTATTTTTTTGAACTTTTTAAGCCTGTAAACCGTTATACAAGTTCATAACTGAATAAGGCAGCAGATTTCGCCCCCCCCAAAGTCTAAGATATGTACCTACTTTTTTGAGCCTGTTAACCGTTATACAAGTTCATAGCTGGATAAGGCAGCGGATTTCGCCCCTCCCCTGAAAAATTCTAAGACATGTACTTCTTGAAACTTTATAAACTTGTTAATTTTTAGCTAGATAAGGCAGTGTATTCCGCCTTCCCCCTCTCTGAAAAATTCTAAGCTATGTAGTACCTTTTTGAACTTTATAAGCCTGTAAACCATTATACAGGTACATGGCTGGCTTAAGCAGCGTATTCAGGAATAGTCACAAAATTGGGATTGCTGGGTATCTATCAACACACCAGCAATATAGTGTAGGGGAGACCGGGGCATGTTGAACCAATTTTTATAACTTTACTCAGTACACATTTATTATTGCAGTAAAACATCTTGAAATAGGTTATTATTATAAACAAATATGTTTATTACGTATACCAAAAATTATTTTTAATTTTAAGATTTTTCCTTGACCTTAGAAGAAAATATTAGCAAGCCCGTCATGTGGTTCAACTTACCCCGTTAACGGGGGCTCGTTGAACCAATATTTTATAACTGCTGTTGCTAAGCAGTTATTGTTCTAGTGAAACATTTTCAAATGTACAAATGTTATCTAAGTCAAATTGATTTTTCTTCAATCTTCTTTTTTACTTTATATCTCCAATAAAATTCGGATTTCGCAATTTTTTGGTTTTGTTGTGTTTGAGGTTTTTAAGTTCATCTAATTTATTACAAGAGTTGAGTAATTATTATTAAGAATCAGTTTTAATATTACTAATAATAAGTTCTTGTGTTACGAAACGCTAGGGATTAAATCATTAAAGCTGCTTACGTAATTATTGTAACAACTTGTGTGTTTTAGAATGGTTATTGTGAGAACAAGCAATGACCCTGACAAAAACCCAGACAAAACAGCTAATATAAAAATCTAATAACTCATAAAAATGGTAATCGGACATTCCCCCCCCCGGACATTCCCCCCCCCGGACATTTCCCCCCCCCCCCGGACGTTTCCCCCCCCCGGGTAGGACATTCCCCCCCCCGGAGAGAGAATATACTTTTATTTTTCATTTATTATTTTTTATTTATCCCCAATAGTTCAGTGCAATGTTTGGGTTAGGGTTAGGGTTAGGGCTAGGGTTAGGGTTAGGATTATTTATCCCCTAAATAGTTCAGTGCAATGTTTGGGTTAGGGTTAGGGTTAGGGCTAGGGTTAGGGTTATTTATCCCCTAAATAGTTCAGTGCAATGTTTGGGTTAGGGTTAGGGCTAGGGTTAGGGTTATTTATCCCCTAAATAGTTCAGTGCAATGTTTGGGTTAGGGTTAGGGTTAGGGCTAAGGTTAGGGTTAGGGTTAGGGTTATTTATCCCCTAAATAGTTCAGTGCAATGTTTGGGTTAGGGTTAGGGTTAGGGTTAGGTTAGGGTTAGGGTTTGTGTTTCTTAGAAACACTCTTAGAAACCCTAGGGTTAGGGTTAGGGTTTGTGTTTCTTAGAAAAACTTGTGAAATTCAACTCTGCCTTGTCCTACCTCGTGGGGTGAGAATTATCATACTCATGGCGGGGGAATGTCCGGAGGGGAATGTACACAATTCACGCACACACATATTTATGCCATGCAAGAACACACTCTTGCAAAACCACAAATTCATACTACTACATAACCACAGGGGGGGGAAATGTCCTACCTTGGGGGGGGAAATGTCCGGGGGGGGGGAAATGTCCTAGGGTCTGTCGGGGGGGGGGGGATGTCCGGGGGGGGGGAAACGTCCGGGGGGGAAATGTCCTACATTCGATAAAAATATCTAATAACTGACAAAAATTTCTATTAAAATTATCTAATAAAATATCTAACAATTATAACAAGTCAAATCATCACCATGATAAAATATTGTTGGTTCAACGTGCCCCTAACAAAATGGTTCAACATGCCCCAATCGTAGTAGTCCTAGTATTTTAACTGTAGGCTGATTAACATGTTACCGATGCGAGAAAGAAAACACGTACTGTGTTACTGGATAAAAACACAACAAAAATATGTATCGTAAAATTACTCACCTTTGTGTAAGATGAAGATGGTTCATCTTACGTATTTTCGTGATATTTGTTTATTTTATTTTATTATGTGTGCATTTTATAATGATTGGATATGTTGAAACAATAGTCATTTGTGTATGTATGTATGTATGTATGTATGTGTATATGTATGTACTAGCAGTGCCCGTAGCGGCTTCGCTCGCATGAAATTAGAGAGTTTGAACAGTGCATCCATAGTAGAGATCAATTGTTTAGGTCTCGGCTAGGCCCGTCGACAACTTAGCCCAGCCCGTTTTAAAAACCCGAACTCCTGGCCCGGCACAGCCCGTCTGAATTAGGCCCGGCCCCTTTTTACAGGCCTAGAAGTTCTATATACTTGATGAAAAACTTCGGCCCGTCCCACCTTGACTTCAGGTTTAGCCCGGCCCAAATAAAACCCTAAAATCACTAAAACATCTATATACTTGGTGAAAAATCTCGGCCCGTCCCACCTTGATTTAAGGTTTGGCCTGGCCCGTGTGAAGACTCTAAAATAAAGGCTTGACCCGGCCGGTGATAAACTGGACTTAGCTACTTTTAACCGGCACAAAACTTCAAAATACTAATTTTACATTTGTAGCACTTACAGTTTTTGAGTAGCAGTTATTTTGAAATCAAATAACCCTTATTTCCACCCCACATTTGAGGTCCTGGAAACCAAATATTTAAAAAATGTTGAAACACTTATATCATTATTTTTTGAGTATATACTAAATACTAATTTTGACATCTGTAGCATTCACAGTTTTTGAGTAGCAGTTACTTTAAAAACGAAAGAAACCTTTTTTCCACCCCACATTTGAGGTCCTGAAAACCAAAATTTCAAAAAATGGTGAAACACGTATATCATTATTTTTAGAGTAGAAACTAAATACTAATTTTTACTTTTGTAGCTTTCACTGTTTTTGAGTAGCAGCAACTTTAAAAACCAAGTAATCCAATTGTCCACCCCACATTTAAGGTCCTATAACCAAATTTGTAAAAAAATGGTGAAACACGTATATCTTTATTTTTAGAATAGAAACTAAATACTAATTTTTACATCTGTGGTATTTACAGTTTTTGAGTAGCAGTTACTTTAAAAAACAAATAACCCTATTTTCCACCCAACATTTGAAGTCCTGGAAACCAAATTTTCAAAAAATGCTAAAACACGTATTTTATTATTTTTGGAGTAGAAACTAAATACTAATTTTTACTCTTGTAGCATTAACAGTTTTTGAGTAGAAGCTACTTTAAAAACCAAATAACCCAATTTTCCAACCAACATTTGAGGTCCGGGAAACCGAATTTTCAAAAAATGGTGAAACATGTATCTTTTTATTTTTCAAAAAGAATCTATATACCAAATTTCAGAAAAAATTTTAGAAAAAATGTTTAGAAAAAAGTTTGTTTTTCAGTTTTTTCCCCTCAAGAGCAAAATTTTCAAAAATCCTTTCTTAGCGGATGTTTACGCTATAAAAGTAATATAAGTTCCAAATTTCACGTTCCTAGGATGAGGCGTTTGAGCTCGGCGTTGATTATCAGTCAGTCATCTGTCAGTCAGTCAGGACACATGTTCTTTTATATATATAGATATAGGTATATATATATATATATATATATATATATGTATATATATGTATGTATGTATATTTGTGCTCTTGTGACATTGTGTGTGCGTATGTTTGAATGTATATATATATATGAATGAAGGCGTATATGTATATATATATGTATATATATGTATATATATATATATATATATGTATATATATATAATTGTTATTTGTCTGAATATATATATATATATGTGTATGGAATGTATGAGTATGTGTATATGTATATATATATATGTATATGTGTGTATATATATATGTATATATATATATAATTGTTATTGGTCTTTTTCCTATTAGGGGTCTTCATTAAAAAATTGAGATGGTTTTGAGAAGAGAAATTTTAATTATCAAAAGATTTGTTAGAACCGTGCGAAATTCTACAAAGTGAGATATTTCAGTTTTGAGTCAAGTGATTATATTCAACGAAGAATATTAAAGTTAAAATAAATTCGAGAAATATTGTGTTATAAATAACTTCGACTTTAACGTTACGAATCGCTAGAAAGCATATTCCTCTACGTTTACACTTTGCAATTGTGTTTTAAAGAACAATAACATCAACGACTCAAAATTACTCGAAACCGGCAAAATCACTTATATCGCGATTATTTTATAATTAACATACATAAACATCCCAAATCAACACAGCTACTTCTATTTATATTATTAGTCCAAACTATGAAACTCTGACAAAAAAATTTCTATAAATAAGCCAATTTACCCATCTGGTCCAACATGCCTGTGGTTCAACATGCCCCGGTCTCCCCTATTTTGTATCCAATGCGGTTAACTTATTAAATACTAGCATTCCAGTCGCGGCTTCGCTCGCTTAAAAAGAAGAATACGCATCCACAGTATCGTACTGCACGGGGCGATATTTTACGACCCGACTCGGTCCGGTCCGTCGACAACTTGGCCCGGCCCGCTTCATAAGCCAAAATTTCAGGCCCGGCACGGCCAGTCTAATTAGGGCCTGGCCCGTTTTTACAGGCCTACAATTTCTATATACCTGGCGAAAAATCTCTGCCCGTCCCACCTTGACTTCAGGTTTGTCCCATCCGGTCTGAAGACCCTAAAATCACGGCCTGGCCCGGTCCGTGCAGCACTCTAATCCATAGTGCCCTACACCGATTTTTTAGACGCGGTCCGGCTTATTTCATAGACAGAAAACTTCAGGCCTGGCTTGTTATTTAGGCCCGAACTGACCCGTTTCATATACAAAAGAGTCAAGGCCTGCACTCAACCAGTTTTAACGGGCACAAAACCGTTACTTGGAAACTAATTTTTTGAAAAAATAATGAAACGCGTATCTTATAATTTTTAAAAAAAAACCTTAATCCTGAATTTTAATGTTTTTACATTTTTAGTTATTGAGTTTTCAAGCAAATATAATCCTTTTCTCCGCTTTACATTTGTAGTCCTGGAAGCCAGAACAAAAAATTGGTAAAACATTTGTAACCTTATCTTCTATGTACCAGTATCTAGTGAATAATTTGTATATCTGTAGTATTCTCAGTTTCAGAGTCGCAGTTATTTTACAAAAAATATAACCCTATTTCCCCTTCACATTTGAATTCCTGGAAACCAAATTTTCAAAAATTAATAAAACAGGTATTTTTTAATTTGTAAAAATAATCTCGGTACTAAATTGTAAAACTTTAACATCTTTAGTTTTTGGAGTTTTAATCAAATTCTTATTTCCACGCCACATTTGAGGTCCTGGAGACCAAATTATCAAAAATTGATAAAATATGTATATCTTTATTTTTTGAGTAGATAATAAATACTAATTTGTACATGTGTAGCACTTGCAGTTTTTAGGTAGCAGTTATTCTAAAAAACAAATAATCCTATTTTCCACCCCCGATTTGATGTCCTGAAAACCAAATTTTTAAAAATGGTGAAAAACGTGTTTTTTTTTTTTTTAAGAAGAATCTAGATACCAAATTTCAAAACTTTCTCATTTTTGGTTTTTGAGACATGCTTTGTTTTAGAAAAAAGTTGTTTTAAAACTTTTACATTTTTAGTTTTTCTTTTTTTTACCCCACACTAGGTCCGGGAAACCAAATATTCAAAAAATGGTAAAACACGTAAATTTTTATTTTTCGAGTAAATACTAAATACTAATTTTTACATCAGTAGCATTTACAGTTTTTAAATAGCAGTTATTCTAAAAAAAAACCAATAACCTTATTTCTACCACACATTTGAGGTCCCAGAAGCCAAATTTTCAAAAAATAGTGAAACACGTATATCATTATTTTTTGAGTAGATATTGAATATTAATTTTACATCTGTAGCATTTACAGTTTGTGAATAGCAGTTATTTTAAAAAACAAATAACCCTATTTTCCACCCCACATTTGAGGTCCTGGAAACCAAATTTTCAAAAAATGGTGAAAAACGTATATCATTATTTTTTAAGTAGATACTAAATAATAATTTTTACATCTGTAGCATTTACAGTTTTTGAGAAGCTGTTACTTTCAAAAACAAATAACCTTATTTTCCACCCCACATTTGAGGTCCTGGTAACCAAATTTTTAAAAATGGTGAAACACGTATTTTCTCATTTAAAAAAAAAATATATATATACCACATTTCAAAAGCCCATCGTTTTTGGTTTTCGAGATATACGTTGTTTTAGAAAAACATTTGTTTTTCAGTTTCATCCTCTCAAGAGCAACATTTTCAAAAATCCTTTCTTAGTGGGTGCTTACGCTATAAAAGTAATATAAGTTCCAAATTTCACGTTCCTAGGATGAGGCGTTTGAGCTCGGCGTTGATTATCAGTCAGTCAGGACATGTTTATATATATATATATATATATATATATATATATATATATATATATATATATATATATATATATATATATATATATATATATATATAGACTAGCATTCCCGTCGCGGCTTTGCTCGCTCGAGAAAGAGAATACGCATTCACAGTAGCGTACTGCACGGGGCGATATTTTACGGCCCGACTCGGTCCGGTCCGTCGACAACTTGGCCGGTCAAAATTTCAGGCCTAGCACGGCCCATCTAATTTGGGCCTGGCCCGTTTTTACAGGCCTACAATTTCTATATACTTGGCAAAAAAATCCATAGTGCCCTGCTGGATTTTTTAAAAAGAATCTAGATACCAAATTTCAAAACTTTTTCCACCCCACATTTGAGGTCCTAGAAACCAAATTTTTAAAAAATGGTGAAACACGTATATCAATAATTTTTGAGAAGTAGTAAACTAGTGAATTAGTAAATTAATTAGCAAATTATTAATTTTTACCACTGTTGCATTTACAGTTTCTGAGTAGCTGTTACTTTAAAAAACAAATAACCTATTTTCCAGCCCACATTTGAGGTCCTGGAAACCAAATTTTCAAAAAATGGTGAAACACGTATTTTCTCATTTTTTAAGAAGAATCTTGATACCAAATTTCAGAAGCCTTTCGTTTTTGGTCTCCAAGATTTACGTTGTTTTAGAAAAACATTTGTTTTCCAGTTTCATGCTCTCAGGAGCAAAATTTTCAAAAATCCTTTCTTAGTGGGTGCTTACGCTATAAAAGCAATATAAGTTCCAAATTTCACGTTCTTAGGAAGAAGCGTTTGAGCTCGGCGTTGATTATCAGTCATTTAGTCAGTCAGGACATGTTCTTTTATATATATAGATTAACGCATCACTGCAAACATCTCAGTAAAACTTTGGGGTGCGACTTTTTCTAGGGCCCACCTATATTTCAGAAAAATCTAAATTTTTTAAAGCCTTTCTTTAATTTTTCCTCCAAAAAAACTGGTTAGTCGGAGCTGCTTTTCAAAATATTTTTAAAGCCACCTTTTTATTTTTTCTCTAAAAAACTGATAGCTGATGACCGGGGGAGGAGGCTATCCGGAGGTAGTTTATCCATACATGTTTATTAAACTACTCACCACTTCAGGGGGCCCACTAACCCATCATAGAGTTTAGTGGGCCTATCCATAAAAATGATCCAATCCAATATCAAAAACCTAAAATATCAGAGTAGATGCTTGAAGTGTACCTATATAAAATTGCAGATTGTATTTAAATTAAAAAGCAAAACAGAAAATTAATTCTGTAATGCAAAGATTTACGATAAATATTGGTTATTTTTTTAATGCACTTTTTGTCATTTTATTTTCATAAACCCCCTCCCCCGAAACTAAAGCAACAGACAAATTTTTAACAAAGGTGCCCAAGAATAAAGATCAATCTAGTCTGATCTGAAACTATCATTAATATCCATTACAGTTCCAATCACCGTAACAAAGCAAGATTTTGCTATACGTTGTAAAAAAAAAAAAAAAAAACATTAGCAGGCATATATAAAACTATTCCTGCCAATGAAAAGTTCACACCGTGGAAATCCAAAATGAAATCATAAAAATAATAAACAATATGGGTGTTGCTGATGCACCTTGGTGTTTTCAACTCCCGGTATAATTTTAGTGTTTTTTTAACCATTTTCATTTCGCCCCCCTTTAGCGATAGCTCGCCCCCCCAAAGCATGACGTCTAGTTGCGGGGTTGCTTTGTCCATAATCCTGGATCCACCACTTATTTTATTTATTACCTAAGAAAATTGTTTTTGAAAAAATGTTTTCATTTTTTAATTTATTTATTTAGAAGTGCAAAACAAAAAAGTTGTTTTAGTTTTTGTAACGGGAAGTCAACGGAGGAGAAACTGAAATCAGCATTTGCGACTGACGGCAAGTTCAATTTTGTAAGGTAGACAAAAAATAAAATCCATAAAAAAGTTAAATAAATTACTTGGGACTTCTTGTGTCTGTTAAATTCAATCTATAATACTTTTTATATAAACCGTCCATTTAAATTTGCATTTTTTCTACTACATGCCATGCTGTTGGTCTTCGCGGTACATTTAAGCTTCGCAATTTTTTTCATTTTGCTTTTACAATCGAACCGTGATCTACCAACGAAATATTCGACAGCCTAAAAAAACTACAAATGTGGCGTAAATACATAGGTGAACCACAACACCACTGAACGGCTGTTTTCCAGCTTTGATGTGAAACCTTAAATTGTCACAGGGGTTATAACTCTATATATAGATGCCCGTAGTTGACCAGCCATCGTATACAACTAATACAACCATCCCTCTGCTTCTGAGTGCAACACAGCTTCTTCTGCGACTTAATTAACCTTTGTCAACAAAAAATACGATTTTTTGTGTGTACTGTATAATAAATCAATCCTCTGTACGTCACATAACGATTACTGCGACGTTGTAAATCTGCCAAATAGGATCATCTTCTCCGAGCACACGTAGCGTATTCGGACTTGATTCCATTCACGAATAAATGAAAGTGCAAACTCACAGACCATTTCACTATACTAATCCAAAATTGAAAAAACCCCGCTATCTTTGAACGCCCATAAATCCATATCCGGAATACAAATTAGAAAAATTCTTCCCCCATCAGATGGTCTTCTCATGTAGAGTGCAGCTCCGTTTCGCCTGTAGCGTGGGTCAAAAAAATAGTGCCGAATCCGGGGTACCCATTTTCGAGCGCTCATAACTCTGGAACCGGAAGTCACGTGACCCTGCGATTCAAACTCGAGTTAGGGCACATGGACCCCTATGTTCCTTTTGAGTTTGGTTTTTCAAGGTTACGTGGTTCCGGAGATATTCGACGTCGAATCCGCAAGCGTTTATAGCCCAAAAGCGTA
This sequence comes from Erpobdella octoculata, assembly GCA_963978895.1. Classification (NCBI taxonomy): domain Eukaryota; kingdom Metazoa; phylum Annelida; class Clitellata; order Hirudinida; family Erpobdellidae; genus Erpobdella; species Erpobdella octoculata. Next base: position 30,592,028 of record OZ022240.1, read on the forward strand.
AGTAGGTCTCATGGGCCCCCCTGTACCTGTAAAATCTCAGATCGCTGGCTATTACCGTTTCTGAGAAATCGCTATTTCCGGTCTCGGATTCCTATCCCTCCTGGCTCTCAGATCGTATTCAATTATAGCGGACTCGCCCGCGTCGTTACACATTGAAACATAAACAACGTACTAAAAATATATTTTATAATTTATTTACAGATCAGCTCTTCATTCATTTATTTTCAGATCTTTTATTTTTTGCTCCTATGAAAAAATAAGCTGGAGGTGATTCTCAAAAATAAATAAATAAAGCATAAAAGGAATACATGCATAAAAATAAGCACAGACATGTATAAATTGATCATAAATTCAATTCATTTATAAATATCTTGCAACGAAAAAAAATATATATATATAACACAACGCCAGATGCTGCCAGCCAACAAATTTTCAAGTATGCAGGAACTTCACCGATCTAGAGCTACATTAAGCCCTGCGAGAGACGTCATGGTCGCTCCACAAATGCGAGCAAGTCAAATTTTTATGATACAAAAAAAAACTGTCATTTTATTTACAGATGCGACAAAAATATAGAAGACATTTGAAAACTTTTAACACCAGAAGACTTTAAGTGAGACTGAGGACGTGAGAATGGCAACGATGAAACTGAACACCAGTGAGGCACTGCTGGTCTTGGCAGCATACGAACTCGATGACTTCTCACCAGCAAACGGCATGAACTCAGGAATATAAAGATCACCATCATAACTTTCTTCTTTCTCTTTTTCGATATGCGCTTCTGTAGAAGTCTTTTTTTCGGTTGACAACATAGTTGACACGAACTGAGTCGTACTCGTAGGTGGAATGAACGGTTCTTTTGTTTCAAATTTTTCTTCGTGTAGGGCAGTTGTTGCATTAGGCACTGACTCAAAACCTGGACTGTCATTCATTGACTTATCTTCTTCCTCCTTTTTCCTTTCTTCCTCTTTCCTCTGCAACTCTTCTTTCCGTCTCGCCTCTTCCTTCTTTCTTTCTTTTTCTTTAGCCAATCTTTCTTCTTCTTCTAGTCTTTTGGCTTCTTCTTCAGCTTTGGCCTGAATGATGCAAAATCACTGATTTGAGAATTTCATAATGTTATTTCGTAGCAATCAACCAAGTAAAAACAAATGTGCCAGCTATATATATGTATGTATGTATGTATGAATGTATGTAAGTATGTATGTGTGTGTGCTAAACGTTTAAGTCTAACTGCAACCTAGTTCAACATGCATTTTAACAGTGAAACATACTTTGCAATTGGAGCTACCAAGAACATGACTCATGGCCTTCCTGGTTAAAATGCACAAAGCTTTCTTAAGGCCTGAATTGTCATCTTCGTTAGAGGTTCCCCTGAAGTAACAAACATAGAAAAACATAAGCAACTCCAAAGAAACACCTACATTCATAGCTCACTTTTGTTCAAATATTATTAATTAAAAGTAGAGAAAAAATTAAAACTTAATTAAAATTTATTACACAAAAATGCAATACAAAATGTTCTGTAACTTATTACGTTGCAGAAGAAAAACCTAGATTGCATATGCCATCATTCAGTAATATCTGCAAAATTATCAACAGCTTTAAAATATTCTAGAAACAAATTTACTTGACGAAGCTGTTGAATCCCCAATTTGCAGTTGCCCCGCTAAACGTTGGATTCGATTGCTGGATGCTGATATGACACTTGTCACTTTGAAGCATGTCGACGCCACTTGCCACGGTTACATAAGTGCCCCTGTCCGAACCGGCTGCAGACGGAAACAAGACAATTAGGTTTGCTTAGTTAATTTATAGTATTAAACTATATTTCAGTGTGTTGGCAGAAATAAAGATTTTCATTTTATAATTACAAATTATATAGACATGAACTAGATAGTTTATATTTTAGTATACAAATAAAAATATATCCCATCAATTAAAAATTTGTTATTATATATAATAGTTAAGGTTCTTTTTAATGAATGAATAAGTCAGTTATTGAAATGACTGTTGAAAATTTGTTATTATATAAAATAGTTAAGTATCTTTTTAATAAATAAATGAGTCACTTACTGAAATGACTGTAACTGTACATTCCTTGAACTGTGACCTCGAGTCCTAATTCCCAAGAAGGGTGGCCATTCTCGGGGTTAAGAACCAGTTTTGACTTGTGGAATGTAACTTGTGTGACCTTGGAATTTGACAAAAACCATAAGTTTAAATGGCGAGAAAACAAATACCGAAAAAGTAAAGTATTCAAATACGTCTAAAAAGTAAATAAACCAAACCAATAAACTTGAATAAACCAATACATCTAAAAATAGCACAGCCCTTCCACAAACTAAAAAGCGGCGTCTTTAAATATTTGCAAAAAACAAGTCGACTAGCAAAGTACAAACAAACAAACAACTCACCTTCGAATCGAAGACCTTGTATTCTACACTTCCGAAGAACATTTTGATTTTCAGGTTTAACGGAGGTATGTGAGACGACGGAGACGAAGCTAATTCGGCGGAGAAATAAGTTTCAAGTCGCTTGGTGGCATCTACCAGTTCTTGGTCTGTACAGTCTTTCATGGACTTTGCCGGATTCGGCCTGGGCAGCGAGAGAACTGCAGACAACAAGAGCAAAACAACAGAGGAAAAGGCAAGGTATCCAGGCATGATTATGTGACGAATTCAATACAAAATACAACAGTTTGATTAACTCGGTTTGATTGATTAGAGATGATTAAATAAGTATCAAACAACCAATTAAATATAATAAATTAAAGTTCAGAGACTAGATGTGAACTTTTTAAAGCAAAACAAGGTCAGACATGCATTGCACATTTCATTCATTATGAACTTGCCGGCATGTATTTATAGTGTGAATGTTAATAAGAGTTCAGCGTTGTTGTGTGTGAGATGTCGGACCACGTTGAAGGAAGAAGCTGAGTGGTATGGGACCACACTTGTGGGCGGTCCTAAGAAAGATCAGCTCGTATTCAGCTCATTCATAGCAGCTGGGCCGACCTGGTCATTATTACTTTACCTTTATTAATATTTAAAAAAGTACGCCTTCTCGTATCTATATACATCACGATTCAAATTTAAGTATACATTTTGACGTAGTGTGTGGGTTAATGAAATCTTTTATATGCCAAAACAAACAAACAAAAAAGAATGGTTCGAGCCATCGAGTGAGCTTTTTTTAAAAAAAAAGATTGTCTGGGTTTGCAATTAAATATATTCTTCGTTTGATGTTTGATGGAATAAAAATATGTCGATTGGAAAACCCTGCGACAAGATCGAATACGGTTATATTTATATTAGACTCATTAAGACTTAAGAGGAAAAAGCAGCAGAAACATTTGTATTTTAAGTCACATTTAATGACTAAGAGTGTTTTTTCTGGTTTGTGAACATTTTGTAATGCGTTTCAAAAAAAATGACCTGTTATCGAGTAACTTAACCTGAATGTAATCTTATAATCAATTTATGAATCGACTGTTAGAATACACCATTGTTGTACATTATTTAATCCTGGTATATACACCGTGCTCATGCTATACTTGTTGCAACAGTAAGACGAATGGGCGGAGTCAAACATCATGAATAATTAAGTAGGAGATCCTCAGACGATTTTAATCGCAAACGTTAATGACGTGATTCTGGTAGGACCATAGTGTTGAATTTTGAGTATTTACATTATATCGATGCGTCAACTTTAGTGCATATAATTAAATTTTCAACAATTACATTCTTTGAAGTTTGCGTGCTTTGAAGAATGTAAAAGAAAGAATTGAACTGCTTGAGTTGAGCGTCCTCCGCATAAGTTTTCAAGCTGCGACACAACGTTCGCGTCTTCTTATGGTTTTTTTATAAAAAGCGCAAAATTAAAACCGTAAACAAAAAGTGTCTGCTTAGTTAAATAATTTATGTGTAAACCAACTTAACCAACTAACTCAGATGGTGACTTTTATTAGAATTATTATTTTATTACCTATATATATCTTATTTCAGGTCGTTGGCTGAGGCTTAGAAGGCGAGTAGACAAAATTAGACAATATAAAGCCTACTTTAAAAGCCACTTTAAAAATATTTTTGTCGTTATTTTTGAAAACACATTTACTTCTAAGTTAATATTTAAATAATTAGACCATGTATATCATTTAGAATTTTTAAATGCTATCGGTTTTAAGTCTTCTTTTTTTAAACTGCGGTTGCTTGTGGCTAGCAAAATCTTGGTGGGACCACTGATCTCTATAATATAACTGGATTGCGCTTAGCTCATTATTTCAATAGAAATGTTGTCGCCAGTTTGCCGCCATGTTACAAGCCCAGCCGTCGTGTTTACGTCGGTCATCGCATGATATACGAACAATTAGGGGGTTTTAATTAAATTAAACTATTTTACTTGAAAATAAAATTTGTTATTTAGTTATTCGGTATTTTTAACATTTTTTACTACGGTCATTATGATAGTTATTCGGTAACACATGCAAAAGATTTGGCAGTCACACAGATGAAACGCGCTGCAGATCACCGCAAGAAAATCGCTCCGCTATGAAATGACTGTTTTGCTCCCTTATATTGTCTATTAAAGCAATTACAAGCAGCGCAATTCGGCATTTTTAAACTTCTAAAAAGATTCCGTCAATAGCATCAGATAGTTGGCCTTCCAAAATGGCGACCAGCGGCGACCCCCAGACAGGTCTAAGCGCAATCCAGTTATATTATAGAGATCAGTGGGTGGGACCAATTAATAAACTTGTATTAACCTATTTGATCTCAAACTTGGAACGTAGACTCATTTTTCGGGGTTCCTCCGATCCCTCAAATCGCTTTAATATATTTTTGAGGGCTAAATCTTAAAAATTGAACAACTAAGTAAGTCCAACTCGAGTTGGACAACCAAATTGTTTGTATGAGCGTCATAAGTTAAGCACTTTTCAAGTTCAGGGACGTCAATTGGGGGTGGCAGGGAGACCATTGCCCCGCTAGCGTTTAAGTGAGCCTCTTTGATTTTTGAGTGGGCCTACCTGACGTAGTTTTGGGCGCCCAAGAGATAAAAATTGGGCCCCAAAAATAGCCTGAGAAGTGTAAAATTGAAACTTCAGAGGCTTGAGCGGGCCTTTTTTGTAGTTAGGCAAGCCTCCAATGAAAGTGACGTGGGTCCGCTGTAATGATATAGTGGACCCGTGATGTTTCAGTGGGCCCTTTAAGATGTCATTTGGTTATTAATTTTTCGGACAAGTGGCTCCGACTACCGCGGCCCCGCCATCACCTTTTATGAGAACAAAAATAAAAAGAGGGTTTCGACCATTTTTAATTTTTTTGAGCCCTGAGAAGAACTTGCACGATGTCTTATCACCAGATTGTCGAATTCAAAGCAGAACTTTTAAAACGGAATCTAATTTAATTTTGTAGAGAATTTCAGCAAAAATGCTCCTTGCTTTGGTAAAAAGTTTCAAATTGTACAAAAAATTGTATTGTTCAACCGAGTATATATTAATCAACTTTGTGGTTTGTTGTTCATTCCCAATTAAATTCTAATAATTCTCCAACTCTCAAAGTCGTTTAAATACATTTTCGAACATTGTGAGAGACAACTAACCAACTTTCCGTCTTCCAATCATGCTGCAATATGGAACATAAACTTTGTAGTTTTTCTGAATACCCTGACTGACTCCCCTTCCAATTGGCTTTTACTCTTGGAAAAAATCTTTGATTTTGTGTATGTCAAATCTTTGGAGAGCTAATCTACATACATAATTTCCTATGTCTGTCTGTCTGTATGTATGTATGTATGTACTAGCAGTGCCCGTAGCGGCTTCGCTCGCATGAAATTAGAGAGTTTGAACCGTGCATCCATAGTAGAGATCAATTTTTTAGGTCTCGGCTCGGCCCGTCGACAACTTAGCCCAGCCCGTTTTAAAAACCCAAACTCCTGGCCCGGCACAGCCCGTCTGAATTAGGCCCGGCCCATTCTTACAGGCTTAGAAGTTCTATATACTTGATGAAAAACTTCGGCCCGTCCCACCTTGACTTCAGGTTTGGCCCGGCCCAACTGAACACCCTAAAATCACTAAAATATCTATATACTTGGTGAAAAACCTCGGCCCGTTCCACTTTGATTTAAGGTTTGGCCTGGCCCGTGTGAAGACTCTAAAATAACGGCTTGGCCCGACCGGGGATAAACTGAACTTAGCTACTTTTAACCGGCACAAAACTTCAAAATACTAATTTTTACATTTGTAGCACTTACAGTTTTTGAGTAGCAGTTATTTTGAAATCAAATAACCCTTATTTCCACCCCACATTTGAGGTCCTGGAAACCAAATTTTTAAAAAATGTTGAAACACTTATATCATTATTTTTTGAGTATATACTAAATACTAATTTTGACATCTGTAGCATTCACAGTTTTTGAGTAGCAGTTACTTTAAAAACCAAAGAAACCTTTTTTCCACCCCACATTTGAGGTCCTGAAAACCAAAATTTCAAAAAATGGTGAAACACGTATATCATTATTTTTAGAGTAGAAACTAAATACTAATTTTTACTTTTGTAGCATTCACAGTTTTTGAGTAGCAGCAACTTTAAAAACCAAGTAATCCTATTGTCCACCCCACATTTAAGGTCCTATAACCAAATTTGTAAAAAAATGGTGAAACACGTATATCTTTATTTTTAGAATAGAAACTAAATACTAATTTTTACATCTGTGGTATTTACAGTTTTTGAGTAGCAGTTACTTTAAAAAACAAATAACCCTATTTTCCACCCCACATTTGAAGTCCTGGAAACCAAATTTTCAAAAAATGCTAAAACACGTATTTCATTATTTTTGAAGTAGAAACTAAATACTAATTTTTACTCCTGTAGCATTAACAGTTTTTGAGTAGAAGCTACTTTAAAAACCAAATAACCCAATTTTCCAACCCACATTTGAGGTCCGGGAAACCGAATTTTCAAAAAATGGTGAAACATTTATCTTTTTATTTTTCAAAAAGAATCTATATACCAAATTTCAGAAAAAATTTTTAGAAAAAATGTTTAGAAAAAAGTTTGTTTTCCAGTTTTTTCCCCTCAGGAGCAAAATTTTCAAAAATCCTTTCTTAGCGGATGTTTACGCTATAAAAGTAATATAAGTTCCAAATTTCACGTTCCTAGGATGAGGCGTTTGAGCTCGGCGTTGATTATCAGTCAGTCAGGACATGTTCTTCTATATATATATAAAAGAACATGTCCTGACTGACTGATAATCAACGCCGAGCTCAAACGCCTCATCCTAGGAACGTGAAATTTGGAACTTATATTACTTTTATAGCGTAAATATCCGCTAAGAAAGGATTTTTGAAAATTTTGCTCCTGAAGGGAAAAAACTGGAAAACAAACTTTTTTCTAAAACAATGTATATCTCGAAAACCAAAAATGAGGAGATTTTGAAATTTGGTATATAGATTCTTTTTGAAAAATAAAAAGATACGTGTTTTACCATTTTTTGAAAATTCGGTTTCC
>OZ022240.1:30604532-30877032 GCA_963978895.1 Erpobdella octoculata
CCCTGGCAGTTTTTAGATATTCAAGATGGCCGCCAAATCATATTTCTTCAATTTCCTCAGAAACTATGTCACAGCGATGCATTTTTGGTGTCTAAGATATGGTTTTCGGGGTCAGAGAATCCAAAAAACATATTTACAACACTGTGTAACATTGTCAAGATGACTAGCAAATAATATGTTTTATAATTTTTCAAAATCCTGTTTTGAAAGAAAATTCATTGAGTGCATAATTATTTATATTATCATTTATGCATTTTAATAATAACCACATTGCAAGCTTATTTAACTGATATGGTAACAAGGCTTTAGTGACTTTTGTAGAGAGACCCGATTGTAATGATGCCTTTTAATCACCCTTCAGTGTAATAGTTTATTATTAATATAACTATTTTTAAATTTTTTATTGCCTTTCCAAGAGCAAGCTGATGGGAATTTTGAAAAAACTACCAAGTGACCGTTTTGAAGGTAACAATGACTTGACCGTGGAAACATTAACAGATCCTTCAATTCAACCACAGACTCTGAAGAAAGTTGCAATTGTGGATGGCATGGCGGAGCTACATTGTATGGATAAACCAGTGCATTTAAAAACATGTCAAGATTTATCAGGGTATTTCTGTAACTGGGTGGACGAAAAATTCAAAACGTATGATGAAGTTTATTTGGTGTTTGACTCATATATTACGGGTTCGTTTAAAACTGCAACAAGAGAATATCGCCAGAAAAAATCAGATCCGGTTTAATTTAAGATCATTTCATCAACCATCATAAGTAAAGTGACCATGGCCAAACTTTTGGCACATGAGAAAACCAAAGATGATTTGTCAGATTTTCTTACTCACGAATTTGTAGTGTTTGGTATGAAGAACAACAAAAACTTTGTGGTTAGTTGGCAGAACAAAGCTCGTGCAAGTCATATGGATATCTCATGTTTAGCAAACACACAAGAAGAAGCCGACACCAAAATAATTCTACATGCGGTGCATCTTGATAGAAGAGGAGCAAAAACTTTACACATTTTCTCTCCAGACACTGACGTCATGGTCCTTGCAATACGAAAATTTCCACTTCTGCCATCGGATTCTGGACTATTCATTGGTAATCATGTAATATCGCTGATTTTACGATCATTTTCCGATTGATAAACTTTAGAGGATTTAGAACAATTATTATAAACGTTATTAATATATTAAAAGGTAACAAAACAGACTTATCCAAGCTTCATTTATTATCATCCAATAAACTAAACAAGTAAATTAAAAACGAATTTTTAAAACCAATGCTCTTATATGTAATTAAAACACAAATTTTGCAATTAATTTTTTCTTATATTACTCTTTTATTTTTTATTAAAGTCGAAATATCTTAATTATATCGAAATATCGAAATTAATTAAAATTAACTAAATTAATTGACTTATTGTAAAACTAATAATTGAATATTGCATTGTCTTCTATTTTGAGCATGTATGCAAAATTTGAAAAAAATCTATCATCAGGAAGTGACTCAAAAATTGATTGCAAGATTTGAAACGGACAGAGAAACAAACAGACAGACAGAGAAACAGAGACGACGAGTTAATAAAAGCATTGGTAATAATAATAAAAATATCATCAAAAAGCATCGAAATTAAATATCTCAACTATTTTCATGAAAATTTCGTACACGCTTGAGAATCGCGGTCAGTGAATGTGGTTTGTGTTAACTTGGTAAAATAGTCTGCCAGTCGGTTAGCGATTTGTGGTCAAGAAAACCCTCAAGAAAACCCTCAAGAAAACCCTCAAGAAAACCCTCAAGAAACCCCTCGATAAAACCCTCAAGAAAATTAACTAAATTAATTGACTTATTGTAAAACTAATAATTGAATATTGCATTGTCTTCTATTTTGAGCATGTATGCAAAATTTGAAAAAAATCTATCATCAGGAAGTGACTCAAAAATTGATTGCAAGATTTGAAACAGACAGAGAAACAGACAGACAGAGAAACAGACAGACAGAGAAACAGACAGACAGAGAAACAGACAGACAGAGAAACAGACAGACAGAGAAACAGAGACGACGAGTTAATAAAAGCATTGGTAAAAATCATTCTATTGAACCCGGTATACGATTCGACGATATTACAACGATATATATATATCCTAGGACATACAATACAGACAGACAAGAAAGCAAGTTAAGAAAAACGTGGTAAAATAGCTATTATTTTCATTCCTCAGAATCAAGTTAAACTTTGGTGGGCTTATTTGTTGCTGCAAACATTACATTCTTTCAACTTTTAGATTGATTGGACAACATTTGATAAAATCGATTTAAACTTTTTTTTTAATTTAAAATTACAAATTTTTTGTAGAGAAACGAACTTTGAATTTTTACTTTATTTGAAGAAAGCGACATTCAATTTTTAAATTCAAAAATTTTTAATAAAAAATTTGTTTATTTCATATTGATTTGAAAGTTTCTTAAATTTTCAATCCTTACATACTTTACATATTAAGTATTTAGAAGACTGTGGTCTATGTTGTTATATTTCATAGACTTACAATCATAAAAAAAAATTTGCAAAACATTTTTAGCAGCCGAATTACAAAATTATAAGGGATTTTTAAAGAATGAAGTTTTTTTACGGTGTTCTTGTTTTATCCTGCTTTCTCGCTATCTGTATATTTATTGTAATTATTGACATAAGACGATTAAAGCTTTTTAATTAATTTTAAAATTTTATAAAAACCAATCTTTAATATTTAATTATCTAATTCTCTTCAAGTAAATCAACATTAGAATCGCACTCTCTGTACCCGCACCGCACGCTGTGCAATAAATCAAACCAAAAGAAGATGTTTGGTCATAAACCTTTAGCAAAATCGCAGAGTTTTCCAAAGTATACCAAACTGATTTACTGGTAACGTTCCTTAAGTGTTTTAAATTTTAATCATCAGTTCATGTGTTAGTTGGGTTTTTATTTGTTTATACTAATTATTTTAATAAAATGTTAAGTTTAGATAAGCTGTAATCTAAAGAAAACCCTTTTGGTCAAACAATATCGTAAACATTTGAGATAAGTAGTCTTTAGGGTACAAGGTACTTATTATTTTCAATATCTCTGGGGAGCATTAAGAAGCCAGAGTAGGTCCTGATAAAACAAAAAATGTCAGAGTATATATTTTAAGGGAAAAAATATTATCAAACACCAAACGCAGAATTCATAGTCTTTAAGTTCAAAATTAATGGCTCAAATTCACACTGCAATTATCATTCAGGATTTTTAAAGTTTTCAAATTGCTTCGCATTTTAGATTTGTACGTATATAGTTTAGAATTCTTTTGAAGTTTGTAAGTGGCTTGACTAACACAAATTTATGTTTAAGTCTAAAGACAACAGAATACATCTGTAAACAATAAGCCTTGGGTACAAAGTTTTTGAGAAAACTTTCACCATTAATATATTCTGTGCTCAGGTGTAATGGCTTTTAATTGGTTCAAAATAGGCACAGTACTTTTTAAAACCTCAAGGCTTCTGATGTGTGTATTCAGTGCATTACGGCTGAAGCAAGGACCAGAAGCGGCAATACAGCAAAACCTTGTAAGTTAACGCGCTAAAAACGCGTTAATTCGTTAATACATTAAAAAATAGTTAAAAAATTGAAGTGATTAAAATTTTAAACGCACAAATTTTTAATCTATGGTTTCATTTACTAAAACATTAAAATTAACCAATTATATAATAGATTGTATTGCTTTTGATTTTGTTCTATGTTCAAACATGTTTAACGGGGCATTTAGTTATTAAGACGAATTAAAAAAAAGTACTTTGTAAATATCGTTCGAAGGAATTCGAGTATCATCGAAGTTTGACAACAGTTCAATATCATTTAAACAGTAAGCACGCTTTTACGGCAAATAAAAATAGCCATAACGACTCTTCGTTATCAAAACAAGTCAAAATAACAGAAAGTATAAAGTCGTTAAATGAAGTAAGCCTTTTTCCCTGTCTAAATCCAAAGAAAATACGGAAGCAACTTTACGTTATAGAACAGTTCATGCATTGCCTTACAGTTTTTCACTTACTCGTGTGTATGCTTTTACATTTTTAATAAATTTTTATTGCGCGATTGAACGCGTTATTAATCGCGATTAAAAAATTAACCATGCGATTAATCGCGATTAAAATTAAACTCCTCCAGAACGGCTGAACCTATTTTTATGAAATTTTTTTTGTACATTTGGTAGGTCTGAGGATAGGTTGTAGGCTCAGGTTGAGTGTCTTGCGGGGTTAACAACTTTCACTAACCTTATATATATATATATATATAAATATATATATATATATATATATATATATATATATATATATATATATATATATATATATATATATATATATATATATATATATATATATATATATATATATATATATATATCCAGCTTTTATGTGGCCTTAAACAGGTGGTACGAGTATAAAGAGACACCACATTTTAAAATATTAAAATTTGTATTACTAGAAACCTGGTTATTGCTGGTTGCGAGTAATCGGAAAGGAAAGCACACATATTTTAAATGCATTAACTGATTGCAGTCTTTAGCTTGCAGAAACCTGCTCGCAACATTGGTACACAAAATTAAAATTAGCTTCCCCCCAATGACGCTGCCCGTTTCAGCTTGCTTCTCCTTCTCCCTGGCTACGCCTCTGTTCATTCATCCTGAAATTGGCGCTCCGTCTAGTTTTGCGCCCTGTGCCAGACCCTGGCTACAGGTCTGGTAAAAATAGTCAATTCTGGAAAATATTAAAAAAAACTAAAAATCACAATCTAGAGAGTAAATCAATCTAAAAATAAAAGCAGAGATGGGCAAGCATTTTGATGCGAATTGCCCAGAGTGGGGACATTTAACCTGAGATGAACTCGTTTAGATTACTTCTGCAAACAATTGGAATGACGCGTGATCACTTACTAGTAAATAAAACTGCTAACTTCAATTAGAACCGTGGCAACCTGTAGCCTGCATCAATGACATTATAGCATCACTTGTGACTAATTCAACTTGATAAATATTTATAGATATATTTAAATATATGCTTGTTGACAACTAAAAATGTGATGTCAAATAGAAAAAAAGAGAAAACACATTTAAAATACTGAAGAATCAAAATAGTTCAGATATTAGTTCATATGCAGGCGTGAGATAGTCCCTCGGAACGAGACCTATTAAACCTTTCAACTCTGCAACCCACCAGCCAAAACTGTCAAATTCTTGACTAAGGAGTGTCAGAATATCTCCTCGTTTGAAAGTCAGCTCATCATTTGCATTCCCCTTGCAGTCCCATTTACTGTAGAACATCTTGTCATAGGGAAGTCCGTCTTTGCTATTCACAATAACGGGCTTGCTCATATTGATGGCTTGAATGGCTGATGTAACAGGAGACTTCGGGACAGGTTTTGCTGGTGGAGGAGCAGATGACTTAACGGGTTGTGGCACGGAAGTGCTTTGTTTTGGCAAAATAGGTGACTGGACAGTCGAGCTATCGGCAATGTCGTCGTATATTTCTTCTTCTATTTCTTCACTTTTCCTGTTTGAAATGGGCGGATTGGAAAATTTGCTGGCGACGTTTTGAGAAGGTTGAACTGGTTGCACCTGATTTAAAATGTCGTCATACAGCTCATCTCCATCTTCAGGTGATAATGATGACTTTTCTAGTAAAAAAACGGTAAATGAAAAAATACTCAAAAAGTCATTAAACAGATTTAAAACAAAACAAAAACTACCTGTTCTTTGTAATTGAGTTTTTGATAGGTCAATTTCACCCGCGTCCTCGTAATCTTCTAGATCTTGAGCTGCGTCATCGTCATCATCGTTAGACATGCCACCTATCACAGAAACGTTATACATTTTTAATCAATAAAGTTTAATAAGCAACTAAGTTTGCTACAAAAACGTTGTGATTTAAACTTAAAAGTTTGATATAAAGAAGGCAAAAAAATTAATGTTTATTTTTACACGCTTTTACTTGAATCGCAACTTTTCTTTCTCTTTCTCTCTCACTCACTCACTCACTCACTCACTCACTCACTCACTCACTCACTCACTCACTCACTCACTCACTCACTCACTCATCCACCCACCCACCCAAAATGTGGTATAGGTACAAACGCATCGATCAAGCAAGCAAGCAAGCAAACACAGTGAAGTTAAAATAAAGGACTAGCGACGTTTTGAGGAGGTTGCCCGGGATTTTTCTATCGCTTTTTTCTTTCGCTCCCATTTCCTTCCCCGCTTGCTCTCCCGCTCCCGGTCGCTTTTCCGTTCCTGCTTGCTTCCCCGTTCTCGATTGCTTTCACATTCCCGTTTCCGCTCGCTTTCCCGCTCTGCTCATTTTGTGACCGATTTCAATTTTTTTCACAGAAACCTTTCTCTATTGACTCTCAAGGTTGTGTGAAAATTTCATTACGATCGGATAAATGGTGTAGCAATGCATAAAGGACACACATATAGACAGACATACAGACATAATCTCATTTTTATATAATTAGAGAAAAGTGTTAAGGGTTTATAAAAAAAAATATTTGCTCGCTTTAAAAAATGTCGATTTCCAGAGGGCACAGAAAATTTGTTTTCTGAAAAGGGTGGCGGTAGGGGCGGTAAGCCAAATAAGTTTGAGAACCACTGGTGTAGAACTATGGTTTACAGGCGCGGCGTTGGGCGGGGGGGTCCAGGGGTCCGGACCCCCCCAGCTCCGACAGGTGTCACCCGTGGGATTTTTGCAAATCCAAAGACTTTTTTTACTGGGGGGGGGTACTTAAATCTCATTGGGTTAATCACTGTATTTTTAACTGGTTTGTGACTGAGTTTGACTATTTTCAGTTTGCAGTCTTTCTTTTCTTTCATTACTAAATTATTAAAGATACCAAAAAAATACTACAGACTAAAAATAGTTCAAAAATTTTTCGCCTGCGGCGGGCTTTCTTTTTTCTTTCTTCCTTTTTCAAACTATGTTTTTGCTGCATGGTGTTTAAACTATATTATAGTGGTTATTCTTAAACATTCTGTATATTTTAATGATGATTCAATGTTTTTTGATGATAGTTCACTGTTTTTTTACTGTTAAGTACTTTATGATATTATTGAATAATAATTTTATTAGCTTCGTTCGTTTTCTGAACTCTTACTTCGTGTTAGTTGAATAAATTTTAATTTTTGAAAAAGCTAGTAATAACAACAAATATTTTTCCATTTTTATTTGAACTTTGCTTTGCCATATATATATATATATATATATATATATATATATATATATATATATATATATATATATATATATATATATATATATATATATATATATATATATATATATATATATATATATATATATATATATATATATATATATATATATATATATATATATATATATATATATATATATATATATATATATATATATATATATATATATATATATATATATATATATATATATATATATATATATATATACTTCAACTTGTCCTTGAACATTTTGGACCCCCCCAGCACAAAATTCCTGGCGCCGCCCCTGATGGTTTATACCAATTATTCTAGCAAAAAACCTTCAGCTGTTTTTTACTAAAAAATAAAAACATGGGCTCCTTCTGTAACTTTTAACTAATCGACCAAGAGCGTAATTTCCGATTTTGGGTATGAAATAGTAAGAGAGAAATAAGTGATGACAGGGGTGGGGGTAGTTATTTATCAAAAAATTCTAAATCCTGCTAAACTTTTTCTTACTAATATAGGTGACAACCGAAGAAGGACAAAAAGGGGTGGTCATAATCATTTTTCCAAAAAAAAATTAACGACTTCGAACTTTTTTTCTTAATAAAAGCGTGTAAAATAGATGATGACCAAAAAGTAGTCGTAACTGTTTACAAAATAATGTTCTAAGAACTTTCTAAATTTGTTTCTACAAGTCCTTAGTCAGCAATTGCCCTCCTCCTCCCCAAATTTGACACCTTGCCCAAAACGAGAGATAAAAACAAATAGAAGACAAAATGTTTGGAACTGCTTGTTTGGACACATAATTTGTTTAATCTACAATTTTATAAAGTGCAAAATAATGGTAACAAGGAATAAATCACCTGGATTTTTAAGACTTTCGACTTGTAGGACATTCACCCATTGTTCTAATTCCTCTTTGCTTGATGCAGCAAACTGTTAATGAAATGTCTGTTTTTAATTATTTTTTAGCTAGAAAAAAACTTTCTGAAAAAAACTATTAAATCTAACGTAATATGATTTGTGTCCAGGATAAACGAGCTCAAACACATGTTCTTTTTTGTTGGTTTTTCCATTCTGAATTCTCACGTCATAGCCTTTAATTTAAAAATTGATTGATTTTGAAAGATATACATGTGAAACTAATTTTTCAGACTGATCATAAATAGGAATATTTTAAATAGCCTATAAATCGCCATCGGCATACCTTTTAACGGAAATGATGAAGAACATTTTTTACTCTGATTGTTTTCAAAAATAAAAAAGATTCCGTTTTTCACAACACAGTATTTCTTTGCAACCAAAGATTTTATCATTGACACAAATCCTAATTTATCTTTTCCAGCTGAAAATAAATTTGTTTTATTTTATTTCATCATTAATTTTTAATATTGCCTACCTCTCATATATCTATTAGGCAGTTTATTAACAGATAAAGAAATTTTGAAAAAGTTTTTAAAACACACCACTTTTCTGGACCAAGTATCCCTTGATGCTTGCACTGGTCGAAGGAAGAGAGAAAACGTCATTTACTAAATATAAAATTAATAAAACTGTTATGATTAATAAAACTGTTATGATTGAATTAAAATATAACGTGAACTCTACAATAATCACTCATCATATAACTTAATATTACCATATCTGCAAATAATTATATTTTATAGCTACACATGTGTAGACAAGTGACCACATGTGTAAACATTTATTATATATTCTGTTCCCACAAATCTATTATATTTTCTCACAAATGAATTATGTATTTACACAAATGTATTATATATATATATATATATATATATATATATATATATATATATATATATATATATATATATATATATATATATATATATATATATATATATATATATATATATATATATATATATATATATATATATGTGTGTGTGTGTGTGTGTCTACAAATTTGGCTGAATTTTTAAACAATTTATTTAATAACGTAATTAGGCAACCATTACCATTTTTGTTACTACCAAATGACGCATTTTCCACTGATACATCTGGCGAATCATTTTTCTTTAATAATCCACCATTGCTTCCTTGTCCTACTACATCATCATAGACTTCTCCATCACTGAGTTCAGGAGAATTATCGACAACTAAACGGTAAATAATTGTATACTTTATTAAGCAAAAATAATTATAAAAAAATTTAAAGAAAATTATAAATGAGGTTTTGTCTATTACGTAGTAATACATATTCTACAAAACCACATATTTTTAATTATTATTTTTAACATTGATTGATTGAAGTCAAATAATCAGAAATTGTCTTGCTTTGTGATAGTTGAGGGTGTTTTCTAGTTAACTGTGAAATACTCTCCAAGAGTACATTTTTTCTCTGTATTTCTTTTCTTGATAAATTTGAACTGCTCAGTTCTTGTAAAAATGATTTCACATCTGAAAGAATAAAATATTAAAAGTAAAACTTTATCTATCTTATGTAGTAAATAAAACCACAAATCCAACTAAATATTTAACCTGAAATAATAGATTTCAGCTCATCGAATAGTTTTTCGGTCATTTTAGTCCAATTTTTGTATTTTAATGTTAGTTTTCGACTTCATGCGGATACTAAAAAATAGATTTTTGAGCTCAGCTGGTAATCATACTTCCTGGTTCAGTCAGCCTAACTTCTCAATTATTAAGTAACATTAGACAGCGCATACTGATATAGAATAATTATACAAGCCCGGTATAAGAGGTCTTAAGAGGAAGTATTTCACAGAGATTTCACACATTTTACATTATTTACATTTCACAATTGAACAAAATTACTAAGTGTGCTAAACCTGGCCAGCTCCAATAGCTTTGTAATTAAAAGCTGAGCTACAGAATAGCGCATCACCCACATTCTCAAAAATTATTTTAATATATTAAAATAAAATCATTAAATATTTCAAAACTATGTAATCAGCAATTTATTATTCAGAAGCATAGATTTCAGCATTTACACATCCCGTTTGAGTCCGCTATCACTGGTCCTTCCGTTGTTTTTGGTTAATAATCATAATCATAATATTGAGTTATTGAGGTATGGCTCCGGTCCGCTCCGGTGAGATGTTTACGGCATCTTTTGGGCTTATTTGTCTTTTGATAGTGGCAATTGATGGGACGTCAGCGCAGAAACTGTCTCAGAGTTCTCATTCCTTGAAGTTTTCTAAGTTCTCTGGTCCAACGCTCAACTTTCTCTTTTGGTTGGTTTTTTTGTTTTTAGTTTTGGCCTGTCTTGGTCTTTTTCACAAACTTAAAAATAGTATATATATATATATATATATATATATATATACTATAAAGTGGTAATAATAATCTATGTTGAAATTGGCTTAATAAATTAGTTAAATTATTTTTTGCATTTAATTGTGAAATTGGTAAACATGGAGAATAGCGGCAGAAATTATTTTCGGTGTTTTTAATTATTTTTCCCTTATAATAATTATATTTTTGTAATCACAATAATAACTTCAATTTAATGATTCAAGCAGTTTATTAATTTTTAATAAAATTCTCTCGGAAAACTCACGAAATGCGCAAGAGAACCACAACAAAAACTATGAATAGCGCAGTCGACATAAACGATTTATAGCGTAATCCAAAATAAAGTTATTTGCAAAAAAAACGTAACAATCACCAGCTGAAATATTAATCACTCAGTCATATTAACATTATTTACAGAAAAAAATGACAGTTTATTTAAGTCCGAGCAGTTTTTCAGAGAAAGATAAAACTGGATAGTTTTCAATTAAAGAAACGGAGTTTCAGCAAAGAATTTGCACCTGGTTTGAAACTACGGAACTCAAATTCACTTAAATAAGTTATTTAATTCTTTAAAATATTTTATAAAAACTCGCACAAATAATTTCTTTTACATTTTATTTCACTTCACTTTTAGTCCGTTTTTTGTGTATGAGATTAATTTTTTTTCTACTACCTGACGCTTTTCTGGTGGTAACTTCTTTTTTAATTATAATTTTAAGAAATTAATTAAATCTGGCAATTGCTAATTTATTTTTCTTTCTAATTATAATAATTTTATAATAGAGAAATAATTAAAAACACCGAAAATAATTTCTGCCACTATTCTCCATGATTACCATGAAATTTTCAAGAAGTTTGCTATTGTTATTGTGTTTCTATAATTTCTATATTAAACTATATTTCAGTCATTCATGAGGCTACAGGAAAGTGTATGATCAGTTTGCCTATGCCATCCAGCAAAGATATCCTGAACTGATCATCCAGGGTGACAACTACCCTCCCGTACCTCTCTATGCACATTTAGCACAAATATTGAGTATAATGAAAATCTTGTTGATAATTCTCATTGCTTGTGGTCAAAATCCTTTCAATTGGGTCAATATTAATTCTCCTTCTTTTTATAACTGGGCCTTAGAAAATAAGGTTTGTTTATAAATTATTTGATGATTTCATTGGACTTTTTGTATTTTTATAAATAACTGGCAGTTTCCGTCGCGGCTACGCTCGCTTTAAATTAGATCATTTGAGCACGCATTCATAGTATAGTACAACTCAGCCCGGCCTGTTTCATAAGCCAAAATTTTAGGTCTTGTCAGGCCCATCTAATTTTGGCCCAGCCTGGTCCGTTTTTACTGACCTAAAATCTCTATATACTTTGCGAAAAATTCCTGCCCAGCTTGATTTCAGGTCAAGCCTTGCCCGTCTAAAGACCATAGCATCACGGCCTGGCCCGGCCTGTGCAGTACTCTAATCCTTTGAGCCCTACATGGTATTTTGAGACCCGGTCCAGCTTATTTTATAAGCAGAAAATTTATGGTCTGGCTTGTTATTTAGGCACAAAATTTCAGGCCCGAACCGGCCTGTTTCATAAGCACAAAAGTTGAGACCTGGCCTGATCCGTGCTGAACTGGACTCAGCCAGTTTAAACGGGCAAAAACCTCAAAGCTAGGAAACTAATTTTTCGAAAAAATAATGAAATTATCTTATTTTTTAAGGAAAAACTTGAATACTGAATTTTAATGTTTTCACATTTCCAGTTATTGCAAATAATCTATTTTTCCACCCTACATTTGTAGTCCCTGTAGTCCCAGATGCCAAAATATAAGAAAATGGTAAAATGTGTGTAACAATATTTCCCAAGTAGTATCTAAATACTAATTTTTTTAACTATTTTCAGTTTCTGAGTAGCAGTTATTTTAAAAAAACTTATAACCCTATTTTCCACCCCACCTTTGAAGTCCTATAAACCAAATTTTCAAAAATTAATATTTGTACTAAATTGCAAAATTTTCACATTTTTAGTTTTTGGAGTTTGTTAACAAATATTCCTTTTTTCCACATTTGAGGTCCTGGAAACCATATTAGCAAAAATTGGTAAAATACGTGTAGATCTATTTTTTGAGTAAATACTAATTTTTTCATCTGTAGCACTTAAAGTTTTTGAGTAGCAGCTATTCTAAAAAACAAATAACCCTATTTTCACCCCACATTTGATGTCCTGAGAACCAAATTTTAAAAAAATGTTGAAACAAGTATCTTTTTATTTTTTAAGAAGAATCTCGATACCACATTTCAAAACCTTCTTATTTTGTGTTTTTGAGATATGCATTGTTTTAGAAAAAAGTTTATTTTCCTGTCTTATCTCCTCAAGAGCAAAATTTTCTAAAATCCTTTCTTAGTGGGTTCTTACGCTATAAATGTAATATAAGTTCCAAATTTCATGTACCTAGAATGAGGCGTTTTAGCTCGGCATTGATTATCAGTCAGGACATGTTCTTTTATATAAATATAGAAGCTATATAAAGTTGGGGTGGGTTGACTGCCATTACGTTTTTACATTATTATATACATGTGCATTGTTTTAAGAATGTTATCCAGGTCACCTCGGCAGAAAATTTCTGTGTTGTGTCGTTGAGATATAATAATAATTCGTATTAAATAATAACATCTTTATCAAGTCTTAAATAATTCAAGTTGTTTTTCCTTAACTTACAAGTATCAGTGATATGTAAAGAGTGTGAAGGTTTCTTACATGGATGTCTCTTTATTACCAATTTTAAAAAAGCATATTCTAATTATTCAGCATTGCAGGATTCCGAGTAATAATTTGATAATCGTTATTTATTGTTGTATACAACTCGACAGATATTTATCTGTGTTACTTCATTCTAATTACTTTAAGATTTTTCCTTGTTTTACATGATAGAGAGCTGATATTATTGCCTAACTTAAATTTTTAATTTAACAAACAGACATACATTTCAATACAACATTTATGTGTTGGAAGTAAATTAATTTGCTTTCAAACATTCATCCAATGTTTTTTGGATTATCAAAGTCATTAATTCAGATCATTATGATTGCTTCATTTATTATACTTGCAGATTTATGCCAGCATGATATTATTCTTCGTTTGTAATGCTGTTGAAAGTACATTGATATCCACTGGTGCATTTGAAATTTCATTTAATGGTTAGTCCCATAATATGTTCATGTGATTTATTTGCATTTCATCATGACTTTAATTGCATGTCAGTTGTTTTAGATGCTGCTCGTTTTTGTGTATGGATGTGTTTAGTAAATTACATTGGTTTTTGAGCAGACGTTCCTCTTTGGTCAAAAATTGAAACCGGGAGGATCCCATCGCCACAAGAAATGTTCCAAATTTTGGACAATCATATGAAAATGATTCAAAAAAATAATTAAGTCAACGTCAGGTTTGGCGAGATTTGTTGTTACTGTTTTAAAAGTTGCGTTTTTACAAATAAATTATTGTAATGATTTTAAAATTATAGGAAGAAAGAGATATTAGAAGAAGATATTATGATGGAATTGAATGAAGATGTATGCATAAATCATTCCTTGATTGTGTACGTCAGATGTGGAAGCAATCCTTTGGACTTCTGGATGGCAGTCTCATGGGATGCTTTTTATTCCATCATGATTTCTATTCTTTTCTCTCTTATTTTTGTTGTTGTACATTATTATTGTTGATGCATGAGTGTATTCAGCCTAATTAGGAGATGTTTGTGATTATTCAATTTAATGTTAAGCTCTTATGTCGGTTTAAAATGAAATGTTTATATTTTGAGGAGATTTGATTGTTTGTTGTCTTTGATGGTATTGAGGTGTTTTTAATATTTTTGAATAGTAACAATGCTCTTATCTAGTGTTCTTTCTAATTATTATTGTGTAAATGTTATAGAAGTGGGTGGATAATTTTTTCTCTACAAATTAAATTCTGAACTCTGGAGCTGTATATCAAGAATTCAATTAAGGGATAATTTATCTGTGTCAATTTAATTCCATCCCATTAGATAGAAAGGTAACCTACAACTTGCATGCCACTTAATAATGAGATCAAAATCTACACTGTTTTTTAAGCTTTTTGGCATGGAAAGACCCTGTCGATATCGTACTGGCGTAAGAAATTCATTTACGTGGCAGAAGTAAAATTCGCCCAATAAATGAATCATAACATTGTACTTGGGTTTTTTAATGTTATAGAAATTAGATGTGTGGTTAATCCGTGAGACCCTCATCATTGAATGACAAGTTAACAATAACTTTTGCTAAGGCTATTATTAGCTGTAATCTTTCATTCTGGGAGGCAGCCTTTTTGCAATTCTAATTCTGTTTGACTTTACTATATTGTCAGTGAGAAATGTGCTGATGTAATCCAAACCATTATGTTCCTCAATGACCATCATTATTATAAATGGACAGCAAGTGTCACGTGTTCTAAAATATAGTTTCAGATAGCGATAACAATACAATCTTGAGATTCTGAATCAATGTGATGCATCATAAACATTCTGAATAATTTGAGATCAATTAAAACAAATCAGGAAATTTTAAGACACTATTGTAATATAAACTCAAAAATTCTCCATTCCTACAAAAAAAGAAGAAAATTGACAGATTATTTTTATTTTAAATTGATTTCATTATCCACTTCTGGTATCATTGCATGTAAGAATCCTTTTTGACCATAGGGAGGTGGTCCAATAAGCTGTTCCATATCTCTATAACTCAAGGCTTCTTTTTCAAGTAGAGCTTCAGCAACCTGCAGACCATAACAAATTTCAAACATAACATAGGGCTCCAAACGTATAGTACATTTCAGATGCAATGCAAAGATGAAAAACAAATGTATATATATATAAATTATAAACCAACCGCTTTTAATTTTTCTTTGTTTTGTGTGAGCAATTTCTCTGTAAATTTGTAGACTTTGGTGACTAAAAGGTTTGCTTCCTGTCAAATAAATAAACATATGCATGTAAGGTTTTTTGTAAAAAGGCAATAAAATTTGATAAAAAAAACTCATTTTCCCACCTGATCAATCAATTTAGCCATAGCCTTGCTGTAAGGTTTAATAGAGAAGTCTGATTGGCTAGGGAATGAAAGAAGTCCAACTTTTTCATTCATGCCTAGCAGCTTCACCTGGTCATAGGCCAGTTGTGTTACTTTTTTAAGGTCATCTTGGGCACCTGTGGAATAAGACCGTCAGAATCTATTATTAATAATTGTCTACAAGTAATATGATCTGAGAAGAATTATATTTGTGCATATCTTACCTGTAGTCACAGCATTGAACGTGAGAGATTCAGAAACTCTACCTCCAAGAAGAAGACACATCTGATCAAACAGCTTTTAATAAACATTCAAATTAAAATTATAGCAATATCATTAAATATATAAATCTAATATAATTTAATGTCATTCAGGCATTAAATAGATTACTATTTACTGAAAGTGCACTGACTGATTATTGTCTCTTTTGTCGAAAATTGGTATCTGCTGTTTTCTAAACAGTATGATTCGACAGCAATTGGTAAGTGCTATTTTTTATATCACAGAAAAAATGTACTGCATTCAACCTATTATCTAATTGTTGTAATGCCCTGAAATAATTCAATATGCGACAATTTGATGGATTCATTAATGTGTGAAGAAACTGCACAAAATTAATTGGCCATTTTCTGTGTCTGATAATATTGACAAATTCATGATCGGTGCACCTCTACTAATTATTATTACAATTTATTACTATTAAACAAATATTTTTATCATACGAAAAGTAATTTTTAAAATTTAAACTCTGGGTTAAAATTAAATGCTACAAAAAGTAAATCACAGCATGCGAGGATTGAAGCTTCTTATCTTGTGGCATGTACTGTGCATAACCAAGTGCATTATTTGTTCGCGGAACTATTGAAACCTGAAAAAAAACAAAATTAAAACATCAAACTGATATAATGAAAAAATTATTTTCTAAAAATGTGATGTTAAAGAATCTAAAGCTATAAATAACACAATGCTAAATTGTCGAGCCATTGAACCCAAGCAGAACTGCTGTCATAGCAGCATGATTATAATGAAAAGCACTCACAAGCCCCATCTCTTACCTTCATCATTGTAAGACCACCAACATAATAAGAAAGACTTACCTTCATGAGACAGTCGGTATGTTCCAGCAACCAACCAACCAAAGCATGACCAGCTTCGTGGTAAGCCACAATTTTCTTCTCTTGTTGAGTCAGCAGACGACTCTTCTTGGCCACACCTTGAGGTTTTAACGAATAAAGTTACGATAGTTCATAATTCGTAGACTAACTAACTGTACAGCAAACCTAAAAGTAAAAAATCAATAAAAACAAACCAGCAACAACTCTTTCGACGGCATAATCAAAATCTGAAACATCCACAGACAGGGCTCCAATTCTTGCTGCATGTAGCGCTGCCTCATTGCATATATTTGCTATATCTGCACCTGTAGATACAACAAAAAATAAATGTTAATTAATTATAATTCATAAATTTATTAAATCTCACATTTACAAAAAATATTCATAAATCCAGGTTAATAATGGTTTAAATAGTCAATAATATTGTAACAGCAACCAAAATCAATGAATAGAAAATATAAACAATACAAAAAGTAATACATATGGTAGACACAAAATGTAAGTTTAAAACAGAACACGAGTCCACGAAAGTCTTTCATTGACCAGCGTCACATTCACAATATAATCAACTCGTCACAAATAAGTTAAAACAACTTGCCACTCATTCCGGGGGAGAGCTGAGCGAGATTTGGAGAATAATTTGATGCATGCTGTTTGAGTTTGAGTTTCTTGAGATAAATATCGAAAAGTTCCACTCTCTCCTTCAGCGTCGGCAGGTCGATGAGGATGTGTCGATCGAATCTTCCTGCTCGCAATAACGCCTGTAAAGATGTTTTATTATAAATCTATATATATAAAAAGCTCGTGTAGGTGTTTGTCCAAACTCCTCCGAAACGGCTGAACCGAATTTTATAAAAAAAAATTTGTACGTTTGGTAGGTCTGGTAGGTACACAAAAAATTGCCTAAAAATCGGTTCAGCCGTTTCGGAGGAGTTTATATATAATATATAGGACAAACTCACAAATAATTATATATATATATATATATATATATATGTATGTGTGCATTTCCCTTTATTCTACCTTAGCAAGCGGTAACGGAGAGCAAGCGGGAACGGAAGAGCATGCGGGGAAGGATTGATATTGATTTTTTTAAATTTTCATAATTTTGTAAATTAAACTTTTAATAAGAAAACGAAAATAATTTATTAGACAAAACAACGTTTGCTGGGTCAGCTAGTATATATATATATATATATATATATATATATATATATATATATATATATATATATATATATATTCAAATTATTATTAGTATTAAAAAACAATATCACCAAATTATATGAGATTATTTGTTGGCGGCTCAATCATCGGAAATATTTTGAATCAGAAAAACATATTTATAAAAAAAGTTAAGTATCCGCAACATTATATAACAACTTAATTAATATTTATCAGGTGAAACAACTCCGGGATTTTCCATCTCCAAATGTCTGTTTAGTCATCTAATTATCAATAGCTTATATACATCCACACCAACCACTTGACCATTAAATAACCAGAAATTCTTCATCAACCAGCCAGCAATATCATCGAGCAACCTTATCAAGGACTTCTGCCCGATTGGTCGATCCAAGTATGATGACACCTTCTTTTGTACCAATCCCATCCATTTCTACTAACAATTGATTCAACGTATGCTCTTCTTCTGTATTCTGCGACCAATTTCTGTGGTGACATAATAACAACAAGATCAACAAAACATGATTTTTATCATTATCACAATTATTGCTTTTATTTCATTTAAAAAAAATCCTCAGCTTAACTGCAGTTAAAACCTCTCAACCAATCACTGACGTGGATACTTGAGCAAGTATGTACTTAACTGTTTATCAAATAAACTTTCAATTAGTTTCTTATTATATAACATGCATGGTAGGGTGTATGACACCCAGGAGAACTTTATTTTAACGAGTCTTGCTAGAGCTTGTTTATGAGCTTGATGGGTCATTTTTTGCCAACTGATAGCAAAAAGGAAAACCCTTGGTATTATTGTAGTGAAGCAGCAGGTTGCAAACATCAATAATACTACAATAACTTAAACTTTTAATTCATTTATCTAACATTGTTTACCTAATCTGCTAGTCTATCATAGATTGTATACCTCATGAATATTAATTGTATACCTCATACCTCATGAATATTAATTACAATATATTCTACAGGTGTATCAACTCGTTCAAAAGTGACACAGCAAATCATTTGCTTACTTGCATTCTATGCAATAAAATATTAAATGGACTGCTTGTTCACAGCTGTTGCAGAAACAAAATTTAATTCAGTAATGCACTCTTGATGACATAACTAATGAAAGTGAAAGTCAGACTACAATTTCAAAGGATCTCAGCATCACCAAATCAACATTTAAAGACAGGCTAAATTAAATACTAATTTCTATTTTTGAGAGAAAACCAGATGTATCTGTAGAACGCTATCAACATTAAAAGTGGTGTACCATTAAACCAGGCATGATGTTAGAGGAAAGGCTTATCAACATTAATTGCTGCCATTTCGTACAGCTGAAGGAATGAGTTACTGTCAGCTGTACTGTCTATGAATCCCATAGTGCATGTAATAGTGAGATTCCTTTAATGGGATTAAAAAACACTTAAAATTCTTGCATTGTGCATGCAACCTAAACATTTGTCATCCATTAAAAAGCAAAATATTAATAAATAAATTATCAATAACGATAATAATAATAATTCATACTCTCCCGATCTCTTCTTTCCGATAGCATCAATTTCATCGATGTATATAATACAAGGAGATTTCTGACGAGCCTCCTTGAAGAGATCTCTGACACGAGCTGCTCCCAAACCTGAAACAGTCATACACAGAAGTTTTTTATTGAAAATAAACTAATTAATTTAACAAGCATAAAATAGTTACACAATCACACGATATGACTATCATAAAAGATGACTAATTGGATATAGTTTGTAGGTCAAGGCCAATATTGCTCCACATGCTTAGCGAGTCGAGATTTTGCGACTCGACATAGTGGTGGTGTTTGAATAAAAGCAAACATTTAAAAATCATTGTTTCAAAAATAAATGAAAATGGAGACGATTATTAATACAAAAATAAACCCCGAGTGAAAATATTTAACAAATACAATAACTCAACTTGTTTAAAAAATCAATCCTAAATAAATTAATTATTAATTTCTAAAACTGAAAATAAAAAATCCACCAGATGCACAACTCACCTCCTAGCATTTCAACAAATTCTGATCCTGCCATGGCCAAGAATGGCACCCTGGCCTCAGTGGCTACCGCCTTAGCCAGCAGAGTTTTTCCACACCCAGGTGGACCCAGCAATAAAGCTCCTTTTGGAATTTTCGCTCCGAGTTTCTAAAAAATATTTTAATAATAAATGTAAACGAGTCCTTTCGAAAACACGCAAAATGGAATCTAAATGCAAAAATGACGTACTTTATAATTGTTTGGATTTTTCAGATAATCGACAAATTCCAGCACTTCGACTTTAGCCTCGTGAAGTCCGGCGACGTCCTTGAAAGTGATCCCCTTGCCTTCTTTGGTCATCAGGTCCACCCTCACAAAGTTCGCTTTTCTTTCACGTGCCTGTGAATGAATTTGAATTATGATTATAGTTGCCATTCAATGAAAATTAATTAAGTCAAATGATTAGTAGGAGAAACATAAATGAATTCCTGAAATGAAATATTGTAATAATCTCTTAAAATAAAAATAAAAAAACTTAAAAAAAGAGTCAAGTAGAACGCTGAAACAAAATCATCACAAATACCAAAATAATAAAAACGGAACACTAACAAACATGTCGGATGGGTTTGGCAGTTGAATTTTGATGGTCTTCCTCAGCACCAACACAATGGCCACTAACGCTGCAAGTCCTAAGATTTTCGGCAGCCACGATCTACAATTGTAGTACCAAAATTTATCATTTCAGTGCAAAGTGACATGATGATAATCATTGTCATCATAACTACAGCCACTGCTTCAACTGCAATAATCAATACAACTAGTTCATTCTTACTTACTCATCTCTCTGATATATGATTGGAATTGTGTTTTCAGTACTTATTCCCAGTTCTCTTTCAGCGAGTCTCAGTTTATCTTCAAACTTTTCAAACTCTCCCATCCTCAGAATGTACATTCCATCTCTCACCTTAGGGCAACCATGAATTAAAACAAAAAAAATTAATTGTTTCTAAATTCAAAACCTCGATTGCATTTCTATATTAAATCACATTTAAACTCACCAATTGACCTCTAACAACTGCTTCGGGGTGGAGTTTAACAAAAATTGTTTCCATTTCGGGTCGCACGATTATCGTTTCAACCTGAGAAACAAAAATACAGTATCACATTAGCAGTTGCACTATCAAACATGTATTTATACTTAAAAAATACATTATTACACTTCAACATTTAAAATAACCAAATGTGTAAAAATGTAATAACGAACCTCTCCTTTTGAAAGCATATCATGAAAGAATTCATTCCATGAAATGGTTTTGTATGTATTCTCTGGTGATGAAAGACTAGAGAAGACATAAAATATGAAACAAACCCAAGCCAGTAATATAAACTTCTGTAACGGACTCTGCTTCTGTTCTAGATTTAAAAAATTACTTTGGCACTTAATTCTACATTTATTATAATTATATTTTTGAATTGATAAATAAACAAACTTATCTTTATTAAATCTGCAAGTTATAAGCAAAAAACTGAATTGCAGCTAAAAATTAAATTACTATTAGAAATTAAATTACTGTCAGACATTAAATTACAGTTAAAAATAAATTAGATTTAAAAATTAAATATCGATAGAAGAAAAAAAGATGAAAAATTTTAAAAGAAAATTGAAACAAATAAAAAAATCACCATTTTCTTGATCATTCTCGTTTCCATCACTTTTCTTCTCATTGTCCTCTTTCGATCCATCTGGTCGGAAAGAGCCGGGATTTCTTCTTCCGATCAAAACTAAAAGTTCTATTTTAAAAAATAATAAATATAATATAATAAATAAATATAACGAAATTCATTCAGGCTGTACATATTTCCATCTTGAGACAACAAGTCTCAAAGAAATCAGAAGCCTAGACATAATTCATTCCAGCTAGAATCTCATGAACGTCATTTCATATCCTATGCTATTCACATCAACAAAAAACTATTAAATCCAATTTTTAAAAATGTAAACACCTTTTCATAATAAATTTATCAACAAATAATAAATAAACAATTTAAATGTTTCAAAGTTAAGAATGTTATATAACATATAAGTTGCTAAAATGAATATTAAGAAAATAAAAACCTTTAACGAATGAAGAGTTTTTAAAGTCGTTATACAATTTCTCAATATCATTCTTGTTTAAAGAGTAGCAGCTATCTGCAATCTGTAAATAAATTTAGAAAAAAACAGAATAAACACACGAAAACACATGTTTAGTTGTTGAAAGCAAAAAAACAATAAACAGATATACAAATATAATTATATAAAGCAATAACAAAATCAAAACTAAGTATATCTCGAATAGAAAGGTAAAAAAGCAATTATACAAATGATAAATTCTCAATTGTAAATTGTAAATTGTATATATGTAAATAAACAATTACTACCTTATTTGGAAAAACTTGAGCACAACTAAAAATTGATAAACTGTTAGGATAAGAAAGATATAGTTTATTAGTGTTCAATCGGGCTTCTTGAAACAAATGAATATTTTTAAAGACATTTCTTCCTCTTAAATTTGTTGTTTCACAGGAAACACGGCCAGATCTGGCATGCCACCATTCAAAGTTTTTATTCAGGAGGCGTTTTGAAACCGTCAGCAATCTATGTACATTCATTACATTCATAACCTGAAAATATATATATATATATATATATATATATATATATATATATATATATATATATATATATATATATATATATATATATATATATATATATATATATATATATATATATATATATATATATATATATATATATATAAATCTCGTGTCATAGTGTTTGACTTCAAATTCCTCCGAAACGGCCGAACCGATTTTTATGAAATTTTTTGTGTACGTTTGGTAGGTCTGAGGATAGGTTGTAGGCTATTTAAAATATTTTTTTAAATTATTTTAACAAGTTATAATGGAAAAACAAAGAGGTGCAATTATGTCTTTTCATAGGAAAATGCAACAGATAGAAATGCATATGCAGACGTTGACAGTGTAAAATGCAAATTATGTCCCGTATCAAAATTATTTTGCCCATGACCTGGGGTTATTATAGAGGGCGTCTAGGAAAAAGTTCGCAACGTGACGACTGATGACGACTAATATACTAATAATTAGCAAGTGGTTCAATAATAATTCTGCTCTGTCAGCGTACTGTACGGTGTTCTCGGATGTCTGCATTTATTTATTTTTATTACCAGGCGCATAAAAATAATGCTTAATTTAATTGCCTTTTAATTAGCTCCAGGAAGTTAGCAACGCTTCGGGCAACGATTTTCGGCAATTATTATTTGTCACTAGGAAAGTGTAAAATGTAATTAGATATTTGAGTTCTCCGTTAAATTTGCTATAAGAATACATTTGTTTAAAGAGGCGGATAATTTTATTATTTTTTTGATTAATTTTTTTCTGATTGGCTGTGTCGGTAACATATTTGTAAGGTCAAGTCGTGGAAGGCATTTTTCACAAAGTGTCAATGAATATTTTAAAATAATTTTTGCACTGTTCAATCAAGCTTATATTTCTCTACAAGAAAACAGTTGTTTGAAGGGGCGGACAATTTTAGTTTATTTTTTGTTTAATTAATTTGTTGCGATTCGGATCGATTGAAAGCGGAAGCATTTCTGTAAATGACGTTTATTATTATTTGTCACTAGGAAATGGTAAAATGTAATTAGATATTTGAATTCTACGTTCAATTTTCTATAAGAATACATTTGTTTGAAGGGGCGGATAATTTTATTTATTTTTTGATTAATTTGTTTCTGATTGGCTGTGTCGGTAACATATTTGTAAGGTCAAGTCGTGGAAAGCATTTTTCACAAAGTGTCAATAAATATTTCAAAATAGTTTTTAAACTGTTTAATCAAGCTGATATTTCTCTAAAAGAAAACATTTGTTTGAAAAGGCGGACAATTTTAGTTTATTTTTTATTCAATTAATTTGTGGCGATTTGGAGTGAAAATAGACATCGTTTCCCGCTTCGTTGCTAACTTCATTCACCTCTTTTAATTCTTTTAATTTAATCAAATTCAACATCAATGGCTAATAGTGGCTAATACATACATTTATTTTTATTATATAATTTAAAAGTATCTTGATATAAAAATGTAAAAAATTTAATAAACCATAAAACCTTCTTAATTAAAAATTAGACATACGATCAACCTTCGAAATTATTTTGAAAACTGAAAAATTATTTAAAAGAGGACTAGATGAAAGTTGTTGTTTACTTTAGACCCCTGGAAAAATCCTACAGACTTGTACGATTTACTTATTAAGTTTTTATAAAAATAATACAATTTATTAATACAATAATAAATATTTATTGAAAATGTATGTTTAATAATTTACAATATCAATTTCTTTGCTGATGTTAAATCCTGACACAATTCAACAATTGCAAATATTTTACAAAAATTAATTTACATGAATTAAAACTAAAACATGTATATAGAGATTTGATACTTATGACAACAAAACACTTCTGTTTCTTTTCTGGTGTGATAGCATCGTCTTATCGATATTATAATTTGAAATGTTTTCTGCTCTTGATGTTTAGATATAGATATAGAATATGGGGTTATCTTTCACTTTAGCGTTAGACAAGTCTTGGAAGCTTTGTCCAACAGCATTAATGCCCTGTTTTTCAGTAAAACCATTTGCTGCCGCCGTCTGTGCTAATAGTTTCGCAGTTTGCAACCAACAAAGGCAATTTTTGGGGCCGATTTTTTCAATGAAGTATACCTATTTCAACCCTAACCCTAAGCCTAATTAGCTAATTATAGCCATGAATGTATTAATCTTTCACACATCCGGCCGTTAAAGGGAAAGATTATCGAATATGGGTCACTGGAAAAGTTTTGTGATGACAAAATATTCCTTTTATACGATATTATATCTGTTGCTACAGATGGCGCTCCATCTACGACAGACGACAGGACGTCACAATAAAGGCTTCATAGCGGTACTTGAAAATAAAGTTCCACATGTGATGATGTGATTAACTGTGCATGTGCTTTGCGTCATTCATCGACATTTGAGTGAACGACAGTTTAGGTAGTTATTTTAGAATATGCTATTTTCTTCTTGCCTTTGCGAGAAAAGTCAATGATGACGTCATCAAATGACAACTGTGTAATTTGTCATTTTCTATGCACATAAGAAAATATAATATTGTATCTAAAGTCATTGCAGTTTTTAACTCATTTGTGACCTCTTCAGCTGAGAATAAGATTTTTCTCCAGAGCAATTTGCAACCATCACACTAAGAAAGAATCTCAATTGTTTTTACATTAAGAAATGTTGATTGGACATAATCGTTAAATATTGCCCTATACAGATTCTGACTAACCAGATAATATCATATGTTACACACTGAACAATGGGCATGAAAAATTAGCCTATAAAACGGACCGAGTCGCAAAAAATAAGTTCGTGCAGTACTCCAATGTGCTCCACTGCCTTTCTATCGCGCACATAGTGAATCACAATCGACATATCCATAATGCGGCACAAAACTTTCCGAAATTACTAGGCAGAACATCAAAGGTGCTTCGCCAACTGTATAAGGCTAAACTACATTTTTGGAAGAAATACCGATTTACCCAAGAACAGACAGACAAAGACAGATACAAAAAATTCACAAAATTATGTGCGACAGCTGTAAAAAGGACCCAGTCTTACACAGAACAAAATTTGATCTTTACAAAAAATCTTGGAAATTTCTACAGATACGTAAACAAAAATCTATCTTCACACTCGTCCATAAATAGCATTGCAACCAGCAAAAATAATCTTACGTCGAATCCATCAGAAATAGCCAACATTTTCAATGATTACTTTGCTAGTGTGTTTACAGTAGATGATGGTAAAGATCCTAATTTTAAAGACCGAAACTCTGAATTACTGGAAAAGATCTCTTTTACTCCCGATGTTGTCCTTTCAGTCCTAAAAGGTCTCAAAAGTTCATGCTCCTCTGGTCCTGATGGAATACCAAACATCATCCTAAAACGTTGCGCCCACGGTATAGTAGCCCCACTCTGTCATATTTTCGATATGTCTCTCAAGATACGCAGGTTGCCAACAAATTGGAAGATTGCTTGCATTTCTCCAATTCATAAAAAGGGCCCGACAAGCTGCCCTTCTAACTATAGGCCAATCTCACTTACAAGTACCTGTTGTCGTGTCATGGAGAAGGTAATCACCAAGAACATTTTGACTTACTTGTCCACGCACAACCTCATCTCCCATCACCAACATGGATTTCTAAGGCACAAATCTACCTGTACAAACCTGCTTGAATGCGTGTATGATTGGTCATCGTCTCTACAGAATTGTGAACGTACTGACATAATTTATTTTGATTTTCAGAAAGCATTTGATTCTGTTTCACACACAAAGCTGATGACAAAACTGAAAGGATATGGAATATCTGGCGATTTGTTGGCGTGGATTTTCGATTTTCTGAGTGCCCGCACACAGTTTGTTCGCGTTAATGGTCATCACTCTGGCCCAAGAGAAGTTACTAGCGGTGTTCCACAGGGTAGCGTCCTGGGACCAATACTTTTTTTGATATACATTAACGATATTACAGACAACCCAGCCTTTGAACAAGTTTCAGTCAAGCTCTTTGCGGATGACATCAAAATTTACAAAACATTCCAACTTCCAACCTGGAAATTTGGCTATGCAGGATGCGGTTGACGAATTGGTGTCCTGGAGTGGGATATGGCAGTTAAATTTGGTCCTAACAAAGTGCTTCGTATGCTCCATCTATGGTCTAGCAAGTAAAGAGCTTGATGTACCCAACTATCATATTGACTCTCATCAACTGCATGGAGATTGTTGGTCACGCAAGGGACCTTGGCGTTGTAATGGAAAATGACCTCAAATTTAAAAAACACATCGACAGTATTGTACATGCGGCATCTGTTAGATTACGGCTGATCAATTTATGTTTCACTACTAAAGATCCAGATCTCTTGACGAGAGCATTTTCCGTGTATGTACGACCACTACTTGAATATTGTTCTTCAGTGTGGAATCCACACCACAGGCATTTGATCGACAGGCTCGAGAGAGTCCAAAGACGATTCACAAGAACAATTCCTTCTGTTAGTCGTCTCCCTTATTTAACTCGCCTCAACATCCTCGGTCTCAAATCTTTGGAACATCGCAGACTCATTGCTGACCTATGTCTATGCTATAAAATTCTAAATGGTCTTATTGACTCAACTTTGGTCACCAGTTTTGAATCGTCTGGTTACCAGGCCACAAGAGGCCATTGTTATAAACTGAGGTCTGGCCTGCACAAGATCGATGCTACCAAGTTCTTCTTTTCCAATCGAATAATAAAATCCTGGAATGCCCTGCCTCACGATGTGGTCAACTCAACATCCTACAGCCGTTTCAGATGTCTGATAAATGAAACCGACCTCTCAAAATTTCTAACACCTAATGGTCAGATTTAAATACCCGATGACTTTATGTACGCTTCTTATATTTTTGCCGATTTAAATACCCGATGACATATATGTTTATTTTGCGTATTTGAGTTACTATTCTTCCTATATTTTTGCTTTGAATTCTGTTCGAACGTACTCTTTATGTTGTCCTAACGGTGTTAGTGGCCTACGGGTCCTTCTGTTGGAGAAATAAATAAATAATGATCATTGCAATGATCTCGAGTTTCATCGCACTGGATCAAATACCAGTTATTGTCAAAAACAGACGTAGTTTTTGTAGTTAGAAATTGTGCTAACCGAACTGGACAGCAATAAAAAAACTGGATGGCCTGACCAAAACTGGAGAAGGGTCGGACTAAAATGGGGGCCCGGCCCTGAATCGGAGGTACTTTTTCGAAAAAAAATTTAAGAGCTTCTACACTTTTCTTGTTACAAAATATGACCGGGATGGGGAATAGATGGAGATATTTCTTTAAAAAATCTCTAGAAGCTTCTATACTTTTCCATTCCTGTCCAAAAAAGCTTATGACCTGGTGGGTGCAATCGGCAATATACTTTTAACAATTTTTTTAGATAAATGTACAATTGTCTTCTCAACAAAACAATTATGAAAGGGGTATTAATTCAACCTCTAGGAAGCCCCCTTTCAACCTTATGGAAGCCCACTTCAAAGTCAGGGACTGCCCCGAACCGTAGCCCTTATGGATGCAACAGGAGGGGACGACAGGATCCAGATCTTATTGCGCACATAATGCACCGATAGACTCACTAACGAAATTTCTAAAATGAACAACACAAGAATGAAAACTTCTCCACAAATATTTTATTAGAACAAATGATTCATGAACTCATGCAGATGAATTGCGATAAAGGCATAGAAACAACATAGAAAATTCAATTCATTTTTTTGCTGCCGCCGACGCCAGTGTTTCAATTTCTCCGACATTCGTACGACCGGGATCTGCGTGCACCGTGAACCCCAGCAAAAAGTTTCCGTCTACTTTCTGCATCTTTTTCTTCCCTTTCTTTCCCGACTTTTCATTATTTTTAGCTGCAGATTCGTTTGTTTTTGCTCCTGATTGCTGTTGCCTTCCAGCAACATTACAGTTGTTTTCCTGAAATTTAAAAATAAAGGTTTTTTCCTGTAAATATTTTAATATACACACCAGTCACTTTTCTACGGTGTTACAACATTTTAGAATCCGGTCAAATATATGTGTCACTTAAATCGCAGTCTTGTAGATAGAGGTGTCGATTTTGGCTAAAAAGCCTACTAGGTACCTGTGGCAGTTTTGGACGGGTCTAATCCGTTTGACCAGAAAAAAATATTAAAAAACACAGCATTAAAAAACAAATATTCACTAATTTCTGTCCTATTAAATAGTTATTTCGCATTGTCTTCAATAGATAATGGAGATTATTTTCAAGCAATTTATTAAAATGCTAAAAACAAAGAATGGTAATATCTAAATCATTTTTCTAGACCTCAAACGCTCCAGTTTTCGGTTAAGAAACACCATCATATCTACAGTGTCTGGAGATAACGAGACTCGTCTCCGATTTACGATATGACCAGCAGTAGAAAATGCATGTTCAGAAGGTACCGAGGTTGCGGATATGCAGAGATATTTGCGTGCTAGTGTAAACATTTTTGGGAAGCAATTGCCATTATCTCTCCAGAACTGAAGAATATCTGCATTCATCAACAAAGGCGTTTCTGAGAGATACTTTTCCAACTCACTAAAATTACAAATAGCTACCATTAAATGCCTACACGTTTTTGCGATTGCAACTGTCATCATCACCAACATTATGTATTTGTTTACTTTGGAAAGTTGCCGGGGCGATTTGTCGTGAAGTCTTTCCTATCGTATAAGTCGTTCAAACCTATTTATCAGCCGTTCGATAACTTGTCATTCAAACTCCACCCACACCACATCAGAAGATGTATATGTACAACTATGCTCAACAAGGTACCCGATGTTCTACTCGGGTACCCAAGCTTCGGGCGGGTACCTGTCGACACCTCTACTTGTAGACAAAATGTCAACAATAAAAAACTCACCCAAACTTTAGTTTTCGTCTTAACGACACTGAAGCTGTGTCTTCTGTCAACAAATTGCCTGGCAAATTCTTTCACCTGCTTCGTGTCTCCAAGGTAACTGTATATGAATTCTGTCACCTAAAAAAAATTGAAGAACTTAGAAAAAGAATAATTGAGAATAACTAGCATAAAAATTCTAGTAAAGTGTCCTCCTTAAAGAAATAAAAAAACTATTTGCAAACCTCTGTTGGAGAATCCAAATCTTTCAACAGATCCACCAGAGTGGGAACTGATAGATAGAAAAGAATTAAAAAATAATAATTAACAGTCAAAAGTAAAATTCAAAAAGACATTCTACATTTTTTGATACAGCTAATCTTGAGTATAAACTAAGCCTGGAAGTTTGACGTTTTGGTTTTTTCAGTTTCGTACGGTTTCGGAAATAATTTTTTTCCGAACTTTTGATAACTGATTCCAAAAGTTCAGGTTTATTTGGAAATTTATCGGAATAGCTGCATCACTTCCGAAAATTATTCGGTTTTATGCGAAAATCAGGATTTGTTATTTTTTAGAGCATAGATAAAACAATTTTTGTAAATTTAAGAAATAAAATTTAAATTTTTTTTCATAATTTTTTTTAATTCACCAGAATTCACCGTCGTGAGTAGCAAGTTTTAACATTTAAAGGTTCAACTTGATTGTATGGTGGAAATGTTGTTAATTTTCACATACAAATGTCCGCCGTTAATTTAATTTTTTTCGGAATTCAACAAATTTCCGAACGTTGTTTCATTCGGGTTAGGAAATAATTTTATTCCAAACTTTCGAAAAAAAAAACTGATCTCTCGGGGACATTCGGAAGGCAACAGAAGAAACTTCCATGCTCAATATAAACAAGGAAATCAACAGAGCTGTACTTATTTGGTTGATAAAGGTAATTTGAGTTATGATGAGGTTTGTACACTAACAGCTAATTATGTAAATAATAATTATAACGTAGCACCAGATTGAAAGTTTGAGGTGTTTTTTTTATATATTTGAGTACATGATGTAAATAGCCGTGCATAGACACACAAAATAAATATAATATGTTAATGTGTGCTTCTATTATCTTATCTTTTCAGTTCTGTGTATGTTTTTGCCATGCTATCTTATTTGGTAGCATAACCAATCTTATTCTGCTGATTTGTTAATTAAATTTGTTTTAAGAAGCTCATTATAGAGAATTTTTGTCATAAAAAAATTAATTTGTTCATAAGCAAATCTAATTATAGAGTTAAATAAACATTCTGATACTCACTATCAATCTCGGTTTTCACTCCATATAGAGCAACTTCACACCACTCTGTCAATTCATCTTTAACTTTCTTTGACTCAAATACTTTCTGAACAACAGCCTTAACACAAAATTACTATTAACTCAACATATCAACCGACACAACAAAGTCTAAAATATCAAACTCTTACTTGTTCCTTTCCAACTCTTCCTGGAGCTCTAGGACTGGTTTTCTTTCCAGAAGCTTTAGGGTTGAGGAGTGCAGGAAATTGGTTGCTAATGAAAAAACAAATAAACTATTCAAAAACAATCTGAATGAGGTGAAATTGCAATAAATAAAAAACAAAAACCAACGTGTCTAAAACTCCGGCAGGTTTCTGGGGTTTCTTTACAACAGAAGCTTCCCAAACAGCATCTTTGGCGGTACTTTCCGGATGTCTTGTGACGGTGTCTTTAGTGTACATCCACGATGAACCGAATGGAATATCATTCGTCTTCACTGGAGCCTGAGTTGAACAAAAGAACACGATTATAAACATAAAACCAACTTCTAGCATAATAACACATAATTATCAGAGACATAAATACATCAAGTTTTAACCATTAACTGTAACCAAAGCATGGGTTAGTTCAAGATTTCAAATTTAAGAATGAAATTAAACATTTATTCATCAGTAACCTGCACAGGGAGCTTCACAACGACTTCATCTTGTTGACTTGCCTGTTCCAGCTGAATATCAAGAAGCGACTTTGGAGCAGCAACCCTGATAGAATAATTAAATATTATATTTTCTATAAAATGTTCCTTTTTTTATTACAAAATAACGAGAGTTTAACCCATTAGCGCCCGGCTTAAAAATTAATAAATTGGTCTTTAATGGGTTAATATAGAAAAGAAATAGATAAAATGAAAACAATGCAATAAGTTGTTATTACTGACTTTGTGACCGGGGCTTTCCATATGGTACTTAATTTTGCTGCCTCTCTCTGCTGTTTCTGCATCTCGGCCAATAGGAGCTTCTGCTCTGCTATTTGCTGCTGCCTCAACTGCATTTGCTTGGCAGCCTCGATCGTTTGAATATCGGTCAGTTTCAGAACTTCTGACTTGCTGACGGAAGGTGCCAGCAGTGAAGTCGACCAAGCATTCTTTGTCGGAACTGGAGCCACCGACTGAAATCATTAAATTAAATATGCAAATAATTATTAATAAATTTATAGTTTAATTAAACAAAAATAAAATTTAAAAAGCAAAAACTATTAAAAAATAAATTAAATAAAAATGACAAAAACTTTCATCGTAATAGTAACTATAAACATATTTTGTTTACTATTCACCGGGGTATTATTTTTGCGATATGTCGCTATGAAAATTAGCTATCTAGCTATCTTTTAATTTTTAAAATTATTTCATCATAAATAATTACAAACCACAATAAAAACCATTAATGAATCATATTCATAAAAACTAACCACATGCTTCATATCATCATCACTTTCTTTTTTCTTCCTTACTTCTTCCCATCCACCAGCATCATCATCATCATCATCATAATCACCATTATCATTAAATTCGTTTTCGAATTCTTCTTGTTTTCGTCTCAACTCTTCTTCTGCCTTTCTCTGTTCCTCCATTTTTCTTCTCTCGACTTCTTGACACCTCAGTTGTTCTTCTTGAAGCCTCGATTGTTCTGCCCGTCGTTGTTGTTCCTCTTTCGTTACGTCTTTCCGTTTTTTCATCTCCTTGTGACGCTTATTCTCTTCCTGCTGTCTCATTTCTTCTCTCAACTTGGCTTCTTCTTCTTCTCTCCGTTTTGTCTCTCTAATGATTTCCTCTTGTTTCTTCAACCTCTCTCTCAACAACTCCGCTTCCTTTCTCTGTGCTTCTTCTTCAAGCCTCAACCTTTCTAATTTCTCTTCTTGGATCCTCACCTCTTCCAATCTCCTCATCTCTTCAAGTTTAGCCTGCTCTTCCAATCTCTTCATTTCCTCCAACATTTGCAATTCTTCTCTTCTCCTTCGCTCTCTTTCTTCAGCAAGCATCTTCTTTTCGGCTTCAATTCTTTCCCACTCTAACTGAGTTGAAGCATAATTGATCACTTGATTTGATTGGCACATCTGATCAAAGTTCTGTTTCATTGACAAATTGTGTGCCAAAGTAGAAGGTTGAGAGTGATCAGCCAGCACATCTCCTTTTCCAACAAAATTAGAATTCGGCGCCATAATTCCGGTATTCCAGATGCTTTCTGTACTTTGAGGAAGGCATCTTGGAAAGCCAACATCTACTGTGGGTTTATTCTATAAAAAAAAGGTTTTTTAAATTAATTCAAAAACTATTATATGGAATGTATTTATAACCAGATTCTAACCAATACTAAATGTTTTTCTGAAGAACTTGAAGCCAAAATTCGTGAATTCTGATTCCATGCTAGCATACCTGAACTAACATCTGTAATACGATATACAAAAATGAAAATAACAATTCCCACGAACAGAAAGAAACAAATTAAAACGTACCACTTAGTACCGGAGCATGCATGGTGCTTGCGGCGGCATAATAGTCGACGGTTGGTTCTGGTGCTACAGCCGGTGGTCGGAAGAAACTGCAAGACAAATATTATAAAAACAATTATAAAGAGATAATAATTTACAACAAATTTGAGTATAAAATATCTGCATGGTTGGCCGATGGAGAGGTATTGAAATTTATAAATAAAATGAGGTTACAGGAAAGAACAACTTGCTGTGTCAATACAAGCATGGTAAAAATAAATAACTGGTTGATTAGTTACACCATCTGTCTGTGAAATTAAATATTTATAACCATAACAATAGAGAATCTCATTCAATCCATTATGATGTTTCAATAATTGTGTTAAAACTTAAAAATTTAAATAAAATATCTGACGCCACAAACTTACAAAAGGTGCAAGAATATGTACCATTTTAGCACAACTTCAATTCTAAAATACACATGTTTTCAGAATCTTTGTTGTTAATAGTATTAATGGGTTACGTTGGGCTGGTGGTTGGGGTTGGGTCAAGAATTTTTCTCTTGCACTCAAAACGAATCCAGACACCCCTGAGACAACAAACATGTATACATACAAACAAACAAAAACACATACAAATAAAACCAATTCCCAAACATTGATAGCAAAAAACACCCATGCATTCATTCACCTCATAAGCGACTCATTCTTTTGCATCACCGGTTGTTGTGAGTGTCTATTTGCGGCTTCTTGATGGATGTTACCCATTTGATGAACCAGTGAATTATTCAGCACAGACTGAGGTGTCCTTGGAGATAAAATGGCCTCCGTTGGCACCACGTGCTAAAAAAAGTTCAAGATACAAATAACGCATTAATTTACAATTTAGCAATAACTTGAAACTCGTCAAATCCCCATAACCACACCTGTAAATTTATCTGCTGTTGAATTAATGCAGGTGGTTGAACAGAAGAAAACGGTATGTGTCCCACCTTTGCTGCAAAGGCACCTTGAAAACATAAATGAAACTAAAAATATATCAACAGGTAAGAAAACATAAATTCATAAATAAAATAATACAAAAAAAAATTTCTTAACACCATAAACACTGTAAATATCATAGAACATCTTTTCATTGGACAAAAGAACAAACAAATTCTAAATACAGCCATCAAATGGATCATAATAGATGATTTTCAAGTTTTAAATACAATGTAATGGAACAACCTAATGTTATAAATTCTCCTTCTTCTCCAGCCCTTAACAAAAGTGACATTTCAAAGTAGCCGTTAGAAAACCAGTCGTGCATCTCTCCGTCGCAGAAAGGACCTGTTTGGCATTTTTAAGAATTTAATTTCAACAAAAAGGACATGGGTGGGATTTAAAAAATTTAATTTCAACAAAAACTCATAATGGCACTTTCACTTAAGAATTTAAAAAATAGAATTTAATCAACAAAACACATTGGCACGTCAGTTTACGACTAAAACACAACACTTCAGTTAAAAACAAAATACACACATTGGGGCTTCATAATGCTTTGCCTATAAACATACAATCTGAAGCGCTACCGTTAAAAAAAATTTGAAACATTAAAACTCTGCTGTAATGTACTTAATGAAACTTAGAAGAACCATGAGTGTCTCACACAGAATAATAAATAGTATAGTATTATCTACCAATAAACTCTTATTGTGCCAATTCCCATTTAATCTCAGCCATTAAGCTGGTATTTATTCATTAACACAGAGAAGAATGAAGGACTAAATCTACCTATAAAAATGATGCTGTCTCAAGGTTAGAACCAACTACAAGTAGGTCTAAGGTTTAAGAATAAAAAAATGTATGTTAATATTTTATTAACATATCCCACCTTGAATGATTCCTTGAGGGTCCTTGTAGTACCAGCAGTTTTTCACATAATTGAAAACTTGCTTGTTGACTTGCGGTGAGAATATTTTTAAAAAATTAGATTCTTCAGCAGGTCTCGACACCTGCTGAGATGTGCTCATTGAACTAACGTTGGCATTGTTTCCTAGCAGCTGATCATTCTTCTCAATGACTTGTTCAATTTTGAGGTTCAATGGCTCGTCTGTCTCTTGTTTATTTTTTATGTCAACGTCGGGAATTTTCTTCGGAGTTGTCGCTGAAACAACAGGATTTAAAGCAGACGTTGCCACAGCAGCAGCAGAAGAAGAAGATATTATAGGAGGATCTGTTACTTGAGGTAGAATAGTACTAGAAAGCCTGCTACTCCCATCCTCAAGACTTACTGACCTCTGTACTATGGAAATACTTTCTCGAGTTGCATTGTTAGATGTGGAATGAGATTTTTCAGCTGGCTTTACGTGGTCTTTTAGCCCACGATTGTTACCCAAAGGCGATCTCGGTGCAGTGGATTCAGGCTCGGTTTTAGAACCTTTATGAGAGGATTGATCTGAAATTTCAGGACGCCTCTCCCCAGAATGCTGCAAAACAAAAGCCACATAAGTTATGGAAGAGAATAAATCATATACACAGCTGCAGAAAAATATAATGAACCTTGGATGTTAAGTAAGCACCACTTGAATCAAAACAACCTTCCGATCCCAAGTCTTCATCTGCAGTGCTCCATTCTGGTACCGTTTCTATGATTGAATTTTTTGATAAAAATTTTTCATCATTAGATTCACCTATAATTTAAATATTAAAATCATCTTGTTGAATTAAAAAAATAAAAAACAAAATTACTACTATGTCTGTGTTCCTCCTCTTCGTAGAGACTTTTCGACCTTTTCAAATCGACGGGTTTATAATCTCGAGATGGAGTCCCCTTAAAGAAACCGCTTTCTTCTTGTCTTCCTTCAATTCTTGGCTCTCTCCAGTTTCTTGGACCTTTTATATTCAAAGAACCATTTTATTTATTTATATTCAAAGAACCCTTTTATTTATTTATATTCAAAGAACCATTTTATTTATTTTTATATTCAAAGAACCATTTTATTTATTTTTTTATTTAAAGAACCATTTCCATTTATTTTTATATTCAAAGAACAAATTTATTTTTGAACAGTACAAAAAACAAGTAGAGATGTTCACAATTTCATGACTACTATAATGGTATAACTCTGAAAAACAAGAAAAAACCTTTTT
This sequence comes from Erpobdella octoculata, assembly GCA_963978895.1. Lineage (NCBI taxonomy): Eukaryota > Metazoa > Annelida > Clitellata > Hirudinida > Erpobdellidae > Erpobdella > Erpobdella octoculata. The sequence goes on from OZ022240.1 coordinate 30,640,891, forward strand.
AATAATTAATAACAGCACTTACCCCACTTATCTCGATTAGACCTGCCATAATCGGGACTTTCAAAGTCGTTCTGGTGACCCCGCGTCCTCCAGCTGTCGTATGACGGTTTGCTGAACGGGGTGTGATGACTCGTTGATGAAAGAAAATCACCTCTGTGAGGACTTGTGAGGCCATCTTCAAACCCTTGCCCTGAATAGTCGTAACTTCTTGATGACCTAACAAAAAAATAATAAATATTTATAATCTGAGAATAAATAAAATCACATATTGTCTTTAGCTGTCAAAAAAAATGCATAGTTAGTCCAGAGGTATTATATAACCCACCATGTTGTGGTTTGAAATAAAGAATTAATAGAAAAAAAATATAAAATTATAGCACCTGTCGTCCCACGGTTCTCTTCCTCTTAATCTTCCATCGTCATCTCTACCCCGACCTTATGAGAAACACAAACATAACCGTTTACATTTATAAATTACAGACAATCTTACATATTTAACCGGAGACTTTACCTCTTCCTCTGCCCCTCTCTATATATTCCCCTCTTCCACTTCCCCGTATCGGCCCTCCACCTCTTTGGAAAGATTTAGAACTATTCACATTCTGGAAAAATAAGACCTAAAGAAAAAAGCATAAAAATTGTATCTTTCTCAAATTCAAACAAAATAATATTCAGAAGATGAAACCTCACCTGCTCTTCATCGGCCATCGGTAACAAAGACACCGGGGTCATAGATTCATTGACAAATATAGAATGTTCCCTCAGGTCATCAGGAGCTACGTCCGAAGGATCAAACAACGCCAGCATTTCTTCTCTTCCGTAACGATGTTCGGCAAGTTGGTACTTCATAAAACTTGAATTTTTGGCACCATTACCACCAAGCTTTAAGAGATTATCACGCTCTTTTAACAAACTGGAATTGCTTCCCATTCCCATAAATAATCTGTCCCCTCCGAGAAGAGGTCCGTTGTTGGAATCATTTTGCTGCCTGGCTTGAAGCCTGTTACGAAGATGTTCATCATTAATTGCTTAATATGTGCCAATTATTGTCTGTCGCTTACCATTGAGGAACGAATTTTGTTTCTGATTCCATTTTCTTTCTGAAAATCAAAAAAGGCATATAAAACCAAATGAACATCTGATCTATTTTTATTTTGTCTGCTAATTAGCATTCACAAATTCAAAAAAAATCGCATAATAATAAATGAAAATAAAATAATTTTTGATGCTACTTTTTAGCCTCACTTTCTTAAAATAATTTTACCCATGTCTTGCAGCTGATTTCACACAGCAACATAAGTAAATCAATTCTTAATATACAAGATTTCTTTTCAGGAAGCTTAACAGCTGATTAAATAAAGAAAAACTATTTTCCTACTTAATCTGCCACAATAAAAAACATTCTTAGAGTAGAAAATATACTCTTTTTTAAAAGATTTATAAGTCATAGTAATGTAGTATACATTGACTCACTCACTAATACAGGCCTGCTGTACCTGCAACCCTTCTATTTATAAATAGAGCTTTGTGACTGAATAACAAGTACACAAAAAAGGTGAAGTAGGTACAAGTACACAAGCAACTGTACTGAATATAGTACAGTTACTATACTACTTTTTCATACACTACACTGCACATCATTACAGTACAGAGATTGAATTAGAGAAAAAAAATCCGATGTCACCCTATGGCTAATAACATAACATCCCCGAGCTTCAAAAACTTCAGATTATAACAAAGTAATTTCTATGAATCGGATAACGTAAAAATTGTAATGCATGTTTGTCATATCTGGAGCAATAATCTTGAATAAGACTAATTTAAGATAAAATCTAACTTTCAATCTAAACATACTAGATTTAAATAAAACCTGCCATATACAAATGGATTTTAATTTTTAAGGACTATAACAATATCTCAATAAATAATAAATAAAACAAGATAAGACAATGCATTCCCCCGATACATTGGAGCCATTAGAATTGAATAAACTTTAAGAATGTTCTAAATTGAATAATTTTTCACAAAACAAATGTTCCTTTGGTGGCTAATGAAATAATTTGGATTGATCCCCCAATTATCGCCTATGCTGACCAATCATATGCGCCTGTCACGCTATTTTCCAGTGGCCAAAAGGCGAAATAAAATGGTTAAGAACATGACACCTATCCCTCAAACCGATTGGTTCTTACTTTAATTTTAGTCAAAAAGTATGCCAGAGATATGACGGTGATCGCTGAGAAACTGCTTGACGACAACAGAGACCCTCTCCAATATGGTGAAGTTTGGGGATGTACACGAGCCATAGACATTTTAGTTGTATGTTTTTTTATCACGCAACCTCCATAAATGAAAAATATTTTTAGCCCCAATATAATTTATTGTTAAAATACGGTTAGGCAAAGAGCAATCATCAAAATAAACACAACACAAAACGTTTTACATTATATTTTCAATAACTTTTTTAACCAAATAGACAGAAATGAAGAGTTACGACGCATTTTTACAACGATCTTTCATAAAATTATTTTAAGCCAATAAGGTATAAACACTAGTCTCCAACTCCGCCTTGCTTTTGCAAGCCAGTCCCAAGCCTGGAGAAAGGAGGAGGGAAAAGTTAAAAAGATCAAATTATGATCCACGACTGAAGTACTTAGGTGCTTCTGACACAGCCGTTTCAGTCTTAAAACACTTGGTGTAAAGGACTATAAACTATAATATAAAAAAAAACACTAGTCTCCACCGCTAAACATCACCAGTGGGCCCATTGATATTCTTAACATTTTTTACTGACTGATTTAAGCTTAGTGCACAAAATGATTGACAGCCTATGAAATTTGAGACTTCTTTTAAAGACAATTTATTGCGAATCTGGTAACAACTCATAGATCCAATCAACTAAATCTCTAACTACTTCTCTACTGAGTTGATGGTAAAGTTCTGGAAAAGCTTTAAAACATGTTTCAATTCCCAGAGACGAAAGTTCGTTATCTGTCGATTTTGCCCAATCCAAAAGAACAAGAGAATCTTTTTCCCCGTGCACTTGAAATAGAGGAGGAAATTTCTTTGTTTTCAAGTTCTTTTTAATTGTCTGCAAAATTAAAATGTAAATTTTGGAACTCAAAAAATCCCAATAAAAAATTACAAGATAAAAATTTTTTTGAAGAGCAAAAAGTCTAGGGAGCAGCAAGATTGATGAATGCTCAATTATTAAAAAAAAAACAATTTTCGATTACGGCTATGCAAAAATGCCCAAAAAATTGATGTAGTATGTTTCTACAAGCAAACCAATAGCCTAGAATTATGAGGGGGGATGAGCATGCGTATCTGGGCTTGCAAAGTTCAAGTGTTTGCAAAGGGATTTCTGGAATTTTCCTAAAATTATTTGTCATTTTGTAAACATTAATTTTTGCATGAAAACTATACTTTTTAGACATGTCATGTTAACTCAAAACCTTCAAATGTGAGGCAAAATATTTAAATTTAATATGTGACAAAACAGTAATCAGATTAAATTGATTTGTGACAGGAAATAATTTAGTATTTCTTACCAACTAATATTTAAGTCATGAAACACCTGGTATACTCACCAGAGAACTATAAGCTATTAATTAAAAAACAAACAACAATTGACCAGCATTCAAATATCATTTGTTTGAACCTGTAGCTGCTGTAGCACATAACAAGGTCACTGTTACATGGAGTTGACAAGTCCCAAAAATAAAAAAGAACACTAGGTCAACATTTACTTTTCCTACTCTCCTATCTATTAATTCTTTTCTGGTTGATCCATCGCATATTTTAAACTCACTCTTCAAAACAAATTCTTCTTTTACTCAGCCAATCTCATCAGTTACTAAATCTTGTAGAATAAAACTACTTCCAGACTCGTCATATAATTTTGAAGTTGGCCCACCTTGACTTTAGTAGGTAGTCACTACTGCTTAATCCCGGTCATTAGCTATTTTCAGGAAAAAGTTGAAAAACCTAAAAGAAAATTTATCAATCTTATTAAGCATTTTTTTCTAAACACTCCTTTTCTTTCTGTAGTTTATACTTATGAAACCATCCTTATTCTCTTGTAACAACTTTAGTGTCACGAACTTCTTTCCAGTGAGACATGAAAAAACATCTGCATTGTTGAACGATGGCATTTTATAATTAATTGATCGACATATGAAAAGTCCACCAAATGTCACAAATAGATAACCATTAATACACTGTACTCCATTTATAACTATATCACTTATAGCAAATTCTGCTTATAACAAAATTGATTCTAGCAAAGTTCCATCTTATAGAACACAGATTTTGCTATAACTGACTTTGTTATAAGTACAGTGTATACTTATTTGTTCAATGATAGAAAGAATATTAAAGAAGACAAAAACATAATAAAAAATCCATTTAACACCTAACCTCATAAACAGCTGAGTTTTCATTCAGAAATGCAGATAAGGCAAACACTCCTGCAATGTCACTACAGAACCTATATCCACAGTGAAATGAAAGTGCACCTCCCATGGAGAAACCACCTGAATTAGATATCAAGGATTTTTTTTAAACTTAATTTCAAACATGCAAATCATGAAATTCAAGATATTAAAAAACCCCTGAGGGTTTTTCCTATATGGTTTTATCTTGTTTTCTCCTAATACAAACTATTTTACAACCTGTTCTTAAAATTTGAAAAAATTTAAGTAAAATGCTAAAAAATAGAAAAGTAAAATTATAAGAAATTCTTTTTAAACAGCGCATATATATAAACGCACTAAAAACTCAACAATAATATTTCAGTGCACTAAATAGAATTTTTCGAACTAAACTTTTTTGCCTCGTTCGGAAGATAAAAGCGTTGTAACTTATACGATAGAAACGATATAACAGGCGCTACTCAAATATATATATAGACTTGCAACAATTATAATCTGTAATCAGTTTATGTTTATATATTCGAGCGAAACAAAAAAGTTTGGCTCAAAAAATTGTTTTGGTACACCTAGAGGCTATTTTTAGTTTTTACTACATTTATACATAAGCGTTGTTTAAAAAAAAATTATTTTTCTATTTTTCAGTTTTTTTCTTAATCTTTTTTTAAATCTGAAAATGGAATGATATATTGTCACCGATATACACCTGCATGCAACAAATTAACTTCTTGCAACCATTAGAAGTGCCTCAAAAAAGCATTAGAAAATTCCATGAAACAATAAACAACAAACAGTGCAAGCTAATATAAGCGCTGTAAAAGACATTGTTGATATATATCACAGACAACCAGTTCCAATATGGAAAGCCCAAAAAACACTGAACATCAGGGACTATTTAGTTTCAAAAATAATTTTAGTTTCAGTTTCCTTTTGGATCGAAAATTATTATTACAGTTCCAATTTTAGTTTCGAATTTTCAATAATTATATTTTTCGTTGCGATTTTCGTTAATAATTATTAATAATTTCAGTTTTAGTTTTGAAACTTATTTATTTCTACCAAAAAAAGCCTTAAATTTCAACCGTTATATTCTCAATTCAATTTAAAAGTTTGCAAGCTTTTTTAACTATATTTTTATAGTAAAAAATAAACAATTTTTCACTTCAAAATTTTTTTATTCAACTTCAAAAAAACCCGCATTTCCAAGTTTTTCTATAATCTATTCCTCTGGCCTCCTATCATTAAACCACGCATGGAAACATTTTTTTTCCACATATGCATATGCTTGTGAGGCAGGTGCTGCAAGAAGGTCCAAAGCAAATGATAAAAGAAGTGGATACGAAAACTGTCGAGGACCAAAATTCTATTGCATCTTTGTCAACACTCGATAGACAAACTTCTTCTATATACTGAGACAGCTGCGTCATTTATTCAGCTAGATGTGCTGAATCACTCTGTTTCCTAATTTTCTTCGACAAGCTTACACAAATACTCAACATTTCTCACCAAATAATGACAAACGACAAAACAAAAGTGAACGCGACGAAACAACGTTACCTACGTCAGAACTCGAAAAAAAGACAAAACTAGCTCAGATATGAAAGCATGTAAAAAACACCATAGAGGCCAAATTTTATCAGTTGAAATAATTTTCGTTTTAAATAAATTTTTGTTTCTATTTCGGTTTCGTTTTAAACAAATAATTTTCGTTTCTATTACCGTTTTGGCAATCAATTTTAGTTTTCATTTCGGTTACCGTTAACAAGAACCAACAAATATCGTTTTAATTTCTATTACCATTAACGAAATAATCCCTGCTGAACATGTGCGATTTACATAAAAAAAACCCAACGGGAGTACTTCGGCGAAAATTCATTGATTGCTATTTACTAATTTGAATCTACTGATGAAGTATTTGTTGGAAACTGTATTTAATCTTTAAAATAATCTATAAAAAAAATGCAATAACCTATGATAATCCTATTGCTTGGTATTCCTGATGCTATCTCCTTTTGAACTAGTTGTTTAATACTTTCACACATTGGATCTATGGATGTCAAGTCCTCAGCGCAAAAAGGAGATACCTGCAACCTGTTGAACCACACTGTTGATACGCTCTTAGTAGGGGTATAAAGCCTAGAAGAAAAAAACATAATTGAATAAGATTTAACAACATTAGACTGAAAAAATGGCATCAAGCTTCATATATGTGTAATTATCATGTCAGATTTATGAAATATTTTCAATAACCATACTTAAAAACTGGAGTTTTCAGATATTTCAAGTCAAAAACCAAGTAACCTAGCAGGAGCAGATGGAAACAAAAGTTTGATATGCGGAAAAGCAAAATCATCATCAAGGACCGCATCAAGCCATTCTTTTATACCTTCTCCCGTGTCACCTGATCCATGAAGGAAAATAATGGAAGCCGTTTGCTTCTTTAAAGAAGGAACCGTCAACATTCTCAATTGACTTGATAACATAGCTGCTGGTATAAATCGTTCTGAAATTAAAAAAAAAATATCTTGGTTTTATTTTTGCAAATGAAATAAGTTTACAATTTAATAAAAAAAATTATCAATTTTTTTTCTTTCCGAACATTGAGATGTGATGTGTTCATTATTAAGAGGTTGGTGTTATTGACGGTATGTGCACCGGCAATAAAAATAATAGCTATTGACAGTGAGCATCCTAGCACTGTCAATAACCTTCACATTCTTTTATCATTTGTAGATTTTATAGTCAGTACTATTGACAGTGCGCTTGCTGTCATAGCACAAGAGGCTATATATTGACAGTGCTTCACCACTCAGTGTCAATACCAAAAATGGTTATTGATAGTGCACTCACTGTTCACATCAGAGATGTCCACAGATCGAGTTAACCTGCATGGCTGTCGGTAATTTTGAGGAACACAAATTCCCCCTCCGCATGGAACTTCTTCACCGGAATATTTTTTTATCCTGGTAACAAATGGCTATTGAAAGTGCTATGTCACTCACTGCCAATAGCCTTTCTTGTGATTTTATAAAGCGCACACTGTCAATAGATTGTATGTTATCAAAATGAGTATGCCAGCCAAACTACTGCAAAAACAAAAAAGATTTTTTTGTACCAATAGTCAACATTTCTTACTCAACAACAACTAAATAGGCTTGTCCCTGTATATCCCCAAGCTCCAAGTGATCATTTACTTTTGACTTTTTGACAGGCAGATTTGGATTTATTTATTCACAATAATTCCCATACATTATGATGCTACTAATCACAGAACATAAAATACGATTTTTTTCACTTTGTATTTTATATACTAAAAATTAATATATATATTTTTTTAAAATCACTAAAATATAAATTTTCAACTGATCCATTACAATTACAATAAACTTTTATAAAATAAAAAACACAAGTCTATATATTTATATATTCCAAGTAATAGCTTGTGTGGATTACTTCCACTTCCAAAATGTATCCAGAATTCCAGAAGCAATCAAAACCGACGGGAAGATTTTTAGTTAATATGAAGAATTTAAAATTCATTCACTTTTCATTTAAGATGAAAAGTGAATGAATTAATAGTTAATAGCCTATCCATTGGTTGCGTTTGCAATGTTATGTTTTTTGTGTTCATAATAGTAAAAAAAAATCAGTAATCGGCCGATATTTATGAAGCCGATAATCGGCCAGTACCTCGGTCTTCAACATAATAACCATATAAAAATAGAATAATTCTATTCTATATACATGATATTAGCCAATATTCAATAACTATATAATTTGTTAGCTAATTAATTTGTAACAGAGTCGCTGTAACCTGAACGTTTTTAAATAGTTAATAGCGTTCAACTCACTCATGTCGCTGCTTTCCTATTATAGGTACCTATAATAGACAGCCAGACTATCCAGATTGCGCGGAAGAACGTTTATAATAGTTATGTTCGATTTGACGATCTTTAATAAGCTGCGCTTTAGTACAAGCAAAATAATAATAATAATTGAGGATCCAATACAAATACAGCCCCATGTAGAGCTTACAGATTAAAGTCCTCACCGACGAGCCTAACCAAATTTTTTAAAAGGTAATAAACCCACTTTTCGTCATACGATTGGGCTGAAACTAGAAGCACAAACTCGCTCGGACGTCAATGCATTTCATTAAATTGTGGTAATTTCTAAATGATTTTCTTCCATCCCCCAAAAATCGTTTTAATAACTCTGACAGATTCTCTTGTCAGTACCTACCTAATTAAGGCTGGCAAAATGAGATTCAAAGGCACAAGCAAATGAACAAAAATGAAGCCACACGTCGTTCAGTTCTACTTCAACTTTAATCCATATGCATGAAAATATAGGATATGTAAGTTGGATTTCTTATTTTTTCTTTACATCTTTTTCCTTATTTTCCCCTGCTTTTGGCGTAAAAGCTGCACCCGCTTGGATAGGGATAGAAGCCCCTGTCTATGCCTATAGGACTATAGGTAGGTATATACCATGAAATGGGTACAGCTGTACAGACCAGTATACAGACCAAATAAAAACTGCAAAAAATGTCGAGCCATTTGGTGAGAGAATCGGGCCCGTCGTTTGTGTTTGACTTTTCAGGTTTAACTTGCCCAAAATATTAATTTATAAATATGTTTTAACTATTACTTTTGTACTCATTCAGATTTAGTCTAAAAACTTTTTTAAATTTAATCTTTCATAGCTACGTTCATCACAACAATCATGTCGGTTGTGATGATTGGCTTTTGTTTTTATTAATTTATCGGCACTTCATTTAGGGAATACAATTTAAGTAATTCTTTAGTATTTTAGTAATTTTTTAATTACTTAACGAAGGAGCTTGTTGTAGCTTACTTAAAATTTTCATTGGCTTGAACCACACGAGACGTATGTCAATCTTTTTTTTATGGCTGAGTGTTTTATGTGTGTGTCGTCTGGTAAAATCGTAAATTTAGTTTGGTCGGTCCTACTAACTATGCGCGCACTGTATATTAACGGTCATTAGTGATATTGACAGTGCGCTCCGAAAAAAGTCAGTTCTCTGTCAGTCTTTATTTTTTGTACCAAACAATAACAGGTAACGCAAATAAATAACATATAAAATATAACGATTATAACGAAACCGAAAATGTTAAGATTACCTTTGTAACTGATTTTTCACTCCCACTGATCAATGATTAACCAGCTTCATAACATTATTTTTGTGGCTAAATAAATGAAAATGCAAGCACTAGTCACTAGTGACTAATCTAGTAAAGTTACAAACCGTTTTATGGGGAAGCAATTAATGGTAATCTCTTATCAGGTTATAAGTTAGACTAGTTTCACTAGTTGTTAGGCTAATGTGTTGTGGATCTCCAAAGTACATAGAAAAAAGTTTCATGCCAAGGGGTTGTTCCATATGTTTTTGGAGCAACATTAAAAAAGGAATATAATGGCATAAACAAATTTAATATTGCAGAAAAATATGGCTGAAAAACTGTCATAAATTTTTGTCTTATTCATCTAGAATCTAAATATATCGATACGATTTTTCACTCTCTTTTGGATTGCTATAAGTCTTATTAACCATCTGTCTTTGAAAAAAATAGCTTATTTACGTTTTTTTATAATGTTCTGACAAACATTTGTTAGATTAATAAAATTACAATTTCAGTTTGAATTTTTATTATTTAAAAAAAATAATTTTATAAAAGACAAATTTTATAAAGATAAAAAAGTGTGATAATAATAATAATAATAGTAGTTTATCAGCTGGTCATTGACTTCAAGGCCGATGCGATTAAGGTGGCTGGCAGCTGTTATATTCAAAACTTTGTTGGTCCCCTCTCAGTAAAAGTGTAAAAGTTGACCTCGGGTGAATGAAAGAATTACGTGATTGAGACAAGTAAACATTGTCTTTCAAGGGAATCCTGAAATGTATTTCTTACTAAAACTGGGAAGTGTATCACAGTGTGAAAAGACGATCACTGTATTGCAATCGTTATTTGATATTTGTTAATTTTTCTGTTGCTCTATTTTATAAATTTTAAAAAAAAATAATGACAATTTCAGAACACACCGCAAACATGACTTGTACAGATAGAACAGGAGATTTTAAATTAGCGATAAGATCCTTACAGCCTCAACAGGTAATACAATAAAAAATCATTTTCAAAAGAATGAAGTCTTGGACCATAATTCAAATAAGTTATAAACAAGATAACAAGTTTCATGATAACAGTCATTATAATTTATAATGTTTTTTTATTAATTTCATAATAGTTCTATTAAATCTTATAATGTTATAATGCATAAAATTTTATTTTATCAAAGGCAAATGGGGTTGTCACTTCAAAACAAGACATTAAATCTCTCATCAGTCACAGAAGTGAATTTATGCCTGTTGCCAAGTAATTCTTGTTTATTTTAAACTTTATGGATAGCTAACTTTTGAATAGCATATTGTTTCTGAAAGTTGGTGTTTTGCTATATTATAGTGTTTACAAACTTATTCTGTTGTCATTATGTGTTTTTCAGAATGAAACTATTTTTTGCATAATAATTAGTAAAGAAATTTTATTTTATATTTCCAAACTCGTGTGAAAGATGTGATTATAATTTTATAGACAGGTAAGCAAAGATCTTGCTAATACTTTTGTGAAGTTAGAGAAGTTAACGTTACGTGAGTTGTTTTTTTTTATATAAATTAAATTAAATATTTCACGGTACCGAAAGTTTTAATTGTAATAGAAACTGAATTTATTTTATTTCTTTTTAAAAGTTTTTTATATGTATTTGGTTTGCCTTTAGATATACATTTTACCTTTAAATAATTAAACAAACTTCTCAACAGTTGCCCAAAAAAAGTCATTGTTTGATGACAAGACAGACGAAATTCAGAAGCTGACCGTGGTTATTAAGAATGACATTCAATCGCTTACTAAAACAATTACACAGTTACAGCAGGTCTGTATTAATTTCATTTTGTATTAATTTTTCACAATTGTTATTTCTTCTTTTAATCGGGGATATTTGCACATTTTCGTGTGTCTTTTTAAATGTAATTATTGAAAAATGTAGGCCATCAAATGCTAATAAAGTTCGTTTATTTTTTCCAGTTAAGCAACAAGCAGAGAAGTTTTAATGGCGTTAATAAACAATCTCACACCACTTCAGTTGTTCAAACTCTTCAAGTTGGTTTCACAGTTTTTAATATTTTAAATAAAGACTTGCTTATATGTTTCGTTTTGATCCAAAAAAAAATTACAGTTATTTTTTCCACGGAATGCAAGATCACGGGTTCACTGTCTTCTTTTTAATTTTAGTTTTATAATATTCTGCCATGTTGTCGTCACTTAATAATAAATCTTTGATGTAGAACTGGCCATCCATCATATTTGTTAATGATATTACAATGTTCTTTATTATTTTGTTTTTAGTCTCACTTGGCGAAGATGTCAGGGGAGTTTAAATGTGTCCTTGAAACAAGAACAAAGGTTTTTTGTTTATCTTTTTTTTTTTTAAAGAATAGCGATTGTAGGGTGTAGCAATTATAGACTTTTTATGCTTTTAAAAATCATGAAATATTTTGGTTATTTTGATAAATAAATGGCTATCATGTTAATTACGGAATCAATATGTGGTGTTTTAATTTATTTATATTAATACTTCTTTGAAAGCATTGTGTTTTATAATTTTCCGAACTTTATTTAGAACATGAAGAACCAGAAATTAAGGAAAGATCAATTTTCGGCCTCTTCCGATGTTTCTGCAAGTCTTCCTGTGTCTGCCACGACTGGGAGAAGTCAGCTGATTATTTAATTGTGGTTTATATAAATATCAAATATATAAATGGATATTCTAATATTCTGGCAGTTTCTCAGGTTTTGTTAATAACAATAAAAGTTTTCCAAAAAAAATTATTTGTAGAAATCTTTAAGGAGTTTTCGTTAATTTTTATTTTCCTTTCTTTCACTAGTGGGCTCTATCTTATTACAAGACGAACTACACAGTCACAAAGGACTGCACACTGCCATAGACATGGAGGATGGCGGCCATCATCAGGTACAGCAGCAACAACAACTCAACATTGTGCAACAACAGGTGCATACATTATTTATTTATTTATTTATTTGTTTGTTTGTTTGTTTGTTTGTTTGTTTGTTTGTTTATTCTATTAATAATGGCATTAGTTTTTAGAATATATAAGATCTGGTTCATCGGTGTTATCTAAAAAGGTTGTATTTATCATCTTAATGAACACAAATGAATGTTGGTATGTGCAGTATGTTTGTTGTAAATGTACACCATATGAGAAATTAGATATCTGAGTTAGGCTAACTGTTATGTATATGAATGCTATGATTCAGGGATATGCTAGAGTTCATCATCATTTATTAGTGCATTTTCTGAAACTTGTTTCTAAAAAGGCAGTTCAATAAAACACTTTGGCAGGCTGGTGAGGAAAATAAATTCAAAAGTAGTCAACATAGAGATTTCAGGTTTATTGCATTAGATTTGTGCTAAAAAGTTATTCCGGAAGCGATTTTTTATATTTTTCTCAGCTGTTATTATTTGTTCCTTAGGTATGAAACAAATATTTGCCTCTCAGCTACTGTTTAACACGAATAATTATAAATTTAAAATATTGGTAATATTGATGAATTAAATTATAATACTGACATAATAAAAATTAAAAGCCGACAATTAATATTTAAAAAAGACATTTGACATTTATTTTGCATTTAACCCAATGTTAACAATGTACGGAAGTGCCAAGAAATATTTTTTTTAAATACATTTGTTTTTAATTGTAAAATTTAAATTGTGAAACTGACTAATTTATTTTTAAATCCTAAGCATTTATACGTTTATAAAATAAGCTAAATTTTTTAAAAGTAAAAAATGCGCTGAAGTCCTTTTGATATAAAATGAAAACTTGTAGTTTTTTTTATAAACGTTGCTTTTCCATGCTATGCTAGGGCTGGATTTTTTCTCATGTTAAGTCTTTCCACAAGTTATCAAAGCACACTGCCTCTTTAGATCAAGCACATCCATATCTTGTTTAACACATTTCTACCAAGTTCTCTAATTTCTACCCTTCACAATTTTATTCCTCCAGCATCCACTCCTCTACGTGCCAAAACTTAATCAGACGCATTTTTAACCACCTCAGTCTGCCATGCTTTACCACATTAACCACACAAGGAACATCTAGAAGATTGTACAAATCCACGCTATGTACACGATCATTCAATGACACACCAAACATCTATCTAACCATAATATATGCCCAGCCCTTTCTAAGCTTCGTAGATTCTCAGCCTTCATTAACCATGTTTCTGTGCCATAAAAAAAACAATTTGGACATGAACTCTATACACATATTCTTTCACGTGAAACAACGCACCACGGGTAGTCAAGATAGAATTTATGGTTAGCCCAGGCAGACTCTAGGTCTGTCTGCTTCTTCTACACCTCCTCATGCACTTATTGTATCGCCCAAGTAACAGAACTTGGTCACACACTCCCCCTTTATACCCAACATCTCTTTCTGAGCAGAACCACCAGCCACGCCTCTCTTATGATGGAAGCCAACAATATGCTAGAATTAAGTCTGAAATATTAAGTTTTAGTTTTTTAATGTATGTTTTGTTTTATCTGAGAACCAAATAATTTAAACATTAATATTTAATAATGATACTTATTATATAAATTAAAATTAATAATATTAACACACAACCAGGACGAGTATGTACAAAGCAGAGCAGAAACAATGGTCAACATCGAGCAGACCATTGTTGAACTGGGTACCATTTTTCAACAGCTGGCTCATATGGTTAAGGAGCAGGATGAGATTGTTCATCGGTAGTTTTATTAATTTAATTAATTTCTTCTGCCTAATTGTTCTATTGTGTTTCTATTTCACGTAATTGATGCTAATGGAAGTTCTTTGAAGAAAAAATGTCTGTTCATTTTAATATGCAGCTTAAATATTCATCTTAGTTCAAAAATTACATTGTTGAATGCAATACATTATGCTGTGGAAATGAATGAATGTCATAAAAGATTACAATCGGGATGACGATTTTAATGAACATTCCAGAATCGATTCCAACGTCGAAGAATCCAGTTTGAACATCGAGGCGGCTCACACGGAACTGGTGAAGTATTTCCAATCGATTACTTCCAATAGGTGGCTCATGTTGAAAGTGTTTGCCATTCTCATCATCTTCTTCATCATTTTCATCATCTTTATTGCCTGATTCACGAATTTTCTTTATTTTTGGTTTTATTGGAAGTTTTTTTTTGTGGTAAAGATAATGACAAATCGGTGTTGAAACACTCGATCCAGAGGTTCCACACTGTCCAGGAACTAATGAAGGATGTGTTATATTGTCATTCACTTGCATATTGTACAAATACTGCTACAAATTAATTTCTTGATATGCCCAGGTACTACTACTTCTACTACTATTACTACTGCTACTACTACTACTACTACTACTACTACTACTACTACTACTACTACTACTACTACTACTACTACTACATTTTGTTTTCAAATTTATTAATTAACTTTATTACTACTGATTTACTTTCATTCACGATTTTAAAATGGAACAGTACAGATCGTTAATCATCCATGTTCTTGTTAGTTTTTTATAGCATTTTGGGAAAAAACCTTTCAGGTTCTCATCATTTCATGCGATCTATCTATCTTATTGAATTGTGTGGGATGATGGTAAATATCTGCAAATTGTACATATGTTTCAAAACTGTTGAGACACGCCTTCTTCGATATGATTCGTCAGATATGTTTATTATTATGATCTATTATTATTGGCTGCTTATGTTATTTTTTATTTCAAGTAAGGCAAACCTGCAGTGGTTAGATGATCAAAACTGGTTCTGTACCAGATTCTAAATTCAATTCTTTCATAAAGTAATTTAATCAAGGGATTTTTTTATTACAGGCTTGCTGTGTATGGTTCAATTGTATATTTTGTAACTTAATTATTCAAAATACTTTATTATTTTTGGTCACTGCGCCTCCTTAATATGTGTGGTTACGCCAACAAGCAAGCAAACACGTATTATGACTTATGTTTAAACTCATAGTTTTCAAGGCATGTCTGTTTACATTCATTCCTTTTTTCTGAACAAGTTGCTTATTTTTGGTTGTTGTTTTTTAATGCATCAAATAAAGTTACATAGAATCTACTTTAATCATATTTAATTCAAGTGGTAATAAATAATGTTATAAAGAATTGTTGTGTTTGGAAAAACTTGATGAATCATCAAGTGTACGAGAGCTAATCGAGGGAGCTGAAATAATCCTTGTCCGAATGTTGCAAAAAATACAAATGGAAATGGGAGCGAGAGACAAGCATTCGAAAATCCTCTAAAATCCCGTTCAACGCCGGGTACCCCACTAGTTTATTATAATTTGGTTGTTTATGGAAATCAAATGTCTTTTTGGACGATCCTTCTTTCAGTATTGAAGTCACTCCACGTCTCCACTACTAGGACAGTTTGTGGAAATTAGATCTTTTTATATTTTTTGCGATTGTCTGATTTTGTAGTCCCATTATGTTTTCCATTTGATATAATAGAACTTTAAAGATGGTGCTAGCTGAAAAAAAAGGAAGGCGGTGTTTGGACACAGTGCTTTTAAATAAACGTCACATTTTTTTCTTGTTTTTATCTTTTGTTCTTCTCTCTTTTCTCACTCTGTCCCTTCTCTTTATCTCTTTCGCATTAAATTTTGTATAAAAAAAACTAGCATACAAAGTCTTTGTTTTAAATTGGAAGGAAAAAAGAGTAAAGCAAAAACAGATGCAGGTGGTGGCCATGGAGGGAAACGTGGTTTTTTATTTAAAAAATGATCTGAAACTCACATATTGCAAGACAAACTTCAGAAAATTTTCAGGGGGTAATACTCCCGCATATAAAGAGAGGGAGAAAAACAGAAAAATGCCCCCACCACGATTTCTAACATGAACCACCGTTCCTGCTTGGAGTGTCTTTCACACGAAGTCTGTTGTAATCTTCCCATGTAGATGTAGGTGATCTACTCGTGTGCCAAAACACTATTCGTACTTAAGGCTCTAAAGAAGCATGACTTTCCTAATAGCTCGGTCACATGCCATTTTGAGGCTACCATCATCTCAAAATTATCACACGCCCTACCTACTTGCCTCTCTGGTAAGGTTTTGCAAATGCTGAGGATCGTGCTGGTCCGAAGGTGTTCCTTCGGCGGCTTGGAAGAACAACAAACTCAGCTACTAATTCGATCCGTCACCAACATAAGCGCCAAAACTGATGACAAGCTCTTAAGACTCATCGACACTCCTTTCCACCATCTTATGCGGCCACTGTTCTCTCCCAAACGCGATGACCACTATAAGTTGACTATAATCTTTGTATGGGTGCCTAGTAGGGATGTCACGGGTACCCAACCCGAACCAGAAGTTCGGTAATACCCGGTCTTTTTTGGCTAACCGAACCCAAACCCGAATTTTTGAAAACGTGAAACCCGAACCCGAACCTGAACTTTCTAAAAATTAAAACCCGAACCCGAAATTTTGAAAATGAAAAACCCGAACCCGGTGTTTTAAAATATTAAAACCCGAACTCCGATCTTTAAAAATTTAAACACAATGCGGACTTTTCAAAACTTGGTACATCTAGGTAATGAAATCTAATATTAACAAGCTAATATAAAACTAGTAAAAATCATTTTCAGGCATTTTGTTTCACGAACAACATTCTTTCTGCAGTTTGGTTCAATCAATATATGAGTAGCGCCTATGAACAGTTGCTTAGATAGAACGCTGGTTAATGGGTAGATAAATAGCGTTTAGTTATGATATCCTAGGGCAGAAAAGTTAACTAATTTTGTTTACCACTTACCACTGGAGCGGTCTTCCTGTACGGAAAATTATTTTCCACATAAATACATATAATACCAATCCTTAAAAAGAGTTATAACACAAACAGCAATTAATCTTGTGACACGAGTTGATCTAGTGGTTTAGACGCCGGCTTGGTAATCCGTATTACCCGGGTTCGATTCCAGGTTTGGGCAATTAGTTTTCTTGAGCAAGCAGCTAACTCACATTTGCTCAGCCTTTCATTTTTAACTAGTCGATAAATGAATGTTGAGTTGTATATATTTCATGTAGCGACGCCCTAAGTTTCATGATCTTTACTTCATTACCTTTTGCAACAATATTTTAATACATTTTATAGGTTTTAATGATTGGATCTAATTTTGGACAGAAGCGTTATAACACAATTTTACTTAACTTGACTTCTCTGTAATCAAAATTTGCAATCGATTTTAAACTAACTTCACGATGAGCTAGAGACTTAAAAAGTTAAACATACCTCCGAACTGATTAACAATGCATTCTATCAAATTTTCGGATCGATTGGACAAAATTTAATTAAATAATTATTTGTGATATTTTCGTCTATGTCTATGCTAATATACTCGTTGTTTATGTAACAGAATGTGGCCTACACAATCGATTATATAAAAATTTGTTTTTATAAAACTTTGTTTTTTAATTCACTTGTTTAAGTATAATTTTGTCTATCATTTTAAACCTCAAATACAAGAATTGAGGGTGCTTAAGAACGGTTTATTTTATGTTATAGCTACATAACTCGTTTTGATAAGAACGCGACGCTCATATGTCCTAACGCTAGACCAGTTTAAGAAAAAAGCCACTTTTAAACAGATTTGAAGAAAAATATAATAAAATTATAGACAATATTGAACAACATAAGTATTTATTGTAGTACAAATATTTCACTTAATCCGTTTAGCCAATAATAAAATATATATTAGCGCTAAGATCAATCTCAGGTGCATTTCCGAAATTATGAAAATTGTATTACCCAAACTCGACCCGAACCCGAAGGTTTTTAAATTTGAAACCCGGACCCAAACCCGAAATTTTGAAAATCGAAAACCCGAACCCGGTTTTTTGAAAAATGAAAACCCGAACCCGAAAATTCAAAATTCAAGAACCCGAAAGTCCAAAAAGTACTACCCATGACATCCCTAGTGCCTAGTCATAGTCGGCAACTCTCGCTCAGGACATCACTCTCAATAATAAAGGAATCATAGCTCTTTAAAAACTCTGGAATCTTTTACTGAACGATCTTAATTTACTCATTTCCCTATTATAACATTTTCATATAGGTACTTATTATTTTATCAGTCGAGTTAATAATAATAATATTAACAGATATAATAACAGATAATATTCTCTTTACTATGTAAACAAGCTGCCCTTAAAGGGGTTTGACACGGGCAACATCATTACAGTACTTCAACGTTTCGATTGAATGCGGTCAAACTGTCTCAAAGTATCCAATTCAAATGTTGAACTCGATGAATATTTAAATGACGTACTGCATAAAAAATGAGCGAGCAAAATAGAAATATCAACCAAGATAAACAACCGCTATGAAACGGTCTGTGAAACATTACTTTATGTTTACGCTACTTTAGGTTATTATAGCATGCATCGGTTAATAATAAAATCTACCGAATAATCCACGCACAGTGCAATGCGGAAGATGCAGTCAACGACGGATGATGATGATGATGATGGGAGATGAGTTCCCCGTTACAAAAAATATTAAATCAAATATAATTTACGAAAGCTACAAACATGTAAGAAGCAGTTGTTGTAGTTGTAACATAATATAACGTGGAAGAAAGGCATTCATATATATGTATTTGTGTGTGTGTGTGTGCGTGTGTTTGTAATCGTAAACATCTCTGCTGTCGGATGAACAAATGTATGCGAATTATATAAAAAATAAACTTTATTTTGAATTTGTGGAAAAATATCCTCCACAATCTATTTTACCACTTTTTGCCCATTCATGCTTTTTAAAGTAAATAATTTAGCGCACATTTCCGATAGACTGAAAGAGATTCAAGAAGATGCCAGTTTGTTCTTTTAGGTCAAGCATGGAAACATTTGAGAATTCCATTGATAAAGCAATGAGAACCGGGTGGCGTTTCCACCTGTCTGTCGTTATATATATATATATATATATATATATATATATATATATATATATATATATATATATATATATATATATATATATATATATATATATATATATATATATATATATATATATATATATATATATATATATATATATATATATATATATATATGCATTTACACACACAAAATATGCAAACATGCAATCCCGACCCGACAGTTCATTGTGAAGTGCATAATAAATAAAATAAATAAGACCATGCAAGAGAAACTGTTCTTTCAGACAAATGCGACACAATTAGAAATTATAATTCTAATTTTTTATTGCAACATCCGAGCCGAAGAGCGCTTCAAACCACCAAGCTGGTGAATTGCGCCAGAGTTTTTTGTAATGTGGAGTAGCACAAGATTGAAGTCGATGGAACCACACACACACAAAACATCTGTTCATCACGTGGCCATGATGACGTCACTAATGGAGAAGAAAAAAATGGAAATCTTCCAGTAACACAACTGTAGAAATCAAACTCGACTGAAAGAGATCTCTGCTTTTTAGTATTTTTAGTATTTTTAGTATTTTTAGTATTTTTAGTATTTATAAGCGCAGCAAAAGAAACTCGAGACGTTTATATTTCACCGATTTTATATTTCACCGATTTTATATTTCACCACTTTTATATTTCACCACTTTTATATTTCACCGATTTCTGAAACTCGGTAAACAAGCTGAAACGAGTTTCATTTAAATTTTAATTAGAAACAAAAAACCAACAACAACAGTACACAAACGAACGACCAAACAAAGAACTGAAAGTGAAAACCAACACGAATAAGAAAAAACTTCGCCATCACAAAAACAAGCAGAAATGTAAAGAACAAAAAAGACATCAGTAATAATCTGCAACGCCAGGTAACAAGTGCGCGCTATCGACGATATGATCACGATTACAAACATTTTCATTTACACGTTACAAACCTCAGTGTGACATGTCGTCGTCGTCGTCACTTGGCCGTTACGACAGTTCATATCGTTTATTTACTAACGATATATTTTATAATTTCTTGAGTTCACCGAATTAAAAATGCGCTTGAGAATTGTTTATTTACAAATACGCAATCGAAAATTTATCGAATGAAAAATAAACTGTTAAAGTGTGAAAGGAACAAGAGAAAGAGGAGAGAAGAGAAGAGAAGAGAGAAAGAGAGAGAAAGAATATTTCTTTTGGTGCAGGGTCGAATCGAGTAGCAAAAGTGGGCAGACGACGATTGTTGCGGAATGAAAGAACGAATGGATGGATGAATGCTGTTGTCATAAACCTCAGTGTCAACGGAGCCCCCATTTTCGTTCCTTCTCCTCCTCTTCCTTTTCTGTCCATCCTGAGACATTATATGTGTGTGTATGTACACTATTCACTACTATTCGTGATGTCATCGAGATCACTCGCTCCACTACAGCTGGTCACGTCAATTTCATCTGGAAAAAAATTAGGAAAACATTTTATAATTAAGATTAACCATTAAATAAGTTGTATTTTACAAGAAATTCAAACGACTGAGAAGCAATATATGCTAAGTGGCAAACACCTACAACGGGTTCTGCACTGAATTAATTAATATAATTAATATAATCACACCTCACCACAACAACATCCACACCTGTCACACCACTCTGATGTGACACCTCTCATCCTCTTTCCCCCTAATATGTCACTTTTTTTAAAAAAAAGATCAAATCAGGCTTCTTATATGACAGTAATAACCTCCCTGCTGTTGCAACTTTTAATAATTACTTAATTACCTTCACTGATAATTTTCCAGTAAAATATAACAAAAACAAGACAAAAAAACAAACAACTGGCTATGTGTGTACATTCAATCCATATAAAATATTTAAACTCAAAACAATTTTTGCGACATAGCATTTTCAACAAACATCCCCCCTTTTTCGTTGTGCTAAACATCTTCATTACACTCTCCCTCCATCCATCCTTCCATGCATACAGGGCATCACGATTATGCGACCCCCCCCCCCAGGACTAACCACTGGTGGAAGAGTGAGAACATGACGATAGCGACCCGTTGCTCGATTCGCTGATCGTATGCTGAGAGCGGCATCTGTACCCGTTGGTCTGCACGACTGACAGCATCCTTCTCAACTCCGACTGCTCCCTGATCAGACCATCCCTCTCGTAGGCCATCTGTTTGTCCTTCTCTTCCAGACACTGGAAAAACATTGGAGCAACAAACTCTCAAATGACGAAGATGAAAACGACGACGATGATGACGACCTATGATTTTTGAAAAGAGAAGCTACGATTTCTCATAGCAGCAGCGGCAAAGGTTACAGAGAATTTATCACGGCCCGCAAATGGGTCACATAGTTTCAATTCACCATTACTTATAATAACCATTACTCTAGAATGACGAAAATTCCCCATCTGAACTGCATCAGATCAAAGTCCGACTCTTCCCATTCTATCGAAATTCTACTGTAAGACATTTCCAGCTTAGTTCCAGAGTGGTGGAACAGAAATAATAATTAAATTTGTTTTTCAAACGGATTGAAAGATGTAGTTGGTGACAGTTGTTACGAGGAAAACAGTTTGAGAGAAGCGATAAAAAAAAGATAAAAAGCAAAACGAGTACAACAAGATGCTATTCAAGTGAACGTAAAAATTACAACAAAAAAATGGGTCATAAAAATGCAAAGAAATACGTTCAGACGCAGAGCACTCCGGTTTGGAAATAATTTTACAGGAAAGAATAAAGCATAAGACTCCTTCTTTACACCTGCTATCCTCCAGGTTCATTTCTTTTATATTTTTTTCCATAAATGTTTCTCACTCTCTCAATCATTTTACTTACCAACTTTAAATTATATCTCCACGGGAAATAATTTCAATTATATTATACTTTTAGTTTCTTTGCCATCAAAAAAAAAACTCAAAAACAAATCATAACTGAAAACTCCTTCTAATTTCCAGTATTAGGAAAATAGGTTCGCTTTATTTTTTTTTTCTTCTCCTGACATAATAAAACGAATGTAAGCCACAAGTTTTCAACACGATGAGATGATAACTGACAGCCAATAAACAGCGGCACCATCACCTGTGTAAGTGTCAGCCAGATATCACCAGCTTTCAGAAGCTTTGTGCAGAGTGCTTATGAAATAGAGTTCTTATATCTACACCCAACCCAACAACAATGAATATTCGTCTAAACTCAACCCCTAAAACTGTGCTCACCTTTATGAGGGTCCTGGCGTCAATCAAGAGACCGAGGGTTGTGTGCTTGCTGGCATCTGGTCCCAGTGGCACTGCCTCTTTTAGTTTTTCAAGGCAATGCCTCATGTGAGCTCGTCTGAAAGTTAGAAAACGATGGGAATATTTAATTTTTTATTAAATATTCATCTTATTCTCGTCAACATGAAGCTGAATGAACAGCTGACAAATCTTACTTATTTGTGGTTACAGTTTCAGAGAATAATATAGAAAAAATGCTAGACAGATTCAGGTTAAAACATAATCAAAATTGCGAATTGAACATTTCTTTCAGATGTACATAAATGTAGGTAGAGAAATAAAATATTGATCAGTCAGTGATGAAGATATTTTGAGGACAACTGTTTTACAATCACAAGCATCTCAGATAAAACAAAATGATCATTGATTTACTGTCGTTGAAAGAAAACGGCAGGATGCAGCTAATTAGTTAAACAACAATAACAAAAATATATTCAATAAAAAATTCAATCAATGCCTCAAATCAACAACCTGTTTTTCTCCAATTCGTTGTGAGTAGACCTGTGGAGTGAATGAAAACAGTTCAGTTATCTCTGACCGAGTCGTCAATCGATTTCACACAACATTTTTCAATACACACACACACACGATATATATGTATATATACAGTAGCGGATCCAAAATTTATTTTTTTTTGAAATACTAAATAAAAACTTTTACTACTTTTTAGGTAAATTACAAAATTTGTAGCATTTATCAGTGGTTTTCCAGTGAGGTTTGTGGATATAAGATCAAATGTTTGCTTTTTCGCCGTTTTTGGCCCCTCCCGCCCGCCATTTGTCCCCCCCCCGCAAAAAATTCTAGATCCGCCACTATATATATATATATATATACATATGCATACACATACACATATATATGATATATCTATGTGATATATATATATAAATATATAAATATATATATATATATATATATATATATATATATATATATATATATATATATATATATATATATATATATATATATATATATATATATATATATATATATATATATATATATATATATATATATATATATATATATATATATATACTACTCCATCTCCTCTGTTATTAAAACGGTTTATAATTATAATAAAACCACTAAACCAGGACAAGTAGATCGGCACATACAGGCGTTTTTATTCAGTCTCGTATGTGATTCTGGTTTTCTGATATGAAAGTGGGCCTTCTTACGCTAAGTACAAGAAATTAGATAACGAAATTTACTGTGCTTTTTATTTAATTAGATTAGCCAATAAATATCGGCATTTGTGTGTTCAATTATGAAATTAATAAATATAAATATTAATAAATAGCATTCACTTCCATCCAACTTTCTTTTTTTTCTCGTAAACATGAATTACCGATAGTTCAGAATCAGAAGTAAAAGTCGTAGATTATAATTATTGATCAATCCATTTATGTTTTTATTTGATTAGTTTATTATTTATTTATAACTATTATATTATTTATTTATTTATAACTATTACATTATAAGTACAGGCAGCTGAACTTGTTCGCCTACAAACAGGAAAACAAGTTAGGAGCTTCTCTCGGTTCTAACCTAGATTTGATTAATATCACGTGCCAACGTGCTACACGTGCAAATCGTTTACATACTGATGTAAGCAAGCATAGATATCTATAATCTATATGGACGTAAACGAATGCATCAAACAGAAGAAAGTTACAACCGATGACAACTCTGGGTACTGAGTATCAAAATGTTATTCTTCTTTTGTAAGATCAAAGCAGAAGACCTACTGAACACGTTACAGCAAAAAGGTCGACGTTTATTATTATTATTAAACAAGAAACATATACTCCTCACTTAACTGCGAACTGCTCACGTCAGCAATTTATTTATACACTTAATTAGACGGTTGAAAGAGATCAGTCAGTCTCTAAAACTGTTTTCTTTCGTGATGTCGAACCTTTCTAATATTAATTTCGATAATTTGATATCGAATGAAGCCTTGACGACTATATTATCGCAGTCATCATCATAGTAGATGGAGCAGATATTATCTCAGTGCCAATAAATTGTTCCGAACCCTAAATATTTCTTCTTATGTTTATTACACAGTGGCGGCAAGATGCTAAATAAAGAAAGAAGAAGAAAAAGAACAAGATGGTCACGTGACAGCAAATCCTTGTGGCTCCATTAAACCTAGGAGAGATGGAAGACAAGACCAAAGGCGTTATTAAATCACAGAATAACAGGGGGGAAAAGCTCGTAAAAGATCTTTGAAGTACTGTAGAAATAAGCAGCTAACTTCGATTGGCAAACATCGAGTGCCTTCTTCGCGAACGAGATTGGAGGAGAGAGAAGGAGATAGGAAGGAGAAAGGAGGGGAGAGAACGAGGGGGGAGAGACGTCATAAAATAGCTGCGAGAATTTATCGAGATGTATTTGTCGCTTTAACTGGAAATCGAGAATATTCTTTAATGACTGTCGAGACCAGGCAATCAGCCAATCAGTCAGCCAGTCAGTCAGTCAGCTAGCCAGTCAGCCAGTCATCTGCACATGTTACTCTTACCGTTCTACTTTATTTCTAACAAAGAATATTGTCATTCATAATTGGGCCAGAGGAATCGTTAATGTTAATGAACCTATGGCCCAGTTTCAGAGTTCAGAAACTAATTAAAAAACAACTGGATCATAAAAAACGAGCGTACTAGATGTGAATGAACGAGCACACAAAAACCTAAATTGGCATAATATTAAATGTCGAATGTCGAATATATATATATATATATATATATATATATATATATATATATATATATATATATATATATATATATATATATATATATATATATATATATATATAAATTTTAACAGAATTGTAATTACCAGCGCACCGCGATAGTCATTCACCTATTTCGACTAGATAGGAGGTGAAATAATACTTATGCAAGTGATGTCAAGGTCGCACAAAAGAGGACAGCCAATCAGCTTTCTGTTCTAAATATAACTTTCATTCACAGGCAGTCGAGAACTCGCCGAGAAACGGAAGCGTTTTCTTTCAGTTTTCATCGCCTCGTATTTGTAAAGTAAACAATTAAAATTTTAAACACTTTAAAAAATACCTTAAACTCTGAGACTTTTTGTGCTTCGATTGTCGTCTGCTGTGAGACGATGTGCTTGTTCTTCTGGTTCTCGTGGTTCGTAGAGGCTGAGTGGAAGCGTAACCGTGTTCTGTAATAATATAATAGTCAATTATATTAAATCTTCCTATATATATATATATATATATATATATATATATATATATATATATATATATATATATATATATATATATATATATATATATATATATATATATATATAAGTCAATGTGTTGTTTTGATTGTTCGCTTATAACATCCGAACCGCTGGAACAATCTTAACAAAAATTGTCAAGGAGGTAGTCCTCATACATAGGGGATGAGGTTCAGAGAGAGTTCGTTTCCGTACCCCAACCACAAGGGGTACGCTAACCCTAGGGTTAAGTCTAGGGTCATGACTAGAGAGAAAGGGCGACAGTGAGTGAAATGCGAAGGAAAGAAACAACGAGAGGAAAATCCTATAATAACACCCCAGGTACGCTACGCTACTGAGAACATGTCTGATTCTTATTGGCTAAAAAAAACCAACAGCTGAAAGATTAGTCATGAGATCAAATCGAACACGTTTGGGAGAAACATTGATATCCGAAGTTGTAGTAAACGCAATAAACTTTTAAAATTATAACTCGATTTAAATTTAAAAATATATTAAATAACCCCCCCCTGGTCTTCGACCACTGTCTGAAAAAAATTTGTCGCGTTTAAAAAAAAAGTTCATTCACTCCCCCACCCCCAGTCGTCTGAATTTAACAGGAAAAATTAATTTGCATGCTGGCTACCCCACCCACCCCGAGAAAATGAGAACTCTATGCTCTATGCTTGCTTATGCTTGAAAGCGTGTGTTCGGTACAACTGCCGTAATAATAACAATAATGATTAATATTAATATTAATATTATATATTAATACTAATAATAATAAATGAGAGGCGGTATTGCAATAGAAGCACATTTAAATTTTTTCGCTTCCCGCGGTGCAGCCCAGAAAGCTGCGTTAGAAGAAGCAGTGAATTTATTTTCATTAAATCAGACTTTTATTTTGAACGGACGTCCTTTCGAGGAGAGAGGGAGAGATAGTGATGATGAGAAGTTTACATTTATTTACATCTTCAGCAGCTCACGTGTGGTACATTAACACACACACATACATACACACACACACCCACACACACACACACATTTATACATTTAAGTTTTAACATTCTAGAATTTAGAACATTCTGAGAAAATATCCAACAGAAATTTCGACTGAAAATAATAAGAGAAGAATTTTCTTGATAGAGATGTATGTCCTTTTAGTCCTTTATATCCATTTTTACCAATGCTTTTATTAACTCGTCGTCTCTGTTTCTCTGTCTGTCTGTTTCTCTGTCTGTTTCAAATCTTGCAATCAATTTTTGAGTCACTTCCTGATGATAGATTTTTTTCAAATTTTGCATACATGCTCAAAATAGAAGACAATGCAATATTCAATTATTAGTTTTACAATAAGTCAATTAATTTAGTTAATTTTCTTGAGGGTTTTATCGAGGGGTTTCTTGAGGGTTTTCTTGAGGGTTTTCTTGACCACAAAACGCTAACCGACTGGCAGACTATTTTACCAAGTTAACACGAACCACACTCACTGACCGCGATTCTCAAGCGTGTACGAAATTTTTATGAAAATAGTTGAGATATTTAAATTCGATGCTTTTTGATGATATTTTTATTTGTGTTTTAATTACATATAAGAGCATTGGTTTTAAAAATTCGTTTTTAATTTACTTGTTATACTTATTATTATTTACTTACTTTTCATTATTATTACTAAACAAGTTATATTCAATCAATTGTTATTATTAATAGGTTGTTTGTCATCTCTGACATCTCCGATCAGAGCATGTTGTATATGAATTAATTAAATGACCACACAAATGTGAGTTCAGAAACCAGAGGACGACACTTACAAGTGCAGCGAGAACAAGCAACCTCTCAGAGAGATGTGACGTTCTCACTTCAGAAAAACTGTTAGAATTTTTTTTCCACTCAAAAACAGATCAGAAGCAGAAAGAATATCTTCGAAAGCCTGATAAGTGACATTCTGCCAAGGTTCAGCTACGGATCAATGTTTACTAGCTGCACACTCTGATGCAGAGGAACGCTCGACACACGCTCACTAAACAACCACAGGCGTAAAAGAATATAAAATATATAAAGGATGGAAAAAAAGGAAGCAAAACTACTCCCACTCAATAAATTTTATGTCACACGCTCAAGTTACCTCTAAGACTTACTGCCGAGCGCTACGACCAGGATGGAGCCGCTTACAGAGTAGAGAGAGAGATACCAGGTGCTATGTCCGAGTCTGGTATAGACACTGAATTGTATATAAATTTGATTGCTTCCATTTACAACATAATAAACAAAGCATTAAATATGCATACACACTAGTTATACGCTCAGAAAAGAATATTAACACAAAAGTAACAGATATTATTATTATTATTAGCTGAGAACATGTGTTTGTAGTCGAGTCAAGTTCAAAGGTAGATCAATGCAGCTTATTAATTCCCCGGCGACGAGATATACGATCGCAAGATTCACCATCTTCGGCTGATCTTACGTGAAATTTATGTGACGTGAAATGACATTAGAAAAAAAAGAAAGGAACTTTATAAATGTGCAGCCTTAAAAAAAGTTACAGATTTCTCTGACAAACAGAAAGAGAAAAGAGCAAACAGCTGATACATCTCTCAGCCTCCGATAAAGAACGAGTTCACATCAAGTGCATATTATGCACCTTATTCTCTCTCTCTCTCTACATTTTATGCAACTACGCCGAGAGCGGACGAATTTTCGAACAGAAACATTCCACTATTATTCAATAAATTTATTCAACTCTGTCCGGGAATAAATAATTAAAAATAACGACGGTGACCCAGTTAGTTAGTTAGTTAGTTTAGTTAGCCTCTTGATCTATATAGCATCGTATTCAAACCGCATCGAACGTAAACAACTACCGATTAGCTCTAGATAGCTCAACTTCTTTTTTTTTTCTCCAGCTAATCCGTTAAATTACCTGATACGTGATTTATTAAACTGCCTCATTTTCATTTCTTTGTTAACTTTCTGCGAGTAGATTATTTAAAAAAAAATCTCCCCAGCTTACTCACCGGTTCCAAGTTGTGGCTTTATCTGCTGGATTGGATTGGGAAGGAACTTTTTATTTGATAAGAGAATACGAGTGCATCTTTATTCTTTGTTAATAAACAGTTGCATGAATCTACAAAACAGGTAAAGCGGTTAAATCAGTATTCCTCTCTCTCTCTCTCTCTCTCTCTCTCTCTCTCTCTCTCTCTCTCTCTCTCTCTCTCTCTCTCTCTCTCTCTCCATTTACAAAAAGACCTATAAACAATTCTCATTCATCAACTCGAACAGTTTTATACCACGGACTTGATCTGACAGTATCCACCATCAGAACAGAACAGGCAGGCTCTACCGAAATGACATTCTCCAGCAGTCCACTACAGAACAAATACATCACCATGATTGACGAAGTTGTTGTTGTTGTCATTATTTTTCAGCTTCATATAAGCCGCCATTTTATTTTTGATGACCTCAGAAAAAATTGTTTTATGCAAATTTGTTTATAAATTAAGCATCTTCATTGAGTTTAATCTTCACAGAACAATGAACTCATTGATCTACTCGCTGCTCAAATGTCCACACGAGTTCACACGCACACACACACACACGCACGCACGCACACACATAAAGAAAAAAAAATCGTTCACTTCTGCACTATAATGTCCAAATCGACTTAGTCGGAAAAGGACTTTAAATAAATAAACAAAAAAAACTACTGCTGCACTACTATACATTTATACAACACCAGTGGTTGAGTCAAATAATTTCTAATCTGCTGTTTATGACCACCCAGCGTTACACAAGCGTTTATACTCTTTAGTAATCTTTATAGTCTCTTCGTTATAAAAATCATAAGACGCACAAACCGGTCCTATAAAAGAAAAATCGCCGGTAAATCTGCGTTAGCATTTTAGCGTGTCGACATAATTTTGTTTTCCCACTCTTAAGAAAGCATTCATCTTTGTAGGTTGATTCTTCTGCTTTCTTCCAAGTGTCAGCCACTTGGAAGAAAGCAGAAGAAACACTTTGTTGGAGCTCTTGATATTTTATTTTAAGCTGTTGAAAACTTCTTGACCTGATGCTGACTATATCCACGCCTGTAATGAATTTAATGCCTCCTTTCCCACTTCTTCGGTGCTGCCACTTTAAACAGCACTGAAACGTAATTTAATTGAAATAAAAGACTTATAACAGCAGAGACTTGAACAATAAAAAGTTAATGTTTTCCTGTCTCACAAACGTGAACACCAGAAGCTTTGTCACATTCGATTTTTTTTTTTAATTCGGTTTTCCATGCGGTTGAGTGGGATTCCCAGGTTGAGTGGGATTCCCAGGTTGAGTGGGATTCCCAGGTTGAGTGGGATTCCCAGGTTGAGTGGGATTCCCAGGTTGAGTGGGATTCCCAGGCCGAAAGCAAATCATTCTCATTAGCGTCCTTGCAGAGCACAGATCCGAAATATAACCCGAAGATGACCTTAAAATGAAGTCGTAACTATGGAGAATGCGAGACGTTAAAACATCGTATCTTGTCAATTTTTTGATTTAAAAGAGAACTTAATATTTATTATCTAGAAGCTATCTCATTGAAAAAGAATCTTTTGCTTGTTATTATCAATGAAAATGAAGCTGAACGATCTTGAGAGAGTATTAAACATAATATAAAATTAAACAATACTTTATTACACTTTTTAAGAAACCTTCAAACGTTTATTTCAAAATCAAATTCCAGCATATAAAAGTCTTCATAAAAAATTCAGAAACTCAAGCCATTAAATACCTCTCTCCTTCTCTCTCTCTCTCTCTCTATCACACATCAACACACGTACACACCCACACAAACACACACACACACACACAAACACACAACATCCCTACTAACAAAATTATATTCTTCAAGAAACTTGATTAAGCAAGGCTGTAAAGCTGAGACATGCTGTCAATGCGTAACTTCTCAGTTCGGGTCATTTTTTATCGCCTTTGATTCATGTCGAAATAAAATAACCGTCGCGAACGGCATATTAAGTGATCGCCACAAAAGCTGGAAAATAATTTAAACAATCAAATTAATCCTCTGGAATGTGCATGGACGATATTCAACATTTCTACATAGCTCGCTTTTATTTTCCAGAATCTGGAAGGAGGCTAGATGAGACACCAGTATGAAGCGAAGTAGTAGTAGTAGTAGTAGTAGTAGATTGGGTCTGTAAGATTTTTAAATGCCATACAAACCCGAGCATCATCGTCATCGTCATCATCATCACCACCACCACCCCACCCCACCACCACCACCACCACCATCATCATCATCTCCATCATCATTATCTTCACCATCACATGCAATTCCAATTAAGTGTTAATAGTCGTCTAATAACCATGCAATAATTTTATTACACACGACATTTATTTTGAAAATAACACAAGGAATAAATTTGTTCCTAATGTAAACAACATTTTGCATGCATACATACATACATACATACATACATACATACATTCATACATACATACATACATACATACATACATACATACATACATACATACATACATACATGCACGCACATGTAAGGATGGAAAATTTCCTACGGTGATTGAATAGCCAGATTTAAGACCTAGTACGTTACACAGCACACATGCTAGACGTATCGTTACACTTGCAAATACATAAACGCTTCTTCTTGATACTTGCGAAAGACATAATTATCTTATGTATGTACTACGAAATAAAACTCCATCAAACGCTGCACTAACCGAGAATACAAACCAATTTTCGTAAATTATGTTACATTTCTCTGGGGAATTTTAACCGACGAGAAATACTTGGAACCAACTACAATGTCTCTTTTGGTTATTACATCAATGGGAAAAACACAGTATGTAATTTATTTTACTGAGGTCATGATGTAGGTAGGAGTGGTTTGGTTAGAAGTTGAAGCTCGCCAGTTCAATGGCATTCTGAATGATTTCGATTCATTTCAACCATAGAATAAACGGATAAGGAAAGAAAGAAAGTTAAGACACGAGAAAGAGAAGAAAAGAAAACGAAGGAAGGGAGAGAGAGAGAGAAGAAGAAGAGGAGAGATGGAAACAGAAGAAACGGATAACCTGGCAAATTAAAGCAAGAGAAGATAAAAAGAGAAAATAAAATTTATGCAGAATGATAACGTAACCGCTACTCACTCGGTTAGACTAAATAATATCTTGTGTGCAGCTCGAAACCAAATAGAAATGTAATGCATTTATCACCGCCACTGCACTCATTCATGTGATGATGATGATGATGATTGCGCATTCACTGATTTTAATATCCGTGAAGGCCTCTCTAAAAAGAACTACTTGCACATGAATGAAATTAAAACGGATGACTTCAGCAGGAATAATAATTTCCAGGAGAATATATATATATATATTCATGTAAAATCACTGATTTTACGACCAGTTTCCTATTGATAAACGTTAAAGAATTCAGAACATTTATTAGGGACATTATTATTAAGAGATTAGAAGGTATAAATAGCCTTAACAAGCTTCATTTATTATTTTCCAATAAAACTGCAAAACCATTCTATTGAGCCCGGTATACGATTTGGTGATATAGTAACATTGGTGATCAGAAGTGGGATAAAAGAATGGTTTTGAAAGCATTGGATGAGCTCTTGATACTCGAGTTGAGGCGGGAACTTAGAAAACGAGAACTCAGTGATAAAGGAAGAAAGTCTGAGCTCGTGGACCGCCTCCGGACGTCATTGGAGGACAATGGGTTTGATCCAGAAGAGTACGAATTCGAAACAGAAAATGAATTAATGAAGGCTCTGAACAAGACGGCGGAAGAAATCAGAGCAGCACACAGCACAGAGCAGCACAGGAGCAAAACAGAGCAGCACAGGAGGAAAACAGTTGGTAAGAGCGCTTGCATTTAGGCGAGGCGGTGTTGCCGTAGACACGTGGGTTCGTTTCCTAGTAGAGTCGTATAAATATTTGCGTTATTTGTGGTGACAGTTAGTCATCCTATTTGTAGGCTCTCGAAACATTTCAACGCAATGTTTCCCTTCATAAGAAATTTATTTATCTGGCAGCAGACTAGCTGTCGAGCCGAAGTAAGGAGTTCTGAGCCTATCATAGTCGTAGTCTAATGTTAAGTAGCTCCGAAAGACTGAGACTTCTAGCCATCATTTTTTGGTGATGGTCGGTGGCTCAGTTGGTAAGAGCGCTTGCATTTAGGCGAGGCGGTGTTGCCGTAGACACGTGGGTTCGATTCCTAAGTAAACGAGTGAGCTCTAAGGCACGAACGCGACAACTGAAAGGTGAGAGAGCTAGACGAGGTGAATAACTGCAAATTTACTTAATTTGAAGTAATCTCGTTTTCGTTTTACTTTTGCACTCTAATGGAATTTAATTTAATTTGTTTCGAACTCTAATGGAATTTAATTTAATTTAACTTGTTTTGATTCGTCTTGCTTCCGTTTCTTATTTTACGCTGACTTTTAGTTTATTACTTTGGGCTCTGAAGATGGAAAAGGATTTCCGAAACTGCAGTAAGCCAAATAAAACATCTGAAACAAGTCTCACGTCTTTCTCGAGGGCACCATAAAAAAATTGATAAACACTAGGGATGTCACGGGTAGTACTTTTTGGAGTTTTCGGGTTCGGGTTCGGGTTTGTGAAACTAGAGTTTTCGGGTTCGGGTTTGTGAAACTAGAGTTTTCGGGTTCGGGTTTGTAAAACTCGAGTTTTCGGTTTCGAGTTCGGGTTCGGGTTTGTAAAACTCGAGTTTTCGGGTTCGGGTTTGTGAAACTCAAGTTTTCGGGTTCGGGTTTGTAGTTTTCCAAAACCGGGTTCGGGTTCGGGTACTGGCTTATGATTTCAAATTCCCGGATTGATTTTAAATTTATCTAGTGTATATACATATACAAACAAGAGCGATCAATTCATCCATTGGACATTACACGTATTGAATAAACTCTAACAAGTTATTTGTTTAGCTTTCCAAATAATGTGATTTCTTTGGCCGAAGGAGCCTTATTATTTTAGTTCATTCGCGGCTCAGTCCGGCCAGATAATCAGGCGGATTAGTGGTCTAGCTTACACACTCACCAATAAAATGACCTATTTGTGTTATTTGTTACGCAAAGGTGATAATACAAAACTTGTATGGCTTGCAATTAGTATAATACGTTACCGCTTAAATTATTGTAATTTATTAATTTGTTTCGCTGCTCGGTCCGGTCGGGTAATCAGGCGGATTAGTGTTCTAGCTTACACATTTGCCAATAAAATGACTGTGACGCATAGATCATTTATAGACTTTGCCAGTTAAAGTTTAGGATTATGCAAGATTATCTTTATAACAAAGGGTCTTTGTCATATCAGAAGAACTTTGAATATATGAATGAATAAATATAAGGTTATATAACTGAAGTAAAAAGTTTAGAGTCATACCTATCCGCGATTTCTTCGACCGAAGGAGGCTTAATTATTTTAGTTCGTTCGCGGCTCGGTCCGCCTGATAATCAAACGGATTAGTGGTCTAGCTTACACACTCACCAATAAAATGACGTATTTGTGTTATTTGTTACGCAAAGGTGATAATACAAAACTTCTACGGCTCGGGATTAGTATAATATGTTACTTCAACAAAACTTGTAATTTATCACTTTAGACGAAGACCCTCTTTTGTGGTGGAAAGATAACAGAACAAACTTTCCAAATTTAGCGGTGATCGCTAAACGCTACTTGGAACTCCGCCTTGCTTTTGCAAGCCAGTCCCAAGCCTGGAGAAAGGAGGAGGGAAAAGTTAAAAGGATCAAATTTTGATCCACGACTGGAAGTACTTAGGTGCTTCTGACACAGTCGTTTCAGTCTTAAACCATTTGGTGTAAAGGACTATAAACTATTATAAAAAAAACGCTACCTGGCGGCCCCAGTTACCAGCGTTCCATCGGAACAGTTGTTCAGTGGTGCTGCAATTATTTATGAACCGCTAAGGAACCGATTATCAGGCAAGACAGCAGAAAAACTGTTGTTTATGAAGTAAAACTTGCCTGAAATCGGTTCCTAATACTATTTCATTTTTATTAAACTAGAAAAGTTATGAAAACTCTGTTTGTGTTGCTATTTTTAAAACTGGAATAAATATTTATTTACTAAAAAAATTTATTTGTTCACAACTCCGAGTTCGGGTATTAGGCTTATAAATTTTCGGGTTCGAGTTCGGGTTCGGGTATCAAGTTTTTACATTTTCGGGTTCGGGTATCAAGTTTTCGCATTTTCGGGTTCGGGTATCAAGTTTTCACATTTTCGGGTTCGGGTTCGGGTATCAAATTTTCACACTTTCGGGTTCGAGTTCGGGTATCAGAAAAAGACCGGGTAGTACCGAACTCGGGTTCGGGTTCGGGTACCCGTGACATCCCTAATAAACACAAAGTGGGCCATTGTTTTTAACGAAGTGTGCTTAAAAGAATATATATATATATATATATATATATATATATATATATATATATATATATATATATATATATATATATATATATATATATATATATATATATATATATATATATATATATATATAACATATGGGATTTCTTAATACAGTGGCAGTGCCCGTTAGATGGAAGGAAATTTTCCAACAACTATTAACATTTGTACAGAATCAAGATTTGATTTTTCAGTCAAAATTAACATCGGATCTTCTAACCTGTCAGACCCCATAGAAGCTTTGACTGTCAATTTTATCAAATCAACTTTACTGTGAGCTCGTTTACTTGAGGCTGATGTTACCGGTGAAGCTAATAAAGATATCAAACTAAACTGTATTTCAGTTTCACTATTTTAGTTTCTAGGTTCTGAAGGCTTGGCGGAGTAACAGTTTCAGCCACCTCCTTGTAGCTTGCCTTATGCGGCACTATAAATTGGCCTTCTGACACACAGATATCTGCCTCCTGTTGAGCTAAGTAAGCCAAACAGCTCTCTTACAGCACTTTAAAAATTTTCCTCAACTTGCACAACAGAAGAAACAAGCTTCAAGACTGTTGTAATTCAGAGTTGAACCTCGAATTCAGGGATGAAGCGAATGAGTTCAATATGGAAATTAAAAAATGAATTTTATTTCTTTTTTAATATCTTCTGGCGAATTTGAAGTAATTGCATACGATAATTTAGTAAAAAAAATTATAGAAAAATCTTGCAATGCTGATGGTTGCGCCATTTTTCTTATGTCACGGCCAACCAAAAGTGATATTTCTAGCTTTTCGAAGGTCTTTGAAACAGCATATATCTTCTCAAAATCTTCAACTGTTTTCATGCGTTTAACAGCTCCCATTAAAGTTTCAATAGCATTGGCAGCAGTCAAGTCAAAAGCACTAGCTTGCGGTGCCTCTGATAGAGCATTAGATAACATAAATTAGTGCATTAAAAATGCGGTCCAAACACAAAGTTTAAAGTTTTTACTGCTGACAGTAAACTAGAAGTCTACGTCATTTGGATGTTGGCCGGAAGGCACTTGTGAACTATTTTCCAATTTAGACATCTAGCTGACCATCTTGTTGAAGATAGTGTTGCTGTGGACGGCCTAGTTTTATAACTTCTTTAAAACCGCCTTACTTCTTTTCTTATTCTTTCATAGATTTTTTAGCTAGACTAGCACACATCAGCCTTAAACACGTGGTCGATGTTTTTATACCTACACTAAATAACCCGATGAGATTCAAGTACCCCTCTAGTAAAAAAGTCCTCGGATTTGCAAAAATTCCACGGGTGGTACTTGTCTTAGCTGGGGGTCCGGACACCTGGACCCCCCGCCCAGCGCTCTGCCTGTTCGTAGAGAAAGAAAGTTACGCATCCATTTATTCATATAAATGAGTACGAGCAGTCCACGAGTTTTAAAAAGGACATCAATTTTGGAACGTTTAAACCGAATCTTCAGTGTTGGATTCGGCGGATCCGAATCTTTTCTGAATACGGAACCGTCGCATTCCTAATATATATATATATATATATATATATAATTTCGAGATTATGGGTGATAAAATATATGTACGATGATAAAATGAGCAGCGCTATAAAATTACTTGTATAAGACGGATATGCGTGAAGAGATGTTAGAGATTAAAAAATATGCCGCATTAATCTCCTTTCCTCTCCTCCTTCATGACACGATGACTTAAAAAAAAGCATAAACAATTCACAAAGTAAAATTGAGGTCGCGACTAGGGCACCGGTGAGAGAGCGAGTGAAGTTAATAATATATAATAAATACATTTGAAGTTAATAATATATAATAAATACATTTGAAGTTAATAATATAATAAATACATTTGCAAACAGGAATGCTTGAGGAGTCTTTCAGCTTTTACGTCGAGCGTCTTTACTAACTAGCTAGCTACTTAGCTACTATTTAGGTACTAGCTGATGTTGAGGTGAGGAAAAGAAAGATAACGAGGAAGAAAGATAACGAGGAAGAAAGATAACGAGGAAGAAAGAGTTGCAATTAAGCGCCACACACACACACAACTGGAAGGCTACACGTGAATTATGATAATGAGGGTTATTACTGTTATTAGTATGTTCTTATCTTATGACAAAGCTCTAACACGAAGACAACGTAAAGTAAAATATAAACGCAGAAAAAAAGAATAATAGAAATATGAAACCAGTTTACAATACGTACAAAGGCGCGTAATTTGAATCGGCAGGCACAACACAACGGCTCTTATTGTGCTCCTTTATAATACTGCGCTCATTAATACAATAATCTCTTCTTTATTAAAAAATTGTAGTGAATGTGTAAATAACTAATATAATAATGATAACAACAAAACGTTCTACTGTACTAAACTACAGTGGTACCGTGATGACGATCGCGCTCGTTATGATATGAGAAAGAAAGTGAAATTTAATGAATTGAACTGAAATTCAAAATTCAAGGAGAAAAAACAAAAGAAAACTGCATCGAGTTCAAATTATATCCGGTGCGGTGAAATATTAATAAAGAAAGAAGAAGAAAAGAATCTTCTAGCAATAAAGGAAACATCTGCTGGTGACCCAGATATTCAAATATACGGGCGGCCCATCCATTCTCCTTCCCCCTAAGCACTGGGGTACAAATAAACGGACAGCCCATTCCTTTCCTGTCCCTAAGCACTGGGTACACATAAACAGGCAGCCCATCCCTTCTCCTTCCCCCTAAGTACTGGGGCACAAATAAACAGACAGTCCATCCCTTCTCCTCCCCCCTAAGCAATGGGGTACAAATCGCTTGAATTAAAAATCAATCTACACCTGCTGAAAAACAGTTTTCTTTATCTGTTCAGACTCACAGACAGTTTTACCTTATTTAACTAATTACAACTAATATGTACATTTTTTCATTGTTCATCATCTCTATGGTATAATGAGTGTTGTTTAACAACTTGTTAGTTTTTAGTGTTTTTAAATATATAAACACTAATACTGAGATAGCACAGGTAAAAAATTTGATTGTTATGTTTCTTTTATCGACTACAAGATTGCTGTAAATTGAAACAACTATGAACAAATGAAGTTTTCATTAAAAAAAGAGTTATCACAAGATTGCAAGAAATAAATAACATAAGAGTATTTATTTTCACAGAGAATTTTGTAATTCTAATTCTGAATTAAAAAAAACTGGTGAGATAACAGCACCCTTGTGAATCATGCCTATTATTAATTCATCTGTTCATTCATCTTTCATTCATTAATTCATTCATCTAT
This sequence comes from Erpobdella octoculata, assembly GCA_963978895.1. NCBI lineage: Eukaryota > Metazoa > Annelida > Clitellata > Hirudinida > Erpobdellidae > Erpobdella > Erpobdella octoculata. The sequence continues at coordinate 30,679,615 of OZ022240.1, forward strand.
TCTTCATTCATTCATCTATAATTCACTCTTTCATTAAATGTCATCCAACCATTTATTTTTGGAGAAAAAGAAAGAGGGTGAAAAATAACAATGAAAATTCAACAATGGAAACCGGATGGAACAAGAACCACCTTCATTCAGTTAAGGCAAACATGCCTGATATCTGGATTACCAAAACAGTCTTCAATACAAATAGAAAATATTGAAATATTTTTAGATGTAGGTATAAATGTTTTAAGATGTTAAGTAGTTTAAAAAAAAATTTGGTGGATTGAAACTTGAAAATCTACTTGCTATTCCTATCCAGCCTCATTTCTACCTCTCCTACTATATTTTTGCTGTTTTTTTCATTATCAATATTTTTTATTGCCTGGAAGAGTTTACAACAACTTCAACAGTATATTAAGAGAATGTAAACTATAACTATTGAACCTGTGATAAAATTAATTGACAAAGGAATATATATTATATAAATATAATTGTAATATAAATATGCTATTATAATATTTGCTAATATCAGACTTACCATGATGCTTTTAAGCTGTTAAGAAAATTTGCTTAGCTAAGCTAAACAATTATAGCTATATAGTTCAAAAAATTAAAATCTTAAAATTTACATAAATATAATGTTTTGTCTTATACAAATTATAATAATTTAATTAGTAATAAAATAATATTTAAAAAAAAATTATTTTACATAGATTAAACTATTAAACTCACTTTTCAGTTTAATTTAGATTCATAAAAGATATTTAAACATTGGTTGTCAGCCATTCAGAATTAAAATTTCACTGCTAATGATTTCAAATACTTATCATGACCGTTGCAACTGAAATCTAAACACCAACAGTTTTTTGTTAATTTACAGAGGAATCACAAAATATTACTTCTAACTATCTTATAGCTAACTAAAAAAATTCTAATGCATCATAAATCATGTTGAGCTTTAACAAACTTTGACATCTCATCGATTGACAAATCCCCAAGAAAAATGAACTTCTAAATCTAAACTAAAACCTAAAGCACATGAGCCATCACCCCCGAAGAGAGAAATTCAGAATGCACGCAGTAAACAACTGACCTTTATCTCTTCTTTCAACATATTCTGCGGCCATCAATAAAATTTCTAGATCCATTATAAAATGAAAGGTACGAAAGTCTCCAACGTGGATCAAATGCAAAGAGAGAAATTTGTGAATTCTTGAACGACGTGACCAACTTAACAGCTGAGCGAAGAATATCAAATTATCATTTTTATTGGGTCAAAAGAATTTGCAATCAACCTCGATCGCCCTACTTCGATTGGTCCGTTATATTATAAATATTCAAAACTATGCAACTGGGTCTAAGAAGACGAATCGGAACGAGCGCCTTCAGCGTTCCGTGACCTGGTTTATGTTTGGAATCATCTCAAGAGGATGGCTGATTAGAATATCTATTTCAATTTAGCATTAAAATAATTTTTTTCATTAAGTATATTTATATTTTTCAATGTTTGAATAATCAATCAAAAATATTTAAAACAAAAAATAAACAGCTTTCCAGCCCCTGGAAGCTGCATCCATCGATTCAAAACTCACCTGAGTTTTTCCAGTCAGTGCCTACTGCAACACAATATAAATTATGAGATAAGAACAATTGTCTATTATTTTTAATGTAAAAACACAAAATTATCGATGTAGCAAGCATGCGTGACTGAGCTAACGTTCTTAAAAAAATTTTCATTTGACAGAACTCAACTTATATATCAGTAAATTTATTTCTGATATATTTCAATGCAAATCTGTTTGTCTGCTTAACGATAAGTAAATAAAAAAAATTATGCAGCTTTTTTCGCTTAGAGAAAGGAGTAGAAAAGTAGCTTTTGTCAACTTTCATTAAATATTTATTCTTTCAGCGTCACGAGGACGGGAAAGCTTTATGTCTATGTCTACCTTTCATTAGATTGACCGGCTGTGTCATTCTATATCTATATTATATACTATATATAAACATGTCCTGTCCTCCTGACTGACTGATAATCAACGCCGAGCTAAAACGCCTCATCCTAGGAACGTGAAATTTGGAACATATATGAAGAGATAAACCAGGAAAATAAACTTTTTTCCTAAAAAACGTAAATTTGAAAAACCAAAAATTGGTTTCACAATTTTTTGAAAATTTGGTTTCCGGGACCTCAAATGTGGGGTGTAAAATAGGGTTATTTGTTTGTTGTTTTTTTAAAGAATAACTGCTACTCAAAAACTCTTAGTGGTACAGAGGCAAACTTACTCGAAAAATAAAGGTAAGCGAGACTATACGTGTTTTACCAATTTTAGATAAATTGGTTTCCAGGACCTCGAATGTAGAGTGGAAAAAAGAAATATTTGCTTAAAACTCTAAAAACTAAAAATGTGAAATTTTTGCAATTTAGTAGCGAGATTATTCTTACATAATAACAAAAAAACATGTTATAATAATTTTTAAAAATTTGGTTTTCGTGACCTCAAACGTAGGGTGGAAAATAATGTTTGCCCACCCCTGATATAGAGTTATGTTTTTTTAGAATAACTGCCACTCAGAAACTGAAACTATTACAGATATAAAAATTAGTATTTAGATACACCAAGACCTCACTTTGCGTCGTTTCGTTTTGACTTTTTTTCGAAGTTGCGTCGCTGCTTAAATGTTTACTTTGTTCAATTTTCTTTTTAAAAAGTAGTATTTTTGTAACCTTGGAACTTATCTTCGATCTTTACATGGTTTGCTATAGAAAATCATAATTCACTTTGCTATAGAAAATCATAATTCACTTTGCTATAGAAAATCATAATTCACTTTGCTATAGAAAATCATAATTCACTTTGCTATAGAAAATCATAATTCACTTTGCTGTAGAAAATCAAAATTCACTTTGCTATAGAAAATCATAATTCACTTTGCTATAGAAAATCATAATTCACTTTGCTATAGAGAATCATAATTCACTTTGCGTTTTTGGAACGTATCACGACGCAAAGTGACGTCTTGGTGTACTACTTAGAAAATAAAGTTGCACATGTTTTACCAATTTTTTATAACTAGCAGAGCCCGTAGCGGCTTCGCTCGCATGAAATTAGAGAATTTGAACCGTGCATACATAAAGGAGTACTGCACACCCCAAAATCACTAAAATGTCTATATAATTGGTTAAAAATCTCGGCCCGTCCCACCTTGATTTAAGGTTTGGGCATGGCCGTATGAAGATCCTAAAATAACGGCTTGGCCCGTCCGTCCGGTGATAAACTGAACTCATCTACTTTTAACCGGCACAAAACCTCAAAATACTAATTTTCACAACTGTAGCACTTACAGTTTTGGAGTAGCAGTTATTTTAAAATCAAATAACCCTTTTTCCACTTCACATTTGAGGTCCTGGAAACCAAATTTTCAAGAAATGGTGAAACACGTATATCATTATTTTTAGAGTAGAAACTAAATACTTATTTTACTTTTATAGCATTTACAGTTTTTGAGTAGCAGTTACTTTTAAAACTAAGTAACCCTATTTTCCACCCCATATTTGAAGTCCTGGAAACAAATTTTCAAAAAATGGTAAAACACGTATATCATTATTTCTGGAGTAGAAACTAAATACTAATTTTTATTCCTGTAGCATCTACAGTTTTCGAATAGCAGTTACATTAAAAACCAAATAACCTTATTTTCCACCCCACATTTGAGGTCCTGGAAACCAAATTTAAAAAAATGGTAAAGCACGTATATTTTTATTTTTAGAATAGAAACTAAAAAAGACAGTCACGGGGGAGTTGCCATTTACGTACGAAACGACTTCGAAGCTTCTGAAATAAACGATTTGATTCTAATAGGACACACAAGTGAACAAATATGGTGTACAGTACCAATCGGAAAAGTAAAACTCCTAATCGGATGCATCTATAGGCTACCAACTACGTCAAAATACTACTCAGAATCCATAAATGATGAGATCAATCGCTCAATAATGCGTGCGACCCAGCTAGTCAACGAAAGAAAATACGACAACCTACTGATTGTTGGTGATTTTAGCTACCCTAACATCTATTGGAACAACGACGGTGGAATTCTGAAAAATTCGGATGAAACATCTAAGAAATTTCTTGAAAATATTAATACCAACTTCTTAACACAAGCCGTTACTGAACCTACGCTTGGCGAAAATACACTTGATCTTATTTTTGTCAACGATCCTCTTTCAATCTTTGATGTTCAGCTCCACGAACCTATTAGTCTATCTGACAAGATGCATCTCCACTCTTCTCTTTACTGGGAACTTTACCTAGGAGCCAACACTCCTAGTTCTGTTCTTCTCAGACCTGCATTTGAAAAAGGCAACTATATGGAACTCAACAAATATTTTAGCAGCATTGACTGGCGATTGTTTCTGGCTGGAAAGACAACAAACGAATGTTATGATATTTTTCTGGAATACTTCGAGTTCGGCTGCAATAAGTTCATCCCAAAACGAAAATCTACTCTTCTTCAGAAATTTGATGCTAAGTGGTTCAACAAGGGGGTCGAAATTGCCATTAAAGCCAAATACAAAGCTTTTGTCGCCTGGAGAGCTGCCTCACTCTCTAAAAAAAAACTACTCAAATATCAATTCAACAAAGCTTGTCGTCTGGTGAAAAAGCAAGTCTTCAAGGCTATCATAAACTATGAGAGGTCAATTGCTGATAGTTGTAAGTCTAGTTTAAAGCCTCTATATAACTACATCAATAGTCATAAGAGGAATAATGACAGAATAAGATCGCTAAGCCGAGCTGACGGATCACTTACAACTGACAAAAATGAAATCGTAGAAATTCTTAATGATCAGTTCTTTTCAGCTTTTGGCTCGGACAAACCCATTGAGTCTATTCCTCGGGTAGTAAGCTCAGACAAATGGTTTGAGGGAATAGACTCTTCTGTGTTTGATTCAACAGCAATTGGAAATCTTCTCAGAAAACTTGATAGGAAAAAGCCAGCGGGCACTGACAATATTCATCCTTTCATACTCTCTGAATGCTCTTCATCACTTTCACTGCCTATCTCGCTTATCTTCAACAGGTCATATGACGAAGGTGAAATTCCAGTTTCCTGGTCTCTCGCCAACATATCTCCTATTTTTAAAAAAAAAGGGTCAAAAGTTACAGCTGTAAACTATCGTCCTGTTTCCCTAACTTCGGTGCTCTGCAAGGTGATGGAGAAGATAATCAGAAGCTCTATGCTTAAGTTTCTAGTAGACAATAATCTCATCAGTCCGAATCAACATGGATTTGTGTTCTCCAAGTCCTGCACTACAAATCTTTTAGAATCTCTTGATATCATAACATACGCAATGTCCAAACGTCACGAAGTCATCATGGTTCTTCTTGATTTTGCAAAGGCATTCGACAAAGTGTGTCACGAACATCTACTCACTAAAATTAAAGCACTTGGATTCGACGACAAAACTAACAATTGGATAAAAGCATTCCTTTCGAACAGACATCAGAAAGTGATTATGGGCACGCATGCTTCAGGCTGGAAAAAAGTCCTTAGCGGTGTGCCTCAGGGCTCTGTGCTAGGGCCTCTACTTTTTGTCATTTTCATCAACGACATGCCACTTCTGGTTCATCATTTCTGCAGGCTTTTCGCCGACGACACAAAACTCATTGCTATCATCCGCAACGCAAATGACCGATCATTGCTACAGAGGGACCTTGATATGCTAACAAAATGGTCTCACGAATGGCTCATGTGCTTTAACGAAGATAAATGTAAAGTCATGTATTTTGAAAAACGTAAGTGCAACGTTCTTAACACTGGCTTTATTGAGGACACCGAATTTTTAAACTTTCCTTTGGACGCGATGGATCCGCACCACATACACCAGAAGTTTACAATGACCGATGCTGATGGACATTCCCACATCCTCAGTGAAACCATGGTTGAGCGTGATCTTGGCATCTACGTTGACAACAAACTAAGCTGGACGAATCAAATAGAGAACTCGAAGGCGAAAGCTTATGCGGCGCTTGCAACACTCAAGCGCACGTTCATTTACTGGACAACTCACACATTGAAAATCCTCTTTAGCACATATGTAAGACCTCACCTTGAATACTGTGCTTCTGTGTGGAAACCTTGCAGAATAGAAGACATAATATCACTCGAATCTGTTCAACGCAATGCAACCAAATTAATTCCTCAAATTCGATCATTGCCTTATTCTGAGAGACTGGCTGCAATCGGCCTTCCTTATTTGTTTGAGAGAATGACTAGAGGAGACCTCATACAATATTTTAAAATTGTCAAGGGGTTTAACAAAGTCAATTGGGTTAACCCAAATCAACCGTTTCCTTCAGCAAGGATGGATGGACCAGCTGGTGGTATTCGTGCAAATAATGATCATCGTCTGAAACGAGAAGCCATTACAAACTATCGACCCCGTGAACACTTCTTCAGCAACAGAGTCCTGGCAATTTGGAACGTACTGCCGAACGAAATAACTTGCACCAATTCAGTTAATGCTTTCAAAAACAAGCTTGACACCTTTTTGATTGAATATTACAGAAAGGACGATTTTCATTTAAAACTTGTGAATTTATTGAACTGAATTTTCATTTTGTTTTTGTTTAGTAAGGTTCTACCATAGCCGAAGCTACTTTAATAGTAGCTGAAGACCTCGATAGGGGTCCGGCATCGCATAGCGTCAGGTGACACTATGCTGTAGAAAATAAACATTATTATTATTAAATACTAATTTTTACATCTGTGTTACTTACAGTTTTTGAGTAGCAGTTACTTTAAAAAACAAATAACCCTATTTTCTACCCCACAATTGAAGTCCTGGAAACCAAATTTTCAAAAAATGCTAAAACACGTATTTCGGTCGGTCGGTCGGTCGGTCGGTCGGTCGGTCGGTCGGTCGGTCGGTCGGTCGGTCGGTCGGTCGGTCGGTCGGTCGGTCGGTCGGTCGGTCGGTCGGTCGGTCGGTCGGTCGGTCGGTCGGTCGGTCGGTCGGTCGGTCGGTCGGTCGGTCGGTCGGTCGGTCGGTCGGTCGGTCGGTCGGTCGGTCGGTCGGTCGGTCGGTCGGTCGGTCGGTCGGTCGGTCGGTCGGTCGGTCGGTCGGTCGGTCGGTCGGTCGGTCGGTCGGTCGGTCGGTCGGTCGGTCGGTCGGTCGGTCGGTCGGTCGGTCGGTCGGTCGGTCAGTCAGTCAGTCAGTCAGTCAGTCAGTCAGTCAGTCAGTCAGTCAGTCAGTCAGTCAGTCAGTCAGTTGCACATCCTAATAGAACTCGGCCCGAGGATCACGAATCCGAGGTTCTTTTTGCACTAGGACGCTCCGTTTCGGAGATACAGCGGTTTAAAGATTTGAGAAATAAAAGTTGTCAAACTGAAAAAATGTAGCACATCCTAATAGAACGCGGCCCGAGGATCACGAATCCAAGGTCCTTTTTGCTCTAGGACGCTCCGTTTCGGAGATACAGCGGTTTAAAGTTTTAAAAAATAAAAGTTGTCAAATCTGAAAAAATGTTACACAACCCAATAGAACTCGGCGTGAGGATCACGAATCCGAGGTCCTTTTTGCTCTAGGACGCTCCGTTTCAGAGATACAGCGGTTTAAAGATTTGAGAAATTAAAGTTGTCAATACTGAAAAAATGTAGCACATCCTAATAGAACGCGGCCCGAGGATCACGAATCCAAGGTCCTTTTTGCTCTAGGACGCTCCGTTTCGGAGATACAGCGGTTTAAAGTTTTGAAAAATAAAAGTTGTCAAAACTGAAAAATTGTAATGGGACCTTATAGAACTCGGCCCGAGGATCACGAATCCGAGGTCCTTTTTGCTCTAGGACGCTCCGTTTCGGAGAAACAGCGGTTTAAAGATTTGAGAAATAAAAGTTGTCAAAACTGAACAATTGTAATGGTACCTTATAGAACTCGGCCCGAGGATCACGAATCCGAGGTCCTTTTTGCTCTAGGACGCTCCGTTTCGGAGATACAGCGGTTTAAAGTTTTGAAAAATAAAAGTCGTCAAAACTGAAAAAATGTTACACATCCTGATAGAACTCGGTCCGAGGATCACGAATCCGTGGTCCTTTTTGCTCTAGGACGCTCCGTTTCGGAGATACAGCGGTTTAAAGTTTTGAAAAATAAAAGTTGTTAAAACTGAAAAAATGTTACACATCCTAATAGAACTCGGCCCGAGGATCACGAATCCGATGTCCTTTTGGCTCTAGGACGCTCCGTTTCGGAGATACAGCGGTTTAAAGTTTTGAAAAATAAAAGTTGTCAAAACTGAAAAATTGTAATGGGACCTTATAGAACTCGGCCCGAGGATCACGAATCCGAGGTCCTTTTTGCTCTAGGACGCTCCGTTTCGGAGAAACAGCGGTTTAAAGATTTGAGAAATAAAATTTGTCAAAACTGAACAATTGTAATGGGACCTTATAGAACTCGGCCCGAGGATCACGAATCCGAGGTCCTTTTTGCTCTAGGACGCTCCGTTTCGGAGATACAGCGGTTTAAAGTTTTGAAAAATAAAAGTTGTTAAAACTGAAAAAATGTTGCACATCCTAATAGAACGCGGCCCGAGAATCACGAATCCGAGGTCCTTTTTGCTCTAGGACGCTCCGTTTCGGAGATACAGCGGTTTAAAGTTTTGAAAAATAAAAGTTGTCAAAACTGAAAAAATGTTACACATCCAAATAGAACTCGGCCCGAGGATCACGAATCCGATGTCCTTTTGGCTCTAGGACGCTCCGTTTCGGAGATACAGCGGTTTAAAGTTATGAAAAATAAAAGTTGTCAAAACTGAAAAATTGTAATGGGACCTTATAGAACTCGGCCCGAGGATCACGAATCCGAGGTCCTTTTTGCTCTAGGACGCTCCGTTTCGGAGATACAGCGGTTTAAAGTTTTGAAAAATAAAAGTTGTTAAAACTGAAAAAATGTTACACATCCTAATAGAACTCGGTCCGAGGATCACGAATCCGTGGTCCTTTTTGCTCTAGGACGCTCCGTTTCGGAGATACAGCGGTTTAAAGTTTTGAAAAATAAAAGTTGTTAAAACTGAAAAAATGTTACACATCCTAATAGAACTCGGCCCGAGGATCACGAATCCGATGTCCTTTTGGCTCTAGGACGCTCCGTTTCGGAGATACAGCGGTTTAAAGTTTTGAAAAATAAAAGTTGTCAAAACTGAAAAATTGTAATGGGACCTTATAGAACTCGGCCCGAGGATCACGAATCCGAGGTCCTTTTTGCTCTAGGACGCTCCGTTTCGGAGAAACAGCGGTTTAAAGATTTGAGAAATAAAAGTTGTCAAAACTGAACAATTGTAATGGGACCTTATAGAACTCGGCCCGAGGATCACGAATCCGAGGTCCTTTTTGCTCTAGGACGCTCCGTTTCGGAGATACAGCGGTTTAAAGTTTTGAAAAATAAAAGTTGTTAAAACTGAAAAAATGTTGCACATCCTAATAGGACGCGGCCCGAGAATCACGAATCCGAGGTCCTTTTTGCTCTAGGACGCTCCGTTTCGGAGATACAGCGGTTTAAAGTTTTGAAAAATAAAAGTTGTCAAAACTGAAAAATTGTAATGGGACCTTATAGAACTCGGCCCGAGGATCACGAATCCGAGGTCCTTTTTGCTCTAGGACGCTCCGTTTCGGAGATACAGCGGTTTAAAGATTTGAGAAATAAAAGTTGTCAAAACTGAACAATTGTAATGGGACCTTATAGAACTCGGTCCGAGGATCACGAATCCAAGGTCCTTTTTGCTCTAGGACGCTCCGTTTCGGAGATACAGCGTTTTAAAGTTTTGAAAAATAAAAGTTGTTAAAACTGAAAAAATGTTGCACATCCTAATAGAACGCGGCCCGAGAATCACGAATCCTAGGTCCTTTTTGCTCTAGGACGCTCCGTTTCGGAGATACAGCGGTTTAAAGTTTTGAAAAATAAAAGTTGTCAAAACTGAAAAAATGTTGCACATTCTAATAGAACTCGGTCCGAGGATCACGATTCCAAGGTCCTTTTTGCTCTAGGACGCTCCGTTTCGGAGATACAGCGGTTTAAAGTTTTGAAAAATAAAAGTTGTTAAAACTGAAAAAATGTTGCACATCCTAATAGAACGCGGCCCGAGAATCACGAATCCGAGGTCCTTTTTGCTCTAGGACGCTCCGTTTCGGAGATACAGCAGTTTAAAGTTTTGAAAAATAAAAGTTGTCAAAACTGAAAAAATGTTACACATCCAAATAGAACTCGGCCCGAGGATCACGAATCCGATGTCCTTTTGGCTCTAGGACGCTCCGTTTCGGAGATACAGCGGTTTAAAGTTATGAAAAATAAAAGTTGTCAAAACTGAAAAATTATAATGGGACCTTATAGAACTCGGCCCGAGGATCACGAATCCGAGGTCCTTTTTGCTCTAGGACGCTCCGTTTCGGAGATACAGCGGTTTAAAGTTTTGAGAAATAAAAGTTGTCAAAACTGAACAATTGTAATGGGACCTTATAGAACTCGGCCCGAGAATCACGAATCCGAGGTCCTTTTTGCTCTAGGACGCTCCGTTTCGGAGATACAGCGGTTTAAAGTTTTGAAAAATAAAAGTTGTCAAAACTGATAAAATGTTACACATCCTAATAGAACTCGGCCCGAGGATCACGAATCCGATGTCCTTTTGGCTCTAGGACGCTCCGTTTCGGAGATACAGCGGTTTAAAGTTATGAAAAATAAAAGTTGTCAAAACTGAAAAATTGTAATGGGACCTTATAGAACTCGGCCCGAGGATCACGAATCCGAGGTCCTTTTTGCTCTAGGACGCTCCGTTTCGGAGATACAGCGGTTTAAAGATTTGAGAAATAAAAGTTGTCAAAACTGAACAATTGTAATGGTACCTTATAGAACTCGGTCCGAGGATCACGAATCCAAGGTCCTTTTTGCTCTAGGACGCTCCGTTTCGGAGATACAGCGTTTTAAAGTTTTGAAAAATAAAAGTTGTTAAAACTGAACAATTGTAATGGGACCTTATAGAACTCGGTCCGAGGATCACGAATCCAAGGTCCTTTTTGCTCTAGGACGCTCCGTTTCGGAGATACAGCGGTTTAAAGATTTGAGAAATAAAATTTGTCAAAACTGAACAATTGTAATGGGACCTTATAGAACTCGGCCCGAGGATCACGAATCCGAGGTCCTTTTTGCTCTAGGACGCTCCGTTTCGGAGATACAGCGGTTTAAAGTTTTGAAAAATAAAAGTTGTTAAAACTGAAAAAATGTTGCACATCCTAATAGAACGCGGCCCGAGAATCACGAATCCGAGGTCCTTTTTGCTCTAGGACGCTCCGTTTCGGAGATACAGCGGTTTAAAGTTTTGAAAAATAAAAGTTGTTAAAACTGAAAAAATGTTACACATCCTAATAGAACTCGGTCCGAGGATCACGAATCCGTGGTCCTTTTTGCTCTAGGACGCTCCGTTTCGGAGATACAGCGGTTTAAAGTTTTGAAAAATAAAAGTTGTTAAAACTGAAAAAATGTTACACATCCTAATAGAACTCGGCCCGAGGATCACGAATCCGATGTCCTTTTGGCTCTAGGACGCTCCGTTTCGGAGATACAGCGGTTTAAAGTTTTGAAAAATAAAAGTTGTCAAAACTGAAAAATTGTAATGGGACCTTATAGAACTCGGCCCGAGGATCACGAATCCGAGGTCCTTTTTGCTCTAGGACGCTCCGTTTCGGAGAAACAGCGGTTTAAAGATTTGAGAAATAAAAGTTGTCAAAACTGAACAATTGTAATGGGACCTTATAGAACTCGGCCCGAGGATCACGAATCCGAGGTCCTTTTTGCTCTAGGACGCTCCGTTTCGGAGATACAGCGGTTTAAAGTTTTGAAAAATAAAAGTTGTTAAAACTGAAAAAATGTTGCACATCCTAATAGGACGCGGCCCGAGAATCACGAATCCGAGGTCCTTTTTGCTCTAGGACGCTCCGTTTCGGAGATACAGCGGTTTAAAGTTTTGAAAAATAAAAGTTGTCAAAACTGAAAAATTGTAATGGGACCTTATAGAACTCGGCCCGAGGATCACGAATCCGAGGTCCTTTTTGCTCTAGGACGCTCCGTTTCGGAGATACAGCGGTTTAAAGTTTTGAGAAATAAAAGTTGTCAAAACTGAACAATTGTAATGGGACCTTATAGAACTCGGCCCGAGAATCACGAATCCGAGGTCCTTTTTGCTCTAGGACGCTCCGTTTCGGAGATACAGCGGTTTAAAGTTTTGAAAAATAAAAGTTGTCAAAACTGATAAAATGTTACACATCCTAATAGAACTCGGCCCGAGGATCACGAATCCGATGTCCTTTTGGCTCTAGGACGCTCCGTTTCGGAGATACAGCGGTTTAAAGTTATGAAAAATAAAAGTTGTCAAAACTGAAAAATTGTAATGGGACCTTATAGAACTCGGCCCGAGGATCACGAATCCGAGGTCCTTTTTGCTCTAGGACGCTCCGTTTCGGAGATACAGCGGTTTAAAGATTTGAGAAATAAAAGTTGTCAAAACTGAACAATTGTAATGGTACCTTATAGAACTCGGTCCGAGGATCACGAATCCAAGGTCCTTTTTGCTCTAGGACGCTCCGTTTCGGAGATACAGCGTTTTAAAGTTTTGAAAAATAAAAGTTGTTAAAACTGAACAATTGTAATGGGACCTTATAGAACTCGGTCCGAGGATCACGAATCCAAGGTCCTTTTTGCTCTAGGACGCTCCGTTTCGGAGATACAGCGGTTTAAAGATTTGAGAAATAAAATTTGTCAAAACTGAACAATTGTAATGGGACCTTATAGAACTCGGCCCGAGGATCACGAATCCGAGGTCCTTTTTGCTCTAGGACGCTCCGTTTCGGAGATACAGCGGTTTAAAGTTTTGAAAAATAAAAGTTGTTAAAACTGAAAAAATGTTGCACATCCTAATAGAACGCGGCCCGAGAATCACGAATCCGAGGTCCTTTTTGCTCTAGGACGCTCCGTTTCGGAGATACAGCGGTTTAAAGTTTTGAAAAATAAAAGTTGTTAAAACTGAAAAAATGTTACACATCCTAATAGAACTCGGTCCGAGGATCACGAATCCGTGGTCCTTTTTGCTCTAGGACGCTCCGTTTCGGAGATACAGCGGTTTAAAGTTTTGAAAAATAAAAGTTGTTAAAACTGAAAAAATGTTACACATCCTAATAGAACTCGGCCCGAGGATCACGAATCCGATGTCCTTTTGGCTCTAGGACGCTCCGTTTCGGAGATACAGCGGTTTAAAGTTTTGAAAAATAAAAGTTGTCAAAACTGAAAAATTGTAATGGGACCTTATAGAACTCGGCCCGAGGATCACGAATCCGAGGTCCTTTTTGCTCTAGGACGCTCCGTTTCGGAGAAACAGCGGTTTAAAGATTTGAGAAATAAAAGTTGTCAAAACTGAACAATTGTAATGGGACCTTATAGAACTCGGCCCGAGGATCACGAATCCGAGGTCCTTTTTGCTCTAGGACGCTCCGTTTCGGAGATACAGCGGTTTAAAGTTTTGAAAAATAAAAGTTGTTAAAACTGAAAAAATGTTGCACATCCTAATAGGACGCGGCCCGAGAATCACGAATCCGAGGTCCTTTTTGCTCTAGGACGCTCCGTTTCGGAGATACAGCGGTTTAAAGTTTTGAAAAATAAAAGTTGTCAAAACTGAAAAATTGTAATGGGACCTTATAGAACTCGGCCCGAGGATCACGAATCCGAGGTCCTTTTTGCTCTAGGACGCTCCGTTTCGGAGATACAGCGGTTTAAAGATTTGAGAAATAAAAGTTGTCAAAACTGAACAATTGTAATGGGACCTTATAGAACTCGGTCCGAGGATCACGAATCCAAGGTCCTTTTTGCTCTAGGACGCTCCGTTTCGGAGATACAGCGTTTTAAAGTTTTGAAAAATAAAAGTTGTTAAAACTGAAAAAATGTTGCACATCCTAATAGAACGCGGCCCGAGAATCACGAATCCTAGGTCCTTTTTGCTCTAGGACGCTCCGTTTCGGAGATACAGCGGTTTAAAGTTTTGAAAAATAAAAGTTGTCAAAACTGAAAAAATGTTGCACATTCTAATAGAACTCGGTCCGAGGATCACGATTCCAAGGTCCTTTTTGCTCTAGGACGCTCCGTTTCGGAGATACAGCGGTTTAAAGTTTTGAAAAATAAAAGTTGTTAAAACTGAAAAAATGTTGCACATCCTAATAGAACGCGGCCCGAGAATCACGAATCCGAGGTCCTTTTTGCTCTAGGACGCTCCGTTTCGGAGATACAGCAGTTTAAAGTTTTGAAAAATAAAAGTTGTCAAAACTGAAAAAATGTTACACATCCAAATAGAACTCGGCCCGAGGATCACGAATCCGATGTCCTTTTGGCTCTAGGACGCTCCGTTTCGGAGATACAGCGGTTTAAAGTTATGAAAAATAAAAGTTGTCAAAACTGAAAAATTATAATGGGACCTTATAGAACTCGGCCCGAGGATCACGAATCCGAGGTCCTTTTTGCTCTAGGACGCTCCGTTTCGGAGATACAGCGGTTTAAAGTTTTGAGAAATAAAAGTTGTCAAAACTGAACAATTGTAATGGGACCTTATAGAACTCGGCCCGAGAATCACGAATCCGAGGTCCTTTTTGCTCTAGGACGCTCCGTTTCGGAGATACAGCGGTTTAAAGTTTTGAAAAATAAAAGTTGTCAAAACTGATAAAATGTTACACATCCTAATAGAACTCGGCCCGAGGATCACGAATCCGATGTCCTTTTGGCTCTAGGACGCTCCGTTTCGGAGATACAGCGGTTTAAAGTTATGAAAAATAAAAGTTGTCAAAACTGAAAAATTGTAATGGGACCTTATAGAACTCGGCCCGAGGATCACGAATCCGAGGTCCTTTTTGCTCTAGGACGCTCCGTTTCGGAGATACAGCGGTTTAAAGATTTGAGAAATAAAAGTTGTCAAAACTGAACAATTGTAATGGTACCTTATAGAACTCGGTCCGAGGATCACGAATCCAAGGTCCTTTTTGCTCTAGGACGCTCCGTTTCGGAGATACAGCGTTTTAAAGTTTTGAAAAATAAAAGTTGTTAAAACTGAACAATTGTAATGGGACCTTATAGAACTCGGTCCGAGGATCACGAATCCAAGGTCCTTTTTGCTCTAGGACGCTCCGTTTCGGAGATACAGCGTTTTTAAGTTTTGAAAAATAAAAATTGTTAAAACTGAAAAAATGTTGCACATCCTAATAGAACGCGGCCCGAGAATCACGAATCCTAGGTCCTTTTTGCTCTAGGACGCTCCGTTTCGGAGATACAGCGGTTTAAAGTTTTGAAAAATAAAAGTTGTCAAAACTGAACAATTGTAATGGGACCTTATAGAACTCGGCCCGAGGATCACGAATCCGAGGTCCTTTTTGCTCTAGGACGCTCCGTTTCGGAGAAACAGCGGTTTAAAGATTTGAGAAATAAAAGTTGTCAAAACTGAACAATTGTAATGGGACCTTATAGAACTCGGCCCGAGGATCACGAATCCGAGGTCCTTTTTGCTCTAGGACGCTCCGTTTCGGAGATACAGCGGTTTAAAGTTTTGAAAAATAAAAGTTGTCAAAACTGATAAAATGTTACACATCCTAATAGAACTCGGCCCGAGGATCACGAATCCGATGTCCTTTTGGCTCTAGGACGCTCCGTTTCGGAGATACAGCGGTTTAAAGTTATGAAAAATAAAAGTTGTCAAAACTGAAAAATTGTAATGGGACCTTATAGAACTCGGCCCGAGGATCACGAATCCGAGGTCCTTTTTGCTCTAGGACGCTCCGTTTCGGAGATACAGCGGTTTAAAGATTTGAGAAATAAAAGTTGTCAAAACTGAACAATTGTAATGGTACCTTATAGAACTCGGTCCGAGGATCACGAATCCAAGGTCCTTTTTGCTCTAGGACGCTCCGTTTCGGAGATACAGCGTTTTAAAGTTTTGAAAAATAAAAGTTGTCAAAACTGAACAATTGTAATGGGACCTTATAGAACTCGGTCCGAGGATCACGAATCCAAGGTCCTTTTTGCTCTAGGACGCTCCGTTTCGGAGATACAGCGTTTTAAAGTTTTGAAAAATAAAAGTTGTTAAAACTGAAAAAATGTTGCACATCCTAATAGAACGCGGCCCGAGAATCACGAATCCTAGGTCCTTTTTGCTCTAGGACGCTCCGTTTCGGAGATACAGCGGTTTAAAGTTTTGAAAAATAAAAGTTGTCAAAACTGAAAAATTGTAATGGGACATTATAGAACTCGGCCCGAGGATCACGAATCCGAGGTCCTTTTTGCTCTAGGACGCTCCGTTTCGGAGATACAGCGGTTTAAAGTTTTGAAAAATAAAAGTTGTCAAAACTGAAAAATTGTAATGGGACCTTATAGAACTCGGCCCGAGGATCACGAATCCGAGGTCCTTTTTGCTCTAGGACGCTCCGTTTCGGAGATACAGCGGTTTAAAGATTTGAGAAATAAAAGTTGTCAAAACTGAACAATTGTAATGGGACCTTATAGAACTCGGTCCGAGGATCACGAATCCAAGGTCCTTTTTGCTCTAGGACGCTCCGTTTCGGAGATACAGCGGTTTAAAGTTTTAAAAAATAAAAGTTGTTAAAACTGAAAAAATGTAATGGGACCTTATAGAACTCGGCCCGAGGATCACGAATCCGAGGTCCTTTTTGCTCTAGGACGCTCCGTTTCGGAGATACAGCGGTTTAAAGATTTGAGAAATAAAAGTTGTCAGAACTGAACAATTGTAATGGGACCTTATAGAACTCGGTCCGAGGATCACGAATCCAAGGTCCTTTTTGCTCTAGGACGCTCCGATTCGGAGATACAGCGTTTTAAAGTTTTGAAAAATAAAAGTTGTTAAAACTGAAAAAATGTTGCACATCCTAATAGAACGCGGCCCGAGGATCACGAATCCGAGGTCCTTTTTGCTCTAGGACGCTCCGTTTCGGAGATACAGCGGTTTAAAGAATTGAGAAATAAAAGTTGTCAAAACTGAAAAATTGTAATGAGACCTTATAGAACTCGCCCCGAGGATCACGAATCCGAGGTCCTTTTTGCTCTAGGACGCTCCGTTTCGGAGAAACAGCGGTTTAAAGATTTGAGAAATAAAAGTTGTCAAAACTGAACAATTGTAATGGGACCTTATAGAACTCGGCCCGAGGATCACGAATCCGAGGTCCTTTTTGCTCTAGGACGCTCCGTTTCGGAGATACAGCGGTTTAAAGTTTTGAAAAATAAAAGTTGTTAAAACTGAAAAAATGTTGCACATCCTAATAGAACGCGGCCCGAGAATCACGAATCCGAGGTCCTTTTTGCTCTAGGACGCTCCGTTTCGGAGATACAGCGGTTTAAAGTTTTGAAAAATAAAAGTTGTCAAAACTGATAAAATGTTACACATCCTAATAGAACTCGGCCCGAGGATCACGAATCCGATGTCCTTTTGGCTCTAGGACGCTCCGTTTCGGAGATACAGCGGTTTAAAGTTATGAAAAATAAAAGTTGTCAAAACTGAAAAAATGTAATGGGACCTTATAGAACTCGGCCCGAGGATCACGAATCCGAGGTCCTTTTTGCTCTAGGACGCTCCGTTTCGGAGATACAGCGGTTTAAAGTTTTGAAAAATAAAAGTTGTTAAAACTGAAAAAATGTAATGGGACCTTATAGAACTCGGCCCGAGGATCACGAATCCGAGGTCCTTTTTGCTCTAGGACGCTCCGTTTCGGAGATACAGCGGTTTAAAGATTTGAGAAATAAAAGTTGTCAGAACTGAACAATTGTAATGGGACCTTATAGAACTCGGTCCGAGGATCACGAATCCAAGGTCCTTTTTGCTCTAGGACGCTCCGATTCGGAGATACAGCGTTTTAAAGTTTTGAAAAATAAAAGTTGTTAAAACTGAAAAAATGTTGCACATCCTAATAGAACGCGGCCCGAGGATCACGAATCCGAGGTCCTTTTTGCTCTAGGACGCTCCGTTTCGGAGATACAGCGGTTTAAAGAATTGAGAAATAAAAGTTGTCAAAACTGAAAAATTGTAATGAGACCTTATAGAACTCGCCCCGAGGATCACGAATCCGAGGTCCTTTTTGCTCTAGGACGCTCCGTTTCGGAGAAACAGCGGTTTAAAGATTTGAGAAATAAAAGTTGTCAAAACTGAACAATTGTAATGGGACCTTATAGAACTCGGCCCGAGGATCACGAATCCGAGGTCCTTTTTGCTCTAGGACGCTCCGTTTCGGAGATACAGCGGTTTAAAGTTTTGAAAAATAAAAGTTGTTAAAACTGAAAAAATGTTGCACATCCTAATAGAACGCGGCCCGAGAATCACGAATCCGAGGTCCTTTTTGCTCTAGGACGCTCCGTTTCGGAGATACAGCGGTTTAAAGTTTTGAAAAATAAAAGTTGTCAAAACTGATAAAATGTTACACATCCTAATAGAACTCGGCCCGAGGATCACGAATCCGATGTCCTTTTGGCTCTAGGACGCTCCGTTTCGGAGATACAGCGGTTTAAAGTTATGAAAAATAAAAGTTGTCAAAACTGAAAAATTGTAATGGGACCTTATAGAACTCGGCCCGAGGATCACGAATCCGAGGTCCTTTTTGCTCTAGGACGCTCCGTTTCGGAGATACAGCGGTTTAAAGATTTGAGAAATAAAAGTTGTCAAAACTGAACAATTGTAATGGGACCTTATAGAACTCGGTCCGAGGATCACGAATCCAAGGTCCTTTTTGCTCTAGGACGCTCCGTTTCGGAGATACAGCGGTTTAAAGTTTTGAAAAATAAAAGTTGTTAAAACTGAAAAAATGTAATGGGACCTTATAGAACTCGGCCCGAGGATCACGAATCCGAGGTCCTTTTTGCTCTAGGACGCTCCGTTTCGGAGATACAGCGGTTTAAAGATTTGAGAAATAAAAGTTGTCAGAACTGAACAATTGTAATGGGACCTTATAGAACTCGGTCCGAGGATCACGAATCCAAGGTCCTTTTTGCTCTAGGACGCTCCGATTCGGAGATACAGCGTTTTAAAGTTTTGAAAAATAAAAGTTGTTAAAACTGAAAAAATGTTGCACATCCTAATAGAACGCGGCCCGAGGATCACGAATCCGAGGTCCTTTTTGCTCTAGGACGCTCCGTTTCGGAGATACAGCGGTTTAAAGAATTGAGAAATAAAAGTTGTCAAAACTGAAAAATTGTAATGAGACCTTATAGAACTCGCCCCGAGGATCACGAATCCGAGGTCCTTTTTGCTCTAGGACGCTCCGTTTCGGAGAAACAGCGGTTTAAAGATTTGAGAAATAAAAGTTGTCAAAACTGAAAAATTGTAATGAGACCTTATAGAACTCGCCCCGAGGATCACGAATCCGAGGTCCTTTTTGCTCTAGGACGCTCCGTTTCGGAGATACAGCGGTTTAAAGATTTGAGAAATAAAAGTTGTCAAAACTGAACAATTGTAATGGGACCTTATAGAACTCGGTCCGAGGATCACGAATCCAAGGTCCTTTTTGCTCTAGGACGCTCCGTTTCGGAGATACAGCGGTTTAAAGTTTTGAAAAATAAAAGTTGTCAAAACTGAAAAATTGTAATGGGACCTTATAGAACTCGGCCCGAGGATCACGAATCCAAGGTCCTTTTTGCTCTAGGACGCTCCGTTTCGGAGATACAGCGGTTTAAAGATTTGAGAAATAAAAGTTGTCAAAACTGAACAATTGTAATGGGACCTTATAGAACTCGGTCCGAGGATCACGAATCCAAGGTCCTTTTTGCTCTAGGACGCTCCGTTTCGGAGATATAGCGGTTTAAAGTTTTGAAAAATAAAAGTTGTTAAAACTGAAAAAATGTAATGGGACCTTATAGAACTCGGCCCGAGGATCACGAATCCGAGGTCCTTTTTGCTCTAGGACGCTCCGTTTCGGAGATACAGCGGTTTAAAGATTTGAGAAATAAAAGTTGTCAAAACTGAACAATTGTAATGGTACCTTATAGAACTCGGTCCGAGGATCACGAATCCAAGGTCCTTTTTGCTCTAGGACGCTCCGTTTCGGAGATACAGCGTTTTAAAGTTTTGAAAAATAAAAGTTGTTAAAACTGAACAATTGTAATGGGACCTTATAGAACTCGGTCCGAGGATCACGAATCCAAGGTCCTTTTTGCTCTAGGACGCTCCGTTTCGGAGATACAGCGTTTTTAAGTTTTGAAAAATAAAAATTGTTAAAACTGAAAAAATGTTGCACATCCTAATAGAACGCGGCCCGAGGATCACGAATCCGAGGTCCTTTTTGCTCTAGGACGCTCCGTTTCGGAGAAACAGCGGTTTAAAGATTTGAGAAATAAAAGTTGTCAAAACTGAACAATTGTAATGGGACCTTATAGAACTCGGCCCGAGGATCACGAATCCGAGGTCCTTTTTGCTCTAGGACGCTCCGTTTCGGAGATACAGCGGTTTAAAGTTTTGAAAAATAAAAGTTGTCAAAACTGATAAAATGTTACACATCCTAATAGAACTCGGCCCGAGGATCACGAATCCGATGTCCTTTTGGCTCTAGGACGCTCCGTTTCGGAGATACAGCGGTTTAAAGTTATGAAAAATAAAAGTTGTCAAAACTGAAAAATTGTAATGGGACCTTATAGAACTCGGCCCGAGGATCACGAATCCGAGGTCCTTTTTGCTCTAGGACGCTCCGTTTCGGAGATACAGCGGTTTAAAGATTTGAGAAATAAAAGTTGTCAAAACTGAACAATTGTAATGGTACCTTATAGAACTCGGTCCGAGGATCACGAATCCAAGGTCCTTTTTGCTCTAGGACGCTCCGTTTCGGAGATACAGCGTTTTAAAGTTTTGAAAAATAAAAGTTGTCAAAACTGAACAATTGTAATGGGACCTTATAGAACTCGGTCCGAGGATCACGAATCCAAGGTCCTTTTTGCTCTAGGACGCTCCGTTTCGGAGATACAGCGTTTTAAAGTTTTGAAAAATAAAAGTTGTTAAAACTGAAAAAATGTTGCACATCCTAATAGAACGCGGCCCGAGAATCACGAATCCTAGGTCCTTTTTGCTCTAGGACGCTCCGTTTCGGAGATACAGCGGTTTAAAGTTTTGAAAAATAAAAGTTGTCAAAACTGAAAAATTGTAATGGGACATTATAGAACTCGGCCCGAGGATCACGAATCCGAGGTCCTTTTTGCTCTAGGACGCTCCGTTTCGGAGATACAGCGGTTTAAAGTTTTGAAAAATAAAAGTTGTCAAAACTGAAAAATTGTAATGGGACCTTATAGAACTCGGCCCGAGGATCACGAATCCGAGGTCCTTTTTGCTCTAGGACGCTCCGTTTCGGAGATACAGCGGTTTAAAGATTTGAGAAATAAAAGTTGTCAAAACTGAACAATTGTAATGGGACCTTATAGAACTCGGTCCGAGGATCACGAATCCAAGGTCCTTTTTGCTCTAGGACGCTCCGTTTCGGAGATACAGCGGTTTAAAGTTTTAAAAAATAAAAGTTGTTAAAACTGAAAAAATGTAATGGGACCTTATAGAACTCGGCCCGAGGATCACGAATCCGAGGTCCTTTTTGCTCTAGGACGCTCCGTTTCGGAGATACAGCAGTTTAAAGATTTGAGAAATAAAAGTTGTCAGAACTGAACAATTGTAATGGGACCTTATAGAACTCGGTCCGAGGATCACGAATCCAAGGTCCTTTTTGCTCTAGGACGCTCCGATTCGGAGATACAGCGTTTTAAAGTTTTGAAAAATAAAAGTTGTTAAAACTGAAAAAATGTTGCACATCCTAATAGAACGCGGCCCGAGGATCACGAATCCGAGGTCCTTTTTGCTCTAGGACGCTCCGTTTCGGAGATACAGCGGTTTAAAGAATTGAGAAATAAAAGTTGTCAAAACTGAAAAATTGTAATGAGACCTTATAGAACTCGCCCCGAGGATCACGAATCCGAGGTCCTTTTTGCTCTAGGACGCTCCGTTTCGGAGAAACAGCGGTTTAAAGATTTGAGAAATAAAAGTTGTCAAAACTGAACAATTGTAATGGGACCTTATAGAACTCGGCCCGAGGATCACGAATCCGAGGTCCTTTTTGCTCTAGGACGCTCCGTTTCGGAGATACAGCGGTTTAAAGTTTTGAAAAATAAAAGTTGTTAAAACTGAAAAAATGTTGCACATCCTAATAGAACGCGGCCCGAGAATCACGAATCCGAGGTCCTTTTTGCTCTAGGACGCTCCGTTTCGGAGATACAGCGGTTTAAAGTTTTGAAAAATAAAAGTTGTCAAAACTGATAAAATGTTACACATCCTAATAGAACTCGGCCCGAGGATCACGAATCCGATGTCCTTTTGGCTCTAGGACGCTCCGTTTCGGAGATACAGCGGTTTAAAGTTATGAAAAATAAAAGTTGTCAAAACTGAAAAATTGTAATGGGACCTTATAGAACTCGGCCCGAGGATCACGAATCCGAGGTCCTTTTTGCTCTAGGACGCTCCGTTTCGGAGATACAGCGGTTTAAAGTTTTGAAAAATAAAAGTTGTTAAAACTGAAAAAATGTAATGGGACCTTATAGAACTCGGCCCGAGGATCACGAATCCGAGGTCCTTTTTGCTCTAGGACGCTCCGTTTCGGAGATACAGCGGTTTAAAGATTTGAGAAATAAAAGTTGTCAGAACTGAACAATTGTAATGGGACCTTATAGAACTCGGTCCGAGGATCACGAATCCAAGGTCCTTTTTGCTCTAGGACGCTCCGATTCGGAGATACAGCGTTTTAAAGTTTTGAAAAATAAAAGTTGTTAAAACTGAAAAAATGTTGCACATCCTAATAGAACGCGGCCCGAGGATCACGAATCCGAGGTCCTTTTTGCTCTAGGACGCTCCGTTTCGGAGATACAGCGGTTTAAAGAATTGAGAAATAAAAGTTGTCAAAACTGAAAAATTGTAATGAGACCTTATAGAACTCGCCCCGAGGATCACGAATCCGAGGTCCTTTTTGCTCTAGGACGCTCCGTTTCGGAGAAACAGCGGTTTAAAGATTTGAGAAATAAAAGTTGTCAAAACTGAACAATTGTAATGGGACCTTATAGAACTCGGCCCGAGGATCACGAATCCGAGGTCCTTTTTGCTCTAGGACGCTCCGTTTCGGAGATACAGCGGTTTAAAGTTTTGAAAAATAAAAGTTGTTAAAACTGAAAAAATGTTGCACATCCTAATAGAACGCGGCCCGAGAATCACGAATCCGAGGTCCTTTTTGCTCTAGGACGCTCCGTTTCGGAGATACAGCGGTTTAAAGTTTTGAAAAATAAAAGTTGTCAAAACTGATAAAATGTTACACATCCTAATAGAACTCGGCCCGAGGATCACGAATCCGATGTCCTTTTGGCTCTAGGACGCTCCGTTTCGGAGATACAGCGGTTTAAAGTTATGAAAAATAAAAGTTGTCAAAACTGAAAAATTGTAATGGGACCTTATAGAACTCGGCCCGAGGATCACGAATCCGAGGTCCTTTTTGCTCTAGGACGCTCCGTTTCGGAGATACAGCGGTTTAAAGATTTGAGAAATAAAAGTTGTCAAAACTGAACAATTGTAATGGGACCTTATAGAACTCGGTCCGAGGATCACGAATCCAAGGTCCTTTTTGCTCTAGGACGCTCCGTTTCGGAGATACAGCGGTTTAAAGTTTTGAAAAATAAAAGTTGTTAAAACTGAAAAAATGTAATGGGACCTTATAGAACTCGGCCCGAGGATCACGAATCCGAGGTCCTTTTTGCTCTAGGACGCTCCGTTTCGGAGATACAGCGGTTTAAAGATTTGAGAAATAAAAGTTGTCAGAACTGAACAATTGTAATGGGACCTTATAGAACTCGGTCCGAGGATCACGAATCCAAGGTCCTTTTTGCTCTAGGACGCTCCGATTCGGAGATACAGCGTTTTAAAGTTTTGAAAAATAAAAGTTGTTAAAACTGAAAAAATGTTGCACATCCTAATAGAACGCGGCCCGAGGATCACGAATCCGAGGTCCTTTTTGCTCTAGGACGCTCCGTTTCGGAGATACAGCGGTTTAAAGAATTGAGAAATAAAAGTTGTCAAAACTGAAAAATTGTAATGAGACCTTATAGAACTCGCCCCGAGGATCACGAATCCGAGGTCCTTTTTGCTCTAGGACGCTCCGTTTCGGAGAAACAGCGGTTTAAAGATTTGAGAAATAAAAGTTGTCAAAACTGAAAAATTGTAATGAGACCTTATAGAACTCGCCCCGAGGATCACGAATCCGAGGTCCTTTTTGCTCTAGGACGCTCCGTTTCGGAGATACAGCGGTTTAAAGATTTGAGAAATAAAAGTTGTCAAAACTGAACAATTGTAATGGGACCTTATAGAACTCGGTCCGAGGATCACGAATCCAAGGTCCTTTTTGCTCTAGGACGCTCCGTTTCGGAGATACAGCGGTTTAAAGTTTTGAAAAATAAAAGTTGTCAAAACTGAAAAATTGTAATGGGACCTTATAGAACTCGGCCCGAGGATCACGAATCCGAGGTCCTTTTTGCTCTAGGACGCTCCGTTTCGGAGATACAGCGGTTTAAAGATTTGAGAAATAAAAGTTGTCAAAACTGAACAATTGTAATGGGACCTTATAGAACTCGGTCCGAGGATCACGAATCCAAGGTCCTTTTTGCTCTAGGACGCTCCGTTTCGGAGATATAGCGGTTTAAAGTTTTGAAAAATAAAAGTTGTTAAAACTGAAAAAATGTAATGGGACCTTATAGAACTCGGCCCGAGGATCACGAATCCGAGGTCCTTTTTGCTCTAGGACGCTCCGTTTCGGAGATACAGCGGTTTAAAGATTTGAGAAATAAAAGTTGTCAGAACTGAACAATTGTAATGGGACCTTATAGAACTCGGTCCGAGGATCACGAATCCAAGGTCCTTTTTGCTCTAGGACGCTCCGATTCGGAGATACAGCGTTTTAAAGTTTTGAAAAATAAAAGTTGTTAAAACTGAAAAAATGTTGCACATCCTAATAGAACGCGGCCCGAGGATCACGAATCCGAGGTCCTTTTTGCTCTAGGACGCTCCGTTTCGGAGATACAGCGGTTTAAAGAATTGAGAAATAAAAGTTGTCAAAACTGAAAAATTGTAATGAGACCTTATAGAACTCGCCCCGAGGATCACGAATCCGAGGTCCTTTTTGCTCTAGGACGCTCCGTTTCGGAGAAACAGCGGTTTAAAGATTTGAGAAATAAAAGTTGTCAAAACTGAACAATTGTAATGGGACCTTATAGAACTCGGCCCGAGGATCACGAATCCGAGGTCCTTTTTGCTCTAGGACGCTCCGTTTCGGAGATACAGCGGTTTAAAGTTTTGAAAAATAAAAGTTGTTAAAACTGAAAAAATGTTGCACATCCTAATAGAACGCGGCCCGAGAATCACGAATCCGAGGTCCTTTTTGCTCTAGGACGCTCCGTTTCGGAGATACAGCGGTTTAAAGTTTTGAAAAATAAAAGTTGTCAAAACTGATAAAATGTTACACATCCTAATAGAACTCGGCCCGAGGATCACGAATCCGATGTCCTTTTGGCTCTAGGACGCTCCGTTTCGGAGATACAGCGGTTTAAAGTTATGAAAAATAAAAGTTGTCAAAACTGAAAAATTGTAATGGGACCTTATAGAACTCGGCCCGAGGATCACGAATCCGAGGTCCTTTTTGCTCTAGGACGCTCCGTTTCGGAGATACAGCGGTTTAAAGATTTGAGAAATAAAAGTTGTCAAAACTGAACAATTGTAATGGGACCTTATAGAACTCGGTCCGAGGATCACGAATCCAAGGTCCTTTTTGCTCTAGGACGCTCCGTTTCGGAGATACAGCGGTTTAAAGTTTTGAAAAATAAAAGTTGTTAAAACTGAAAAAATGTAATGGGACCTTATAGAACTCGGCCCGAGGATCACGAATCCGAGGTCCTTTTTGCTCTAGGACGCTCCGTTTCGGAGATACAGCGGTTTAAAGATTTGAGAAATAAAAGTTGTCAGAACTGAACAATTGTAATGGGACCTTATAGAACTCGGTCCGAGGATCACGAATCCAAGGTCCTTTTTGCTCTAGGACGCTCCGATTCGGAGATACAGCGTTTTAAAGTTTTGAAAAATAAAAGTTGTTAAAACTGAAAAAATGTTGCACATCCTAATAGAACGCGGCCCGAGGATCACGAATCCGAGGTCCTTTTTGCTCTAGGACGCTCCGTTTCGGAGATACAGCGGTTTAAAGAATTGAGAAATAAAAGTTGTCAAAACTGAAAAATTGTAATGAGACCTTATAGAACTCGCCCCGAGGATCACGAATCCGAGGTCCTTTTTGCTCTAGGACGCTCCGTTTCGGAGAAACAGCGGTTTAAAGATTTGAGAAATAAAAGTTGTCAAAACTGAAAAATTGTAATGAGACCTTATAGAACTCGTCCCGAGGATCACGAATCCGAGGTCCTTTTTGCTCTAGGACGCTCCGTTTCGGAGATACAGCGGTTTAAAGATTTGAGAAATAAAAGTTGTCAAAACTGAACAATTGTAATGGGACCTTATAGAACTCGGTCCGAGGATCACGAATCCAAGGTCCTTTTTGCTCTAGGACGCTCCGTTTCGGAGATACAGCGGTTTAAAGTTTTGAAAAATAAAAGTTGTCAAAACTGAAAAATTGTAATGGGACCTTATAGAACTCGGCCCGAGGATCACGAATCCGAGGTCCTTTTTGCTCTAGGACGCTCCGTTTCGGAGATACAGCGGTTTAAAGATTTGAGAAATAAAAGTTGTCAAAACTGAACAATTGTAATGGGACCTTATAGAACTCGGTCCGAGGATCACGAATCCAAGGTCCTTTTTGCTCTAGGACGCTCCGTTTCGGAGATATAGCGGTTTAAAGTTTTGAAAAATAAAAGTTGTTAAAACTGAAAAATGTAATGGGACCTTATAGAACTCGGCCCGAGGATCACGAATCCGAGGTCCTTTTTGCTCTAGGACGCTCCGTTTCGGAGATACAGCGGTTTAAAGATTTGAGAAATAAAAGTTGTCAGAACTGAACAATTGTAATGGGACCTTATAGAACTCGGTCCGAGGATCACGAATCCAAGGTCCTTTTTGCTCTAGGACGCTCCGTTTCGGAGATACAGCGTTTTTAAGTTTTGAAAAATAAAAGTTGTTAAAACTGAAAAAATGTTGCACATCCTAATAGAACGCGGCCCGAGAATCACGAATCCTAGGTCCTTTTTGCTCTAGGACGCTCCGTTTCGGAGATACAGCGGTTTAAAGTTTTGAAAAATAAAAGTTGTCAAAACTGAACAATTGTAATGGGACCTTATAGAACTCGGCCCGAGGATCACGAATCCGAGGTCCTTTTTGCTCTAGGACGCTCCGTTTCGGAGAAACAGCGGTTTAAAGATTTGAGAAATAAAAGTTGTCAAAACTGAACAATTGTAATGGGACCTTATAGAACTCGGCCCGAGGATCACGAATCCGAGGTCCTTTTTGCTCTAGGACGCTCCGTTTCGGAGATACAGCAGTTTAAAGTTTTGAAAAATAAAAGTTGTCATAACTGAAAAAATGTTACACATCCTAATTGAACTCGGCCCGAGTACCACGAATCCGAGGTCCTTTTTGCTCTAGGACGCTCCGTTTCGGAAATACAGCGGTTTAAAGTTTTGAAAAATAAAAGTTGTCAAAACTGAAAAATTGTAATGGGACCTTATAGAACTCCACCCGAGGATCACGAATCCGAGGTCCTTTTTGCTCTAGGACGCTCAGTTTCGGAGATACAGCGGTTTAAAGTTTTGAAAAATAAAAGTTGTCAAAACTGAACAATTGTAATGGGACCTAATAGAACTCGGCCCGAGGATCACGAATCCGAGGTCCTTTTTGCTCTAGGACGCTCCGTTTCGTAGATACAGCGAATTAAAGTTTTAAAAAAAAAAAGTTGTCAAAACTGAAAAAATGTAATGGGACCTTATAGAACTCCGCCCGAGGATCACGAATCCGAGATCCTTTTTGCTCTAGGACGCTCCGTTTCGGAGATACAGCGGTTTAAAGTTTTGAAAAAACTGAAAAAATGTTACACATCCTAATAGAACTCGGCCCGAGTAACACGAATCCGAGGTCCTTTTTGCTCTAGGACGCTCCGTTTCGGAGATACAGCGGTTTAAAGTTTTGAAAAAACTGAAAAAATGTTACACATCCTAATAGAACTCGGCCCGAGTAACACGAATCCGAGGTCCTTTTTGCTCTAGGACGCTCCGTTTCGGAGATACAGCGGTTTAAAGTTTTGAAAAATAAAAGTTGTCAAAACTGAACAATTGTAATGGGACATAATAGAACTCGGCCCGAGGATCACAAATCCGAGGTCCTTTTTGCTCTAGGACGCTCCGTTTCGGAGATACAGCGGTTTAAAGTTTTGAAAAATAAAGGTTGTCAAAACTGAAAAAATGTTACACATCCATATAGAACTCGGCCCGAGGATCACGAATCCGAGGTCCTTTTTGCTCTAGGACGCTCCGTTTCGGAGATACAGCAGTTTAAAGTTTTGAAAAATAAAAGTTGTCATAACTGAAAAATTGTAATGGGACCTTATAGATCTCGGCCCGAGGTCCACGAATCCGAGGTCCTTTTTGCTCTAGGACGCTCCGTTTCGGAGATACAGCGGTTTAAAATTATGAAAAATAAAAGTGTTCACAACTGAAAAATTGTAATGGGACCTTATAGAACTCGGCCCGAGGATCACGAATCCGAGGTCCTTTTTGCTCTAGGACGCTCCGTTTCGGAGATACAGCGGTTTAAAGTTTTGAAAAATAAAAGTTGTCAAAACTGAAAAATTGTAATGGGACCTTATAGAACTCGGCCCGAGGATCACGAATTCGAGGTCCTTTTTGCTCTAGGACGCTCCGTTTCGGAGATACAGCGGTTTAAAAATTTCGAAAAATAAAAGTTGTCAAAACTGAAAAAATGTTACACATCCTAATAGAACTCGGCCCGAGGATCACGAATCCGAGGTCCTTTTTGCTCTAGGACGCTCCGTTTCGGAGATACAGCGGTTTAAAATTTTGAAAAATAAAAGTTGTCAAAACTGAAAAAATGTTACACATCTTAATAGAACTCGGCCCGAGGATCACGAATCCGAGGTCCTTTTTGCTCTAGGACGCTCCGTTTCGGAGATACAGCGGTTTAAAATTTTGAAAAATAAAAGTTGTCAAAACTGAAAAATTTTAATGGGACCTTATAGAACTCGGCCCGAGGATCACGAATCCGAGGTCCTTTTTGCTCTAGGACGCTCCGTTTCGGAGATACAGCGGTTTAAAGTTTTGAAAAATAAAGGTTGTCAAAACTGAAAAAATGTTACACATCCATATAGAACTCGGCCCGAGGATCACGAATCCGAGGTCCTTTTTGCTCTAGGACGCTCCGTTTCGGAGATACAGCGGTTTAAAATTTTGAAAAATAAAAGTTGTCAAAACTGAAAAATTGTAATGGGACCTTATAGAACTCGGCCCGAGGATCACGAATCCGAGGTCCTTTTTGCTCTAGGAAGCTCAGTTTCGGAGATACAGCGGTTTAAAGTTTTGAAAAATAAAAGTTGTCAAAACTGAACAATTGTAATGGGACCTAATAGAACTCGGCCCGAGGATCACGAATCCGAGGTCCTTTTTGCTCTAGGACGCTCCGTTTCGTAGATACAGCGAATTAAAGTTTAAAAAAAAAAAAGTTGTCAAAACTGAAAAAATGTAATGGGACCTTATAGAACTCCGCCCGAGGATCACGAATCCGAGGTCCTTTTTGCTCTAGGACGCTCCGTTTCGGAGATACAGCGGTTTAAAGTTTTGAAAAATAAAAGTTGTCAAAACTGAAAAAATGTTACACATCCTAATAGAACTCGGCCCGAGTAACACGAATCCGAGGTCCTTTTTGCTCTAGGACGCTCCGTTTCGGAGATACAGCGGTTTAAAGTTTTGAAAAATAAAAGTTGTCAAAACTGAACAATTGTAATGGGACATAATAGAACTCGGCCCGAGGATCACGAATCCGAGGTCCTTTTTGCTCTAGGACGCTCCGTTTCGGAGATACAGCGGTTTAAAGTTTTGAAAAATAAAGGTTGTCAAAACTGAAAAAATGTTACACATCCATATAGAACTCGGCCCGAGGATCACGAATCCGAGGTCCTTTTTGCTCTAGGACGCTCCGTTTCGGAGATACAGCGGTTTAAAGTTTTGAAAAATAAAGGTTGTCAAAACTGAAAAAATGTTACACATCCATATAGAACTCGGCCCGAGGATCACGAATCCGAGGTCCTTTTTGCTCTAGGACGCTCCGTTTCGGAGATACAGCAGTTTAAAGTTTTGAAAAATAAAAGTTGTCAAAACTGAAAAAATGTTACACATCCTAATAGAACTCGGCCCGAGGATCACGAATCCGAGGTCCTTTTTGCTCTAGGACGCTCCGTTTCGGAGATACAGCGGTTTAAAGTTTTGAAAAATAAAAGTTGTCAAAACTGAACAATTGTAATGGGACCTAATAGAACTCGGCCCGAGGATCACGAATCCGAGGTCCTTTTTGCTCTAGGACGCTCCGTTTCGGAGATACAGCGGTTTAAAGTTTTGAAAAATAAAGGTTGTCAAAACTGAAAAAATGTTACACATCCATATAGAACTCGGCCCGAGGATCACGAATCCGAGGTCCTTTTTGCTCTAGGACGCTCCGTTTCGGAGATACAGCAGTTTAAAGTTTTGAAAAATAAAAGTTGTCATAACTGAAAAAATGTTACACATCCTAATTGAACTCGGCCCGAGTACCACGAATCCGAGGTCCTTTTTGCTCTAGGACGCTCCGTTTCGGAAATACAGCGGTTTAAAGTTTTGAAAAATAAAAGTTGTCAAAACTGAAAAATTGTAATGAGACCTTATAGAACTCGCCCCGAGGATCACGAATCCGAGGTCCTTTTTGCTCTAGGACGCTCCGTTTCGGAGAAACAGCGGTTTAAAGATTTGAGAAATAAAAGTTGTCAAAACTGAACAATTGTAATGGGACCTTATAGAACTCGGCCCGAGGATCACGAATCCGAGGTCCTTTTTGCTCTAGGACGCTCCGTTTCGGAGATACAGCGGTTTAAAGTTTTGAAAAATAAAAGTTGTTAAAACTGAAAAAATGTTGCACATCCTAATAGAACGCGGCCCGAGAATCACGAATCCGAGGTCCTTTTTGCTCTAGGACGCTCCGTTTCGGAGATACAGCGGTTTAAAGTTTTGAAAAATAAAAGTTGTCAAAACTGATAAAATGTTACACATCCTAATAGAACTCGGCCCGAGGATCACGAATCCGATGTCCTTTTGGCTCTAGGACGCTCCGTTTCGGAGATACAGCGGTTTAAAGTTATGAAAAATAAAAGTTGTCAAAACTGAAAAATTGTAATGGGACCTTATAGAACTCGGCCCGAGGATCACGAATCCGAGGTCCTTTTTGCTCTAGGACGCTCCGTTTCGGAGATACAGCGGTTTAAAGATTTGAGAAATAAAAGTTGTCAAAACTGAACAATTGTAATGGGACCTTATAGAACTCGGTCCGAGGATCACGAATCCAAGGTCCTTTTTGCTCTAGGACGCTCCGTTTCGGAGATACAGCGGTTTAAAGTTTTGAAAAATAAAAGTTGTTAAAACTGAAAAAATGTAATGGGACCTTATAGAACTCGGCCCGAGGATCACGAATCCGAGGTCCTTTTTGCTCTAGGACGCTCCGTTTCGGAGATACAGCGGTTTAAAGATTTGAGAAATAAAAGTTGTCAGAACTGAACAATTGTAATGGGACCTTATAGAACTCGGTCCGAGGATCACGAATCCAAGGTCCTTTTTGCTCTAGGACGCTCCGATTCGGAGATACAGCGTTTTAAAGTTTTGAAAAATAAAAGTTGTTAAAACTGAAAAAATGTTGCACATCCTAATAGAACGCGGCCCGAGGATCACGAATCCGAGGTCCTTTTTGATCTAGGACGCTCCGTTTCGGAGATACAGCGGTTTAAAGAATTGAGAAATAAAAGTTGTCAAAACTGAAAAATTGTAATGAGACCTTATAGAACTCGCCCCGAGGATCACGAATCCGAGGTCCTTTTTGCTCTAGGACGCTCCGTTTCGGAGAAACAGCGGTTTAAAGATTTGAGAAATAAAAGTTGTCAAAACTGAAAAATTGTAATGAGACCTTATAGAACTCGCCCCGAGGATCACGAATCCGAGGTCCTTTTTGCTCTAGGACGCTCCGTTTCGGAGATACAGCGGTTTAAAGATTTGAGAAATAAAAGTTGTCAAAACTGAACAATTGTAATGGGACCTTATAGAACTCGGTCCGAGGATCACGAATCCAAGGTCCTTTTTGCTCTAGGACGCTCCGTTTCGGAGATACAGCGGTTTAAAGTTTTGAAAAAACTGAAAAAATGTTACACATCCTAATAGAACTCGGCCCGAGTAACACGAATCCGAGGTCCTTTTTGCTCTAGGACGCTCCGTTTCGGAGATACAGCGGTTTAAAGTTTTGAAAAAACTGAAAAAATGTTACACATCCTAATAGAACTCGGCCCGAGTAACACGAATCCGAGGTCCTTTTTGCTCTAGGACGCTCCGTTTCGGAGATACAGCGGTTTAAAGTTTTGAAAAATAAAAGTTGTCAAAACTGAACAATTGTAATGGGACATAATAGAACTCGGCCCGAGGATCACAAATCCGAGGTCCTTTTTGCTCTAGGACGCTCCGTTTCGGAGATACAGCGGTTTAAAGTTTTGAAAAATAAAGGTTGTCAAAACTGAAAAAATGTTACACATCCATATAGAACTCGGCCCGAGGATCACGAATCCGAGGTCCTTTTTGCTCTAGGACGCTCCGTTTCGGAGATACAGCAGTTTAAAGTTTTGAAAAATAAAAGTTGTCATAACTGAAAAATTGTAATGGGACCTTATAGATCTCGGCCCGAGGTCCACGAATCCGAGGTCCTTTTTGCTCTAGGACGCTCCGTTTCGGAGATACAGCGGTTTAAAATTATGAAAAATAAAAGTGTTCACAACTGAAAAATTGTAATGGGACCTTATAGAACTCGGCCCGAGGATCACGAATCCGAGGTCCTTTTTGCTCTAGGACGCTCCGTTTCGGAGATACAGCGGTTTAAAGTTTTGAAAAATAAAAGTTGTCAAAACTGAAAAATTGTAATGGGACCTTATAGAACTCGGCCCGAGGATCACGAATTCGAGGTCCTTTTTGCTCTAGGACGCTCCGTTTCGAAGATACAGCGGTTTAAAAATTTCGAAAAATAAAAGTTGTCAAAACTGAAAAAATGTTACACATCCTAATAGAACTCGGCCCGAGGATCACGAATCCGAGGTCCTTTTTGCTCTAGGACGCTCCGTTTCGGAGATACAGCGGTTTAAAATTTTGAAAAATAAAAGTTGTCAAAACTGAAAAAATGTTACACATCTTAATAGAACTCGGCCCGAGGATCACGAATCCGAGGTCCTTTTTGCTCTAGGACGCTCCGTTTCGGAGATACAGCGGTTTAAAATTTTGAAAAATAAAAGTTGTCAAAACTGAAAAATTTTAATGGGACCTTATAGAACTCGGCCCGAGGATCACGAATCCGAGGTCCTTTTTGCTCTAGGACGCTCCGTTTCGGAGATACAGCGGTTTAAAGTTTTGAAAAATAAAGGTTGTCAAAACTGAAAAAATGTTACACATCCATATAGAACTCGGCCCGAGGATCACGAATCCGAGGTCCTTTTTGCTCTAGGACGCTCCGTTTCGGAGATACAGCGGTTTAAAATTTTGAAAAATAAAAGTTGTCAAAACTGAAAAATTGTAATGGGACCTTATAGAACTCGGCCCGAGGATCACGAATCCGAGGTCCTTTTTGCTCTAGGACGCTCAGTTTCGGAGATACAGCGGTTTAAAGTTTTGAAAAATAAAAGTTGTCAAAACTGAACAATTGTAATGGGACCTAATAGAACTCGGCCCGAGGATCACGAATCCGAGGTCCTTTTTGCTCTAGGACGCTCCGTTTCGTAGATACAGCGAATTAAAGTTTAAAAAAAAAAAAGTTGTCAAAACTGAAAAAATGTAATGGGACCTTATAGAACTCCGCCCGAGGATCACGAATCCGAGGTCCTTTTTGCTCTAGGACGCTCCGTTTCGGAGATACAGCGGTTTAAAGTTTTGAAAAATAAAAGTTGTCAAAACTGAAAAAATGTTACACATCCTAATAGAACTCGGCCCGAGTAACACGAATCCGAGGTCCTTTTTGCTCTAGGACGCTCCGTTTCGGAGATACAGCGGTTTAAAGTTTTGAAAAATAAAAGTTGTCAAAACTGAACAATTGTAATGGGACATAATAGAACTCGGCCCGAGGATCACGAATCCGAGGTCCTTTTTGCTCTAGGACGCTCCGTTTCGGAGATACAGCGGTTTAAAGTTTTGAAAAATAAAGGTTGTCAAAACTGAAAAAATGTTACACATCCATATAGAACTCGGCCCGAGGATCACGAATCCGAGGTCCTTTTTGCTCTAGGACGCTCCGTTTCGGAGATACAGCGGTTTAAAGTTTTGAAAAATAAAGGTTGTCAAAACTGAAAAAATGTTACACATCCATATAGAACTCGGCCCGAGGATCACGAATCCGAGGTCCTTTTTGCTCTAGGACGCTCCGTTTCGGAGATACAGCAGTTTAAAGTTTTGAAAAATAAAAGTTGTCAAAACTGAAAAAATGTTACACATCCTAATAGAACTCGGCCCGAGGATCACGAATCCGAGGTCCTTTTTGCTCTAGGACGCTCCGTTTCGGAGATACAGCGGTTTAAAGTTTTGAAAAATAAAAGTTGTCAAAACTGAACAATTGTAATGGGACCTAATAGAACTCGGCCCGAGGATCACGAATCCGAGGTCCTTTTTGCTCTAGGACGCTCCGTTTCGGAGATACAGCGGTTTAAAGTTTTGAAAAATAAAGGTTGTCAAAACTGAAAAAATGTTACACATCCATATAGAACTCGGCCCGAGGATCACGAATCCGAGGTCCTTTTTGCTCTAGGACGCTCCGTTTCGGAGATACAGCAGTTTAAAGTTTTGAAAAATAAAAGTTGTCATAACTGAAAAAATGTTACACATCCTAATTGAACTCGGCCCGAGTACCACGAATCCGAGGTCCTTTTTGCTCTAGGACGCTCCGTTTCGGAAATACAGCGGTTTAAAGTTTTGAAAAATAAAAGTTGTCAAAACTGAAAAATTGTAATGAGACCTTATAGAACTCGCCCCGAGGATCACGAATCCGAGGTCCTTTTTGCTCTAGGACGCTCCGTTTCGGAGAAACAGCGGTTTAAAGATTTGAGAAATAAAAGTTGTCAAAACTGAACAATTGTAATGGGACCTTATAGAACTCGGCCCGAGGATCACGAATCCGAGGTCCTTTTTGCTCTAGGACGCTCCGTTTCGGAGATACAGCGGTTTAAAGTTTTGAAAAATAAAAGTTGTTAAAACTGAAAAAATGTTGCACATCCTAATAGAACGCGGCCCGAGAATCACGAATCCGAGGTCCTTTTTGCTCTAGGACGCTCCGTTTCGGAGATACAGCGGTTTAAAGTTTTGAAAAATAAAAGTTGTCAAAACTGATAAAATGTTACACATCCTAATAGAACTCGGCCCGAGGATCACGAATCCGATGTCCTTTTGGCTCTAGGACGCTCCGTTTCGGAGATACAGCGGTTTAAAGTTATGAAAAATAAAAGTTGTCAAAACTGAAAAATTGTAATGGGACCTTATAGAACTCGGCCCGAGGATCACGAATCCGAGGTCCTTTTTGCTCTAGGACGCTCCGTTTCGGAGATACAGCGGTTTAAAGATTTGAGAAATAAAAGTTGTCAAAACTGAACAATTGTAATGGGACCTTATAGAACTCGGTCCGAGGATCACGAATCCAAGGTCCTTTTTGCTCTAGGACGCTCCGTTTCGGAGATACAGCGGTTTAAAGTTTTGAAAAATAAAAGTTGTTAAAACTGAAAAAATGTAATGGGACCTTATAGAACTCGGCCCGAGGATCACGAATCCGAGGTCCTTTTTGCTCTAGGACGCTCCGTTTCGGAGATACAGCGGTTTAAAGATTTGAGAAATAAAAGTTGTCAGAACTGAACAATTGTAATGGGACCTTATAGAACTCGGTCCGAGGATCACGAATCCAAGGTCCTTTTTGCTCTAGGACGCTCCGATTCGGAGATACAGCGTTTTAAAGTTTTGAAAAATAAAAGTTGTTAAAACTGAAAAAATGTTGCACATCCTAATAGAACGCGGCCCGAGGATCACGAATCCGAGGTCCTTTTTGCTCTAGGACGCTCCGTTTCGGAGATACAGCGGTTTAAAGAATTGAGAAATAAAAGTTGTCAAAACTGAAAAATTGTAATGAGACCTTATAGAACTCGCCCCGAGGATCACGAATCCGAGGTCCTTTTTGCTCTAGGACGCTCCGTTTCGGAGAAACAGCGGTTTAAAGATTTGAGAAATAAAAGTTGTCAAAACTGAAAAATTGTAATGAGACCTTATAGAACTCGCCCCGAGGATCACGAATCCGAGGTCCTTTTTGCTCTAGGACGCTCCGTTTCGGAGATACAGCGGTTTAAAGATTTGAGAAATAAAAGTTGTCAAAACTGAACAATTGTAATGGGACCTTATAGAACTCGGTCCGAGGATCACGAATCCAAGGTCCTTTTTGCTCTAGGACGCTCCGTTTCGGAGATACAGCGGTTTAAAGTTTTGAAAAATAAAAGTTGTCAAAACTGAAAAATTGTAATGGGACCTTATAGAACTCGGCCCGAGGATCACGAATCCGAGGTCCTTTTTGCTCTAGGACGCTCCGTTTCGGAGATACAGCGGTTTAAAGATTTGAGAAATAAAAGTTGTCAAAACTGAACAATTGTAATGGGACCTTATAGAACTCGGTCCGAGGATCACGAATCCAAGGTCCTTTTTGCTCTAGGACGCTCCGTTTCGGAGATATAGCGGTTTAAAGTTTTGAAAAATAAAAGTTGTTAAAACTGAAAAAATGTAATGGGACCTTATAGAACTCGGCCCGAGGATCACGAATCCGAGGTCCTTTTTGCTCTAGGACGCTCCGTTTCGGAGATACAGCGGTTTAAAGATTTGAGAAATAAAAGTTGTCAGAACTGAACAATTGTAATGGGACCTTATAGAACTCGGTCCGAGGATCACGAATCCAAGGTCCTTTTTGCTCTAGGACGCTCCGATTCGGAGATACAGCGTTTTAAAGTTTTGAAAAATAAAAGTTGTTAAAACTGAAAAAATGTTGCACATCCTAATAGAACGCGGCCCGAGGATCACGAATCCGAGGTCCTTTTTGCTCTAGGACGCTCCGTTTCGGAGATACAGCGGTTTAAAGAATTGAGAAATAAAAGTTGTCAAAACTGAAAAATTGTAATGAGACCTTATAGAACTCGCCCCGAGGATCACGAATCCGAGGTCCTTTTTGCTCTAGGACGCTCCGTTTCGGAGAAACAGCGGTTTAAAGATTTGAGAAATAAAAGTTGTCAAAACTGAACAATTGTAATGGGACCTTATAGAACTCGGCCCGAGGATCACGAATCCGAGGTCCTTTTTGCTCTAGGACGCTCCGTTTCGGAGATACAGCGGTTTAAAGTTTTGAAAAATAAAAGTTGTTAAAACTGAAAAAATGTTGCACATCCTAATAGAACGCGGCCCGAGGATCACGAATCCGAGGTCCTTTTTGCTCTAGGACGCTCCGTTTCGGAGATACAGCGGTTCAAAGAATTGAGAAATAAAAGTTGTCAAAACTGAAAAATTGTAATGAGACCTTATAGAACTCGCCCCGAGGATCACGAATCCGAGGTCCTTTTTGCTCTAGGACGCTCCGTTTCGGAGAAACAGCGGTT
The DNA here is from genome assembly GCA_963978895.1 of Erpobdella octoculata. Lineage (NCBI taxonomy): Eukaryota > Metazoa > Annelida > Clitellata > Hirudinida > Erpobdellidae > Erpobdella > Erpobdella octoculata. The sequence goes on from OZ022240.1 coordinate 30,717,607, forward strand.
TAAAGATTTGAGAAATAAAAGTTGTCAAAACTGAACAATTGTAATGGGACCTTATAGAACTCGGCCCGAGGATCACGAATCCGAGGTCCTTTTTGCTCTAGGACGCTCCGTTTCGGAGATACAGCGGTTTAAAGTTATGAAAAATAAAAGTTGTCAAAACTGAAAAATTGTAATGGGACCTTATAGAACTCGGTCCGAGGATCACGAATCCGAGGTCCTTTTTGCTCTAGGACACTCCGTTTCGGAGATACAGCGGTTTAAAGTTTTGAAAAATAAAAGTTGTTAAAACTGAAAAAATGTAATGGGACCTTATAGAACTCGGCCCGAGGATCACGAATCCGAGGTCCTTTTTGCTCTAGGACGCTCCGTTTCGGAGATACAGCGGTTTAAAGTTTTGAAAAATAAAAGTTGTCAAAACTGATAAAATGTTACACATCCTAATAGAACTCGGCCCGAGGATCACGAATCCGATGTCCTTTTGGCTCTAGGACGCTCCGTTTCGGAGATACAGCGGTTTAAAGTTATGAAAAATAAAAGTTGTCAAAACTGAAAAATTGTAATGGGACCTTATAGAACTCGGCCCGAGGATCACGAATCCGAGGTCCTTTTTGCTCTAGGACGCTCCGTTTCGGAGAAACAGCGGTTTAAAGATTTGAGAAATAAAAGTTGTCAAAACTGAACAATTGTAATGGGACCTTATAGAACTCGGTCCGAGGATCACGAATCCAAGGTCCTTTTTGCTCTAGGACGCTCCGTTTCGGAGATACAGCGTTTTAAAGTTTTGAAAAATAAAAGTTGTTAAAACTGAAAAAATGTTGCACATCCTAATAGAACGCGGCCCGAGAATCACGAATCCTAGGTCCTTTTTGCTCTAGGACGCTCCGTTTCGGAGATACAGCGGTTTAAAGTTTTGAAAAATAAAAGTTGTCAAAACTGAAAAATTGTAATGGGACATTATAGAACTCGGCCCGAGGATCACGAATCCGAGGTCCTTTTTGCTCTAGGACGCTCCGTTTCGGAGATACAGCGTTTTTAAGTTTTGAAAAATAAAAGTTGTTAAAACTGAAAAAATGTTGCACATCCTAATAGAACGCGGCCCGAGAATCACGAATCCTAGGTCCTTTTTGCTCTAGGACGCTCCGTTTCGGAGATACAGCGGTTTAAAGTTTTGAAAAATAAAAGTTGTCAAAACTGAACAATTGTAATGGGACCTTATAGAACTCGGCCCGAGGATCACGAATCCGAGGTCCTTTTTGCTCTAGGACGCTCCGTTTCGGAGAAACAGCGGTTTAAAGATTTGAGAAATAAAAGTTGTCAAAACTGAACAATTGTAATGGGACCTTATAGAACTCGGCCCGAGGATCACGAATCCGAGGTCCTTTTTGCTCTAGGACGCTCCGTTTCGGAGATACAGCGGTTTAAAGTTTTGAAAAATAAAAGTTGTCAAAACTGATAAAATGTTACACATCCTAATAGAACTCGGCCCGAGGATCACGAATCCGATGTCCTTTTGGCTCTAGGACGCTCCGTTTCGGAGATACAGCGGTTTAAAGTTATGAAAAATAAAAGTTGTCAAAACTGAAAAATTGTAATGGGACCTTATAGAACTCGGCCCGAGGATCACGAATCCGAGGTCCTTTTTGCTCTAGGACGCTCCGTTTCGGAGATACAGCGGTTTAAAGATTTGAGAAATAAAAGTTGTCAAAACTGAACAATTGTAATGGTACCTTATAGAACTCGGTCCGAGGATCACGAATCCAAGGTCCTTTTTGCTCTAGGACGCTCCGTTTCGGAGATACAGCGTTTTAAAGTTTTGAAAAATAAAAGTTGTTAAAACTGAACAATTGTAATGGGACCTTATAGAACTCGGTCCGAGGATCACGAATCCAAGGTCCTTTTTGCTCTAGGACGCTCCGTTTCGGAGATACAGCGTTTTAAAGTTTTGAAAAATAAAAGTTGTTAAAACTGAAAAAATGTTGCACATCCTAATAGAACGCGGCCCGAGAATCACGAATCCTAGGTCCTTTTTGCTCTAGGACGCTCCGTTTCGGAGATACAGCGGTTTAAAGTTTTGAAAAATAAAAGTTGTCAAAACTGAACAATTGTAATGGGACCTTATAGAACTCGGCCCGAGGATCACGAATCCGAGGTCCTTTTTGCTCTAGGACGCTCCGTTTCGGAGAAACAGCGGTTTAAAGATTTGAGAAATAAAAGTTGTCAAAACTGAACAATTGTAATGGGACCTTATAGAACTCGGCCCGAGGATCACGAATCCGAGGTCCTTTTTGCTCTAGGACGCTCCGTTTCGGAGATACAGCGGTTTAAAGTTTTGAAAAATAAAAGTTGTCAAAACTGATAAAATGTTACACATCCTAATAGAACTCGGCCCGAGGATCACGAATCCGATGTCCTTTTGGCTCTAGGACGCTCCGTTTCGGAGATACAGCGGTTTAAAGTTATGAAAAATAAAAGTTGTCAAAACTGAAAAATTGTAATGGGACCTTATAGAACTCGGCCCGAGGATCACGAATCCGAGGTCCTTTTTGCTCTAGGACGCTCCGTTTCGGAGATACAGCGGTTTAAAGATTTGAGAAATAAAAGTTGTCAAAACTGAACAATTGTAATGGTACCTTATAGAACTCGGTCCGAGGATCACGAATCCAAGGTCCTTTTTGCTCTAGGACGCTCCGTTTCGGAGATACAGCGTTTTAAAGTTTTGAAAAATAAAAGTTGTTAAAACTGAACAATTGTAATGGGACCTTATAGAACTCGGTCCGAGGATCACGAATCCAAGGTCCTTTTTGCTCTAGGACGCTCCGTTTCGGAGATACAGCGTTTTAAAGTTTTGAAAAATAAAAGTTGTTAAAACTGAAAAAATGTTGCACATCCTAATAGAACGCGGCCCGAGAATCACGAATCCTAGGTCCTTTTTGCTCTAGGACGCTCCGTTTCGGAGATACAGCGGTTTAAAGTTTTGAAAAATAAAAGTTGTCAAAACTGAAAAATTGTAATGGGACATTATAGAACTCGGCCCGAGGATCACGAATCCGAGGTCCTTTTTGCTCTAGGACGCTCCGTTTCGGAGATACAGCGTTTTTAAGTTTTGAAAAATAAAAGTTGTTAAAACTGAAAAAATGTTGCACATCCTAATAGAACGCGGCCCGAGAATCACGAATCCTAGGTCCTTTTTGCTCTAGGACGCTCCGTTTCGGAGATACAGCGGTTTAAAGTTTTGAAAAATAAAAGTTGTCAAAACTGAACAATTGTAATGGGACCTTATAGAACTCGGCCCGAGGATCACGAATCCGAGGTCCTTTTTGCTCTAGGACGCTCCGTTTCGGAGAAACAGCGGTTTAAAGATTTGAGAAATAAAAGTTGTCAAAACTGAACAATTGTAATGGGACCTTATAGAACTCGGCCCGAGGATCACGAATCCGAGGTCCTTTTTGCTCTAGGACGCTCCGTTTCGGAGATACAGCGGTTTAAAGTTTTGAAAAATAAAAGTTGTCAAAACTGATAAAATGTTACACATCCTAATAGAACTCGGCCCGAGGATCACGAATCCGATGTCCTTTTGGCTCTAGGACGCTCCGTTTCGGAGATACAGCGGTTTAAAGTTATGAAAAATAAAAGTTGTCAAAACTGAAAAATTGTAATGGGACCTTATAGATCTCGGCCCGAGGATCACGAATCCGAGGTCCTTTTTGCTCTAGGACGCTCCGTTTCGGAGATACAGCGGTTTAAAGATTTGAGAAATAAAAGTTGTCAAAACTGAACAATTGTAATGGTACCTTATAGAACTCGGTCCGAGGATCACGAATCCAAGGTCCTTTTTGCTCTAGGACGCTCCGTTTCGGAGATACAGCGTTTTAAAGTTTTGAAAAATAAAAGTTGTTAAAACTGAACAATTGTAATGGGACCTTATAGAACTCGGTCCGAGGATCACGAATCCAAGGTCCTTTTTGCTCTAGGACGCTCCGTTTCGGAGATACAGCGTTTTAAAGTTTTGAAAAATAAAAGTTGTTAAAACTGAAAAAATGTTGCACATCCTAATAGAACGCGGCCCGAGAATCACGAATCCTAGGTCCTTTTTGCTCTAGGACGCTCCGTTTCAGAGATACAGCGGTTTAAAGTTTTGAAAAATAAAAGTTGTCAAAACTGAAAAATTGTAATGGGACATTATAGAACTCGGCCCGAGGATCACGAATCCGAGGTCCTTTTTGCTCTAGGACGCTCCGTTTCGGAGATACAGCGGTTTAAAGTTTTGAAAAATAAAAGTTGTCAAAACTGAAAAAATGTTACGCATCCTAATAGAACTCGGTCCGAGGATCACGAATCCAAGGTCCTTTTTGCTCTAGGACGCTCCGTTTCGGAGATACAGCGGTTTAAAGTTTTGAAAAATAAAAGTTGTCAAAACTGAAAAAATGTTACGCATCCTAATAGAACTCGGCCCGAGGATCACGAATCCGATGTCCTTTTTGCTCTAGGACGCTCCGTTTCGGAGATACAGCGGTTTAAAGTTTTGAAAAATAAAAGTTGTCAAAACTGAAAAAATGTTACACATCCTAATAGAACTCGGCCCGAGGATCACGAATCCGGGGTCCTTTTTGCTCTAGGACGCTCCGTTTCGGAGATACAGCGGTTTAAAGTTTTGAAAAATAAAAGTTGTCAAAACTGAAAAATTGTAATGGGACCTTATAGAACTCGGCCCGAGGATCACGAATCCGAGGTCCTTTTTGCTCTAGGACGCTCCGTTTCGGAGATACAGCGGTTTGAAGATTTGAGAAATAAAAGTTGTCAAAACTGAACAATTGTAATGGGACCTTATAGAACTCGGTCCGAGGATCACGAATCCAAGGTCCTTTTTGCTCTAGGACGCTCCGTTTCGGAGATACAGCGTTTTAAAGTTTTGAAAAATAAAAGTTGTTAAAACTGAAAAAATGTTGCACATCCTAATAGAACGCGGCCCGAGAATCACGAATCCTAGGTCCTTTTTGCTCTAGGACGCTCCGTTTCGGAGATACAGCGGTTTAAAGTTTTGAAAAATAAAAGTTGTCAAAACTGAAAAAATGTTACACATCCTAATAGAACTCGGCCCGAGGATCACGAATCCGGGGTCCTTTTTGCTCTAAGACGCTCCGTTTCGGAGATACAGCGGTTTAAAGATTTGAGAAATAAAAGTTGTCAAAACTGAACAATTGTAATGGGACCTTATAGAACTCGGTCCGAGGATCACGAATCCATGGTCCTTTTTGCTCTAGGACGCTCCGTTTCGGAGATACAGCGTTTTAAAGTTTTGAAAAATAAAAGTTGTTAAAACTGAAAAAATGTTGCACATCCTAATAGAGCGCGGCCCGAGAATCACGAATCCGAGGTCCTTTTTGCTCTAGGACGCTCCGTTTCGGAGATACAGCGGTTTAAAGTTTTGAAAAATAAAAGTTGTTAAAACTGAAAAAATGTTGCACATCCTAATAGGACGCGGCCCGAGAATCACGAATCCGAGGTCCTTTTTGCTCTAGGACGCTCCGTTTCGGAGATACAGCGGTTTAAAGTTTTGAAAAATAAAAGTTGTCAAAACTGATAAAATGTTACACATCCTAATAGAACTCGGCCCGAGGATCACGAATCCGATGTCCTTTTGGCTCTAGGACGCTCCGTTTCGGAGATACAGCGGTTTAAAGTTATGAAAAATAAAAGTTGTCAAAACTAAAAAATTGTAATGGGACCTTATAGAACTCGGCCCGAGGATCACGAATCCGAGGTCCTTTTTGCTCTAGGACGCTCCGTTTCGGAGATACAGCGGTTTAAAGATTTGAGAAATAAAAGTTGTCAAAACTGAACAATTGTAATGGGACCTTATAGAACTCGGTCCGAGGATCACGAATCCAAGGTCCTTTTTGCTCTAGGACGCTCCGTTTCGGAGATACAGCGGTTTAAAGTTTTGAAAAATAAAAGTTGTCAAAACTGAAAAAATGTTACGCATCCTAATAGAACTCGGCCCGAGGATCACGAATCCGATGTCCTTTTTGCTCTAGGACGCTCCGTTTCGGAGATACAGCGGTTTAAAGTTTTGAAAAATAAAAGTTGTCAAAACTGAAAAAATGTTACACATCCTAATAGAACTCGGCCCGAGGATCACGAATCCGGGGTCCTTTTTGCTCTAGGACGCTCCGTTTCGGAGATACAGCGGTTTAAAGTTTTGAAAAATAAAAGTTGTCAAAACTGAAAAATTGTAATGGGACCTTATAGAACTCGGCCCGAGGATCACGAATCCGAGGTCCTTTTTGCTCTAGGACGCTCCGTTTCGGAGATACAGCGGTTTAAAGTTTTGAAAAATAAAAGTTGTCAAAACTGATAAAATGTTACACATCCTAATAGAACTCGGCCCGAGGATCACGAATCCGATGTCCTTTTGGCTCTAGGACGCTCCGTTTCGGAGATACAGCGGTTTAAAGTTATGAAAAATAAAAGTTGTCAAAACTAAAAAATTGTAATGGGACCTTGTAGAACTCGGCCCGAGGATCACGAATCCGAGGTCCTTTTTGCTCTAGGACGCTCCGTTTCGGAGATACAGCGGTTTAAAGATTTGAGAAATAAAAGTTGTCAAAACTGAACAATTGTAATGGGACCTTATAGAACTCGGTCCGAGGATCACGAATCCAAGGTCCTTTTTGCTCTAGGACGCTCCGTTTCGGAGATACAGCGTTTTAAAGTTTTGAAAAATAAAAGTTGTTAAAACTGAAGAAATGTTGCACATCCTAATAGAGCGCGGCCCGAGAATCACGAATCCGAGGTCCTTTTTGCTCTAGGACGCTCCGTTTCGGAGATACAGCGGTTTAAAGTTTTGAAAAATAAAAGTTGTCAAAACTGAAAAAATGTTGCACATCCTAATAGAACTCGGTCCGAGGATCACGAATCCAAGGTCCTTTTTGCTCTAGGACGCTCCGTTTCGGAGATACAGCGGTTTAAAGTTTTGAAAAGTAAAAGTTGTCAAAACTGAAAAAATGTTACGCATCCTAATAGAACTCGGCCCGAGGATCACGAATCCGGGGTCCTTTTTGCTCTAGGACGCTCCGTTTCGGAGATACAGCGGTTTAAAGATTTGAGAAATAAAAGTTGTCAAAACTGAAAAATTGTAATGAGACCTTATAGAACTCGCCCCGAGGATCACGAATCCGAGGTCCTTTTTGCTCTAGGACGCTCCGTTTCGGAGATACAGCGGTTTAAAGTTTTGAAAAATAAAAGTTGTCAAAACTGAAAAATTGTAATGGGACCTTATAGAACTCGGCCCGAGGATCACGAATTCGAGGTCCTTTTTGCTCTAGGACGCTCCGTTTCGGAGATAGAGCGGTTTAAAGTTTCGAAAAATAAAAGTTGTCAAAACTGAAAAAATGTTACACATCCTAATAGAACTCGGCCCGAGGATCACGAATCCGAGGTCCTTTTTTCTCTAGGACGCTCCGTTTCGGAGATACAGCGGTTTAAAGTTTTGAATAATAAAAGTTGTCAAAATTGAACAATTGTAATGGGACCTTATAGAACTCAGCCCGAGGATCACGAATCCGATGTCCTTTTGGCTCTAGGACGCTCCGTTTCGGAGATACAGCGGTTTAAAGTTTTGAAAAATAAAAGTTGTCAAAACTGAAAAATTGTAATGGGACCTTATAGAACTCGGCCCGAGGATCACGAATTCGAGGTCCTTTTTGCTCTAGGACGCTCCATTTCGGAGATACAGCGGTTTAAAAATTTCGAAAAATAAAAGTTGTCAAAACTGAAAAATTGTAATGGGACCTTATAGAACTCGGCCCGAGGATCACGAATCCGAGGTCCTTTTTGCTCTAGGACGCTCCGTTTCGGAGATACAGGGGTTTAAAGTTATGAAAAATAAAAGTGTTCAAAACTGAAAAATTGTAATGGGACCTTATAGAACTCGGCCCGAGGATCACGAATCCGAGGTCCTTTTTGCTCTAGGACGCTCCGTTTCGGAGATACAGCGGTTTAAAGTTTTGAAAAATAAAAGTTGTCAAAACTGAAAAAATGTTACACATCCTAATAGAACTCGGCCCGAGGATCACGAATCCGGGGTCCTTTTTGCTCTAGGACGCTCCGTTTCGGAGATACAGCGGTTTAAAGTTTTGAAAAATAAAAGTTGTCAAAACTGAAAAATTGTAATGGGACCTTATAGAACTCGGCCCGAGGATCACGAATCCGAGGTCCTTTTTGCTCTAGGACGCTCCGTTTCGGAGATACAGCGGTTTGAAGATTTGAGAAATAAAAGTTGTCAAAACTGAACAATTGTAATGGGACCTTATAGAACTCGGTCCGAGGATCACGAATCCAAGGTCCTTTTTGCTCTAGGACGCTCCGTTTCGGAGATACAGCGTTTTAAAGTTTTGAAAAATAAAAGTTGTTAAAACTGAAAAAATGTTGCACATCCTAATAGAACGCGGCCCGAGAATCACGAATCCTAGGTCCTTTTTGCTCTAGGACGCTCCGTTTCGGAGATACAGCGGTTTAAAGTTTTGAAAAATAAAAGTTGTCAAAACTGAAAAATTGTAATGGGACCTTATAGAACTCGGCCCGAGGATCACGAACTCGAGGTTCTTTTTGCTCTAGGACGCTCCGTTTCGGAGATACAGCGGTTTAAAAATTTCGAAAAATAAAAGTTGTCAAAACTGAAAAAATGTTACACATCCTAATAGAACTCGGCCCGAGGATCACGAATCCGAGGTCCTTTTTGCTCTAGGACGCTCCGTTTCGGAGATACAGCGGTTTAAAATTTTGAAAAATAAAAGTTGTCAAAACTGAAAAATTGTAATGGGACCTTATAGAACTCGGCCCGAGGATCACGAATCCGAGGTCCTTTTTGCTCTAGGACGCTCCGTTTCGGAGATACAGCGGTTTAAAGTTTTGAAAAATAAAAGTTGTCAAAACTGAAAAATTGTAATGGGACCTTATAGAACTCGGCCCGAGGATCACGAATTCGAGGTTCTTTTTGCTCTAGGACGCTCCGTTTCGGAGATACAGCGGTTTAAAAATTTCGAAAAATAAAAGTTGTCAAAACTGAAAAAATGTTACACATCCTAATAGAACTCGGCCCGAGGATCACGAATCCGAGGTCCTTTTTTCTCTAGGACGCTCCGTTTCGGAGATACAGCGGTTTAAAGTTTTGAAAAATAAAAGTTGTCAAAACTGAAAAATTGTAATGGGACCTTATAGAACTCGGCCCGAGGATCACGAATCCGAGGTCCTTTTTGCTCTAGGACGCTCCGTTTCGGAGATACAGCGGTTTGAAGATTTGAGAAATAAAAGTTGTCAAAACTGAACAATTGTAATGGGACCTTATAGAACTCGGTCCGAGGATCACGAATCCAAGGTCCTTTTTGCTCTAGGACGCTCCGTTTCGGAGATACAGCGGTTTAAAATTTTGAAAAATAAAAGTTGTCAAAACTGAAAAATTGTAATGGGACCTTATAGAACTCGGCCCGAGGATCACGAATCCGAGGTCCTTTTTGCTCTAGGACGCTCCGTTTCGGAGATACAGGGGTTTAAAGTTATGAAAAATAAAAGTGTTCAAAACTGAAAAATTGTAATAGGACCTTATAGAACTCGGACCGAGGATCACGAATCCGAGGTCCTTTTTGCTCTAGGACGCTCCGTTTCGGGGATACAGCGGTTTGAAATTTTGAAAAATAAAAGTTGTCAAAACTGAAAAAATGTTACACATCCTAATAGAACTCGGCCCGAGGATCACGAATCCGAGGTCCTTTTTTCTCTAGGACGCTCCGTTTCGGAGATACAGCGGTTTAAAGTTTTGAAAAATAAAAGTTGTCAAAACTGAAAAATTGTAATGGGACCTTATAGAACTCGGCCCGAGGATCACGAATCCGAGGTCCTTTTTGCTCTAGGACGCTCCGTTTCGGAGATACAGCGGTTTGAAGATTTGAGAAATAAAAGTTGTCAAAACTGAACAATTGTAATGGGACCTTATAGAACTCGGTCCGAGGATCACGAATCCAAGGTCCTTTTTGCTCTAGGACGCTCCGTTTCGGAGATACAGCGGTTTAAAATTTTGAAAAATAAAAGTTGTCAAAACTGAAAAATTGTAATGGGACCTTATAGAACTCGGCCCGAGGATCACGAATCCGAGGTCCTTTTTGCTCTAGGACGCTCCGTTTCGGAGATACAGGGGTTTAAAGTTATGAAAAATAAAAGTGTTCAAAACTGAAAAATTGTAATAGGACCTTATAGAACTCGGACCGAGGATCACGAATTCGAGGTCCTTTTTGCTCTAGGACGCTCCGTTTCGGAGATAGAGCGGTTTAAAGTTTCGAAAAATAAAAGTTGTCAAAACTGAAAAAATGTTACACATCCTAATAGAACTCGGCCCGAGGATCACGAATCCGAGGTCCTTTTTGCTCTAGGACGCTCCGTTTCGGAGATACAGCGGTTTAAAATTTTGAAAAATAAAAGTTGTCAAAACTGAAAAATTGTAATGGGACCTTATAGAACTCGGCCCGAGGATCACGAATCCGAGGTCCACTTTGCTCTAGGACGCTCCGTTTCGGAGATACAGCGGTTTAAAGATTTCAGAAATAAAAGTTGTCAAAACTGAACAATTGTAATGGGACCTTATAGAACTCGGCCCGAGGATCACGAATCCGAGGTCCTTTTTGCTCTAGGACGCTCCGTTTCGTAGATACAGCGGTTTAAAGTTTTGAAAAATAAAAGTTGTCAAAACTGAAAAATTGTAATGGGACCTTATAGAACTCCACCCGAGGATCACGAATCCGAGGTCCTTTTTGCTCTAGGACGCTCAGTTTCGGAGATACAGCGGTTTAAAGTTTTGAAAAATAAAAGTTGTCAAAACTGAACAATTGTAATGGGACCTAATAGAACTCGGCCCGAGGATCACGAATCCGAGGTCCTTTTTGCTCTAGGACGCTCCGTTTCGTAGATACAGCGAATTAAAGTTTTAAAAAAAAAAAGTTGTCAAAACTGAAAAAATGTAATGGGACCTTATAGAACTCCGCCCGAGGATCACGAATCCGAGATCCTTTTTGCTCTAGGACGCTCCGTTTCGGAGATACAGCGGTTTAAAGTTTTGAAAAAACTGAAAAAATGTTACACATCCTAATAGAACTCGGCCCGAGTAACACGAATCCGAGGTCCTTTTTGCTCTAGGACGCTCCGTTTCGGAGATACAGCGGTTTAAAGTTTTGAAAAATAAAAGTTGTCAAAACTGTACAATTGTAATGGGACATAATAGAACTCGGCCCGAGGATCACAAATCCGAGGTCCTTTTTGCTCTAGGACGCTCCGTTTCGGAGATACAGCGGTTTAAAGTTTTGAAAAATAAAGGTTGTCAAAACTGAAAAAATGTTACACATCCATATAGAACTCGGCCCGAGGATCACGAATCCGAGGTCCTTTTTGCTCTAGGACGCTCCGTTTCGGAGATACAGCAGTTTAAAGTTTTGAAAAATAAAAGTTGTCATAACTGAAAAATTGTAATGGGACCTTATAGATCCCGGCCCGAGGTCCACGAATCCGAGGTCCTTTTTGCTCTAGGACGCTCCGTTTCGGAGATACAGCGGTTTAAAATTATGAAAAATAAAAGTGTTAAAAACTGAAAAATTGTAATGGGACCTTATAGAACTCGGCCCGAGGATCACGAATCCGAGGTCCTTTTTGCTCTAGGACGCTCCGTTTCGGAGATACAGCGGTTTAAAGTTTTGAAAAATAAAAGTTGTCAAAACTGAAAAATTGTAAAGGGACCTTATAGAACTCGGCCCGAGGATCACGAATCCGAGGTCCTTTTTGCTCTAGGACGCTCCGTTTCGGAGATACAGCGGTTTAAAGATTTGAGAAATAAAAGTTGACAAAACTGAACAATTGTAATGGGACCTTATAGAACTCGGCCCGAGGATCACGAATCCGAGGTCCTTTTTGCTCTAGGACGCTCCGTTTCGGAGATACAGCGGTTTGAAGTTTTAAAAAAAAAAAGTTGTCAAAACTGAAGAAATGTAATGGGACCTTATAGAACTCCGCCCGAGGATCACGAATCCGAGGTCCTTTTTGCTCTAGGACGCTCCGTTTCGGAGATACAGCGGTTTAAAGATTTGAGAAATAAAAGTTGTCAAAACTGAAAAAATGTTACACATCCTAATTGAACTCGGCCCGAGTACCACGAATCCGAGGTCCTTTTTGCTCTAGGACGCTCCGTTTCGTAGATACAGCGAATTAAAGTTTTAAAAAAAAAAAGTTGTCAAAACTGAAGAAATGTAATGGGACCTTATAGAACTCCGCCCGAGGATCACGAATCCGAGGTCCTTTTTGCTCTAGGACGCTCCGTTTCGGAGATACAGCGGTTTAAAGTTTTGAAAAATAAAAGTTGTCAAAACTGAAAAATTGTAATGGGACCTTATAGAACTCGGCCCAAGGATCACGAATCCGAGGTCCTTTTTGCTCTAGGACGCTCCGTTTCGGAGATACAGCGGTTTAAAGATTTGAGAAATAAAAGTTGTCAAAACTGAACAATTGTAATGGGACCTTATAGAACTCGGCCCGAGGATCACGAATCCGAGGTCCTTTTTGCTCTAGGACGCTCCGTTTCGGAGATACAGCGGTTTAAAGTTTTGAAAAATAAAAGTTGTCAAAACTGAAAAAATGTTACACATCCTAATTGAACTCGGCCCGAGTACCACGAATCCGAGGTCCTTTTTGCTCTAGGACGCTCCGTTTCGTAGATACAGCGAATTAAAGTTTTAAAAAAAAAAGTTGTCAAAACTGAAGAAATGTAATGGGACCTTATAGAACTCCGCCCGAGGATCACGAATCCGAGGTCCTTTTTGCTCTAGGACGCCCCGTTTCGGAGATACAGCGGTTTAAAGTTTTGAAAAATAAAAGTTGTCAAAACTGAAAAAATGTTACACATCCTAATAGAACTCGGCCCGAGTAACACGAATCCGAGGTCCTTTTTGCTCTAGGACGCTCCGTTTCGGAGATACAGCGGTTTAAAGTTTTGAAAAATAAAAGTTGTCAAAACTGAACAATTGTAATGGGACCTAATAGAACTCGGCCCGAGGATCACGAATCCGAGGTCCTTTTTGCTCTAGGACGCTCCGTTTCGGAGATACAGCGGTTTAAAGTTTTGAAAAATAAAGGTTGTCAAAACTGAAAAAATGTTACACATCCATATAGAACTCGGCCCGAGGATCACGAATCCGAGGTCCTTTTTGCTCTAGGACGCTCCGTTTCGGAGATACAGCAGTTTAAAGTTTTGAAAAATAAAAGTTGTCATAACTGAAAAAATGTTACACATCCTAATTGAACTCGGCCCGAGTACCACGAATCCGAGGTCCTTTTTGCTCTAGGACGCTCCGTTTCGGAAATACAGCGGTTTAAAGTTATGAAAAATAAAAGTTGTCAAAACTGAAAAATTGTAATGGGACCTTATAGAACTCGGCCCGAGGATCACGAATCCGAGGTCCTTTTTGCTCTAGGACGCTCAGTTTCGGAGATACAGCGGTTTAAAGTTTTGAAAAATAAAAGTTGTCAAAACTGAACAATTGTAATGGGACCTAATAGAACTCGGCCCGAGGATCACGAATCCGAGGTCCTTTTTGCTCTAGGACGCTCCGTTTCGTAGATACAGCGAATTAAAGTTAAAAAAAAAAAAGTTGTCAAAACTGAAAAAATGTAATGGGACCTTATAGAACTCCGCCCGAGGATCACGAATCCGAGGTCCTTTTTGCTCTAGGACGCTCCGTTTCGGAGATACAGCGGTTTAAAGTTTTGAAAAATAAAAGTTGTCAAAACTGAAAAAATGTTACACATCCTAATAGAACTCGGCCCGAGTAACACGAATCCGAGGTCCTTTTTGCTCTAGGACGCTCCGTTTCGGAGATACAGCGGTTTAAAGTTTTGAAAAATAAAAGTTGTCAAAACTGAACAATTGTAATGGGACATAATAGAACTCGGCCCGAGGATCACGAATCCGAGGTCCTTTTTGCTCTAGGACGCTCCGTTTCGGAGATACAGCGGTTTAAAGTTTTGAAAAATAAAGGTTGTCAAAACTGAAAAAATGTTACACATCCATATAGAACTCGGCCCGAGGATCACGAATCCGAGGTCCTTTTTGCTCTAGGACGCTCCGTTTCGGAGATACAGCGGTTTAAAGTTTTGAAAATAAAAGTTGTCAAAACTGAACAATTGTAATGGGACCTAATAGAACTCGGCCCGAGGATCACGAATCCGAGGTCCTTTTTGCTCTAGGACGCTCCGTTTCGGAGATACAGCGGTTTAAAGTTTTGAAAAATAAAGGTTGTCAAAACTGAAAAAATGTTACACATCCATATAGAACTCGGCCCGAGGATCACGAATCCGAGGTCCTTTTTGCTCTAGGACGCTCCGTTTCGGAGATACAGAGTTTAAAGTTTTGAAAAATAAAAGTTGTCATAACTGAAAAAATGTTACACATCCTAATTGAACTCGGCCCGAGTACCACGAATCCGAGGTCCTTTTTGCTCTAGGACGCTCCGTTTCGGAAATACAGCGGTTTAAAGTTTTGAAAAATAAAAGTTGTCAAAACTGAAAAATTGTAATGGGACCTTATAGAACTTCTCCCGAGGATCACGAATCCGAGGTCCTTTTTGCTCTAGGACGCTCAGTTTCGGAGATACAGCGGTTTAAAGTTTTGAAAAATAAAAGTTGTCAAAACTGAACAATTGTAATGGGACCTAATAGAACTCGGCCCGAGGATCACGAATCCGAGGTCCTTTTTGCTCTAGGACGCTCCGTTTCGTAGATACAGCGAATTAAAGTTAAAAAAAAAAAAGTTGTCAAAACTGAAAAAATGTAATGGGACCTTATAGAACTCCGCCCGAGGATCACGAATCCGAGGTCCTTTTTGCTCTAGGACGCTCCGTTTCGGAGATACAGCAGTTTAAAGTTTTGAAAAATAAAAGTTGTCATAACTGAAAAAATGTTACACATCCTAATTGAACTCGGCCCGAGTACCACGAATCCGAGGTCCTTTTTGCTCTAGGACGCTCCGTTTCGGAAATACAGCGGTTTAAAGTTATGAAAAATAAAAGTTGTCAAAACTGAAAAATTGTAATGGGACCTTATAGAACTCGGCCCGAGGATCACGAATCCGAGGTCCTTTTTGCTCTAGGACGCTCAGTTTCGGAGATACAGCGGTTTAAAGTTTTGAAAAATAAAAGTTGTCAAAACTGAACAATTGTAATGGGACCTAATAGAACTCGGCCCGAGGATCACGAATCCGAGGTCCTTTTTGCTCTAGGACGCTCCGTTTCGTAGATACAGCGAATTAAAGTTAAAAAAAAAAAAGTTGTCAAAACTGAAAAAATGTAATGGGACCTTATAGAACTCCGCCCGAGGATCACGAATCCGAGGTCCTTTTTGCTCTAGGACGCTCCGTTTCGGAGATACAGCGGTTTAAAGTTTTGAAAAATAAAAGTTGTCAAAACTGAAAAAATGTTACACATCCTAATAGAACTCGGCCCGAGTAACACGAATCCGAGGTCCTTTTTGCTCTAGGACGCTCCGTTTCGGAGATACAGCGGTTTAAAGTTTTGAAAAATAAAAGTTGTCAAAACTGAACAATTGTAATGGGACATAATAGAACTCGGCCCGAGGATCACGAATCCGAGGTCCTTTTTGCTCTAGGACGCTCCGTTTCGGAGATACAGCGGTTTAAAGTTTTGAAAAATAAAGGTTGTCAAAACTGAAAAAATGTTACACATCCATATAGAACTCGGCCCGAGGATCACGAATCCGAGGTCCTTTTTGCTCTAGGACGCTCCGTTTCGGAGATACAGCGGTTTAAAGTTTTGAAAATAAAAGTTGTCAAAACTGAACAATTGTAATGGGACCTAATAGAACTCGGCCCGAGGATCACGAATCCGAGGTCCTTTTTGCTCTAGGACGCTCCGTTTCGGAGATACAGCGGTTTAAAGTTTTGAAAAATAAAGGTTGTCAAAACTGAAAAAATGTTACACATCCATATAGAACTCGGCCCGAGGATCACGAATCCGAGGTCCTTTTTGCTCTAGGACGCTCCGTTTCGGAGATACAGAGTTTAAAGTTTTGAAAAATAAAAGTTGTCATAACTGAAAAAATGTTACACATCCTAATTGAACTCGGCCCGAGTACCACGAATCCGAGGTCCTTTTTGCTCTAGGACGCTCCGTTTCGGAAATACAGCGGTTTAAAGTTTTGAAAAATAAAAGTTGTCAAAACTGAAAAATTGTAATGGGACCTTATAGAACTTCTCCCGAGGATCACGAATCCGAGGTCCTTTTTGCTCTAGGACGCTCAGTTTCGGAGATACAGCGGTTTAAAGTTTTGAAAAATAAAAGTTGTCAAAACTGAACAATTGTAATGGGACCTAATAGAACTCGGCCCGAGGATCACGAATCCGAGGTCCTTTTTGCTCTAGGACGCTCCGTTTCGGAGATACAGCGGTTTAAAGTTTTGAAAAATAAAGGTTGTCAAAACTGAAAAAATGTTACACATCCATATAGAACTCGGCCCGAGGATCACGAATCCGAGGTCCTTTTTGCTCTAGGACGCTCCGTTTCGGAGATACAGCGGTTTAAAGTTTTGAAAAATAAAAGTTGTCAAAACTGAACAATTGTAATGGGACCTAATAGAACTCGGCCCGAGGATCACGAATCCGAGGTCCTTTTTGCTCTAGGACGCTCCGTTTCGGAGATACAGGGGTTTAAAGTTATGAAAAATAAAAGTGTTCACAACTGAAAAATTGTAATGGGACCTTATAGAACTCGGCCCGAGGATCACGAATCCGAGGTCCTTTTTGCTCTAGGACGCTCCGTTTCGGAGATACAGCGGTTTAAAGTTTTGAAAAATAAAAGTTGTCAAAACTGAAAAAATGTTACACATCCTAATAGAACTCGGCCCGAGGATCACGAATCCGGGGTCCTTTTTGCTCTAGGACGCTCCGTTTCGGAGATACAGCGGTTTAAAGTTTTGAAAAATAAAAGTTGTCAAAACTGAAAAATTGTAATGGGACCTTATAGAACTCGGCCCGAGGATCACGAATCCGAGGTCCTTTTTGCTCTAGGACGCTCCGTTTCGGAGATACAGCGGTTTGAAGATTTGAGAAATAAAAGTTGTCAAAACTGAACAATTGTAATGGGACCTTATAGAACTCGGTCCGAGGATCACGAATCCAAGGTCCTTTTTGCTCTAGGACGCTCCGTTTCGGAGATACAGCGTTTTAAAGTTTTGAAAAATAAAAGTTGTTAAAACTGAAAAAATGTTGCACATCCTAATAGAACGCGGCCCGAGAATCACGAATCCTAGGTCCTTTTTGCTCTAGGACGCTCCGTTTCGGAGATACAGCGGTTTAAAGTTTTGAAAAATAAAAGTTGTCAAAACTGAAAAATTGTAATGGGACCTTATAGAACTCGGCCCGAGGATCACGAACTCGAGGTTCTTTTTGCTCTAGGACGCTCCGTTTCGGAGATACAGCGGTTTAAAAATTTCGAAAAATAAAAGTTGTCAAAACTGAAAAAATGTTACACATCCTAATAGAACTCGGCCCGAGGATCACGAATCCGAGGTCCTTTTTGCTCTAGGACGCTCCGTTTCGGAGATACAGCGGTTTAAAATTTTGAAAAATAAAAGTTGTCAAAACTGAAAAATTGTAATGGGACCTTATAGAACTCGGCCCGAGGATCACGAATCCGAGGTCCTTTTTGCTCTAGGACGCTCCGTTTCGGAGATACAGCGGTTTAAAGTTTTGAAAAATAAAAGTTGTCAAAACTGAAAAATTGTAATGGGACCTTATAGAACTCGGCCCGAGGATCACGAATTCGAGGTTCTTTTTGCTCTAGGACGCTCCGTTTCGGAGATACAGCGGTTTAAAAATTTCGAATAATAAAAGTTGTCAAAACTGAAAAAATGTTACACATCCTAATAGAACTCGGCCCGAGGATCACGAATCCGAGGTCCTTTTTGCTCTAGGACGCTCCGTTTCGGGGATACAGCGGTTTGAAATTTTGAAAAATAAAAGTTGTCAAAACTGAAAAAATGTTACACATCCTAATAGAACTCGGCCCGAGGATCACGAATCCGAGGTCCTTTTTTCTCTAGGACGCTCCGTTTCGGAGATACAGCGGTTTAAAGTTTTGAAAAATAAAAGTTGTCAAAACTGAAAAATTGTAATGGGACCTTATAGAACTCGGCCCGAGGATCACGAATCCGAGGTCCTTTTTGCTCTAGGACGCTCCGTTTCGGAGATACAGCGGTTTGAAGATTTGAGAAATAAAAGTTGTCAAAACTGAACAATTGTAATGGGACCTTATAGAACTCGGTCCGAGGATCACGAATCCAAGGTCCTTTTTGCTCTAGGACGCTCCGTTTCGGAGATACAGCGGTTTAAAATTTTGAAAAATAAAAGTTGTCAAAACTGAAAAATTGTAATGGGACCTTATAGAACTCGGCCCGAGGATCACGAATCCGAGGTCCTTTTTGCTCTAGGACGCTCCGTTTCGGAGATACAGGGGTTTAAAGTTATGAAAAATAAAAGTGTTCAAAACTGAAAAATTGTAATAGGACCTTATAGAACTCGGACCGAGGATCACGAATTCGAGGTCCTTTTTGCTCTAGGACGCTCCGTTTCGGAGATAGAGCGGTTTAAAGTTTCGAAAAATAAAAGTTGTCAAAACTGAAAAAATGTTACACATCCTAATAGAACTCGGCCCGAGGATCACGAATCCGAGGTCCTTTTTGCTCTAGGACGCTCCGTTTCGGAGATACAGCGGTTTAAAATTTTGAAAAATAAAAGTTGTCAAAACTGAAAAATTGTAATGGGACCTTATAGAACTCGGCCCGAGGATCACGAATCCGAGGTCCACTTTGCTCTAGGACGCTCCGTTTCGGAGATACAGCGGTTTAAAGATTTCAAAAATAAAAGTTGTCAAAACTGAACAATTGTAATGGGACCTTATAGAACTCGGCCCGAGGATCACGAATCCGAGGTCCTTTTTGCTCTAGGACGCTCCGTTTCGTAGATACAGCGGTTTAAAGTTTTGAAAAATAAAAGTTGTCAAAACTGAAAAATTGTAATGGGACCTTATAGAACTCCACCCGAGGATCACGAATCCGAGGTCCTTTTTGCTCTAGGACGCTCAGTTTCGGAGATACAGCGGTTTAAAGTTTTGAAAAATAAAAGTTGTCAAAACTGAACAATTGTAATGGGACCTAATAGAACTCGGCCCGAGGATCACGAATCCGAGGTCCTTTTTGCTCTAGGACGCTCCGTTTCGTAGATACAGCGAATTAAAGTTTTAAAAAAAAAAAGTTGTCAAAACTGAAAAAATGTAATGGGACCTTATAGAACTCCGCCCGAGGATCACGAATCCGAGATCCTTTTTGCTCTAGGACGCTCCGTTTCGGAGATACAGCGGTTTAAAGTTTTGAAAAAACTGAAAAAATGTTACACATCCTAATAGAACTCGGCCCGAGTAACACGAATCCGAGGTCCTTTTTGCTCTAGGACGCTCCGTTTCGGAGATACAGCGGTTTAAAGTTTTGAAAAATAAAAGTTGTCAAAACTGAACAATTGTAATGGGACATAATAGAACTCGGCCCGAGGATCACAAATCCGAGGTCCTTTTTGCTCTAGGACGCTCCGTTTCGGAGATACAGCGGTTTAAAGTTTTGAAAAATAAAGGTTGTCAAAACTGAAAAAATGTTACACATCCATATAGAACTCGGCCCGAGGATCACGAATCCGAGGTCCTTTTTGCTCTAGGACGCTCCGTTTCGGAGATACAGCAGTTTAAAGTTTTGAAAAATAAAAGTTGTCAAAACTGAACAATTGTAATGGGACCTAATAGAACTCGGCCCGAGGATCACGAATCCGAGGTCCTTTTTGCTCTAGGACGCTCCGTTTCGGAGATACAGCGGTTTAAAGATTTGAGAAATAAAAGTTGACAAAACTGAACAATTGTAATGGGACCTTATAGAACTCGGCCCGAGGATCACGAATCCGAGGTCCTTTTTGCTCTAGGACGCTCCGTTTCGGAGATACAGCGGTTTAAAGTTTTAAGAAAAAAAAGTTGTCAAAACTGAAGAAATGTAATGGGACCTTATAGAACTCCGCCCGAGGATCACGAATCCGAGGTCCTTTTTGCTCTAGGACGCTCCGTTTCGGAGATACAGCGGTTTAAAGATTTGAGAAATAAAAGTTGTCAAAACTGAAAAAATGTTACACATCCTAATTGAACTCGGCCCGAGTACCACGAATCCGAGGTCCTTTTTGCTCTAGGACGCTCCGTTTCGTAGATACAGCGAATTAAAGTTTTAAAAAAAAAAAGTTGTCAAAACTGAAGAAATGTAATGGGACCTTATAGAACTCCGCCCGAGGATCACGAATCCGAGGTCCTTTTTGCTCTAGGACGCTCCGTTTCGGAGATACAGCGGTTTAAAGTTTTGAAAAATAAAAGTTGTCAAAACTGAAAAATTGTAATGGGACCTTATAGAACTCGGCCCAAGGATCACGAATCCGAGGTCCTTTTTGCTCTAGGACGCTCCGTTTCGGAGATACAGCGGTTTAAAGATTTGAGAAATAAAAGTTGTCAAAACTGAACAATTGTAATGGGACCTTATAGAACTCGGCCCGAGGATCACGAATCCGAGGTCCTTTTTGCTCTAGGACGCTCCGTTTCGGAGATACAGCGGTTTAAAGTTTTGAAAAATAAAAGTTGTCAAAACTGAAAAAATGTTACACATCCTAATAGAACTCGGCCCGAGTACCACGAATCCGAGGTCCTTTTTGCTCTAGGACGCTCCGTTTCGTAGATACAGCGAATTAAAGTTTTAAAAAAAAAAGTTGTCAAAACTGAAGAAATGTAATGGGACCTTATAGAACTCCGCCCGAGGATCACGAATCCGAGGTCCTTTTTGCTCTAGGACGCCCCGTTTCGGAGATACAGCGGTTTAAAGTTTTGAAAAATAAAAGTTGTCAAAACTGAAAAAATGTTACACATCCTAATAGAACTCGGCCCGAGTAACACGAATCCGAGGTCCTTTTTGCTCTAGGACGCTCCGTTTCGGAGATACATCGGTTTAAAGTTTTGAAAAATAAAAGTTGTCAAAACTGAACAATTGTAATGGGACCTAATAGAACTCGGCCCGAGGATCACGAATCCGAGGTCCTTTTTGCTCTAGGACGCTCCGTTTCGGAGATACAGCGGTTTAAAGTTTTGAAAAATAAAGGTTGTCAAAACTGAAAAAATGTTACACATCCATATAGAACTCGGCCCGAGGATCACGAATCCGAGGTCCTTTTTGCTCTAGGACGCTCCGTTTCGGAGATACAGCAGTTTAAAGTTTTGAAAAATAAAAGTTGTCATAACTGAAAAAATGTTACACATCCTAATTGAACTCGGCCCGAGTACCACGAATCCGAGGTCCTTTTTGCTCTAGGACGCTCCGTTTCGGAAATACAGCGGTTTAAAGTTATGAAAAATAAAAGTTGTCAAAACTGAAAAATTGTAATGGGACCTTATAGAACTCGGCCCGAGGATCACGAATCCGAGGTCCTTTTTGCTCTAGGACGCTCAGTTTCGGAGATACAGCGGTTTAAAGTTTTGAAAAATAAAAGTTGTCAAAACTGAACAATTGTAATGGGACCTAATAGAACTCGGCCCGAGGATCACGAATCCGAGGTCCTTTTTGCTCTAGGACGCTCCGTTTCGTAGATACAGCGAATTAAAGTTAAAAAAAAAAAGTTGTCAAAACTGAAAAAATGTAATGGGACCTTATAGAACTCCGCCCGAGGATCACGAATCCGAGGTCCTTTTTGCTCTAGGACGCTCCGTTTCGGAGATACAGCGGTTTAAAGTTTTGAAAAATAAAAGTTGTCAAAACTGAAAAAATGTTACACATCCTAATAGAACTCGGCCCGAGTAACACGAATCCGAGGTCCTTTTTGCTCTAGGACGCTCCGTTTCGGAGATACAGCGGTTTAAAGTTTTGAAAAATAAAAGTTGTCAAAACTGAACAATTGTAATGGGACATAATAGAACTCGGCCCGAGGATCACGAATCCGAGGTCCTTTTTGCTCTAGGACGCTCCGTTTCGGAGATACAGCGGTTTAAAGTTTTGAAAAATAAAGGTTGTCAAAACTGAAAAAATGTTACACATCCATATAGAACTCGGCCCGAGGATCACGAATCCGAGGTCCTTTTTGCTCTAGGACGCTCCGTTTCGGAGATACAGCGGTTTAAAGTTTTGAAAATAAAAGTTGTCAAAACTGAACAATTGTAATGGGACCTAATAGAACTCGGCCCGAGGATCACGAATCCGAGGTCCTTTTTGCTCTAGGACGCTCCGTTTCGGAGATACAGCGGTTTAAAGTTTTGAAAAATAAAGGTTGTCAAAACTGAAAAAATGTTACACATCCATATAGAACTCGGCCCGAGGATCACGAATCCGAGGTCCTTTTTGCTCTAGGACGCTCCGTTTCGGAGATACAGAGTTTAAAGTTTTGAAAAATAAAAGTTGTCATAACTGAAAAAATGTTACACATCCTAATTGAACTCGGCCCGAGTACCACGAATCCGAGGTCCTTTTTGCTCTAGGACGCTCCGTTTCGGAAATACAGCGGTTTAAAGTTTTGAAAAATAAAAGTTGTCAAAACTGAAAAATTGTAATGGGACCTTATAGAACTTCTCCCGAGGATCACGAATCCGAGGTCCTTTTTGCTCTAGGACGCTCAGTTTCGGAGATACAGCGGTTTAAAGTTTTGAAAAATAAAAGTTGTCAAAACTGAACAATTGTAATGGGACCTAATAGAACTCGGCCCGAGGATCACGAATCCGAGGTCCTTTTTGCTCTAGGACGCTCCGTTTCGGAGATACAGCGGTTTAAAGTTTTGAAAAATAAAGGTTGTCAAAACTGAAAAAATGTTACACATCCATATAGAACTCGGCCCGAGGATCACGAATCCGAGGTCCTTTTTGCTCTAGGACGCTCCGTTTCGGAGATACAGCGGTTTAAAGTTTTGAAAAATAAAAGTTGTCAAAACTGAACAATTGTAATGGGACCTAATAGAACTCGGCCCGAGGATCACGAATCCGAGGTCCTTTTTGCTCTAGGACGCTCCGTTTCGGAGATACAGCGGTTTAAAGTTTTGAAAAATAAAGGTTGTCAAAACTGAAAAAATGTTACACATCCATATAGAACTCGGCCCGAGGATCACGAATCCGAGGTCCTTTTTGCTCTAGGACGCTCCGTTTCGGAGATACAGCAGTTTAAAGTTTTGAAAAATAAAAGTTGTCATAACTGAAAAAATGTTACACATCCTAATTGAACTCGGCCCGAGTACCACGAATCCGAGGTCCTTTTTGCTCTAGGACGCTCCGTTTCGGAAATACAGCGGTTTAAAGTTTTGAAAAATAAAAGTTGTCAAAACTGAAAAATTGTAATGGGACCTTATAGAACTCCACCCGAGGATCACGAATCCGAGGTCCTTTTTGCTCTAGGACGCTCAGTTTCGGAGATACAGCGGTTTAAAGTTTTGAAAAATAAAAGTTGTCAAAACTGAACAATTGTAATGGGACCTAATAGAACTCGGCCCGAGGATCACGAATCCGAGGTCCTTTTTGCTCTAGGACGCTCCGTTTCGTAGATACAGCGAATTAAAGTTTTAAAAAAAAAAAGTTGTCAAAACTGAAAAAATGTAATGGGACCTTATAGAACTCCGCCCGAGGATCACGAATCCGAGATCCTTTTTGCTCTAGGACGCTCCGTTTCGGAGATACAGCGGTTTAAAGTTTTGAAAAAACTGAAAAAATGTTACACATCCTAATAGAACTCGGCCCGAGTAACACGAATCCGAGGTCCTTTTTGCTCTAGGACGCTCCGTTTCGGAGATACAGCGGTTTAAAGTTTTGAAAAAACTGAAAAAATGTTACACATCCTAATAGAACTCGGCCCGAGTAACACGAATCCGAGGTCCTTTTTGCTCTAGGACGCTCCGTTTCGGAGATACAGCGGTTTAAAGTTTTGAAAAATAAAAGTTGTCAAAACTGAACAATTGTAATGGGACATAATAGAACTCGGCCCGAGGATCACAAATCCGAGGTCCTTTTTGCTCTAGGACGCTCCGTTTCGGAGATACAGCGGTTTAAAGTTTTGAAAAATAAAGGTTGTCAAAACTGAAAAAATGTTACACATCCATATAGAACTCGGCCCGAGGATCACGAATCCGAGGTCCTTTTTGCTCTAGGACGCTCCGTTTCGGAGATACAGCAGTTTAAAGTTTTGAAAAATAAAAGTTGTCATAACTGAAAAATTGTAATGGGACCTTATAGATCTCGGCCCGAGGTCCACGAATCCGAGGTCCTTTTTGCTCTAGGACGCTCCGTTTCGGAGATACAGCGGTTTAAAATTATGAAAAATAAAAGTGTTCACAACTGAAAAATTGTAATGGGACCTTATAGAACTCGGCCCGAGGATCACGAATCCGAGGTCCTTTTTGCTCTAGGACGCTCCGTTTCGGAGATACAGCGGTTTAAAGTTTTGAAAAATAAAAGTTGTCAAAACTGAAAAATTGTAATGGGACCTTATAGAACTCGGCCCGAGGATCACGAATTCGAGGTCCTTTTTGCTCTAGGACGCTCCGTTTCGGAGATACAGCGGTTTAAAAATTTCGAAAAATAAAAGTTGTCAAAACTGAAAAAATGTTACACATCCTAATAGAACTCGGCCCGAGGATCACGAATCCGAGGTCCTTTTTGCTCTAGGACGCTCCGTTTCGGAGATACAGCGGTTTAAAATTTTGAAAAATAAAAGTTGTCAAAACTGAAAAAATGTTACACATCTTAATAGAACTCGGCCCGAGGATCACGAATCCGAGGTCCTTTTTGCTCTAGGACGCTCCGTTTCGGAGATACAGCGGTTTAAAATTTTGAAAAATAAAAGTTGTCAAAACTGAAAAATTTTAATGGGACCTTATAGAACTCGGCCCGAGGATCACGAATCCGAGGTCCTTTTTGCTCTAGGACGCTCCGTTTCGGAGATACAGCGGTTTAAAGTTTTGAAAAATAAAGGTTGTCAAAACTGAAAAAATGTTACACATCCATATAGAACTCGGCCCGAGGATCACGAATCCGAGGTCCTTTTTGCTCTAGGACGCTCCGTTTCGGAGATACAGCGGTTTAAAATTTTGAAAAATAAAAGTTGTCAAAACTGAAAAATTGTAATGGGACCTTATAGAACTCGGCCCGAGGATCACGAATCCGAGGTCCTTTTTGCTATAGGACGCTCAGTTTCGGAGATACAGCGGTTTAAAGTTTTGAAAAATAAAAGTTGTCAAAACTGAACAATTGTAATGGGACCTAATAGAACTCGGCCCGAGGATCACGAATCCGAGGTCCTTTTTGCTCTAGGACGCTCCGTTTCGTAGATACAGCGAATTAAAGTTTAAAAAAAAAAAAGTTGTCAAAACTGAAAAAATGTAATGGGACCTTATAGAACTCCGCCCGAGGATCACGAATCCGAGGTCCTTTTTGCTCTAGGACGCTCCGTTTCGGAGATACAGCGGTTTAAAGTTTTGAAAAATAAAAGTTGTCAAAACTGAAAAAATGTTACACATCCTAATAGAACTCGGCCCGAGTAACACGAATCCGAGGTCCTTTTTGCTCTAGGACGCTCCGTTTCGGAGATACAGCGGTTTAAAGTTTTGAAAAATAAAAGTTGTCAAAACTGAACAATTGTAATGGGACATAATAGAACTCGGCCCGAGGATCACGAATCCGAGGTCCTTTTTGCTCTAGGACGCTCCGTTTCGGAGATACAGCGGTTTAAAGTTTTGAAAAATAAAGGTTGTCAAAACTGAAAAAATGTTACACATCCATATAGAACTCGGCCCGAGGATCACGAATCCGAGGTCCTTTTTGCTCTAGGACGCTCCGTTTCGGAGATACAGCGGTTTAAAGTTTTGAAAAATAAAGGTTGTCAAAACTGAAAAAATGTTACACATCCATATAGAACTCGGCCCGAGGATCACGAATCCGAGGTCCTTTTTGCTCTAGGACGCTCCGTTTCGGAGATACAGCAGTTTAAAGTTTTGAAAAATAAAAGTTGTCAAAACTGAAAAAATGTTACACATCCTAATAGAACTCGGCCCGAGGATCACGAATCCGAGGTCCTTTTTGCTCTAGGACGCTCCGTTTCGGAGATACAGCGGTTTAAAGTTTTGAAAAATAAAGGTTGTCAAAACTGAAAAAATGTTACACATCCATATAGAACTCGGCCCGAGGATCACGAATCCGAGGTCCTTTTTGCTCTAGGACGCTCCGTTTCGGAGATACAGCGGTTTAAAGTTTTGAAAAATAAAGGTTGTCAAAACTGAAAAAATGTTACACATCCATATAGAACTCGGCCCGAGGATCACGAATCCGAGGTCCTTTTTGCTCTAGGACGCTCCGTTTCGGAGATACAGCAGTTTAAAGTTTTGAAAAATAAAAGTTGTCAAAACTGAAAAAATGTTACACATCCTAATAGAACTCGGCCCGAGGATCACGAATCCGAGGTCCTTTTTGCTCTAGGACGCTCCGTTTCGGAGATACAGCGGTTTAAAGTTTTGAAAAATAAAGGTTGTCAAAACTGAAAAAATGTTACACATCCATATAGAACTCGGCCCGAGGATCACGAATCCGAGGTCCTTTTTGCTCTAGGACGCTCCGTTTCGGAGATACAGCAGTTTAAAGTTTTGAAAAATAAAAGTTGTCATAACTGAAAAAATGTTACACATCCTAATTGAACTCGGCCCGAGTACCACGAATCCGAGGTCCTTTTTGCTCTAGGACGCTCCGTTTCGGAAATACAGCGGTTTAAAGTTTTGAAAAATAAAAGTTGTCAAAACTGAAAAATTGTAATGGGACCTTATAGAACTCCACCCGAGGATCACGAATCCGAGGTCCTTTTTGCTCTAGGACGCTCAGTTTCGGAGATACAGCGGTTTAAAGTTTTGAAAAATAAAAGTTGTCAAAACTGAACAATTGTAATGGGACCTAATAGAACTCGGCCCGAGGATCACGAATCCGAGGTCCTTTTTGCTCTAGGACGCTCCGTTTCGTAGATACAGCAAATTAAAGTTTAAAAAAAAAAAAGTTGTCAAAACTGAAAAAATGTAATGGGACCTTATAGAACTCCGCCCGAGGATCACGAATCCGAGATCCTTTTTGCTCTAGGACGCTCCGTTTCGGAGATACAGCGGTTTAAAGTTTTGAAAAAACTGAAAAAATGTTACACATCCTAATAGAACTCGGCCCGAGTAACACGAATCCGAGGTCCTTTTTGCTCTAGGACGCTCCGTTTCGGAGATACAGCGGTTTAAAGTTTTGAAAAAACTGAAAAAATGTTACACATCCTAATAGAACTCGGCCCGAGTAACACGAATCCGAGGTCCTTTTTGCTCTAGGACGCTCCGTTTCGGAGATACAGCGGTTTAAAGTTTTGAAAAATAAAAGTTGTCAAAACTGAACAATTGTAATGGGACATAATAGAACTCGGCCCGAGGAACACAAATCCGAGGTCCTTTTTGCTCTAGGACGCTCCGTTTCGGAGATACAGCGGTTTAAAGTTTTGAAAAATAAAGGTTGTCAAAACTGAAAAAATGTTACACATCCATATAGAACTCGGCCCGAGGATCACGAATCCGAGGTCCTTTTTGCTCTAGGACGCTCCGTTTCGGAGATACAGCAGTTTAAAGTTTTGAAAAATAAAAGTTGTCATAACTGAAAAATTGTAATGGGACCTTATAGATCTCGGCCCGAGGTCCACGAATCCGAGGTCCTTTTTGCTCTAGGACGCTCCGTTTCGGAGATACAGCGGTTTAAAATTATGAAAAATAAAAGTGTTCACAACTGAAAAATTGTAATGGGACCTTATAGAACTCGGCCCGAGGATCACGAATCCGAGGTCCTTTTTGCTCTAGGACGCTCCGTTTCGGAGATACAGCGGTTTAAAGTTTTGAAAAATAAAAGTTGTCAAAACTGAAAAATTGTAATGGGACCTTATAGAACTCGGCCCGAGGATCACGAATTCGAGGTCCTTTTTGCTCTAGGACGCTCCGTTTCGGAGATACAGCGGTTTAAAAATTTCGAAAAATAAAAGTTGTCAAAACTGAAAAAATGTTACACATCCTAATAGAACTCGGCCCGAGGATCACGAATCCGAGGTCCTTTTTGCTCTAGGACGCTCCGTTTCGGAGATACAGCGGTTTAAAATTTTGAAAAATAAAAGTTGTCAAAACTGAAAAAATGTTACACATCTTAATAGAACTCGGCCCGAGGATCACGAATCCGAGGTCCTTTTTGCTCTAGGACGCTCCGTTTCGGAGATACAGCGGTTTAAAATTTTGAAAAATAAAAGTTGTCAAAACTGAAAAATTTTAATGGGACCTTATAGAACTCGGCCCGAGGATCACGAATCCGAGGTCCTTTTTGCTCTAGGACGCTCCGTTTCGGAGATACAGCGGTTTAAAGTTTTGAAAAATAAAGGTTGTCAAAACTGAAAAAATGTTACACATCCATATAGAACTCGGCCCGAGGATCACGAATCCGAGGTCCTTTTTGCTCTAGGACGCTCCGTTTCGGAGATACAGCAGTTTAAAGTTTTGAAAAATAAAAGTTGTCATAACTGAAAAATTGTAATGGGACCTTATAGATCTCGGCCCGAGGTCCACGAATCCGAGGTCCTTTTTGCTCTAGGACGCTCCGTTTCGGAGATACAGCGGTTTAAAATTATGAAAAATAAAAGTGTTCACAACTGAAAAATTGTAATGGGACCTTATAGAACTCGGCCCGAGGATCACGAATCCGAGGTCCTTTTTGCTCTAGGACGCTCCGTTTCGGAGATACAGCGGTTTAAAGTTTTGAAAAATAAAAGTTGTCAAAACTGAAAAATTGTAATGGGACCTTATAGAACTCGGCCCGAGGATCACGAATTCGAGGTCCTTTTTGCTCTAGGACGCTCCGTTTCGGAGATACAGCGGTTTAAAAATTTCGAAAAATAAAAGTTGTCAAAACTGAAAAAATGTTACACATCCTAATAGAACTCGGCCCGAGGATCACGAATCCGAGGTCCTTTTTGCTCTAGGACGCTCCGTTTCGGAGATACAGCGGTTTAAAATTTTGAAAAATAAAGGTTGTCAAAACTGAAAAAATGTTACACATCCATATAGAACTCGGCCCGAGGATCACGAATCCGAGGTCCTTTTTGCTCTAGGACGCTCCGTTTCGGAGATACAGCAGTTTAAAGTTTTGAAAAATAAAAGTTGTCATAACTGAAAAATTGTAATGGGACCTTATAGATCTCGGCCCGAGGTCCACGAATCCGAGGTCCTTTTTGCTCTAGGACGCTCCGTTTCGGAGATACAGCGGTTTAAAATTATGAAAAATAAAAGTGTTCACAACTGAAAAATTGTAATGGGACCTTATAGAACTCGGCCCGAGGATCACGAATCCGAGGTCCTTTTTGCTCTAGGACGCTCCGTTTCGGAGATACAGCGGTTTAAAGTTTTGAAAAATAAAAGTTGTCAAAACTGAAAAATTGTAATGGGACCTTATAGAACTCGGCCCGAGGATCACGAATTCGAGGTCCTTTTTGCTCTAGGACGCTCCGTTTCGGAGATACAGCGGTTTAAAAATTTCGAAAAATAAAAGTTGTCAAAACTGAAAAAATGTTACACATCCTAATAGAACTCGGCCCGAGGATCACGAATCCGAGGTCCTTTTTGCTCTAGGACGCTCCGTTTCGGAGATACAGCGGTTTAAAATTTTGAAAAATAAAGGTTGTCAAAACTGAAAAAATGTTACACATCCATATAGAACTCGGCCCGAGGATCACGAATCCGAGGTCCTTTTTGCTCTAGGACGCTCCGTTTCGGAGATACAGCAGTTTAAAGTTTTGAAAAATAAAAGTTGTCATAACTGAAAAATTGTAATGGGACCTTATAGATCTCGGCCCGAGGTCCACGAATCCGAGGTCCTTTTTGCTCTAGGACGCTCCGTTTCGGAGATACAGCGGTTTAAAATTATGAAAAATAAAAGTGTTCACAACTGAAAAATTGTAATGGGACCTTATAGAACTCGGCCCGAGGATCACGAATCCGAGGTCCTTTTTGCTCTAGGACGCTCCGTTTCGGAGATACAGCGGTTTAAAGTTTTGAAAAATAAAAGTTGTCAAAACTGAAAAATTGTAATGGGACCTTATAGAACTCGGCCCGAGGATCACGAATTCGAGGTCCTTTTTGCTCTAGGACGCTCCGTTTCGGAGATACAGCGGTTTAAAAATTTCGAAAAATAAAAGTTGTCAAAACTGAAAAAATGTTACACATCCTAATAGAACTCGGCCCGAGGATCACGAATCCGAGGTCCTTTTTGCTCTAGGACGCTCCGTTTCGGAGATACAGCGGTTTAAAATTTTGAAAAATAAAGGTTGTCAAAACTGAAAAAATGTTACACATCCATATAGAACTCGGCCCGAGGATCACGAATCCGAGGTCCTTTTTGCTCTAGGACGCTCCGTTTCGGAGATACAGCAGTTTAAAGTTTTGAAAAATAAAAGTTGTCATAACTGAAAAATTGTAATGGGACCTTATAGATCTCGGCCCGAGGTCCACGAATCCGAGGTCCTTTTTGCTCTAGGACGCTCCGTTTCGGAGATACAGCGGTTTAAAATTATGAAAAATAAAAGTGTTCACAACTGAAAAATTGTAATGGGACCTTATAGAACTCGGCCCGAGGATCACGAATCCGAGGTCCTTTTTGCTCTAGGACGCTCCGTTTCGGAGATACAGCGGTTTAAAGTTTTGAAAAATAAAAGTTGTCAAAACTGAAAAATTGTAATGGGACCTTATAGAACTCGGCCCGAGGATCACGAATTCGAGGTCCTTTTTGCTCTAGGACGCTCCGTTTCGGAGATACAGCGGTTTAAAAATTTCGAAAAATAAAAGTTGTCAAAACTGAAAAAATGTTACACATCCTAATAGAACTCGGCCCGAGGATCACGAATCCGAGGTCCTTTTTGCTCTAGGACGCTCCGTTTCGGAGATACAGCGGTTTAAAATTTTGAAAAATAAAAGTTGTCAAAACTGAAAAAATGTTACACATCTTAATAGAACTCGGCCCGAGGATCACGAATCCGAGGTCCTTTTTGCTCTAGGACGCTCCGTTTCGGAGATACAGCGGTTTAAAATTTTGAAAAATAAAAGTTGTCAAAACTGAAAAATTTTAATGGGACCTTATAGAACTCGGCCCGAGGATCACGAATCCGAGGTCCTTTTTGCTCTAGGACGCTCCGTTTCGGAGATACAGCGAATTAAAGTTTTAAAAAAGAAAAGTTGTCAAAACTGAAAAAATTTTACACAACCCAATAGAACTCGGTCCGAGGATCACGAATCCGAGGTCCTTTTTGCTCTAGGACGCTCCGTTTCGGAGATACAGCGGTTTAAAGTTTTGAAAAATAAAAGTTGTCAAAACTGAAAAAATGTTACACATCCTAATTGAACTCGGCCCGAGTACCACGAATCCGAGGTCCTTTTTGCTCTAGGACGCTCCGTTTCGGAGATACAGCGGTTTAAAGTTTTGAAAAATAAAAGTTGTCAAAACTGAACAATTGTAATGGGACCTAATAGAACTCCGCCCGAGGATCACGAATCCGAGGTCCTTTTTGCTCTAGGACGCTCCGTTTCGGAGATACAGCGGTTTAAAGTTTTGAAAAATAAAGGTTGTCAAAACTGAAAAAATGTTACACATCCATATAGAACTCGGCCCGAGGATCACGAATCCGAGGTCCTTTTTGCTCTAGGACGCTCCGTTTCGGAGATACAGCAGTTTAAAGTTTTGAAAAATAAAAGTTGTCATAACTGAAAAAATGTTACACATCCTAATTGAACTCGGCCCGAGTACCACGAATCCGAGGTCCTTTTTGCTCTAGGACGCTCCGTTTCGTAGATACAGCGAATTAAAGTTTTAAAAAATAAAAGTTGTCAAAACTAAACAATTGTAATGGGACCTAATAGAACTCGGCCCGAGGATCACGAATCCAAGGTCCTTTTTGCTCTAGGACGCTCCGTTTCGGAGATACAGCGGTTTAAAGTTTTGAAAAATAAAAGTTGTCAAAACTGAAAAAATGTTACACATCCTAATAGAACTCGGCCCGACGATCACGAAAAAGTAGTTCTTTTTGCTCTAGGACGCTCCGTTTAGGAGATACAGTGGTTTAAAGTTTTGAAAAATTAAATATGCTGAAACTTAAAATTAATTCCAGGTCCTAATAGAACTCGGCCCGACGATCACGAAAAAGTGGTCCTTTTCGCTCTAGGACGCTCCGTTTAAAAGATATAGCGATTTAATGTTTTGAAAAATTAAAATTGCCGAAAATTAAAAATAACCTCTTTTCCTAATAGAATTCGCCCCGACGATCACGAAAAAATGGTCTTTTTTGCTGGGGGAGGGTAAAAAATTGCTTAAAACTTTTTGATATAAATAATGGACGTCGCTTAAGCTGGAACCATTAGACAAGAAAAGTTTGGGGGCCCTTGGTTCCTTAACGTCGCACTTGAGCCCTCTCACTAGTGACTCTACATAAAACACATGCACACTTAGCAGGACTGGATTAAGCCATTTTAGTGCCAAACCGAATTTATGTGTATTTGTTATTAAAAAAAAAGTCAATAATAGAATAAAAAATATTTGAATCCGAAATTTAAATGCTATGGCCTTCCATTCTTATAGATAACTAGCAGTGCCCGTAGCGGCTTCTCTCGCATGAAATTAGAAAATTTGAACCGTGCATACATTGTAGAGTACTGCACGGATCAATTTTTTAGGTCTCGGCTCGGCCCGTCGACAACTTGGCCCAGCCCGTTTCAAAAACCGAAATTCCTGGCCCGGCACGGCCCGTCTAATATGGGTCCGCCCGTTTTTACAGGCCTAGAAGTTCTATATACTTGATGAAAAACCTCGGCCCGTCCCACCTTGACTTCAGGTTTAGCCCGGCCCGTCTGAACACCCTAAAATCACTATAATGTCTATATACTTGGTTAAAAATCTCGGCCCGTCCCAACTTGATTTAAGGTTTGGGCAGGGCCGTATGAAGACCATAAAATAACGGCTTGGCCCATCCGTCCGGTGATAAACTAAACTCATCAACTTTTAACCGGCACAAAACCTCAAAATACTAATTTTTACATCTGTAGCATTCACAGTTTTTGAGTAGCAGTTACTTTAAAAACCAAGTAATGCTATTTTCCACCTCACATTTAAAGTCCTGGAAACCAAATTTTTAAAAAATGGTGAAACACGTATATCTTTATTTTTAGAGTAGAAACTAAATACTAATTTTACTTTTGTAGCATTTACAGTTTTTGAGTAGCAGTTACTTTAAAAACCAAGTAACTCTATTTTCCACCCCATATCTGAAGGCCCTAAAATCATTAAAATATCTATATGCTTAGTGAAAAACCTCGGCCCGTACCACCTTGATTTAAGGTTTAGCCTGGCCCGTAAGAAGACCCTAAAATAACGGCTTGGCCCGACTGTGATAAACTGGACTCAGCTACTTTTAACCGGCATAAAACCTCAAAATACTAAGTTTTACATCTGTAATGCTTGCAGTTGTTGAGTAGCAGTTATTTTAAAATCAAATAACCATTATTTTGACCCCACATTTGAAGTCATGGAAACCAAAAAAATGGTGAAACACTTATATCGTTATTTTTGAGGCGCTGGTGGGAGAGCGGTAGAGCGTTCGCCTGTCGATCGTTAGGTCGGCAGTTCAAACCTCGCCGGCGTCACCAGCGTAACTCCCTTAAGCAAGGAGTTTACTCGCATTTGCTAAAGGGGTAGGCGCCTATAACTGGCTGCCTTTGCAAGTACCATCCCTCTCTCGCCTTGAGCAAGACTTGTCTTGGTAAGGCGTATGCTAAATCTCAATAAAAAAAATACTAAATACTAATTTTTACATCTGTAGCATTCACAGTTTTTGAGTAGCAGTTACTTTAAAAACCAAGTAATCCTATTTTCCACCTCACATTTAAAGTCCTGGAAACCAAATTTGTAAAAAATGGTGAAACACGTCAATCTTTATTTTTAGAATAGAAACTAAATACTAATTTTTACATCTGTGGTATTTACAGTTTTTGAGTAGCAGTTACTTTAAAAAACAAATAACCCAATTTTCCACCCCACATTTGAAGTCCTGGAAACCAAATTTTCAAAAAATGCTAAAACACGTATTTTATTATTTTTGGAGCAAAAACTAAATACTAATTTTTACTCCTGTAGCATTCACAGTTTTTGAGTAGCAGCTACTTTAAAAACCAAATAATCCAATTTTCCAACCCACATTTGAAGTCCGGGAAACCGAATTTTCAAAAAATGGTGAAACACGTATCTTTTTATTTTTCAAGAGGAATCCATATACTAAATTTGAAAATATCCTCATTTTTGGTTTTCGAGATATACATTGTTCTAGAAAAAAGTTTGTTTTCCAGTTTCTTCCCTCAGGAGCAAAATTTTCAAAATTCCTTTCTTAGTGGAGGCTTACGCAATAAAAGTAATATAAGTTACAAATTTCACGTTCCTAGGATGAGGCGTTTGAGCTCGGCGTTGATTATCAGTCAGTCAGTCAGTCAGGACATGTTCTTTTATATATATACTAGCAGTGCCCGTAGCGGCTTCGCTCGCATGAAATTAGAGAGTTTGAACCGTGTATCCATAGTAGAGATCAATTTTTTAGGTCTCGGCTCGGCCCTTCGACAACTTAGCCCAGCCCGTTTTAAAAACCCAAACTTCTGGCCCGGCACAGCCTGTCTGAATTAGGCCCGGCCCACATTCTTACAGGCCTAGAAGTTCTATATACTTGATGAAAAACTTCGGCCCGTCCCACCTTGACTTCAGGTTTGGCCCGGCCCAACTGAAGACCCTAAAATCACTAAAATATCTATATACTTGGTGAAAAACCTCGGCCAGTCCCACTTTGATTTAAGGTTTGGCCTGGCCCGTGTGAAGACTCTAAAATAACGGCTTGGCACGGCCGGTGTTAAACTGGACTTAGCTACATTTAACCGGAACAAAACTTCAAAATACTAATTTTTCATTTGTAGCACTTACAGTTTTTGCAGTTATTTTGAAATCAAATAACCCTTATTTCCACACAACATTTGAGGTCCTGGAAACCAAAGTTTTAAAAAATGTTGAAACACTTATATCATTATTTTTTGAGTAAATACTAAATACTAATTTTGACATCTGTAGCATTCACAGTTTTTGAGTAGCAGTTACTTTAAAAACCAAAGAAACCTTTTTTCCACCCCACATTTGAGGTCCTGAAAACCGAAATTTCAAAAAATGGTGAAACAAATATACCCTTATTTTTAGAGTAGAAACTAAATACTAAATTTTACTTTTGTAGCATTTACAGTTTTCGAGTATCAGTTACTTTAAAAACCAAGTAATCCTATTTTCCACCCCACATTCAAGGTCCTGGAAACCAAATTTGTAAAAAATGGTAAAACACGTATATCATTATTTTTAGAGAAAAAACTAAATACTAATTTTTACAACTGTGGTCTTTACAGTTTTTGAGTAGCAGTTACTTTAAAAAAAAAAACCCTATTTTCCACCCCACATTTGAGGTCCTGAAAACCAAATTTTCAAAAAATGGTAGAACCGTATATCATTACTTTTGGAGAAAAAACTAAATATTAATTTTTACTTCTGTAGCATTCACAGTTTTTGAGTAATAGCTACATTAAACCTATATTTCAACTCACATTTGAGGTCCTGGAAACCAAATGTTCAAAAAATGGTGAAACGCATATCTTTTTATTTTTTAAGAAGAATCCATATACCAAATTTCAAAATCTTCTCATTTTTGGTTTGGTTTTCGAGATATACATTGTTTTAGAAAAAAATTTGTTTTCCAGTTTTTTCCCTTCAGGAGCAAAATTTTCAAAAATCCTTTCTTAGTGGGTGTTTACACTATAAAAGTAATATAAGTTCCAAATTTCACGTTTCTAGGATGAGGCGTTTGAGCTCGGCGTTGATTATCAGTCAGTCAGTCAGTCAGTAAGTCAGTCAGGACATGTTCTTTTATATATATAGATAGACTAGCAGTGCCCGTAGCGGCTTCGCTCGCATGAAATTAGAGAATTTGAACCGTGCATACATTGTAGAGTACTGCACGGATCAATTTTTTAGGTCTCGGCTCGGCCCGTCGACAACTTGGCCAGCCCGTCGACAACTTGGCCAGCCCGTTTCAAAACCAAAATTCCTAGCCCGGCACGGCCCGTCTAATTTGGGCCCGGCCCGTTTTTACAGGCCTAGAAATTCTATATACTTGATGAAAAACTTCGGCCCGTCTCACCTTGACTTCAGGTTTGGCCCGGCCCATCTGAAGACCCTGAAATCACTAAAATGTCTATATGCCTAGTAAAAAACCTCGGCCCGTACCACCTTGATTTAAGGTTTAGCCTGGCCCGTAAAAAGACCCTAAAAAAACGGCTTAGCCCGACCGGTGATAAACTGGACTCAGCTACTTTTAACCGGCACAAAACCTCTAAATACTAAGTTTTACATCTGTAATGCTTGCAGTTGTTGAGTAGCAGTTATTTGAAGTCATGGAAACCAAAGTTTTAAAAAATGGTGAAACACGTACATCTTTTTTTTTTAGTAGATACTAAGTATTAATTTTTACATCTGTAGCAATTACAGTTGTTGAGTAGCAGTTACTATAAAAACCAAATAACCCTATTTTCCACCCCACATTTGAAGTCCTGGAAACCAAATTTTCAAAAAATGGTGAAACACGCATATCATTATTTTTAGAGTAGAAGCTAAATACTAATTTTTACATCTGTGGTATTTACAGTTTTTGAGTAGCAGTTACTCTAAAAAACAAATAACCCTATTTTCGACCCCACATTTGAAGTCCTGGAAACCAAATTTTCAAAAAATGCTAAAACACGTATTTCATTATTTTTGAAGTGGAAACTAAATACCAATTTTTACTCCTGTAGCATTCACAGTTTTTGAGTAGCAGCTACTTTAAAAACCAAATAACCCAATTTTCCAACCCACATTTGAGGTCCGGTAAACCGAATTTTCAAAAAATGGTGAAACACCTATTTTTTTATTTTTCAAGAAGAATCCATATACCAAATTTGAAAATCTCCTCATTTTTGGTTTTTGAGATATACATTGTTTTAGAAAAAAATTTGTTTTCCAGTTTCTTCCCCTCAGGAGCAACATTTTCAAAAATCCTTTCTTAGTGGATGCTTACGTAATAAAAGTAATATAAGTTCCAAATTTCACGTTCCTAGGATGAGGCGTTTGAGCTCGGCGTTGATTATCAGTCAGTCAGTCAGTCAGTCAGTCAGGACATGTTCTTTTATATATATAGATAATATGATTGCTTTTCCATTAGCAAAATTGTCGATAACATCGTCATCATAGTTGGCAAAAATATCCACATATTTTTAATTAGTTTAGAGTCTTCTGCACTACTCCAGGAGTTTTAAGACCACAGTATCAGTATGTAGGAAATCCATTAATAGGTAACCAGGTGTTTCCTGTCGCAAATCATAATTTGATATTATTTGGTTTTTTTCATTCTCAATCCAGACTTTAGGACGATGGCCCCAGATTTATGTAGAAAAAAAGTCAACCAGATTATATATATTTTTTTTTATAATAGTTTATAGTCCTTTACACCATGTGTTTTAAGACTGGACCAGATTATAAAGAAAACTGAAAATATATGCATGTTTTCTCTTTTTACTTCCGTTTACTTTATTCTTCAGACAGATCAAGGACACTCAGGAGAAAATCGTAGCTATATCTGATGTAGGATTTTTATAAGAATGGCCTGGATCACTTCACTTTTACAATTTACTAGATGTTCTGCATTTTTTCAGAAGTCAAGATTGCTTAAGGGCCGTTACTTCTTTGTCTACATGGCCCAAGGATTTTCCAAAAAAAAAGTTTGGAAAAATTAATTGTATTAAATACTAGCAGAGTACCCGGCTTTGCCCAGGGTTTTAGAGGTTTTTCTATCGTTTTTCTCTCTCGCTCCCGTTTCCTTCTTTGCTTGCCCTGTCGCTCCCGGTCACTTTCCCGCTCACGGTCGCTTTCCCGCTCCCGCTTGCTATCCCGTTTCCTGTTGCTTTCCCGTTCCTGGTCGCTTTACCGCTCCCATTCGCTCTCCCGCTTCCTCTTCATTTTTTGGTCGCTCTTCCGCTTCTGGTCGCTTTTCCGTTCCCGCTTGCTCTCCCGTTCCCGTTCGCTCTCCTGTTCTCGTTTTTGCTCGCTCACCCGCTGACGCTCATTTTTTGACAGATCACAATTTTTTCACAAAATCCTTCCTCTATTGACTTTCAATGTTGTGTGAAAATGTCATTAGGATTGGATGAATGGTGTAGCAATGCATTAAGGACAGACAGACAGACAGACAGACATTCATTTTTATGTATATAGATTTTAAATCTTCGCAAGATTTTTTTCAACTAAACACATTAAAGTAACACAAAAACATCATAATCAAGCATTCGCTCTCAAACCTATGTTATAACCATTTAACATTTCTTTCTCTTTAGATCCGCCATTCACAGCAATGTATTTGGAAGATAATTTTATAATTAAACAATTAAAAGACGGTCTCACGAGAAACTCGCCTGTTGCAATAATTCTTTTGAAAGGTTGAGAAAGATGCTTTCATGTTTACAGACAGTTAATGACACAAATTTTAGTATAATCATCAAATACGCCAATCTTCTTTTAATAATTCCTTGTTATGACAATCATTATTATCTTCTTCTTTTTGGTGGTAGGCCTATACGTCATGGAAGCATTACCGCCATCACTATGTTAACTAAATATATTGGAATTTTTTAAGCTGTGATCACAGATAGGAAAATATGAAGCCGACGAAACGCAAAAATACCCTATTCGGGGCTATTCTATACTTGCAACAATTTATCAAAAATGAAACCATGAACAGGCCGATTTAAACTGCAAAGCTTGTTGAACGCTACTACTGCTACAACATCAAAATCATCAAATTTTGCAAATACATCAAGTAGAATCTGAGATTGCAATTTGCCTTGGTTGCACAAAAATTTAGCTTGTTTTGAAATCTATCATGCACAGCAATAAACTTGTCTTTCTTACTCTGGCGCTTTTAACTGTATTGATTAGCATAGTCTGAATATAATTTCTCATCTCATTCACAGCACTTAACAAAGTTGTTTGCGCGAATGTACCGTCATTTTATGTAATTTTTAATAAATTTAAAAAAATTCTATGTTGTGAATACAAGACAAGTACCAACATTTACTAATTTGGGAGGGGGCTGTAAAAAACAAGTGCTCCTGCTTCTGCGAAAATTGGCGACAAGACGAAATTGGGAGAGCATTTGCCCCCCTGCCACACCTATGCTGGTGACTCCCATAGTCGCAGGCATTTTCCAAATTTTTTTTGAAAACTTTCACATTTTTTCAAAAAAATTTGATAACTTGAGAGTTAGTCGTAGTGACTTTTGCGAAAAAATCAAGTATAGTCTTTTTTTAAAAACGGTTAATCTTTCCAAAAAAAAACAACTTCCATTGAAAACAACTTCTGTTGAGAATATGCATTCTCCCATTCTCCCTGCATGAGTTAATTCTTATGGCCTAGGTTAACCTACGCCCTCTCGTGTATTAGTTGTTTAGTGTAGAGTGAGGTTGTAGTCGCAGTGACATCGAAGTCGATTGATCAACGATGTAACGCCATAATTATAAAAACTCTGGCACTTGCCGTTTTAGAAAAACCAGCAATAAGTCGTTGCTTCCAAAAGACTTCTACATTATCCATTTTTTACAGCTGTCGGAATCTTGTAAGGCTCCTTCTATAAACACTCCCCACGACAACCTTCAGAGATGCTTATAGAATCTCATACACTGGCGGATCCTGGAATGAATGCAAGATATTCCTCCCCCCGTTTCCCTAAACCTAATCCTAACAAAATAACTAGTGGGATGCTAGCCCTAACCCTTTTTTCTCTTACGGCTGCACGCCAAACACTAAACACTCAATTCAATTAATAATATTCGATTAAATATAAACAATAAATGTTAAATCTTTTAAAAATATGTTTTTGTTTGTTAGGAACACCTGAACTCTAACTCTATCCCGGGAGGAAATGTCCGTTTCCCCGAGGAAAGCCAATTAGGGGGGCAAGTCGAGCGCTGAAAGTCGTTTAGCTAGCTTTACTCACTTGTTGGCTCATTTCACAGAACAACCAGAGGCAGCCCCCTTAAAAATACAGCTAAAGCAGTGGACATACTGGAAAAAATACAAAAATTTTGGCCTTTTTACAAACTTTTATTTAGGTTACAATCTCTGTTTGTGTGTTGCTTTCTCTGTACAAAAATCTTGCAAGTAAAATTTAACCAGCTTTTTGATCATCTAGAAAACTGAAACTTTCAGCATAGCTTCATATTGGATGACAATACATGATTCAATTAAAAAAAACTTAATTTGAACATCTTTTGTATTTCTAAATCGAGTGTATTTGAAATAAAAGTTTGTATTGAAAAACTCGTTTTTTCCTTTACTTATTTAAATTAGGCCATGGGATTACGAAAACAATACGCTGATGAATAACAATATGTGATGTATAACTGCACTGCAACTTAGCTCACAGTTTTAGTTTTCACGTTATCTGTCTGGGCCACCCATATATTACTGGGTTGTTTGATCAAAAAGACGACATTTACAATCTTGTGGAGACTTGGCCCCTTTAAATCCGCCAGTGACCTCATAGTTACAAAAACTTTAAACAGTAGAAATTGAATCATTTTTGGAGAGCCCAGTGAAGATAAGGTCAGCATGGTAGACAACGAGCCAACCAGCACAGTTGAGAAAGTGGCCCATTACGACTAACTTTACATGAAGATCATTTGAAGAGCTCATTTTTATTTTGTTATTTATTTACAACGAAAGTTCACGCCAAATCAAGTATATGCAGTTAAAAGTTAAGGCACGCCATTGAGAAGTTACAAACGATGACAATGTTTACAAACGCTCCTTAAACAAAAATTCTGACATCACAACTAGAAACAAATCAAATATGAATTGTAAAATAAAATAAATCCAACTTACTTATAGGTACTAAATAAAGAATTTAAACATGCTTTTAAAGCCTAGTTTATTTTTTGTAATAATAAAGTGTGAAACTCCATCAGATATAATCTAACTGAAAGTTGTCGTCCACATAGGATGTATTTTATATATATAATATACGTACATACATACTATCCGACGGAGCAGTTGTACTTTAACAACATGGAGCTCTCGGATCTCAAAACAAACATTCACATGAGACTGTCACGAATTATTTTAAGAAATATACAAAAAGAAACATCACTTTTGATGTTACGAATATATAGTCGAATATTACAGAATTCCAGAAACGAAAAATAGACGTTAAAAGTGTTAAAGAAAGAGAGAAAAAAAGCTGATTTTCGTATTATGGAGACAAATTAGAAAATAGAATAAAAACTAATTCAACACCTGATACTTGGAATCATCATCAAGACCAACGGCTTGCAACTACGTTGAAAACCAAGAAAAAATACGAGTTTTTCAACAATGAGAAAGAAATGAAAAAATAAAAACAATAATAATGCCAACATTTAAAAGATCAGCACAACTTACGAGGAAATCACAAGAATTACGAGAATGTAACACACAAATGCAAAACATTATTAGTAGCAAACTAAAAATACACACACACATATACAGCCGTTGCGTTGAAAAATGAGAACGGACAGGAGATGCTCAAGAAGCATCGGATAAAACTTGAGAAAGTTTAAACGAAGGGGCTCGATCGTGGATTCCGTTCGAAAGTAACAATCCCTTCATCCTATCTTCCAGTTCTTCGCAGCTCTCCTGCTTGTCGGAACCGACGTCGTTGCATTCCGAATCCGAAATTCCCAACCGAGTTTCCAGCTCGAGGAGTTGCCCGAGAAAGTTGAAGTTCGGGGCTATGATTGGTCGGCACCTCTTGACCAATTTGAATGCTTTCATCATGGACATAGGGGACCTGGACATGATGTACGCCATGGCGATGGTGGCCGATCGGGAGACTCCGGCCTGACAGTGGATGAGCACTCTTCCCTTGGAATCTTTTGCTTCGTCTGAAATTGAATAAAAATATTGCTTTGAAATAACTGATTATATTTGAAAATAATATGAAAAAAGTGAACAACAAGATGACATCATCGCAAAGGTTCTTCAACCGGGGAGAGAATTGTTTCAGTCCTAGAATAATTATTATTTCTTGCTCGAGTTATTTTTAATTTTTTTTATTATTAATTACTCAACGTACGTTGTTATACTGCGTACCGAATCCGGTTGTAAATTGGTTTTGCTTCCAAAAATAAGATCAGTAAACAAACATTTAAATGTGCGCACACATTTGATGCCAACCAATGCGTACATACATACACATACACTCATATTATACATACAAACAGGCTTACACTTACATATTACACACAAAAACACTTACATATTACACGAAAACACACTTACACACATATTACACGCAGAGGCGTGGATTGGGGAGGGCTGAGGGGGGCCATGGCCCCCCTCAAGATTTTTTCACTAAATAGAAAAAATATCATTTCTAGCTAATCCATGAATGAGTATTTAGATTAGTTGAAAAAAACAGTATTTATCATACTTTTTGAATTATATTACTTATAATCTACTGCTAATATTTTTCAATCTATTAATGCTTAGTTTCTCGCACCTCTTACTTTTCTCATGTCTTTCCCTTTCTTTTTTTCTTCTCTGGCTTCCACTTAAATATAGGATAATTTTTAAAATTTGCTTACTAATGTTTAAAATAAAAAATTGCTTTTCTCCACTCTTCTTTTCTGTTAAGCATTCTTTTGCTAAAAGCTCTTTTTCCTACTCTGGTCCCTTTCTCTGAAACTCTCTTCATACTTCAATTACTAAATCTACTTTTCTCACTGTTTTCCGTCGGGCTTAAAACTTATCTGTTTAATAAGTTTGTGTCCGAGCGCTATTGAACGCCATGGAAATAGCACTATAGAAATTTAATGGATTGATTGCTTTCGGTCCATCCGATCGAAATCGTATAAAATTTAGACTTGTGTATCTGTTCTAGCTTGAAGAACTATTACCATATTTTTATTCTACCCGGTTGCTTGAGCCCTCTCACCAAGATTTTTCCAATTCATTTAAATTATTTTTATTAGCTCACACACGATTGAGTATTTAGATTAGTGTTGATGAAAGCAATATTTATCATACTTGTTGATTAATATCCATTGATTCAGTGGACAATTTTGTAAAAATGGA
Organism: Erpobdella octoculata; assembly: GCA_963978895.1. Lineage (NCBI taxonomy): Eukaryota > Metazoa > Annelida > Clitellata > Hirudinida > Erpobdellidae > Erpobdella > Erpobdella octoculata. The sequence goes on from OZ022240.1 coordinate 30,761,049, forward strand.
AGAACGTCGATACCCTTTGTTACACTCATAATTTAAACGCTTTTTGTCTGCATTCAATATCAAATAAAAGTTAACTTTTTAAACTGCTTTTTTAACTAATAGGATGATTTACATGAACATACAACATACAAATATATATTGGGATGGTCATTTTTTGTTTGAAGATTCTCTGGGTTTGAGTTAAAAAATCTTCGCCCCCCTCAACATTTTGCTGAATCCACGCCTCTGATTACACGCTTACACTCATATTACACACATATTATATACAAATACACATAGGTACTCACTACTCACACAAAACCCCAAAAAACGTATATACTATGATTTTCTGTACATAACGTAGTATACCAAGCCTCTATGCAGCAACTTCTATAAAATAGCCGACAAACAACAACAAATGTAAATCCAATCCATGAAATTGATTCAAGAGTCGCGAAGTACTTACAACAACAACACGACATTCATACAACTTTCAGGAATGCAACTCAAGCAAGATTTATGAAAAAAGAAACTCTAAGAACTAGAATCCCAAGAATGACATCAGTAACAGGGAAATGACAGGACAGTGTGTCAGACATAACGCAATTATCTCATTACGGAGTTTTGTATAGAAAGAAAAGAACTAAAGAAAATATTAAATGACATTATAAATACAAATATTTTTAAAGATTTAATAATTTATTAACATCAAACTGTACACGTCGAACCATTTATAGATGACAAACAAGGCACTCTGATCTTGTTCAACTGATTCAAAACTGTTTATGATCACAAATGTCAGACGCATAAGCTTACAATGACTTACATTCTATGTACGTGGATAAAATAAATATAATTTGGACAAGAAATCATAAAAGCAAACGGATAAAATTATAATAGTGATGTGTGTGTGTGTGTGTGTGCGTGCACACAAATAAGTAAACACGATGATCAGTGTGTATTTATTCAACAGCTGCTTCTGCTTGATACACTTTCCTGTGCATTATATCTGTCACGAATGTAGACGTAAATTATACATTGTACATACTACAGTATTGTAGTTTCGATGATACTAATCGCAGTTTCAGTTTCGCAAATTTAATCTGAACGATTTTTTATATTGAGATCATCTATAAATATTCAATTTAATGATTAACAACAATAATACTCATGATTATAACTTCCAATGACCGATTAAGCTGATTTGAATAATGTTGTGTAGTTGTTAATGATGGTGATGATGATGATGATAACGATGATGATGATGATGATGATGATGATGATGATGATGATGATGATGATGATGATGATGACGGCATTATCATTAATAATAAACAACGAAACTGACCGATGAACTGAATGGCCTCCTCGAAGTACTGCTTCAGATTCTGGCAGCTACTGTCGTTGGCAGGGAGCCTCTTGTACTTGATGTTCGGCAGAGGCATGGGGAGGTGTGATGTCACGTTGATGATGTGAGTTATGTGACACCTCTTCAACAGATCGGCATTCACAGAGTCTCGCTCGTTGCCTGTCGGGATAATTAATCATTTACATACAAGGCTACCTTTTTAGAACAAGCAATGGAAGATAAATATCTGCTTTTAGACCCAAAAACGTCTCATAAAAATTACAAAGCACTAGAGCTGTAATTGAAGGAATATATAATACCAACATAGGTAAACAATTGCGAACGTGAAAACATCTTAACACTTCAAATTTCGACAGCTATAAAATGAAAGTTAAATTTAAAAACATGGTATTTGTATACTCATCTATGCATATATACACAGCATACCCACATATGAAATGCACAACTAAAACTCTTTATCGTACGAGCCTCGCGGAATGGACTTGATCACGACTTGCTTAAGGCAGAAAAGGTTATCTACTCTAGGTTAATCACTGATCACACTCCTAAAGCAGGTTGACAAGCAGCAGCCGATGTTGTCTCAACCCTTTACAACAATGACCTTCATGTTGTTCTACCAGTTTTCAATCAAGTTGCTAATATTTTGGTCGCGATTCCAGCCACATCTTGTTCTGCCAAACGTTCCTTCAGCGCGCTCAGACGCATTAAAACATATTTACGGAGTACAATGGGCCAAACACGTCTAAACAGTGTGGCAATTTTAAATATTGAACGAAGATATTCTAATATAGTGACCAAATTATTGACATTTTTGCTTCCAGGAAATCCATAAAACAATATTTTTTTTGAATGTTTTATTAAAAAGGTTTTGTTACTATTAAAGTTATTTTTTATAAATAAACAGACAAAAATAGAATTGATAAAAAAGGTAATTTATTATAACGCCCATGTTCATTTATTCCTATTTTTTGAAAACTTCCAGCATTCGGGCAAAAATTATTTCCAGCCCCCCACTTCGATTAGACCCCGTACGCCTATACTAATACTCATCTATGCATATACACAGTATATCCACATATGTAATGCACAACTAATACTCATCTATGCGTATATACACAGTATATCGACATATGTAATGCACAACAAATTCATCCTTGATACAAAAGTTGTTTTCATTGTAAGCCCCGAAATGACTCACTCGAGCAATCATGCATATACATTTATACATTATTCATGCAGCAGTGAGCATTGCAGAAATACTTCAACAATTTAAATTACAGAAGCCTGAAAAAACGACCACATCTATTTTATCTTATAAACATAAAACAGAAATGTGTTTGCCTATCAGAAATAGCAAAAAACATTCTTTAATGATGAACTTTTAGGCAAACACGACTATTTTGAGCTGGCTAGATGGATAATTTCCATCATATGCTTCTTTGAAATAATAATTATTAATAAGAAATTAGTGGAGCAATTAACAGGGTGACAACAAACAAATGTTTCCAAAATATTATTTTGTTATTTTAGTAATGTTCAGTACTGTTGATAATGTTTATTATTGTTAAATATTGTTATTATTGTTCAATATATTTATTATTGTTCAATATGTTTAGTATTGTTTAATATGTTTAGTATTGTTTAGTATTGTTCAATATGTTTAGTATTGTTCAATATGTTTAGTATTGTTCAATATGTTTAGTATTGTTCAATATGTTTAGTATTGTTCAATATGTTTAGTATTGTTCAATATGTTTAGTATTGTTCAATATGTTTAGTATTGTTCAATATGTTTAGTATTGTTCAATATGTTTAGTATTGTTCAATATGTTTAGTATGTTTTCTTCTGGTCAGCTAGCATTATTTATAATATAATACTTTTGGACTCCAATTTATTTTGTGAATAATTAGATTGTCTTACTTTATCTAATATGTGCGCAGGCTACTTGATTTTATCACAAACATTGGCAACAACTATGCTGAATACATGAAAAGATCGTAGCTTTTAGAAAGTTTTTGAATGAAACTTATATAACAACACTTTCTATTATTTTTCCGTCATAAAATAGTTAAAATAAGAATATAACGTTAAAATAAGTGAGAAAATCTCATCAAATCCAACCAATATTTTCCCAGACTCGAAACCCAACGAAATGTAGACCCCTATATTAATACATTTAACTATCTCAACCAATGTTCAAAAATAACTAACATATAAAACACCAATATTTGTATACGATTAACAAATTTAAACAATCTAATACACAGATATTGACAAACGCAAGGCAACAATTAAACCACAGAAAATTGGAAAGACACGGCAGAGAAGGAACATAACACAAACTCCAGGTGTTCAAATAAGAAACAAATCCTCAACTAGAGCAGACTGGAGAGCAGAAAAATATATTTAATTTTACCCTCAAACGTGAGATTTCAATATGGCAGTAATGTGTAATAGAGAAGTTAAAACATGCTCAGAAGCAGAGAAAAGCCTCAATGGTAAAAATAAAACAAATAAAATATTGAAAAAATAAAAAAATAAATACAAATATGTAATAAATAAAGAAATGTAAACAAAATTATATTTCGTTTTAATAGGGATTGTTAGCTTTTTCTGTCGACATTGTTCATCTGACAGCCTGTATACATTGCAGCACAATAGCACAACACATGGCCACCAGAAAGCCAGAAAGAATGTTTAATGTAATGTAATGTAATGTAATATAATGTAATATCATAGAAAGCTGTTCAATCTATGAAATCTATTACACTATTATACATTGTTATAAATAAGTTATATTATTATATAAACGTGGGAATTTAAATATATTCAGATCAGAAGTATCTTCTTCGATGACTACCAATAAACAATATACAAATAATGAATACTGATGATGATGATGATGATAATGATGACTCATGTAAAATAAAAATTCCAAATGCACACGCAGTTTTGCTTTAAAAAACTTGAAAAATGCGTAAACAAACAAATGAGTCACTAAGAAATCAAACACATGTGGCAACGAAGTCTAAAGTAAGTAATTTAAATTTAGTGCTAAGCCATTCAATTAACAGCAAAATGACTCATGGCATGAGTGAATGCAAAAAAAGAAAAAAATATATATATTTAAAAAATAACAAAAAAGTTCGAAAATTAAATTAAAAACAATTGAAAACAAAGCGTTAAAGAGGAGCACACAAACCGATGTAGAGGAAGGGAAGAATTTGCGAGATGGTGGCCGAGTCGATGTTGTCCTCTACGATTGGAGTTGTTGGACTGTAAATGATTGAATCGAATTGTGGACATTTCGTGTTCTGGATGCACAAGGAGCTGTACAGTCTGTGGTATTCCTTCATACCGCCTGCGTGCACATGAAAAGAAGAAGAGGTCACGCAATTATCATGTAATTATTATTTAAATTAAAGGATGTATGTGAACTGGGTTAAATATATAGTTAGTTTTAAATTGAAACAAACCTCAATCTCAGCATCGTCATCGTCATCATCATCACTCCATATACTTACCACCACCATAATCATTTTCCTCCCAATCATCACAGCTACCACCACCATCATCATCATCACCACCACCATCATCATCATCACCACCACCATCATCATCATCAACAACATAACCATTGTCACCACCATCATCATCATCATCGTCATCAGTAGTAAATCAACAACAAAACGACATCAACGATAACAGCATTACAATCTCGATAGCAACATTACAAGCTCATCAAAACTCAACAATTGAAACGACAAATCATCAGAAACGATTAAAATTACATAAATTTACAATCTTAACGAGTAAACAAATAAAACAAAATAAAACATATTTACATACAAACGGTAAAAGTAACACAGACATGAATAAAAAAAAATAAAAACTTCAACGAAAAGTAGGCAGCCATCCTTGACTGCTGTAAAAATCTAAATGCAATTTAAAATAGCGAGTCAGACAGCATTTGAGATAACCACCACTCATTTCAAAAACGTACAAGATAACAACTAAAATAGTCTTCTTATCAACTATGCAAGACAATGGTAAACACACACACACACGCGTGCGCGCACACTCACACACACACACAAACACACGCTCACGTACACGTACACAAAGGGCTTCTCACATCTGATCACCATTCACCAAAAGCCAGATTGAATTTGAGTTCAAATCCATACAAAAAACGGACCGCAGACAAAAGATTGGCCAATATATATTATAATTTCGTTATTTATTAGTATATATAATAAACTCTATAAAAAATATACAGACTTACAGATCCATTATATTTCGCAATTTGTTAAATACCGATAAATTTTTTTTATAGAGATTAAAATATAATTATTGTTGACAACTTTTACAATTTAATAGAATGAATTTAAATGTTGGCTTGCATCGCTTATCAAATAAATTGGATTCAAATAAAACATATTCAGAGGACAATGTCAATTCAGACGTTGATTAAAAAAAGTCACCATGTTCACACACATACACGCATACTGAGACAAACAAACATACATACATACATACATACATACATACATACATACATACATACATACATACATACATACATACATACATACATACATACATACATACATACATACATCAACAGTTTTTTATGATTGCCGTTGAAATAAATAACCCTCAGGTACATAAATATGCAGAGATATATTTTATACGTACCTTCTAATTATGACTATTACTACTTACTATAATATCGCAATATCAGCTTTCAAGATCATATTTTTTGAAAAGCATTGTTCAGGAATATAATAAACAGTCACAAAAAGAAATTATATATAAATATTAATAAATAACATAAGATGAAAGTAAATATTTAACCGATGAACAGGACTGCAGAGAAGAAAGAAAGATGATTAAATTATAAATACACTCACACCCACACCCACACACACACACACACGTACACACATACATACATACATATATATATATATATATATATATATATATATATATATATATATATATATATATATATATATATATATATATATATATATATATATATATATATATATATATATATATATATATATATACAAACAAATTAAATTACTTAATAAAGATGGATAGAGTAATTACATTAAGAGAAATTATGAAAACGAGAAAGATGGTATGTTTGAATATAATATATAACGCAATTAGCCCCTAGGAGGTTCTACAGAAAGACAACCTAGATGTGTTGCATTTTCCTTCTTCAGTTTCTCTTCATTTCATCTCGAACCTCAAATCGTGACACATGACACTCTCACCACTTTAATTCATCTCACTTTAAAGTTGCGCTACGTTTCCAGTCGTCCTGCTGATGAAGAGTCAAGAAACACGTGAAGGACTTTGGCAGAACCATGTTTAGTATTGTTGAGTATTGTTGAGTATTGTTGAGTTTTGTTGAGTATTATTGAGTATTGTTGAGTTTTGTTGAGTATTGTTGAGTATTGTTGAGTATTGTTGAGTTTTGTTGAGTTTTGTTGAGTATTGTTGAGTTTTGTTGAGTATTGTTGAGTATTGTTGAGTATTGTTGAGTATTGTTGAGTATTGTTGAGTATTGTTGAGTATTGTTGAGTATATGAATGTTTTTCGTCATCTCATTGCTGTATAGACGTTTTTCTTTAATATGAACAGCGTGTGACAAACAGTGCAACGATTAAAAAGCGTCCCTCGGTACTGGTCCGACGAGTCTGGTTCTACTCTCAACCAGAAATAAACCAGTAATAAACTTTAAACATAATGCACAGAAAACAAAGTGTCTCTTGAAGAACAAAAAACGCAGATTTGTCAGAGATCAACTGCTACGGTAAAATGCGAGTAGGTAAATGAGGACTACGATAATTATAATTTCAGGCTTCTTACTACGGCAATGCAAAGCGGTCGGCGTAACAAACAGGTGCTATTATGAACCAGGATGCACCTATTTTCGCGAACATTTTAATTTCTACATGAATAATATTGCTGCTATTATTTATTTTTATTCTTAACTTTATGCCCATATCAAATTTTTATGTTGCTAGATTCGTCTTCATTCTTCTCTTACAATATTGGTTTCACTAAACATTTTATGGTAAGATCAACGTCTGTACCGTAGACACTAGAGTACTGAACGGATCGGGCCCTGATTTAGTGATTTTTAAGGTTTTCAAACACACTGGACCGCAGTTGAAAGCTTGAAGTCAAGTCGGACAGAGATTTTTGTGCCACGTATAGGGATTTTAGCCTTTAAAAACGGGGCGGACAAACCCAAATTAAACGGGCCAGGCCGCGGGAAATCGGCCCGTGCGGTACCTACCTACTCTAGTTAAGAAATCTAAATAGTTGCTTCTTAGCATACCCCATTTGAGTCTCAGGAAAATATTTTGATTGATTGATAATCATTGACGCTGTTTCTTTGTTTTGAGACCATGATCATCATAATATGATTATTTTTTTAAAGATTATCTATAACAACATTAACAACATCGATTATCTACATTCAAAAACAAAGACTTATAGTATGGACATTATATAGTTAATAAACTAATATCTAATAACGACTGTCTTTCGAAAAATAGCTATTCCTAATTCTTAAATTGTGACGCTGCCGATATTTGTTAAAAATTAATTTCTGCTGCTGCAATAATGTTTTGAAATACCTGTAACCGGTTTGTTGGGTGTACAAGAGTTCGACCACTCATATTTCAAAACAGGTTGGTTTTATTTCACATACACGTAAGATTCAAAGTGCTTACAATGGATTCAGTAGGGGCTGTTCAATGGATTCAGTATGGGCTGTTCAATGGATTCAGTAGGGGCTGTTCAATGGATACCTTTAGTAGTTTTGTGTCATTTTATCCGTGTCTAAGAATAGTGTATAATGCTACACATGACACGTTAAATAAAATGTTAAAAGCTCTTTATTACTTACTTCCTTATCCATTTTCGTCTCTCTAACTTTTAATAGCATACTAGATTATTTTTGGAAGAGTTGGAGATGTTTCATCTTTGGATTTGCCAAATAAGAGCAAAGGAAACTTTTGCTCGGAACGGAATTTCTTAAATTTGTATTTAGGCTATAGTAGCATGAGTAGTATGTTCCCGAAGAACGGACAGACACGAGAAGCGGACACTTTTTCTTTTCCCGAGGCTTTCCGTTCTTCAGTACTTTTACTGTATATATTTACAATCCGTGCCATTCCAAAGTGCCCATTGTCGTAAGACAACCTCAAAAAATGTGACAACTACAACTCATCAGAATGATTAAAAGAAAAAGCCAAATGACAGTGACAGAATCAGGCCGAATTTTTTATTTCAGTAATGTAATTGGATATTGGATAAGAAGCGATTGCACCCACGCACAGTCAGTCACACATACACATACACACACAAACACACACACACACATACACACACACGCGTGTTCATGAGACCAGCTTGCACAAACAACCACATGGATTGCGAGAAAAAAATTCTTTGCAAGTACACGCATACATTGCAAACTGCTGCACTGAAAACATCACGTGAGTCATTCTAGGAGAGAACAACAACAAAGAGCTCAGGCGTGTTGTTGATGCTATATGTATATATATTCTATATATATATGGTTGATGCTAGCATGGAAATTAACATATGAATGCATTTTACATGTAATTTCATTCATAGAATACAAATAAATGTGTTTATATAAAGCCTTCGAGTGATGCGGTGAAATTAACACCAATTTCGCGTCTGTGGACAATAAGGTTTAGACACATCTTGATTTCGGACACAAGTGAGGGTGGCAGGAAAAAACTATAATTCCAGTTCCACGTGCCGTCCCAAGCGCTGCTGCTTGTCTATTTGACGAAATGGCGTCATAGCATCATCATGACCTATATTTTTACTTTTTCCAAAAATGAGAATAATACAAAGCGATCATCGGCATTTGTATTGAAGTTGAATAAACAAATACAAGACACTCACGTATCACATAACAAACAATACAATGCAGAAGATTACTAGGTGTACATTTTTGTATACAAGCGATATAATAACGAAAAAAACACCTTCAAAGACTGATACTTAAACGAACGTTGTTGATCTGCAGAGTATTAAAAAAAAACAGCAAATATATTTTTTATACAGTGAGCAGCAACGGTAGTCTTGCTAGGTAGGTATAGTAATAGTAATAGTACCCCAGAACAAACATCCATCTGAAGGAAGTACTGCTGAGATAACAAATGCATAGGTCAGGTGAACACTATATTAATATTTTCTATAACAAGTAATAACTGCTTATTACTAGTTTGCTTCGTACCTGTTGAAATCGGAGCAGGACCATCAATCTATGTAACATTGAATCATGAACGATATACGACGTTGTACATGTATGTATGATGTCATATAAAAAAAGACACTGTTTAATGTGTGTTAATTTATTAAAGATGTTAATTTATTCAATATTTTAATTTATTCAAGATGTTAATTTATTCAATATTTTAATTTATTCAAGATGCCCGTTCGAAACTGAATGCAGACGACAGACGTCCTCAAGAGACAATGTGCTTGTAAACTTCGAATTTCGATAGAATTGAGGAACGAATGGATTAGCAAACGGAATGAATGAATGAATGAATGAATGAATGAATGAATGAATGAATGAATGAATGAATGAATGAATGAATGAATGAATGAATGAATGAATGATTGATTGATTGATATATACTAGTATATATCAATGGAATGAATGAATGTACAAACAAACGGAATGAATGAAGGAACAAATGGTTACAAACGGAATGAATGAGCGAACAAAACGGAATGAATGAACGAACAAGCGGTTACAAACGGAATGAATGCTCATCTTTCTGGCACATTTCTTCCTCAACTTTACTTTCATCGCTTCCATCAATCTCCATGCATCCTGCCATCATTTTCGTCACTGCCACCATCAATCTCGTTACTCCAGTTTATCATTATCATCACCGACGTTGATGATAATGATACGCAATCTTATTGACGCTTATGCTTGCTTGATTGTGCTCTTCTCGTTTACTCAATGAATAGCCCGTGACCATTGAGGAGAAGAAATAATATCAACATCAATGACTGTGACTAACAGCTGACTCTTGATGCTTTCATGTAGCTATAGATTTTTTGACGATTAGCAAGTGATTTATATCGCAATATATAATGTCACCTGAATATTTCAACAAGTGCCCCCTTCCCCACCCCCCCTCTTTATAACAACGCATGAGATCACGACTCGCTTTCTTCGCACTAATTTAATTTCAACTAATTTGGCACATATTGAAGCAGCATTGAGCGGAACCCCGCTTTTCAGATGGATGCAGTTCTTGCAAGAAGCTCATTTCGAGTCTCCAATCAAATGAAGTTTGGTCGCGCAATCAATATAATCGAATTACTTCAAAATAACAGCTGACATGTTTACATTTCTCTTCATCACCATCATCATTACTACTACCATCACCACCACCACCACCACCACCACCACCACCATCATCATCATCATCATCATAATCATCACCACCACCACCACCACCACCACCACCACCACCACCACCATCATCATCATCATCATCATCATCATCATCATCATCATCATCATCTATTGAAGAGCCATGACCACTCTTCCACCACATCTGTCCTACCATAAGACTAATCTACCATGAATTTACTGAAGATTTGAAAGCACCGGACCAATCGGCAATCTGCAAGCACATCCATTTCTCAAAAGACAAAAAAGTTAAAAATAAGAATTCTGAAAACTTGAAACAGCACAACTCAATGGAGGTTTCCTGATTATTCATATATGATTAAATACACTTAATCAGATATGTCATCTTCAAGATGAAAAGGAAACATAGGAATATATATCAATAAGCACTTGAAAATATCCCGATTCATTTTTTTTAGTAAAAAATAATAATCATTTTCATAATCTTTGTAAAATACAATCAGACATAATATCAATATATTTATTCATTTAAACAGCGAAATTAGACGACACCAATAAAGAAAGCAGCATACCTTTCAAGTAGTAGATTCTTGTCTTGTTCTTGCAGATACTGGCAAAGATGACTTTAAGAGGATGAGTTTTCGGAAGAAGAGAAGCATCTTTTGTGTCCTCATCGTACAGGACGAGCTTCGTGTTTTCATCAATGAATGCCTGCTTGAACCGGATTTTGGCATCATCTGGACCAGAAACGAGATCATCAACGTGGATTCGACCACACAGCAGCCTCTTGCGAGTGATGCAGTCGCTGCACGACACGTTCAAGGCACCGAGGATGTGGTTGTTATTGTAAACGACAAACGTCCGACAATCCACCAGAGTCACGGATTTGACGGCGTCGGAGCGGATTGCCTCTGCGATTGCTTCGCATGAAATCGGTTTCAGGTTCTGTTCGCCATTCACCAATGACTTTCTAGTATTTTCATTTTGTACGTATTTAATGACGTTTTCATTATTGGAACCTCGATCTTCGTTCTTGGGAGGAGGTAGATTTTTTTGAGACCTCCTTATCAATTGGTCTTGAGGTAAACTTCGACGGGGCTGAAAGCCATTACAGTTCTTTAGCAGGCTGGATTCAGATTTTGGTGATGTTAAATTTGGGTTCGACCCTTTTATACTAGGGTCATCTCTAACATCAGGCTTAAACCTTGGCTTATTTTTCTCCTTCGAACACCAACCAAAATATGGGCATGGTTTCTCCGAAAGGCCCATGCTTTGGAGTTCCAGTGACGAAAATGTTTTTGAGCTGTTAGGTCTTATTTTTTCACTACTGTGAAACAACTTTGGTGATTGATCATTGTGTTTAATGAGAATATGAGATGACATGCTTAAAGGTGTTGAATAATCTACTTTATTTGGAGATTTTAAGCAGTTGGTTGTGATTTTTCTAAAAAAAGATATGTTTTTCCCATGTCCTTCTTTGCCTGTTTCATCGCTAGAAATTGGAATGACTGTATTATCTTTATCTTTGTTTATGCAGGATTTAACATTCGAAGATTTAAAGCATGAAGCATTCGCTATCCACGACCTGTGCGTATAAGCCATGAATTCGAAAAGTCTACAAAAATATAAATTCAAAATTATATAGCTGTTACATTTTAATTCATTTTCAATAATTACACTAACTCGGTCAAAAGCAAACACTTCCTCGAAAAATATTTTCATTGCTTCTGAATGTAGTTGTAGAAGTAGAGCATTTTAAATTGCACAAAATTCTCTTCATAATTTAACTTAGCCACGTTGTCATTCAACTTTCGAATTGTAATTTTTTTTTAAATTTACCTTTCAATTTATAGTTAGTTAGTTTATGGTTCCTTGCCTCATTCGAAATTTATTAGTGTGCGACGTTCTTGTGTAGCAGCAGACTTTTATTATACTTGCGGGCAGAAAAACAAAAACTGACAAGTAATTTTGTTTACTTATTAATGAAATGTAAGACTCTTGCAATAAACACTGACAGTTTTTTTCTAATCTTCAAAGCATAACGAAAAATGCGGTTCGATTCGAAATATGATCTGCTAGTAGGAGGCGAGAAAACAGCTGTCCTTCACCTATTACAATATAATGAATATTCACAATGCAAGAAGCCAACGCGCTTGTAGGCTTATACTAATATTAATGATGATGATAATATAATATAATATAATATAATATAATATAATATAATATAATATAATATAATATAATATAATATAATATAATATAATATAATATAATATAATATAATATAATATAATATAATATAATATAATATAATATAATATAATATAATATAATATAATATAATATAATATAATATAATATAATATAATATAATATAATATAATATATAATGTAATATAATGTAATATAATGTAATATAATGTAATGCAATGTAATGCAATGCAATGTAACGTAACGTAATGATATGAAATCACATCATTAATGGCGGTGGTGGCAAAGCGGTAAAGCGTTCGCCTGTCGGCTTTAAGGTCAGCGGTTCGATTCTCACCGGCGTCCCCATCGTGGCTTCCTTAAGCAAGGAGTTTACACGCAGAGCTCAGATTGAGTGTCTCGCGGGGTTAACTCCTTTCACTAACCTATAAAAAAAACATAACATAGTATAAAATAATTTAATATAATATAATAAATAGAAAAAATAAAAGATAGAGCACGCTGGCCAGAAATTAATGATTCGCTACCATTGAATTTCCTTACATTGAGGACACACACTTAAAAGCCCTTTATAAGTTTGACGGTGCTTTTGACACAAAGCCACAAAGGGCTGTACCCATTGATATATCAATGGCTGTACCTTAGTTATCATTAAAACTTCATGTCTGCACAGTTCTGGGGGGGGGCTTCTTTAATTTATAACCCACGCGACAATCTGGCCAATCAGACGTGGTAGGTTCATCTCCAATCACTCGACTTTACTCCAGGTACCTATTGAAACAAAGTCGGATTTTTCATTGCGCATTATCTAAACTCAGAAAAGTTATTACCAGAGTGCTGTTTGTAGCAATTTAGTTGTATTTTATGAGCACGGCAAGCAAACCAACTTTCTATTACCCAATGATTTCCTGGGGTGTTCTCTGAATACCAACCATTGTCGTATTCAAAATACTGATAAACTTGTGAAGCTGATCTTGCCCACAAATTTATTAACAATGCTGTGCTATATTTTCTTTTTATTTTTTTAGCATTTCTGTTTATAAGCAGTTATGATTGAAAAGAAGTCATCAGCATCAGCTTGACATAGAGTGATACTCTGAACAAATTTTATCCCACTTTATTTGCAGCGGAATTTATACCTATTTTCTGTGAAGCATCACATAGCAGATTAGCTACTGCACCACGCATGGCTGTTTCACCATCCCTTTATCTCTACAAAATTGAATAGGATACTGGTATCAACTCAGATGAATCAAACCCTCAAAAAAAGATCCATCTATATAATTAACACTAGATATTTGAAAAGTACAGCAAAGCAATAAAACACTGCTTACCTTCAATAAACATAAGAATTATAATAAACAAGTTAGAAGTCTAATAATATCTAGTTTCAAAATACAATTTCTTTTCCAAAGATTTAATTCTTGAACCTATTTTACAGCGTTTATAGTCTGACATATTTCGAAATATAATGAAAAAAGCTAACATTTCAATGCAAACACGGGATGAAACAAGTCTACGTAATTGACTCAATTTAACACAATGAAGATATAAAAGTCCATCAAAAAACCACTAATTTCATAAAAATGAGAAATAAACAATATATTAAGACATTAAAATGTACTTATTATATGCAATTAATTTTGTTTTAACTGGTGGACTTCATCATCACAAGCAAAAGTTGGTTTGTGACGTTTGACATTTTACAATTAGGGAACATATTGATCTCGAATCTTTAATACACGGACATGTGTCCAAAGAAAACTTTCAGTTGTTATGAGGTACTTGAAACTGCCAACTTTTTGAGGTGCTCCAAGAAAACTTGAAGACTCACATCATCTGTCAGAACATGACCTCCGCCCGATTCCTGTTTAAAGAGGTGAAAAACATTTTTATTTTAAATCTGCATCATCTAAGAGAATTAGGTTTTCAAAAGGACTGATCAGTAGAAGTATTTTCAGTTAAAACTTGACTTGGATCTGCACAAAATAATCTGGCTGATTTATACTAGATAGACCCTCCGCATGGGCTGATTTTATGAGACCGGACCCCGGCTGTCTGCATATCGGTCAACCCTTCTTACAGATACAACAGCAGGAGCCTGGCTCGATCATATAACTATAACAAGCTCTTCCTCAGAATTGAATAATAAGCCTCTTCCTCAATTATATATTTAATACTAACATTTGTTTTATTGTTAAGAAAATTTAATAAAATTCACCTAAAAAAACTTCAATGAAATTACAGGTACCAATTAACAAACAAAATGTTGTTAATAGTTTCCGAGACAAGCAATGTTAGGCAGAGCAATGTTAGTTCAGGGAAACTGAGCAATATTTTGCTAACTGTGCTTGATGTAGAATAGCCGGTTGCACGGACTTTGGACATAAATTTATTTTGATTTAATTGATTTTTTTTTAATCTTGAATAATTAAAATCGACCGAACGAAAACTTTTTGAAGCGCACTTTAGACATTAAACAAAACTTTATCAAACATCATTGAAGTTCTTCTGATTATTTAGTTTTTAGAACAAATAGTTTAACTCGCAATCAGTAAAAAAAAAAATTAATACTTCAACACAATTTACAGACACAAAAGCCCAAGCACAATCTTTGCTGACTTAGATGGGGCATCTACATGGCGTGGGACCACATTCATTTTTGGACATCAGTTAGATATTATTACAGTATAGAGTGTATAGACAACCAATGTTAAAACTTGATGAACCCACAGCAAAATGCAACCAGGTATAAAAGCTGGAACAGCAAATTATAAACTCCCACCAACAACGCAACAATAAAAATAACATCTAAAACCTTCACAGCAAACCCCTCAACCAATATAAAAAAAGATAATTTAATATCACATAAGCAGAGAGCTTAACAATTCAGCAATACAAACCATCTGACTACACGGTGCTGAATTTGCATCCAATGATAATGACTAACAAAGGGAAGATTATGCAAATGACATAAATTTTAAACTATTATGAAATAAATAATATAAATATTTAATGAAATAAATACAATTTTTAAGAGCTAGCATATTTGCTACCAAGAAAATTTTGGTGAAGATATTTAGAAAAGTAAAGATGAAATAAATAAATTTATAAGAGTAAAAAACAATTGTTTTGCAATACATATTACTTATATAACCAATTATTTAAAAAAAAAATTTTCAATATAAATATATAAAATTATTCCAACAAAATAAAAAATTACAAAACCATAGCAACAAACATTTATACGCAAACAAACACAACCAACCTGTCCTAAAGAGTACATGTTGTTGTGCGTTTGGGACGGGTTGACTCTCGATAGAAGAAACCTCGCCTGGAAACAAATAATAATAAAAAAATATTTTAACACATAAAAAACCATACAAATTTTGACTTCAATGATTTACAAAATTCAAATCTTGACATGCAAATAACTTGTTCACAATCAATTTGATCACAGAACATAAACAGGTCCTGGATGTACAATTTGATCACAGAACATAAACAGGTCCTGGATGTACAATTTGATCACAGAACATAAACAGGTCCTGGATGTACAATTTGATCACAGAACATAAACAGGTCCTGGATGTACAATTTGATCACAGAACATAAACAGTTCCTGGATGTACAATTTGATCACAGAACATAAACAGGTCCTGGATGTACAATTTGATCACAGAACATAAACAGATTCAGGATGTACAATTATTACTAGTTAATATAACAAAAGCTGGAATAAATAATCTCTGTTACACACAAAAATAAATATTCTAATAGTCTCCAACGAGTTAAACATATACCAACAAATATCTTCATCATAAGATCAGCATTTTAAAGTCTATGAAATTATAGAATAAAATAAAACAAAAAAATTATACAAACCTGGGAAGCTCCTGATTCTGTATCTATGTATCTGGGCATGGGAAAACGAGTCTGTAGAATCTCCTGTGCATCATCTACAGGAGCCTGAAGTAGTTGTTTGAAGTTTTCATATTCTGGAAGATTCTGATATCCTGCTTTCCTCCACTGAGCGATCGTCTGGCACAACAAAGAAATAAATTTTTATTCGATACTTAAATGGGATTTCCATATACTATCACATACAAATATAACTTATATTTAAAATTAAATTAAAAACAAACAATTTACCTCTCCATGATAGATGAGAATTTGAAAGAAGGTATCCATCAACAAAATTCTGTCTGCTAAAATGCTGCTTGTATCCAGAAGAACAGGCTAATAACATGCAAGCATAAAATATATTATTATGTATTAATCTAATATTTGTATTATTCAAACAGGTTAATTGAACACAAAAATAATGATTTAGCAGTCTTCGATGAGTGTAATAAGAAATATTCATACAATAAGTATGCATGTTGTTTAAAAGAATTAGTACAACCAATATATCTCATCTTCCAAATGATTGGCACCTTAAAATCAACATTAAATGTCAGAGAGCTGCTGGTTAACATGGAAGTCTAAAATTCTGTCCACACTTAATACCAGCAGCACTGATTCAACATCGGCAACACATACCTCCGGCGGACCACTGAAACTGTAAGCATAAAGGATCGGCTGTATCATTATCAAACTCTGGGTCAGATCTTCTACCATCAGCATGTGTCTATAAACATTTAAAATAATTTATGTAAAAATAATTTGTAAAATAAGAAAACGTAATCAGGTAAAAAGTAATTGCTGACTGCCTACCTGTAGTAGGTTGTTTCATCTGGACTGTTGTTGAACACCTGTAGCAATTGGGACCTTCTCAGGTGGAACATGAACTGTGGATACATAGTGAAATGTTCCATGAAGCGAAACGAACTGGGATCATCTTTGTTGAAGTCTCCAAACTTCTGACACTGAGATAAGAAAACACAGCAAGATATTTTATAAACAATTTTTATATAATTATTATATATAATTATTATAACAGTATAATTTATAACAATTGATTAGCATAAGTATCATACCAAACACACCCACATCTGAAGAAGATAGTATATATACATACTCTTACATTTTCTCCATTTCTATATAAACATTACTATACAAACGATGTTTATAACACTCCGTGATAATAATTATAAAAACAAGTCTTAAGAAATCGTGCATATTATAAAAATCAATATTACTACTCCATTATGATATTTAAGCATCATACATCACCACCACTGTTACAATTATCATCACCACCACCACAACACTCATCATCATCATCACAACCATAACACTCATCATCATCATCATCACCACCATAACACTCATCATCATCACCACCACCATAACACTCATCATCATCACCACCATAACACTCATCATCACCACCATAACACTCATCATCATCATCACCATAACACTCATCATCACCACCACGGACCAGCCTGATCAGCATCCTATCCAGCCATCTCAGCACATCGGGTGCCTCGTCAGTTTCAGCTCGGAACGAAGCAATTCTTGCCATCAGCACGGCCGCTGCTTCCTGATCGAAACCTGCCGCGACGTTCTGAATGTTGATTGAAGCATCAATCCAGCTGGAAAAAAAGAAGAAAATAAGACAGAAGTTACAGTCCTTTAAGAATAGCCAACCTCATACCAACTGAGACCGAGTGAGACAGTTGGTATAGCAGTTAAGTCCTTGGCTATTGTAGCGAAAAGTTGTCATGAAGTTTGTTAATTAACAATAATGCCATTATGATCAAACCCATTTACATAACCAAAATTAAACTACTATAACTTCTATAGATCATACTCAAAGTAATAGAATAACTTGCATTTAAATTATTACAACAACCTGTGAAAACAACAACAACAAATCTAACTTTCTTGCAAGAGTGGTCACTCTGACTCTTCTCTGACCACTGGAGTGCTGGTACTGAGTTATGAATTGGATGTATCCACGTCCGCCTTGAGGGACTGGCGCATTGTGCTGCTCGCGAGGATTGAATAAATACGCATTGCATAAAAATATTTAATTTCTATTACTGGACAGTTGTAATGAATAAAGCCATAAAAATGTGTATTACAGTAATAATAATAATATAATAATAATAAAGAATCATTTGATTAGGCGCTCCCTTATCGACAAAGTCCATTACGGGAGCGCCATTTTTTTAGAGGGAGGGTACTTGCAAAGGCAGCCATTTATAGGCGCCTACCCCTTTAGCAAATGCGAGTGAACTCCTTGCTTAAGGGAGTTACGCTGGTGACGCCGGCGAGGTTTGAACTGCCGACCTAACGATTGACAGGCGAACGCTCTACCGCTCTGCCACCAGCGCCTTTGGCCACAGTGAGTGGCCAAACATGACATAGACAATTTTTAAATAACAAAATGCTTGAAAAAAGTCATGCAAGTATAATTATGGATTTAATTAAAAATACTTATATCGAGAAACCCTTTAATATTACAATAACATTGCTATAAAGCTTGAACATTAATCATAAGAATTTAATGTAATTCAAGATAATAAAATATAACTTTTAAATAATTATAATTAACAAGAATTATAATTTCTACCTGTCCGGCAACTTCGAAAAAGAAAGCATAAGTGGAACTTGGATTGATGCCGCACATCTTCCACTGGCACGTTCCACCTATTCCGAGCTCCGTTTCCGAGATGTTCGAGCCTGTCTTATTGTTCATAGATGCACAAGATCCGATGCACCCTTGCAATTTCAACTCCTTTGATGTCTACAAGATAAATATCAGAATGATATTCAAATATATGGAAGCACTAAAAATTAGAAGAGTTATCAAAGAAGTCACTGCAGTGACTTAGATACAAGGCCCCTTATTAAAACTTTCAATAACAATTAAATATTAAAAATCTTTTACGAACCTTGATTTCGACCGTTCCACTGAAAGCCATTTTGAATTCATTTTTCGAATCTTTAGCAAAAACGCGTTGGAAGGACTGCTTGAACAGAGATGTATTGAATGAATCGCCCATGAAAACATGCCCCCTGTGATTAATTTAAAATATTTAATAAAAAAAATAATTAAATCGTATAAAATATAAACCGAGCAATGTAAAACATGAAAGTTACCAACCCAGTAAGATTGAAGAGATATCTCATCTCTAAAAGACCGGTCTGATCTAGCGCACAAGCGAAAACATCAACCACATGACCATTGTTAGCTGCTCTGTGAGCCAGTGCTTCGTAGTGCTATCATTTATTTATAAAATAAATCATCCATTAATTAAAACATTTTTCATTTTAAACTTATATATTATTAAATATCAATTATATTATCATTTCATGCCATATCCTTAGTCATATTCGGAAACAATTTCTGAAATTAACCTTCATTGCTTTCTTCATATATCTACAGCTGTCCTTCTCTATATCATGGTGAGACCTGATTGGATATTTCAACTCATCACAGAGCACCTTGCCTGGTCCCTGGGTGCATGCCCCACCCATGAACATCATGATACGAGCCCCAGTGTTGGGGTAAGTGCACTGTTGGAAATTAATAAAAGTATAGTTGCTGATTCGGTCAAAATAACTTTATTGAAAATAAATGTGCAAATATAAAAAATCACTACGTTATAAAAATTGTACACATTAGAAATTTCCAAACAAAAATATTACGAAAAAAGATACTTTTTTCAAAAAACACGCTTTTATTTATGTGTGGAAAGTGCACTAAAAAGTATAAAATATTTTTTTCCTTTTCTTCTATATGTCATCAAATAATCTTTGACTAAAAATAAAAGCGTGGGAGCTCATCCTAATCCATTTCCATCATAATCCATGGATTATGATGAGCGTCCCACGCATTTATTTTTAGTCAAAGATTATTTGATGACATATAGAAGAAAAGGAAAAAAAATTATTTTATACTTTTTAGTGCACTTTCCACACATAAATAAAAGCGTGTTTTTTGAAAAAAAAGTATCTTTTCTCGTAATATTATTTTATAATTTTTGATCTTGTATTAACGTTGTGTTTGCGAATTTACGTAAAAGGTCTTCGTTCAAATCTTCTTGTTTACTAAATTTGTTTGGGTCCCTCTAATTATAAAGATAAACCACACGTCTATCATGCAGCTTTCATGGCTATTAATGTAGGTTGACTCGGCCCATGTCACCTGCGCCAGTTGAGCGTTTTTCAGTATGTGCATTTGTATGTGCGTTTATATGTGCATAAGTATAGTTATATAAGTATGTATAAGTATAAGGTGCATGCTACGTTAGCAATGATAGAGAGAACGCCGCTATGTAGGCCTGAATTCACAGCCTGCTTATTGATTGCATTGGCGTATTTTAGTTAATTACAATTTAAATAAACATTTTTATGATATGAAAATATTAAAATATTGCATTGTCATCGAGAATACATGTGTTTTGAAATTTTCAAGTCAATTGGACGTGTAGAAGTGGTCGAAAAATCGATTTAAAAAACCTGAAAATACAACATACAACAAACCGTGTGAGGTAAATAAAAGCGTATAAAATACTCAATTCTTATCTGAATCTTAAATGTAGTTTGACCAATAACCAAAAGAAAAAGACATTTACCTCAAGAAGACCAATAGCAATAGAAGCAGCAACGCCAGTTGATCTCAGAGGTCTTTTGCCCTGCGCCACAGGCCATGGATCCCTCTGTAGTTCACCAAGGAGATCTGTTAAAGCCATGTCGCATTTATGCAGCGGCTGTAAAAATCTAAAAAATTAAATGATTTTTAATTTACAGTGCTGAAATGAATTATTTCATCTTTGCATGTTGCGTATTAATAATCTTCTGAATAAAATTTTCAACAAATTCTTAAATAATACGTGGCCTAGAAAATATTGATTTTTGCAATAATAGATATCCTCATTTAAATAAAATACTATACAAAAATAGTTTAAAAACAAAATTTAGTATAACTTATACAAATCTGAAGTACTAAAAACTTGAATTCCTAAAAACCACCATATAATAATACTGTAATTAACAACTAGCATACCTGCTGTAGGGAAGTTGAGGCTGACCCCCTTGCTGATTTGATGGACGAGCTGATTGACCGCCAGCGGGTATGCCTTTGCCAATTCCCAACATCTCCTGGTGATCAGTTATTTATTCATTTAGATAAATAAATAATTTGAAAAATAAATTAACTAATTTAGTTAAAAAAATAGCATTTTGTTGCTAAATTTATCCATAACTAATTATTTTCATATTCAGTTATTTATTTATTTATTTATTTGATGATTTATTTATCATCTACTTCAGGGGTGCACAACCTTTTTGAGGCCGAGGGCCGAATTGTATGTTCTCAGATAGCTCGAGGGCCGGAAAAAATTCACGTTTTATAATAGCAAACTAAATATACTAGTATATGAATTTATGTTAAACTAGCAGTGCCCGTAGCGGCTTCGCTCGCATGAAATTAGAGAGTTTGAACCGTGCATCCATAGTAGAGATCAATTTTTTAGGTCTCGGCTCGGCCCGTCTACAACTTAGCCCAGCGAGTTTTAAAAACCCAAACTCCTGGCCCGGCACAGCCCGTTTGAATTAGGCCCGGCCCATTCTTACAGGCTTAGAAGTTCTATATACTTGATGAAGAACTTCGGCCCGTCCCACCTTGACTTCAGGTTTGGCCCGGCCCAACTGAAGACCCTAAAATCACTAAAATATCTATATACTTGGTGAAAAACCTCGGCCCGTTCCACTTTGATTTAAGGTTTGGCCTGGCCCGTGTGAAGACTCTAAAATAACGGCTTGGCCCGGCCGGTGATAAACTGAACTTAGCTACTTTTAACCGGCACAAAACTTCGAAATACTAATTTTTACATTTGTAGAACTTACAGTTTTTGAGTAGCAGTTATTTTGAAATCAAATAACCCTTTTTTCCACCCCACATTTGATGTCCTGGTAACCAAATTTTTAAAAAAATGTTGAAACCCTTATATCATAATTTTTTGAGTAAATACTAAATACTAATTTTGACATCTGTAGCATTCACAGTTTTTGAGTAGCAGTTACTTTAAAAACCAAAGAAACGTTTTTTCCACCCCACATTTGAGGTCTTGAAAACCAAAATTTCAAAAAATGGTGAAACACATATATCCTTATTTTTGGAGTAGAAACTAAATACTAATTTTTACTTTTGTAGCATTAACAGTTTTTGAGTAGAAGCTACTTTAAAAACCAAATAACCCAATTTTCCAACCCACATTTGAGGTCTGGGAAACCAAATTTGTAAAAAATGGTGAAACATGTATATCTTTATTTTTAGAAAAGAAACTAAATAATAATTTTTACATCTGTGGTATTTACTGTTTTTGAGTAGCAGTTACTATAAAAGACAATTAGCCCTATTTTCCACCCCACATTTGAAGTCCTGGAAACCAAATTTTCAAAAATGCTAAAACACGTATTTCGTTATTTTTGGAGTAGAAACTAAATACTAATTTTTACTCCTGTAGCATTAACAGTTTTTAAGTAGAAGCTACTTTAAAAACCAAATAACCCAATTTTCCAACCCACATTTGAGGTCCGGGAAACCGAATTTTCAAAAAATGGTGAAACACGTATCTTTTTATTTTTCAAAAAGAATTTATATACCAAATTTCAGAAAAAAATTCTAGAAAAAATTTTTAGAAAAAAAGGTTTGTTTTCCATTTTTTTCCCCTCAGGAGCAAAATTTTCAAAAATCCTTTCTTAGCGGATGTTTACGTTATAAAAGTAATATAAGTTCTAAATTTCAAGTTCCTAGGATGAGGCGTTTGACCTCGGCGTTGATTATCAGTCAGTCATGACATGTTCTTTTATATATATAGATATTACCACTTACAGTTTTTGAGTAGCAGTAATTTTTAAAATCAAATAACTATATTTTGCACCTTACATTTGAGGTCCTGGAAACCAAATTTTTCAAAAAATGCTAAAACACGTATTTCATTATTTTTGGAGTAGAAAATAAATACTAATTTTTACTTCTGTAGCATTAACAGTTTTTGAGTAGCAGCTACTTTAAAAACCAAATAACCCAAAATATGATGAAACACGTATATCTTTTTTTTTGAGTAGATACTAAGTATTAATTTTTACATCTGTGGCAATTACAGTTGTTGAGTAGCAGTTACTTTAAAAACCAAATAACCCTATTTTCCACCCCACATTTGAAGTTCTGGAAACCAAATTTTCAAAAAATTGTGGAACCCGTATATCATTATTTTTAGAGTAGAAACTAAATACTAATTTTTACTTTTGTAGCATTAACAGTTTTTGAGTAAAAGCTACTTTAAAAACCAAATAACCCAATTTTCCAACCCACATTTGAGGTCCGGGAAACCAAATTTGTAAAAAATGGTGAAACACGTATATCTTTATTTTTAGAAAAGAAACTAAATAATAATTTTTACATCTGTGGTATTTACTGTTTTTGAGTAGCAGTTACTATAAAAGACAATTAGCCCTATTTTCCACCCCACATTTGAAGTCCTGGAAACCAAATTTTCAAAAAATGCTAAAACACGTATTTCATTATTTTTGGAGAAGAAACTAAATACTAATTTTTACTCCTGTAGCAATAACAGTTTTTGAGTAGAAGCTACTTTAAAAACCAAATAACCCAATTTTCCAACCCACATTTGAGGTCCGGGAAACCGAATTTTCAAAAAATGGTGAAACACGTATCTTTTTATTTTTCAAAAAGAATCTATATACTAAATTTCAGAAAAAATTATTAGAAAATTTTTTCAGAAAAAAGTTTGTTTTCCAGTTTTTTCCCCTCAGGAGCAAAATTTTCAAAAATCCTTTTTTAGCGGATGTTTACGCTATAGAAGTAATATAAGTTCCAAATTTCACGTTCCTAGGATGAGGCGTTTGAGCTCGGCGTTGATTATAAGTCAGTCATCTGTCAGTCAGGACATGTTCTTTTATATATATAGATATTAACAGCTAATATACAAAAATTGTAAATGAACTACATGTCTTACTACTGTAAGAAAGTATCAAAGTGAGTTACAAAGAAATGAAAATCAGTTTTTTTTATTTTTTTATTTTGCAATCAACAAAATCCAGCTGAGTCCAATCATGAATAGAAACCATTCTAATGTGATGGTTGCGACTGAATGTTTTTTATTATTTTTTCAATGTTTGGTTCTAGTTCAGTTGTTGCAACCTTTAAAATGGCAGTGAGATTGCCATCAGTCAAGCTCGATCTCAAACTGTTTTTATTCAAATTCATTATAGAAAAAGTCTGCTCACACAAATAAGTACTCCCAAACATTGAAAACAACTTTAAAGCCATGTTCTTTATTCTGCCATATTTGTTTGGACAAAGATGTCTGAAAAAGGTCAAAATATCATTGTCTTTGAAAGCCGCTTTCAAATCAGATGAACACTGAAGGTCAATGATCTCTAACTGATATTCACCAGGAAATATCTTGTCCACTGTACAGCCGAAGGGGTCACACATAAAATTAAACAATTCTTTACTTTCCTGAAGTCTTGAAAACGATTTTCAAATTCCTTCTTTAATGTTGCAATTGACTCATGATGTGCTAAAAATTTACATTGGTATTTCTGCTTAAAAAGTTGGCACGTCTGAAAGTGGACAAGATTCCTTGACTGCAGCTGAGACTGGAAGAGCTGGAGTTTCAATTGAAAAGCTTGCAAGTTTTTAAACATATCAAAAATGAATTGACTTTTACCTTGCAGACGTTTATTGACAGTATCTAAATGACTTGTGATGTCTGTAAGAAAGGCCAAGTCAGAAAGCCATGTCTTATTAGCAAATACAGCAGTTTCTCTACCTTTCTCATTTAGAAATGTCTCAATTTCTGAACGTAATTCAACAAATCTTTTTAAGACTTTTCCTCTGCTTACCCAACGGACGTCTGTGTGGTAAGGAATATCTTGGTACTCAGCTTGAATTTCTCCCAAGAAAGATCGAAATTGACGAGTAAAATATGACAATGATTAACAATTCTAATAAATAATTATAAACGATACACGACGCAACAAAGCAAAATCAACACGAAAACCGGGAGAACAATGGAAACCGAACAATGAATAGCAATTATAATAATGGCGGCCGACAGAGTTCGATTCTATTTATAATGGCCACCCCTCCAGTTTGTAGGGATGTGCTGCACTAAAAGTCGATAGATGCACTAACGAGTATTATTAAAATAAGTATGTTTCAAATTTTTTGAAAACGAATTTGGCTCGCGGGCCAGATTTATGTGCTTAACAAAATTATCCCACGGGCCGGACAAAACACGTTGGCGGGCCGGAGGTTGTGCAGCCCTGATCTACTTACTAATTTATTAAATAATCATCCCTTAATATTCTTTGTTGTTGAATTTTTGAGTCAAATATAAAAAACATAATTTATTTCAATACAAATGTGACAGTGCATTAAACACTGAAATGCAAGCTCACATATTAACAATGTTAGTTTCATAATGAATGCATTTAAAGTTATCTTAAGAAAAATATATAAGAAACAAATCAACAAAAATAAATATCTATGATACCTGGATCTGTTTCGCATTAAGATCTTTGGTCCCTTTGAATACATAGCTCTTTGAATAACCATCACATCCCAGTTCGTGTATCTGAACCATTCTTCCAAATGTAATCAATCCAACCAGTGCATTTGGTGGCAGCAAACTCAAAGACATTTGCAGGGACTCCTGAAAATTTGCCAAAATTTGAAGTCATTTTCATAATAACAACGAGTAATATCGAACATATAAAATCATAGAATCATAAAACCAACCTAACATTAAATACAAAAAAATCAGATAAATAAATAAATAAATACCTTCACAGCTTGAAGGTCTTCTTCTTCCATGCATGTGTCAAGAACAATCAGGAAGATTGGTGGATGACATTGAGCTTTCTAGAATTGAATCCAATGAATTATAAATATATATATATATATATATATATATATATATATATACTAGCGGGGGCACCCGGCATTGCCCGGGGATTTTAGAGGTTTTTCTAATGTTTGTCTCTCTCGCTCCCGTTTCCTTCTCCGCTTTTCCGCTCCTGGCTGCTTTCCCGTTCTCGGTCGCTTTCCTTATCCCGCTCTATCTTTCGCTCTTAGTTGGCTTCCTGTTCCCGTGCCCCCGCTATATATATATATAGCGGGGGCACGGGAACGGGATATATATATATATATACAAAAGTTACAAGTCCACACCTTGCCTCTGTAGTCAACTTGACTGCATAAAAATATTCAAAACCACTTTTATAATAATGAGATTCATGAACATAGTGCTCTAATATCCTAGCAATTTTTTACATCTACTTTAAACTAAAAACCTTCAACAATTGAAAGTAAAAGAAAGTTATTTATAACAAAAAAAAAATACAAACAGTTAGAGTATACTCCAGAGTTGAAAAGTAAGGAATCAACTCAGCGGGCTGGTGCTGTTCTGTGATGGCCGCATATTGAGGAGGAAACTAATAATGGAGGAAAAAAAACTTCCAATTAATATTTACATTATTAGGTTGTTAATCAATAAAAAAAAATCTTTCGTGAGCAGGTTCAAATAAATACTGAATAAAATTCTATTTCAATGCAAATATACTCACCGGGTTTCTTTGGAAACAAAAGTTACAAGTCCACACCTTGCCTCTGTAGTCAACTTGACTGCATAAAAATTCACAGATCAACGAAATTATCACAGTAAAATAAATAATTAATTTCAATAATAAATTGATATAACACCAATGGGTAGAGGTGGGGCACTGTTGAAGGAGAAAGTTTCGGTAAACAACTTAAATAGCAAGTCTTAAGCTTAGATATGAAAATATTGAGGCAATCAGAATCCCTGAATTTGAGCTGGATGATCGCATGTGACAGAAAGCACTTGGATAGTTTGGTAAGTTTTTCTTCTCTAGCAAGAAAAGAGAAATGAAGTTGCCTTGAATTCAAACTCTGTGTCAGTTTTTTGCAAAAAAGAGTTAGATATTATGTGGCTATGATTTGTGAAAAAGGAAAGAAGTAATTCTCTGGAAATGACCAAAATACTGAAATGTTGATGCATTCAACTAATACTACATCAACTGCTAGTGAAACCATTATTAAATAGACAACTCAATGAACAATTAAATTTTTTTAAATTAAATTAAATAAAAGAAAATGGTGGGATGTTAATGTCACTTAATACATCATCAGCAGACTCAGCATATTATTTATAATTTAAATGGAAATCCACCTTATGTATTCTATATCATTATATATATATGTCTATGTACGAACATCAAAAGTTATTGCGTAACAAAATTAACATTTTCTACATAAAAAAGTTTGAAGCTTTCAAGCAACTTTGAGCAAATCTATTTGACATCTTATGGGCAAAAAGAAGTTAAGATGGAAAGGAAGAAAGAAAGGGCATAGGAAAGCAAGCGGGAGAACGAGCAGGGGTGAAAGAGCTAGCAAGAGCAGGAGAACAAGTGGGAATGGGAGAGCGAGCAAGAAAGGGAGAGGAAGCAGGAGAACAAGCAGGGAAGTAAACAGGAGCGGAGAAAAACAATAGAAACACCTCTAAAACCCAGGCAATGCCTGGTAACCCCACTAGTTTATATTATAAAAACACTTATAGCTCCATGAAAACAAGACATTCTCAGCTCCACAAACTTTTAGTAAAAAAGGTTGATTAATATGAGGTTCAGAGCTGAAAAATTTCATACTTTAAAACATGTTATATGTTCTAACATGGCATGTCTTCAACAAAAACTAAAAGTTAAATTCATTACATACAATCAAAATGATCATAGCCAGAATACTGAGATGTTAAAATATTGGTATTCCAAATCAAGTAATAAATGCTCAAAACACCCATATGGACACAAGGCCATCACAAGAGTTGTGTGGCAATGATCAGGCACTGAAGGAATGTCCACATATAAAGGAATCAATTCATATTTTAACATTTTTAGCTATGTTTTTAATCGGCTGAGTACTATTTACAGATGCTTACAATTCTTACTGAGTATCTGTAAACCGATTGCACACATACACACATCTAATGTGGTATGATACTTTTGATTTTAGTAACAGAAGCATCTGTCACTTCAGCTAATTGTGTTTCCACCATTCAAGACACAACAGGAAATAATTAGTAACAGCTGGTATAAATGATGCTAAAATATTAAATAACAGATTTACATGTAAAAACGAAATGAAGTAGAGCCATTCAACCTGTTATACCATATTAACATGTTAGAAATAATCTTATTAATTATTTCTTATAAATGCCAAATACTAATTTTCAACTCTTCAGTATTACAGCTCATCCCTCATCTCTATGATAATCTCTTATTATATCATCCTGAGTTGATTTTGATAATAGATAACATTTCTTCTATGGCTGAATATTTCAAAAATACAAAAAGTAGTCATGTTAAAAAAATTTAACTCCTCCTCCTTGTGAGAAGAAATAAAAGGATATAAACAAGTTAATTATTGGAAAATACTGGTATAAACAAAAAATAACACTGTAGTAGCAGATACAGTACTAATAAAGCAGATAATACAATAATACCCAGCATGAGTTTGCTCACCAGAATGGATTCAAAACAGCCCGACAAATAGAGCGGGTACAAAGGACTGGGTCGTATTGTATGGAGGGAAGCTCTGGTCTTTCCTTGATAGGTGTATAGAGGCAACCAAGAGGTACAATCATCCGGGTTGCTTCCAGCCTACTTGATGGCCAGACGTTCCAACTGAATCGTATGCCATCTTTATCTTCATTTTGTTGAATAAATTCTTGGTACGTAGCCATGCTGAGGCTCTGGAAGTTTTAAACAAAAATTTCAAAATAAAAAAAATCCAAATAAGTAATCCGAGTAGTGAGTAGTCTGAAAATCTGAAACGTAATTCGTAAAATAACTAAAAAAATAGTTTAGTCTTAGTCAGTGAAGTTTAGTAAGTAGTTTTAAAAAAATGGTGATCGCTGAGCAACAAGTTGAGAAAGTGGTAATCTTTTAACCCAATACTCTATTCGTAAACCCTCAAAAAATAAATAAAATAAATTTTTTTAGTCTTATAAGCTATTATTATACCTTGCGTATTTACAAATGCAACAAAAATCTCAACCAATAACACCGACAGTCGCCACGCCAGCACATACGACACGAAACATAGATATAAATGACACGAAATAATTTAGATCAAGAATGGATTCGATTTAATTAATTACAAATATTGACTGATAATAATGCAGTCGTTTATGCAGTTGTTAAAATTCAACTTAAATCTTTTTCGATAGCCTACCACCGGTCTTCCCATTGATATATCAATGTCTTCCGCAATTACCTGTATGGTTTAGACCTATTATTTACACAAACTGATTTGATGAGCCTTATGGTAATTCATAAAAAATAATCACAAGCACTTTAAACAAATTGAAGCGTCACGCTACGCTTGTAGCCTTCTTCGGTTATTGTTGGAACGATATTGGCATATCAGTAGTGTCCATGCAGCCAGTAGTAAGGGCTAAGGTTTACCACATCCAGCACATTCTTAACCCTGCCATTATAGGCATCCTATACCTATAGCTTACTGACAGGGGACAGGGTTACCTGATGTTGCCCGGGTTTTCTTTGAATAATTTTTTCTCTTTTTCCAATAAAATGTCAATTAACAGATTTTTTTAATCTTAAAATTTGTCTCATCAATGAAGTCTACCTGCATGCCAATGTTGTTTAGATTCCTCATGCGGATTGGATGTGATAAGCGAATGCTCTCACACATACATTATCTTTTATATCTAGAATAGGTAGGTAGAAGCAGGGAAGATGGGGAGATGCACCCCCCACCAGAGTATCAATTAAAAAATATTTGGGTATAAAACCTGGTTTTCGGAAAATGACCGTAGCTTTTTTGGGATGAGAAAAAGAGAGTCTTTGAAAAAAAATTGCAAAAATACTTAAGACTACCCCTCACTGGTCATCAGCTTTTTTGAAGAGAATGTGAAAAATTTCTGAAGTGCATCACTTGCATCACCCCACCCCACCAGGAATTTTTAGATCCGCCACTGGGTATAAGGTAGATGAATGATTTGATCATATTGCACAGAGGCAAGTATACAGTATTAGTAAAAAAAGATGTCCAAAATGGAGTGGGTAGAATTTTGTTTTGTTTTTGTAATAAATAATAAAATAATAATTTCTTTGAAAAAAAAATTGAAAAAATACTTAAGACTACCCCCTCACTGGTCATCAGCTTTTTTGAAAAGAATGTGAAAAATTTCTGAAGTGCATCACTTGCATCACCCTACCAGGAATTTTTAAATCCGCCACTGGGTATAAGGTAGATGAATGATTTGATCATATTGCACAGAGGCAAGTATACAGTATTAGTAAAAAAAAGATGTCCAAAATGGAGTGGGTAGAATTTTGTTTTGTTTTTGTAATAAATAATAAAATAATAATAACTTTGATGTAGACAGCTGTGACGGTATCAACATTGTATGAATACAGGGACGTCACTTAGGGGGGGCAGGGGGGGAAATCGCTCTCCTGAGTTTTCAGTGGGCCCCCGCCCTTAAGTGGTCTCCTGCGCTTAAGTGGGTCCCTCCTGATTTTTAAATAGCCCTTCCCGGACTTTTCTGTAGGCCCCCGGCACTAAAGTTGGCCCCACGTACTTAAGGGGGCACTCGGCACTGAAGTGAGTCCCACGCACTTAAAAGGGCCCAGCACTGAAGTGAGCCCTACGCACTCAAGGGGCCCCGGCACTGATGTGGGCTCCACGCACTTAAGTGGGCTTCGGTCTTACGTGAGCCTTGGCACTTAAGTGGGCTCCCGGCACCTAAGTGGGTCCCTACTTACTTAAGTGGCCCTTCCCGGACTTTTCAGTGGGTTTCCCGGCATTAAAGTGGTTCCCCGCACTTAAGTGGGCTCCCCGCCCTTGAGAGGTCCACCGCACTTAAGTGGCTCCCACCCCCGTTTTCACGTGAGCCACCACACTAAATTGGTCCCCCGCACTTAAGTGGACCCCGGCACTCAAGTTGGTCCTTCTTAACTTTTAACTGGCCTTTTCCTGATTTTTGACTGGCCCTTCTCTGACTGTTAAGTATCCCTCCCTGACTTTTATGTAGGCTCCTGACTTTTAAGGATGCCATGGTTAATATATGGGCACCTTTCAGGCCGTTACTTTCAAAACTCATGGACATCATTTAGGGGGACTGGGCTTCGGACTTTTATGTGAACCAATAGTTATTATATATGGGCTCCTGTAGGATTTTTTGGTGTTTTTAGTGAGATTTGAGAAGAGAAAAACAGAAGCTTTTGTAATTATAAGATGCGGCCATATGTAGAAAAATGCCGTCCCGGTTATAAAGATGGTTATCGTTATTCATAGCCTGGCCAAGTAGGTTGTCCATAGAAATTAAAAGAGAGAAGAGATGCTAAAGAAACTAGGAAGCTTGATCGTCCACGTCGAGATGGAGAGGTGGTAAAAAAGTTATATACAGTTCAAAATGGAACGAGATAGGTCACAGATTTTGTATGCATGCATCGATTGCATTTTGTCTAAGTTGAACGCACGATTTACAGAAAATAGTGATATTAAAGTTTAAATTAAAAAATAAAAATAATGCCCCCTTGTTCTCCCCCCCCCAAGTTTACGCCTCTGGTTTGGGCCGAGACTTTAAAGGACTCAACACATTATAGCGACTCAATTTGTAATAAAGATTTATATTAATTATTGCTATTCTACTACTTTAATTACTGACACAAATATAGAAGCATTCACACTTTCCCTCCGGCTATCGACCAATTTCAGAGAAAAACTAGTAGGTACTCGTTAGCAAAGTTTTCTTAAAATAACGCACGATTATCACTTTCCCCGCTCATCTACTAATTTTTAAAAATATGCGGTATAACAACCAATCAATTCAGTGATGGACACAGGATTTAGGATAGTGAAAGGATGGGGGCACGGTGGCCCAAAAGGAATGGGTAAAATTTTTGAAATTTAATGTTTGATTTAAAAGTTTTAATATTACTTTTGGCCAAAATTTATTTATTTACTAATTGAATTTCTATTACAGTTTGAAGAAGACTAGCGGTATATAGTTAGTTAATATATGACCTTCTCTCCTACAATAAACCGCGCAGCCAGCCAAATTTTTATGGGCAATAACTTTCTTTCTTGAAAAACTGATAACCGGGTGGAAGATAGTCGAATGTACTTTTCCCTAAAAATTTTTTAAACATTTTCATAAGCTGCCATATTAAATTTTTAATTTTTAAATTTGCGTGGGTGGTCCGAAACGGTTTGTGGGGCTGGCGGATTCAGAGTAACAGTTGTCCTAACGTTCATTCATCTTCTTATTTTAGTTTGTTTTATCTGTCTCTATATTGTTTTGAACTCATTTCATTTAAAGTTTCTCGCAATATTGGTGTTCTCTATAAGTCTTCTCACCTATTAAGCAAATCTACTTTGCTTACTAATTTATTTACTACTCCTTTTTCACAAAAACCTTCCTCCATTGACTGTCAAAGTTGTTTGAAAATTTCATTGTATGGGCGTGTTTTTTTATTCACCGGTCTGATCCACCGGGATTTTTGCGGTTGATCACTGGTTGATGTCTGGTGAGCGCCTAATAAAAAAACGCTTTGGTGATTGCGATGCTTACATTGTTTACAAAACAAAGTTGTCCGCTGTCCGGACATGTGTACGTCGCCGATGATAATTTGCTATTCACGCTTAGAAACTCGAAATGCATTTTAAAAAATATATAAAAATGCACAAAACTCACGTTTTCAATATTAATCGATGTTATACTTTATTACAATTGAGTTACTCAGTTAAAAATAAAATTGAACTATAAAAATCTTCTTAAACTGTCTTACTTAAAGTTACTTAGACTAAAAAGCCAGCCGAAGCACTCAAAAACATGTAACACTAATAGGCTTCAGTTTAGTTGTTTACAGGCTAT
The DNA here is from genome assembly GCA_963978895.1 of Erpobdella octoculata. Taxonomy (NCBI): domain Eukaryota; kingdom Metazoa; phylum Annelida; class Clitellata; order Hirudinida; family Erpobdellidae; genus Erpobdella; species Erpobdella octoculata. The sequence continues at coordinate 30,794,987 of OZ022240.1, forward strand.
CAAGGCAATTATTGTAGTTACTCTCAAAGAAAATCATCTAAATTGTATTTTAGAATGCAGAATATATCTTTAATAATTTCAGACCTTCAAAATAACAATTCAGTTACTCAAAGCCTCATGGAATTTTTCAGACCACTCAAGTCAATCTATAAAAAAAATTGATGGGTTCAACATGGATTCTAATAAACTAAAAACACATAAGCCACAGCCAGATTTAGCATTGTGCAGAGGAACCAATGGCTAAATTTAAAAAAAATATTTTTGTCTGGCTCAAAGATTTGACTGTTACATACATATAGGGCAATATAGGCAATCAGTCAAGTAGACAGCTTGTTTTAATTTTTCTAATCCTGCACAGATGAGTGTTTTAGTAGTTGTGGTAAATCAGGTTATTGGGATATTAAAAAATTATTAGAATATTAACTAATAAATTAAATTTTCCATTATTTTGTTACATAGAAATTTGATTTAAAGCAGAACTTAAAAAAGAAATTCAGGGAATCACTGTTTAGCGGATGTAATTGGTGCCATAGAAAAACAGCATTGCTCAGTTAGTCTGACATGAGTAACACTTCATAATAAATAATAAAGCTCCAGAAATTTTGTTTAAGTTTTTATGTAGAATAAACTAGAATATAACTAAATGTCCAAGACCACATAATAGAAATTTATAAATAGAGCAATTCATAAACTATATATAAAAGACAAAGCTGATATGTACAACTTAAGTCTGTCCAATATGGCAATACTACTACAATACAATAAAAAATAACACGAACCAAAAATTGCACCAACAACAATAACAAACAAATAATAAATTTAAAATAATTTTCATGTCAGTTCTTTATTCATGAACTGCTATCTCATTCATATATCTAGTCATTATTTTTCTCATTAACAGAACCTGTAAATATTTTGAAATAACCTGAATTCAAACTATTTTAAATTTCAAACTAAAGACCTAAAAAACTAGTCTTGTACATCAAATCAGTTTTTAAATTGATTAAAAATACTGTTACAAGTTATGTATGTATATTGTATATAAACAAAGTAATATAAAAAATCACACAGAAATATTGTTCTTCCTACATAACTACATAGTTATATAGCAAAATTCTTCACTTCTTTATTAATTTTTTGAAAAGGACGTTGAAAATTTCTGAACTCATTATAAAGTCATTGAAATTTGCATTTTTATGAGTTCGTTGATGTATGCATTTATAATATACTTTAATATAGCAGATTCATTACACGAGAGTTATAAAATTCTCGTATCGCACTTCGGCGAAGATTATTTAAAAGTGGCTTCGTTGTTCGAAAGAAATGTAAACAATGACGTAGCAACCACACTCACCGGACGCATTTTCGCCAATGTCCGACGGTATAAGACAGGGAGACAAATACTATCATCTGATTGGATAGTTTTAAATGACTAGGTCACATACAACCATAGATATCTATCCATATTTGCATACATTATGCACTTGAAGCTTGCTAATATTTTCGTTTGAATTTTTTTTTATTTTGGTCAAATTAACCTTTACACTTTTATTTAGAAACAACTATACATAATTTTATGATTAATAATAATTTTTATTTAAAACTAGCGGGGTTACCCGGCGTTGCCCGGGGTTTTTAGAGGTTTTTCTAATGCTTGTCTCTCTCGCTCCCGTTCCCTTCTCCACTTTCCCGGTTTTTAGAGGTTTTTCTAATATTTGTCTCTCTCGCTCCCGTTCCCTTCTCCACTTTCCCGTTTTCGTAGCGTTCCCGGTCGTTTTTCCGCTCTCGGTCGTTTTCCAGCTCCCGGTCGCTTTCCCGCTCAGAAGTTCTGTTATCGATTTTCTCTCTTGCTCGCGTTTCCTTCCAAGCTTGCTCTCCCGATTCCAGTCGCTTTCCGCGTTCCCGGTCGCTTTCCGCGTTCCCGGTCGCTTTCCGCGTTCCCGGTCGCTTTCCCGTTCCCGGTCGCTTTCCCGTTCCCGGTCGCTTTCCCGTTCTCGGTCGCTTTCCCGTTCCCGGTCGCTTTCCCGTTTCCGGTCGCTTTCCCGTTCCCGCTCACGCTTGCTCTCCCGTTCCCGGTCATGCTTGCTCTCCCATTCCCGGTCACGGTAGCTCTCCCGTTCCCGTTTCCGTTCCCGCTCATTTTCTCTTTTACATTCTTTCATAACTTCTGTTAGCCTATAAAACGCAAAATAGATTTGCTAAGACTATATATATATATATATATGAATGTTTGTGGGTTAGTTTGTCTATTATAGAAACGGGAAAGCACCCGGAACGGACAGCGAGCGGGAACAGAAAAGCAAGCGTGAGCGGGAATGGGAGAGCAAACGTGAGCGGGAACGGGGCAGCGACCGGGACGGGAAAACGACCGGGAGCGGGAAAGCGACCGGGAGCGGGAAAGCGACCGGGAGCGGGAAAGCGACCGGCAGTGGGAAAACGACCGAAAACGGAAAAGCTAACAGGAGTGGGAAAGCAGGTGGGAAAGGAAACGGGAGAGAAAGAGACAAACATTAGAAAAACCTCAAAAAACCTGGGCAACGCCGGGTATCTCCGCTAGTACATACATAAACACACACACAGACACACATACATGCACATACACATACATACATACACACATACATACGCACATACATATATATATATAGTTCCCGCTCGCTCACCCGCTCCGCTCCGCTCATTTTGTGACGGATTTCAAAAATTTTTTTTTTACTTTTGATTTTCATTGACTCTCAAGGTTGTGTGAAAATTTCATTACGATCGGATGAATGGTGTAGCAATGCATAAAGGACATTAACATAAATACAAACATTCATTTTTATATATATAGATTAACATGATTGTAGTATCTATGGACTGTAGGCCATAAGTTATTTACAGCCGAAAATTATTGTTTTATACTATTTTAATACTATTGTTTTAATACTATTTTTATTGATACTTATACTAGTTTTTACAATCATTCTAATATTTGCATTGAGCCATTTAGACATAAAAAGCCATACACATTTTTGTATCTACTTTGATATAGGTTGTCTCCACAATTATTCATTTACAACTGCCATTGCCATATACACCAAATAAAGTTTGCTGGACCTGTAACATTAAAGTATTCAAGACCTTTTGTCATGTTTCAATCAATCAATCAATCAATCAATCAATCAATCAATCAATCAATCAATCAATCAATCAATCAATCATTTATTTATATAGCGCTATTTCCGCAGTGTTCAATAGCGCTCGGTCGTGAACTTAGTAAACAGATATGTTTTAAGTCCACGACGGAAAACTGTGAGAGAGGTATAATTAGTAAGAGAAGAAGGAAGAGAGTTCCAGAGATAGGGACCAGAGTAGGAGAAAGAGCGTTTAGCAAAAGAATGCTTAATAGTGAAGATGCGAGAGTGATTACGAGAAGAAGAACGAAGACCAGACTTAGGAGGGATATGTATTAAATTAGTTAAGTAGAGAGGAGAAAGGCAATTTTTTATTTTGTACATTATTAAACAGATTTTAAAAATCACCCTATATCTGAGAGGAAGCCAATGGAGAAGAACAAGAGATGGAGAGATGTGAGAGGAGTAGGAGGTGCGAGAAACTAAGCGAGCGGCCGAGTTGAAGGCTTTAGAGAGAGGATAGAGGGTAGTGTCAGGAAGACCATAGTATAGAGAATTGCAGTAGTCAATTTGAGACAGGACAAAAGAAGAGACTAGAAGTTGCAGCGAAGGATCATCCAGAAGTGGACGAAGCTGCTTAATACGACGAAGATGAAAGTAGCAGGATTTAGTAACAGAAGTAATTTGGGGGGTTAGCGACAAGTTAGAGTCAAAGAGAAAACCTAAGCTACGAATCAAGGGAGAAGGAGAAATGGAAAGAGAAGATGGTGGTGGCAAAACCAAAGGAAGAGGATTTAGGGATTTAGAGGACTTGTTGAAATAGATTAGTTCAAACTTGTCAGGATTAAGTTTAAGACACATAGAAGAACTCCAGGATATAATAGATTGAAGGCAGGCAGCTATTTTGTTAAGAACAGACTCAAGAGAAGAGTTAGAGAAAGTAGAATAGATAAATATGTTGCAGATAAATAAATAACTCAGCTAATCTGACATGCATATGAAAAAACTAACAAATTTTAGTTACTAACAAAAATTTAGATATTGTTAAACCAATGGCTTCAAATGTATTATGAGTAACATGATATTTTAGATTTAGATGATTAAAAATCATTAAAAAATTATCAGTTTCATTGATTTCTTTGATTTTAATTGAGAACAACAGTAGAATAACTAATCAGCTTTATTATATTACAAAATTATCTCAGTTCTTGATTATGAGGCCAATATAAAAAATTAAAACACAATTATTTCTGCCTTAATAACTGGGAAGTCAAATAATTAAACAACACTGAATACTGAATTATTGTCAACTCAAGACAATTCATGAATTTATTAAAACAAATAATGCTAGAGTTTGAACTCTGGAAAAATATTTTGGATCAAAGCTATGAAGCACAATTTTTTCATGTTGTTTTGCTTATGTGTCTGCTTGTTTAGGTCTTAAAGAAATCAGTGTTACTATGCACTTTTATCACATGCTTGTCCTTAGCATGCTGACAGAGTAGAATTTTGTTGAAAATATATTATCAATCTCCTGGGAAAGTTTCAGATAGGTTCCAACTAGTCCTATTTATCTCCATGAACAACTTAGTTAAGCTATTTCTGCATTAAATAAACAACTAATGTGTTAAATTGCACAGTTTCATAATTTTTTAGATTAGAATAACTGTTTGTAATTATATATTTTTTTAGAATTGAAGCCATTTGCATTATTAATTTACTAAAAAAATCAAATTTCATTTGGTAAACTTGTGTCAAAAGTTATTATTTGTCATTCAATTAATAACTAAAATAGTTTATTTGTGTTTCAGTTTATTGACTAGGCTTTATATGACTGCAAAAGCTTCATTCCAAATATTGTTGATCTCTGATTGACAGAATGACAAGTTGAATTTTCTAGGCTATTTAACTATTTAGTGTAGTGTCGAATAACTTAGTCGGCACATTTTTCAATCTTTATCCACCGGAAAAACCCATAACGGCCAACGACTATAAAATAAACAACATCGGAAAACAAAGCGCGTCTATATATTTGCATAATTTATGTGACTTTTTTAATTCAAAATTATCCAATCGGGTGGCATTATTTATCTTCCTGTCTTATACCGTCGGACATTGGCGAAAATGCCGCCGCGGGAACTGCTCGTGCATATGGTATCACACAGTGTTACCTGCTACCCGCATGTGTCTCCGAAATCGGAATGTGCCGAACCCTATCACACCACAGTCGTGAATGAATGGTGTAGCAATGCATAAAAGACAAACACAGAAGACAGACATAAAGTCATTTATATCTATAGATAATTGTATTATTAGTAATTGTATTATAATTCAATGATGAAAAAAAAGCTACAAATACTTCACCCCTATTTCCTCGGTCATCAACTATTTTGATAGAAAAAGTTTAACATTGAGATAATACAATTTTGGAATGTGAGTTTTATAAACATTTTGTTCCCTTCCATGGTTTTGCTGAAAGGACGCCCTCTGCTTTTGCTGTTTTATATATGCGAGCAGGGTAAAAATTGCCGGGGGGTTGGGGGGGTTCGACCCCCCCTAGACACATTGCCGACCCTCCCTAAGAAAATCAAAACATTACACTGGGGGGGTCGGGTTTTGACCCCCCCAGCTTATCCTCATGCCTGTATTTTTAGATAATATAACCTATTTTTCATTTATATTTTAATGATTTTTAACAAGCAATTAAATTCATTTTAAATAATATAAACGAGATTCAGTCTGCACTTACAGCATCGAGATACAACCATCTTGACTGTTGGTGATCGCTTAGAAGCCACTGTTCTCACTTTACTTTCAATGAAAGACAAATGTGGCCCAAAGCTAAAAAGCATAATTGAATCAGTCAGAGATGGTAACATAGATAATGCCAAGAAAGTGTTATTAATTTCAGGTTACGACAATACACTGATATCTCTTCAAACTCCTTCAGAAAGAGACAAAAGCAGAGATGGGCACTTTAACTACTGTAGTTGCAACTACTGTAGTTATAACTACATTGTTAGTAGTTATACAGTAGTTATAACTACATTGTTAGTAGTTATACAGTAGTTATAACTACTTTTGTTTTTAGGTAGTTGCCATGTAGTTATAACTACTTTTATGATCTAGTTAAGTAGTTATAACTATTTACGATTATTTAACTACTTTTAGTTAGGACTGAAGCAAAACTAAACTAGGTATGCAAAAGCGCATTAAACCAAGTTATGAAACCAATAGTAATTGCCATCAATGTACGGCAAGGGGAAAGGACAACATACCTGGGTCATCTCGTTCCGACTATAATTGAATTGCGATCAAAACTTGAAAGATCAACAGACAAATTGGTAGCTTCTCTTGTGGAGGCCTTGACCTCTGGCATCAAGAAGCACTTTCAGTCTATCTTAACAAACGATGAACACTTGATTGCGTCTGTGCTTCTACCACAGTTCAAGTTAAATTTCCTATTGGGAGCCAAAAGATTGGATGTCAAACGGAAAATGCTAACATATATTCAACAACTTGCAGATTAGACTACTAAAATTTGTGGAAACTGCCGACAAGACACAGCTGCAACTGAATTTAGTAGACATGAAGACAATGATGATTTGTATGAGTTTTCCTAGCAAAGAACTGGAAGATTATCTGAGATCCAAAGCATCGAATGTTCAGTCACTAAAGGATTATTCATCTATACAGTTCATAAAATCAAATTCTACGCTTCCCAGCAGCTCAGCTGTTGAACGATTATTTAGTATTGCTGGATCATTCCATTGTTACCGCTACAGAGATGCAAAATGACTGACACTTTGTTTGATCGTATGTTATTTTTGAAGAGTCGTTCCAGTTTGAACAATTTTTCTACTTCTTTGTGATTCAAATTTTATGTATGAATTAAATAACACTTTGTTTTCATTATTAAATAATATTTTATATCCATTAAAGGCAAATTTGTTTTGTTTTTATTTTTTATTTGCATAAGTAAATATACATTTATATACATTTTTTATGTTTTCTTAAAAAGTAGTTAAAAAGTAGTTCACTACTTTAGTAGTAGTTAACGAAGTAGTTATAACTACCTCTCTTCTAAAGTAGTTAACATGTAGTTATAACTACTTCTGTCATGAGGTAGTTTGTAGATAGTTATAACTACAATTGAAGTAGTTAGTGCCCATCACTGGACAAAAGTACTTTTGACAATTTCAGAAAGCAATTTCTACAAGGTCTTGTTGACAACATTTTGTCCCGTTACCCTGATCAAATTTTGAAAAGTGTAAGTTTCTTAGATGTAAATGTTTGGCCAGAAAATGAAATTGACAGGGCAATGTTTGGTGATCAAGAAATAATGAATTTAGCTAAATTGGTTAAATTTGATATTAACTCTCAGGCTGAGCTCTTAATGCAATTCAGAATTAACAAACTGAAGATTAGGCCAAGATCATGTCCTTCCCTGGTACAAAAACTTATATATATACCAGGGCATTCACCTTCATTCTACAACCTCTGACTTCGACCCCCCTGGAAAAATTGTTCAATTTTTACACTGTATGCGAGATACATGCAGTTTTAATTGGTTTACTCACACTTTCGAAAAAAATTAATAAAATACGGCTATACTTACTACTTAGCTAACATATTACCTACTATATAGTTGGAGATTGAGTATAATGTTCACTTCAGACTTCAGATCAGAGGCGTAGCGATGTGATTTGGTACCCGGGAACGAATTACAAAATGAGGCCCCTTTCAAAAAAAAGTCGGGGAGAGGAGTTAACGACAGTCAATTCTTAATCCAAAATCTTCGATGACCGGAGGAAAGTTGCACAATCTTTTCTGAGATAAAAGTGGATGGATAAATTACTGGAAGCACATCTGTAAACTAGTAAAGAATCAAAAAGGCAACGCTTAGAATCTGGCCTTATGTTTTTTTTGTTTTCTAATTTGTTTGATGCGAACTTGCGTAGTTGCTGAGGAGAACTTTTGGTTCAGATGCTCTTCTCTTATTGTTAGGATTTTTGTTTATTCCTTAATGTTTTTTTAATTTGTTATTTTTTAATTGTTTTGTTTTTGCTTTTTAAATTAACAGTTTTTATGTATACGACATTTATGATATGAATCAGCTCAGCTGCTTATTTATAATTTATACTATTATAAAATTAATGATTTTAGTTATTTTTTTAGTTTAGAGCCCCTACTTTGACGAAACAAGAAAAAAAGGATGAATAACAATTCATTTGGGATGATTCCACCTGTTTTTCCTAATTTACTATTATTTTTTCAAAAGTCACTGATGACATCAAATGAATTTGGCCTTCTCACCACCTCTGTCTTGATCAATTCTTCATGTTTGTGCCTTCCATTTTTTAATAATGTGTCAATGCCACCATTTTTTGATTATCATGAGCTTAAACAAAAGAAATCATGTGAAGTTCTTCATTCTGATGAACTTGTTGCTTACCCTAATGTCGAACCATGGCTAGAAGATTCAAAAGTTATCTCAAACAGCATCATTATTGTCATTTCAAGTGTGTCAGCACTTTTTCTTGTTGCAATACTCGTTGTTCTGTTTTTGTGGTGAGTTTTTTTTCTATGACTTTAATTACATTTGGTTTAAGAGATTTTATACTTTTTGGACCAAGGCGACTAAATCACTGGTCTAGTGGTGACCTGACGGAGACGAGATTGCTTTTGTGATAATGAAATCTTGAGTCGTGATATTCCAATGGTCTGATGTAATAATTAATGGTTTTGCTCTAAATTTTAAATTGTATAATGAATAATTTAATTTGTTGTAAAAAAATTGACAGCAAATTGTTTCCAAGAATGAGACTGTTCACAACCGAGGTACTTATCAACAAGCACAACGAAATTTACTATAGAAAAAAAATATAAATCATTTCATTTCGCACTGGAGAAATTTTTTAGCTATTTTTATTAGTTTTATTCTAATTTGAAGGTTTTTTGTTTACTCGGTTTACTATGCTTTTCTTCGGTTAACCTCACATACACTATTTATTAAGAAACACTACAGTATTTTATTTTACAGTTGATTGAACTGTTTCTATTTCCAGTTAGCATTAAATTTGTTACGTTCATGTGAAGGGAAGTGAAATGGAATACATATTTCAAAGTTATTTTTAAATGAATGATTTTATTGATTTTTAAATGAAGTGGCTAATAAAGAACTAACATCTTAACACATTAAAAAAAATATAATATTATAAAAATTATATGGTTATTTAGATTACATACTATTTTTAATTGATGATGATATATAAGTTAATAAAGCTATTTATTGTTTTAATTATTTAGCAGTTTTGTTCAAGTTAATTTACAATAATCAGACAAAATTATGCTGTTGGTGTTTACTTTTATTAAACATACATGAGAATTAATAGCTGCTTCACGATCAGCATAATTCTAGAAACGTGTAAATGATGTTTCATAACTACATTTATTCCAAAAAGTTTTTTTTATTAAATTTTTAATTTTTTTTTAAATAGTCATCAGTCGGATCGAGAAATTTGTTTCACAAGAACCCTTCAACACATGGAACGCGGAGAGAAAGCTTCTCGTTACGTTCAGAACATCAACCAATCAACTGTTTAGTTTTCTTTTTAAACTTTGTTTTTAATTGATTTTTACTATTTTTTCTGGCTTGTTGGACTGATCTGCAATTTGTGCATACTTAATTTTTGTTTGACTTTTAAACCTACTTGTTTGTTGTTGCCATATTTCAGGGACATCTAAAAGAGAAAGTCATGGATTATAAAGCTGATCCTGACATTTTAAAGGATTTGTTTTAGCTGGAGAAATGCTTGCCTTTACTGGAAATTATTTTTTATTGTTTTTTTTTTGCTTACTTTTATACTTAAGATTTCTATGTTTTCTTTTCATGTTTTCCGAACTTTCTGACCAAACTGTAATACTAAGTCACTCCATTTCTAAGTTTTTAACTACATATTTAGCCAGCTCTTTTATTTTTTGCTCACACTTTCTTGGAAATAGCTTTTATTATATAAATATATTACAATAATTGTATCTTTAGGGTCAACTCATGCGACCCGCAACCCACTGGTTTCGAGTCGGATTTCTGTCGGGATTTCTTGTCAAATTTGTCAGTTTATTCAGCTGTAACTGTCTTGGCTTCAGCTGGGCAGCAATATAATTCCACATTTTCTTGTGTGAAGGTGAAAACCTTAAACTAGGTTGCAGGTGAATATGCCTGGAGTCTCCTAAGCAAAGCTACCAGCTATTGTAGATTTTTATGTATTGCTATTATTGATGCATCTATTCCAATATTGCTTAATTACTATGAAGTTAATGTAATAAGTAATAGGTAATTTAGGACTGTTTTATAACTTTAATAATTATTACCTAGTGTCTCGTGGTTATTTTGGTGTAGCTACTGGGATACACAACTTAGATAGAAAGGCTGTAACAAGGCATTATGATGGATAGTTATGAAGATACTGGTGAAGAAAACCACATTAACATATATAGATGTATCATAATCATAGGTGTCTTGGTGTAACTGGCCTCTTATTGATTAAGAATTTGTTTCCAGCAGTAATACTCTAGGTATCTCTGAATACCTTTATTTTACCTGGTGAAGGTACAACAGTTATACCAAGATATATTTCTATGTATCCTTTTTGAGGTTTCCCAACTCTTTGACCAAACTTTAATACTTAGTCACTCCTTACTTATCTACACTTTATAGTTGTGTGGTGGTGCATTAAACTGGTCAGTTACCTGTGTTTAATAATTTTGTTATATGAATGATTTTGGTTTGTATGAAATGTATTAACAGTATTCTTGAAAACTGTGAGTTGTTTTTAATTTGTGCTTTTAAGGATAAATATGAATCTCATAGATAAAGGAAATGGTCATACTTTCATGAAAATGCTTGTCTTTTACCCAGCTTGAAGGAAGCTCTCGGAGTCATTTTTTCGTGTTTATTATTTTATAAATAAAGATGCGTGTGTTTCTTTGCAGTGTTTTGTTATTAAAGATACAATAAAAAAATTGAGGCTTTTTGGATGTTTTGTATGACGTCAGGCAATCTTGTTTTGTTAGAGGAGCTCACGTGAGATGCTTCTTCTGAATCACTTGTCTGTCACAAACTAGAATGACATAAACCAGATCATTCAAGATGATCGTTGCTTGCGCGTGATTTTATAGTGATAGTGTAGTTTCAGTCGTATTAGCCACTATTAGCATCCTATAAAAATGTTACATACAAATTTTTTAGTCTGAACGGAGGTATTTCTGAGTGTCTGACAAAAATATGAACAAGCTTAAAGTTAACCGCGCTAGAAACGGTTTGGCAGTCAAACTCTTGGAGACAAGACGATCCCAGAGCATTTACCATGGTCTAGAGGTGGTTCAGTTGACTTTGACTGAAGACTCAGAAACCTGTTAGAGAACCACTACAACGATTAGAAGCAGTCACACCCCTACAGACGCTGGTTAGGCTCGAGGCGCCGTCCCTTGGTTCAATAGGCGGACGCTCTACCGCTATACCACAAGCATCCTTATCTTTTGGTTATGGTTCATGGATTTGCAAACATATCTGATTTTTTGTTTGGGGTCAACCATTTGACTACGTGCAAGGAGGATCCAGGGGGGCGAAGAGGCGCAACCCCCGATTGTGGAATAGTTAAAAATAATTTACATTAAACAAATTTAAATTATGTACATAATATTTATTAATTCAATTTTAAATAAAATCAATTTTAAATAAAAGTAAATTTAGTAAAGATGTAAGCTCTCAATCAATGCTAGTTTCAAGCATAAAAACAGTGATGGATTTCCATTTATAACACACATTTTTACCATTATTAGGTAGTTACATGTTAAATTTTTGTGTGAGGGGGCAAATCCATTATACACGAATAAATTTGTAAACAATGCCATAAAAAATGCCATCAATTTTTCAGGAGAGGGCACTTTTCCCGCCCCTATGGGCGGACACTCATGGATGCGCCCCCCTTAACAAAATTCTGGATCCGCCCCTGACTACGTGCAAGGCTTAATTGCTTAATAGAATGCTTTTTCAAACCAAACTTTAAACATGTGTTATCTGAGAAGGTCACGTTCTCAAGAGCCAATTGGAACTTAAAGCTCGTATAGGTTTTTAGAAAAAAGTCACAATTCTATAAAATGTATACATCAAAATTGATGGGGTTTAGTAATACAACTAAAAACTCTATAACCAGTAGAACACTTTTCCGGTGTCTTATTTCTATCCACAGAAATAAAAGGTAACTGAACTGGATAACTGAATGATTCCTTTATTTGAGGTATTGTTTACCTCTGTTTGGTCTCTCATCAATAAGTTGAAACTACTGAGAGAAGGTCAAGCCTGGTCGTGAAAATACTGAACGTTTTGTAATTTTCATCGAATGTTGATCGAACTGACTAACAAAGAGTAGACGCACACCCCGGCTTGCGGAGGACGCCACGTGACGTCACGAACAAGATAGACAGATCGGAAAGAAGGAATAATATGGTGTCGAAACGTTGCTTGGGTTGGTTTTCTTACGCATAAGTTAATAAGTATATTTTGTGGTTTGTCTATGTTTTGAATAGATAATTCAGTAAATATTGTTTACATACAAGTTGTTTCAGTTTAATAAACAGTGTGGTGGTTTCAGTCGTAGTCTAAAATTCTAAGGAACAATCGACGCGGCGTTGGTCGGTCCATCCATCATATCCGGATCTCTCGCGTCGTCTTTTTCGCCACTTTAAAAACGCTGGCTGTGGTTGAGCTAAAAATTGAAAAAGGTGAACTGATTAGATAGAAAAGAAGCACCATCTCCTGAAAACGATCCACAATAATAATGTCGAATAACATGTACAGAGTCGGTGGTAAGTAGCTCTAATATCGCCATGGCATTTTGATACAAACAAGATTTAAATTTAAAGTTTTAACTTTGATGCCGCGTGCTGTGTGTTTAAAAATGTAGTGATAAACTGAAGAAAATATTTTTTTGATTATTTCTTTTCACCTGTTAAGTTTATTTTGCTCAAAATGTTTGTGTTAGTTATAAATTTACTTTAAAATATGATGTGACAAAAATCAAATGTTTCCAGATTGTGTTTACTTTGAGACGAACAGCACGCTTCCATATCAAATAAGGCGTATAGAAGAAATATGCAAGGTTAATATAATTTTCTGTTTTTTTTTATAATGAGATTTGATTCGTTGTAGCATTTTGATTACGAATAAATTTTTTAGTTAAATTAAAATTTTTGGTTTATTAAAACAGACTGCGAGTGGAACTGTGGAGGCGAAGGTTATGTGCTTTTATAGAAGAAGAGACATTCCACAAAACCTTGTATCTCTAGCAGATAAACATCAAAGTACGTCAACAAGGCTTATTATTAATTAAAATTTGTTATTTTAATATATAATAGTATATGATTTGTTATTTTATTATATAAATCCACTTTTTAACTAGCTGTGCCTTTGAACAAATTTTGAAATATATAAATTTTTTATGCAATTTAAAACAAAATCAGTTGGCGGTTCAGAAGAAGAAAATGGAACGGTGGTTGTTGCGGCCAAAGAAGAACTATCAGACAAACAAAAACATCAATTGCGACACAGAGAGCTCTTCCTTTCACGACAGGTTGAAATTTATTTTAAAATTTAATTCTCATGTGTTTTTACGATGTTTAGCAGAGAATTGAATATTTTACAAAAAGATAAAGATTCCGATCAGATTGTAGTGGTGTTATACCGAAATGAATCAATTTCAAGACCACTACGATGCAGGCAGCCGTATTCAGCGCCTCAATCGATTTATTTATAAATTGACGATTTTGTTGATTCTGTGTCTTGTAATTTTTTGTTAAATCAATTAATTGTAATTTTTAATTGAATATGTATTTAATTTAATAGTACTTATTAAATGATAAATAGGTTGAAACCCTGCCTGCTACTCACATTAGGGGGAAATGTACCATAACACTTCTCAATGAAACTGAATATTTTTCTTCATATCTCAATAAAGAGGTTTTTATTTTTTATGTCTTTGTGTTTAATGTTTTTTTCTTCCTACTTACTCTTAACGAGTAAATGATTATATGATAATTAAATGAAAATGAAACTGGATTAGAAAATAAATGGCAAATTTAATAAATTCATTAATAATTATTATAATAATTTATTTATAAACACAGGACATGTTTTTCTACTCCCTCGTGTATGACCCGCAAAACAAAACGCTGCTTGCCGACAGGGGTGAGATTAGGGTCGGGCCTCGATTTCAAGCAGAACCAACTCCATTACTCAAAAAAAGTATGAATAAATTAGTTTAGAATGAAGATTTTTTCTGATTTCTTTAAAATACAGCATAGTTAAACTTGATTGTCTGTATTTTAATTGGTCACTACGGTTTCTATCGGGGAATATATTATTTTCTTTGTTTTTTTTAAAGTTGATAATATTTTTATTTAATAACTAAGATATTCATTATATGAACAATTATTCTTAGTTTCTCATGTTGTAATAAAATCTTGGTAATTACAGACGAATCTGATGGGAGGAGTTTAGAAGATCTAGAAACACTGATATGGGATCCGACCAATCCGCTGAATGATAAACACATCGAGAATTTTTTAATCGTGGCAAGGTAAATAATTTTCAACACTTGAAATAAATCAATAGACTATTTTATTCATAAACAATTATTATTATTATTATTATAATTAAAAAAATAATTTTTGTCATTTAAGATCGGTTGGAACATTTGCCCGTTCTCTCGATTGTTCCAGCACGGTCAGGCAACCCAGCTTGCACATGAGCGCTGCAGCTGCATCAAGAGATATCACCTTGGTTGGTTGAATGATTTGAATTTGTTTATAATACTTACCTGACTGTTTAGATTAATGTATGTATTGTTTTATTGCATGTAAAATAAATGGATTTTATTTGAAATTTAAGTTTATTAAGTAATTGCTAAAATACTAATTTTTAATTATTTTTTTATTGGATTAATATTGTTTTGAGATAGGCTAATAGCTTTAGTAGTGTATCGTCCGATAAAGTTTATTTGTTTGTATTATTTTCATTATCATTCTGATGACGGATATTTCATTTCAGTTTACAGCAATGAATTTATTACACAAACACAACTATTCAGTCCCTGACGCCATGTTGGATCTCATTCCCCTGACCGGACCGGTTTTGTGTAGAGATGAAATGGAAGAGTGGTCGGCCTCTGAAGCAAACCTTTTCGAGGAGGCACTCGACAAATACGGCAGGGATTTTATCGAAATTAGGAATGATTTTGTAAGTTTAATTATTTATGAATTTGGTTTAACCCGTTTTAGACCATCGTACGTTTTACGAACACACTTATTTTTGGCGTTGCATAAAATTCAGCTGTAATTTTTTTCCTGTTAAAAGTTTTGTTTTATGTTAAGAAAGCTTCAATACACTGTATAAAATTTTTTAAATAATTTTTTTATTCGTATTAAGTAGTTTAATCTGGGTTAGAATATGAGCCTTTTCAAGGTTTTCGACCGATATTACTTTAAAAATTTATTATGCTAATTTCATGAGAGTTATCATAACAAAAGTTTGAAATATCGAAAGAGGATGTACTCAAAAGTAAACAGCAACGTTAATTAAATTTTATTGTGTTTACACTAACCCACAATCTGAACATGTATGAGTCATGCTCGTTCTACGATCGTTGGGCGTATAGAGTACTTTATGCGAACAAGTCGAAACTAGTTCATTCAGCTTATAGTTGTGCAGTGGTTGAATTGGTGATAGTGTTTTTTGCAAATTTCATTCTGCGAATGAAATGTTTGTAAAGTTTAAAAATGAAAGGAGTCAAAAAGAATGTTTTTTCCCGTTGAAAGAAGCTATGGAACTAATTCTTGATGATGATGATAGCATTGAGGTTGACATACTTGTCATTCTAACGCCCGGCGCATCATAACACGTGACTGATGAATAAGCAAATGAAGAAGAAATGTTATTCTTTGTAATATATCCGGGAAGGTAGAAGTTGATTATACTAATGATGGGATGAGATTAGACTGTGTCGGTTCTTTGGGTGAAGAAATGTAGGTCGCAAATACGGTCAGTTCATTGCCGCGGCAACCAAAACGCCAAAAACGATTGAAATGCACTTGGACCAAAAAGAGTAATTTGAATAGCCACTTTTAAAACAGTCTATATATAACGAGTTTGAAACACCACAATGGTGCTTTGCTTGATAAACCCCATATAGGCTGTTTAGGTTGTTTTATACCGATGAAATGAATTCATGCACGGTTGAAGAAACAAAACGATAGGGAAGATTCAGCAACTGGCCATGGTCACGATCTGGAAAAGGTGAAAACAGTAGGTCGCTACAAGCTGGAAAATTGTGGCAAAACACTGTACATGTGGGCCAAGTGCGGCAAACGACTTCATCGGAATTGTTTTGGTGCTTTCCGCACACTCCGGTTCTGAAACGACTATCATGAACTGCTTGACTGATTTATTGAATGTTAAATTTTTGGATTTTATTGAACTGTGTTACTGATAAAGTCAGAAATGTGTTTTTAGCTTTTCTGTTTATAGCCTAAAATTTATATTATAATTATTTGCGTTGAAAAAAAAAGAAATTGACTTTTAAACATTTTGTCGTTTTCAGTAGTCTATACGACCACCGTTCGAAAAATGAGCATAGTGAATTTTCAAAGTTTTCTTTCAAATAAAAAATAATTAAAAATAAATCTGTTAAAACATAAGCAAGTAACTTAGAAATAACAAAAAAAAATAATAGAAATCTAATTAATAAAGTTTTGGACCTAAACGGGTTAAGGGTGAAATTTTACCCGAAGTCTATTTAGGTGAGAACCCATTATTTGAGGCTGAATTCTAGTGAAATCTCAAATGCTAGCCTAGCTTTGATAATTTTTGTGTTTTGAAAGTTATTTATGATACTGATAATGCTATAATGCTATATTTGCTGGCATATAAGCTTACTGTAGAGATTGCTAAATCTATTTAGTTGTATATGAGATTGTTTTGTGGATTGTAATTATATGTTAAGTGGTTTTTATGGAATATTAATTTTATAATTACAATTACATTGAGGTTAATGGTTTGAATTAAAAGTTAAAGTACTAAGTAAATGTAGTGTAATGTAGCGTAATTTAGTGCAATTTAGTATAATGTAATGTAATGTAGTATGTTACATTAGTGTATTTAATTACACTACATTGAAATGAAACTAATGTAGTGTAATGTGGAAAAGTTTTTTGAAATGCTGATTTTATTTTTTCAAGCTTCCATGGAAAAGTTTGAAATCCATCGTAGAGTATTATTACATGTGGAAGACTACCGACAGATATGTTCAACAGGTTAGTGATCCTAGTGGGTGATACTTATCTTTGCAATATTGTTATTATTAATTATATGCGCATAGTAATGACTTAGTTACTTATTGTTGATTTCATAACTTCAGAAACGTATTAAAGCCGCTGAAGCTGAAAGTAAATTAAAGCAAGTCTACATTCCAACTTAGTGAGTCATTCTTGTTATCTTTGATTTTAGCCTGATATTACATTACATTTGTTATTTTAGGCTCATTTTTCATATTTCTGTATTTTTTATATTTTTGCATAGGCATTTTACCAATTAATGAAATTTTTAAATTCATTTTGAATTATTTAGTGGATAAATCAGTAAAATTTTATTATAAAGCAGCAACTAAGTTTGACTTCATATACATTATCGAGCTTCTTCTTATTACTTAATTCACATTCATGAAATAATTTAATTTGCAGCAACAAACCCAACCCATCCCAGACAAATGACAAATCGGACAAACTCTGTGAGAGCTGCTTTGGTGAGTCTTTCATCTATTAAGGAGAATTATTACCATAAGTAACTAGGAGCCATTAAAAATTATTATTAACATCAAATAACTAACAAACTAATTAACTTTTAAATTTGATAAATAGATGTGAGTAATTGGTGGCATTTGTAATATTATTTTTCTGAATGACTAAATTTTAACTGCAATAAAATAAATTCAGCATCAACATCAAATCAGTGGTACACATGGGGTCCTGCCGTGCTGCAGTGTAGAGTTTGTGCTTTGTGTTGGGTCTACTGGAAGAAATACGGCGGCCTCAAAATGCCCACCCGACTTGGTATGTTTTTGATTCGTTTGTTACTGTGTTTTTTTATAATTTTTATTAAAGATTGCACAAGATATGTATTTTTGGAATAAGTAAATTTTAGCTCTATTGTTGGATTCTTTTTTTCAAATGTCACAATTGTCCTAATAATAAAATACTAATCTTGTGTGTTCACTTATCACATTATTTCATAAACATCAAAGCTAACTATGCATTCTGTGACACAAAAATAAATGGTATGTTAATGCATTAATTGAAATGAGGAGTTCAACAAATGTTTTGGCGAAGTGCTCTGAGAAGGTTGAAATTACCATAAAAATCATATTTAAATTGCACTTCTAATGCATTATTAATTTCGTTTGAGGACAATGTTCCATGGAGGTTTCATCTTTTAATACCTCTACAGGCAATTGACTTCATCTTTCCATTTCTGCTTATTGTAATTATAACAATTGTCATTTGTTGAGATAGTTGAAAAGGTTCAATTAAAAAATGCAGACAATTCTGGCTCTCACCATGGTAACAACGGAGAGAAGCAAAACCAGCCTGCCACTCCTCCAAAACCTTTCAAGTGCACTGTTCAAGGATGTAGTAAAGTAAGTTTATTTAAAATTTAGTTTTTATAATTTTAATTACAAGTATTTTATGAAGTCCTTACCCATCCAATCACATATGGTTCTGATATAAATATAAATTTGCATATCTTATTATTGATATTTTTATTGTAAGGGGTTTTCTCATATCGAACCCCTCCAACACATCACAATTCGGTGCCAAATTTGACTTGTGACCTAGCAAATCTATATCCTGTTTCATGCAATTTAAATATTGAGAATATAACTTGTAGATTATTTTCATCTCATCTGTAGTAATTAATAAATCTTTCATTTCAGAGCGACTTTCGTACTAAGGCAGCTTTGATGCAGCACATCAGTTCAGTGCACGGCCTGCCGGTGAGGGCTGGAAGTCCATGTCCCGTGATGAAGACAAGGGCAGCCTTCTGCCTCATCACCACCCCACTGACGAAAGCGTCTCGGCAGATCTGCAAGAATATCCTTGATATCAGAAGGGCTTGTAGGAGGCCTTTCCAGCCAATCAACATTGCTCTCATCAAGCAGGAATGTCAGTATTTATTTTTTTCTTAAATTAAAGTTATTTTAAATTATTTTTGGATCGGTTATTTACAAGTTTTTTTCCATTTTATCAAGTAAATGTTCCAGGTCAGCAGAAAATGCCTGACCTTGTGAATGCCCAAAGAAGTTTAAAGAAGAAAATAAGAGTTAACATGGAAAAAGTTTCAGCAAGACTTGGAATTGACATCAAGATGGAAAAGCCAGCGCTTCTTCACCGTGACAACACGGCTACGGACAAGAGGGCGTCGATCGGAGGGGACGTAAAACCACGACCTCCCCTGCCTACCCATCAACAATCATCTAAGAAGAGGTCTCACGACAGTAACAATGGAGATGAAGATATCGGTAAATAAACTATTTTTTGTAATTTAGTTTATTATTACAATACATGGTCGCTGTAAATGGTTGTAAGTTTAAAAATTCATCCATTGTCTTATATTTCTAATGAGAATGTATATCTACAGAACCACCAAACAAAATTCCTGCCGTCACAGCGAGGGCCCCCAGCAACATCAAGCCGATGATGCCCAAAGTGAGTGCATGACACTGACGTGCATTTATTTCAAATTCTGACTGTCATACATTGTTGCCTTGCAGTTGCATTATTTCTATTTTTTTATGAACTGATATTTTTTTAAATTCAATTAGATGCATTTATTATACTTTGAGAAATACAAACTTATATGGTCAAATCATCATCTGTGTTGACTTTTTAATGATAGCACGTCACATTCGCCGTGACCGTTGATCAAACGTACGATTGGTTGGTTCCATGTTGTAATCTTCCCTGGGTACATGTCGGGACAATATTTGCTGCTTCTAAGACATTTGTTCATTTCGAAAAGTCTTGTGCTTTTTGATGGCTACTCTTAGGGAAAATTACTCGTTAATGTAATGACATTTATTAATTACCTATTAACCAAGTCACTGCACGATTTACAATTACTACGAGATTTAGCTTAATGTGACAGATGTTTCTCTCGTTGCTATATAGAAGTTAATAAAATTATCAAAAAAAAATTTTTATAATACATTTTTCTGACCATAAATGAGTATGTCTATAATAATAATATATGTAGATTATTACTCAAATGCCTATAAATTTGTCCACCTATGCTCATCAGTTGGAATAAATTTTGAGAAGTTATGATGTTTTGAGAAATGCATTATTATTATCTCAAGCTTTTATTTGGCTGTAAAAGTTAAACAATTTAAAATAGGGGGGAATTTATTGGGCAGTCGATGTCTTGCAATAGATATCTATCGACAAATTAATGCAAGTATAAAGTTAGCATCTTCCTTTGAGCATCTCGTTTTTGTTGAATATTATTGTCCTGCTGCAGCTGTCGTTAAAAGGTAATTTATTTATAATATTCAACAAAATCAATATTTTTTCTCATCCCTCTCCCCCTTTTTACACGACTACGTGCCCGTGATACAAAGTGAACATTAGATACAGTGTACTCCACTTGTAACAAAATCTGTTAATTTTGCTTGTAACAAAGTTTGTTCTAGCGATATTTGCATGCTATTATATGGAACTTTGCTATAACCGAGTATACTGTATAAGTTGTTCATAGCAATACACATATATATATGTATGAATTAGTTGTTTTAATTTTAATCGTTAAATACTCTATTGATTTGGCAAGTACGTTTCTTCATTGCTGTTCATCTTTATCCATCTAGAAATCATAAGTGGATAACTTTAAGGCTTTTCAGTGCATGATGAATGCAACAATAAAGTGTTAACAACTTCTGATTTGATGCATTTATGTTATATCTCAATGCAAAATTGTATCTCAAGATGCGAGGTTCAACAATGAACAGAATGAATGGGAGCAACTCTAAAGCACTGAACAGGATGAGAAATCACAGCCTGAATCTCAATGACAACTTCGAAGATATCTACTTAGTGGTTACGGAGACATTAAGGTAATTATTTTCAGATTAATAAAAAATAATGGTTAATTGGATCAGCATATATTAAAGAAATCTGCATTGAGTGCTGTATTATGTTCAAGTCAGGTAATATCCTATATAGAGGTGCACCGCTAATGCATTGGCCGATTATCGGCAAAAGGGCCAATAATCTGTGCACCTCTAATACTATACAAGCAGACTCACAGACAAGTGCTGCTAGTAGATTTTCAAACAAAACAAAACAAAAACTTAGAGGTTATATATATATATCTAATATATATTCACAATCACTTTAACAGGAGACTGAGGAAGCAAGTGAGCACAGCAGAACTGAAGAGATGTGGAAGGAACCCGTGGAGGAATATGCCGACTGGAAACTCAACTCTGCCCACTTCTAATGTTGTCGTTCTCGATTAAAACAAGCAGCGACTTTTATTTATCTAAATTTATCTTATTAGTGTTTTTAAGTGCCCTCCCATTTAGTTCCTTGTTTTGGTCATCAGCGATGCCAATTTAACTATTCACAATTGAATCCTTTATTTTTTTTGTTCAAACTGAATTTTAAAAAGTGATTTGATTGTTATAACAAGACAGTAACTGCTGCTGGGCTAACATACAAACGTGTTTTGTAATGAGTTGATTGCGTTTCGTTAGCGGTGTGTTGAAATATCATGTGTTCTCATATTTATTACCTGGTAATTGAAAGTACGTTGTGAAGATAATATATATAAGTTGTATTGGGCAAGTGGAATTGGTTGTTTACACGATGTAGGAATGGTCTTGTTCTGTCATGTTGATTATTCTTTTGTATTGTTTACTTCATAAAACTTAAGTTATTTAATGTTTTGTTTCAGTGAAAAATAAAAATTACATGCATTCTGCCATAAGACGACACATTTTCTATTATTTTCTGATTAAGTGCAGATTGGAAATAAATGTAGTTTTTATTACTAGAAATGAAGATTAAAATATTTACAACGTAGTTAAGCATGGGTTGTTTGACAAGAAATTATAAAATTGCATTACAGTTCAGTCCGACCGCAAAATTGTTGAATGAGAAAAAAATAATTAAACATCTCGGCACGTATTAGAAACTTCCATTTCAAATAATATCGAACATTAGAAGTTTAATAGGAAACACTGTCATCATACACTGTAGCTGTTCTTCAAACAGGAAGCTGGAAGACTCAAAAACAATTATATATACATATACAAAGTTTCAAAATGTGACAAATTTTCAAGCACTTTAGATGTAGGTTATTGTGTCATAGATGGATGAATTTGGTAAATAATCATTAATCACAGAAGTAGATCATCATCACTTGCATAATTCTGAAGACCTTCTTCTCTGAAAAAACTTATTCTACTGTCACCATCAAAATCCTGTAAAGCATGAAAAGTGAAGTTATTCATATGAAATCAGGTTTCATTAGGTTTGGACTTGCAATAAAAATTAAATCAAACCCTAGAGTTTATAGTTGAATCTACTCTCTCATAACCTTGCTGATTCCTGGAAAAAACATTCAGGATTTGAATTATTTTTGCAAAAGAAAAAAATCTTAAATATAAATTATTTGAAATATAATTGATGTCTTATGAGATTTTTTATGCATAAAAATTTGGTTTTCTCTCAAAATGAGAGATTACAAAATTACCTTTGAATAAGCAATTTTTTCTTGTAAGCAAAAGCACTGACAATGAGAACAATGCAAACAATGACAATCGGTATGATAATGAATGCAACATAAGCCTTTCCGTGTCTTTGCTGGATGGACGGCAACACAGGAGTTGAATGGCTCTGAATTATCTCTGTACGACTAACAGATAATATTGTTACAATTAATAAGATTGATATTAATATCAATATCGATAATAAATTATAGTAATAAATCATTACTAATGATAATATAGCTTTGTTAATGATGGATTGCTAATAATAATAATAATGTCACTACTTGAAGTATTGTTAATAATAATTATAGCACACATGGTCATAGCATTGTCAATAATGATAATTATAGGAGAGCATTGATTTAATTGGCTTTACCTCAATCAATCAATCAAAAGGATTTATATAGAGCTATTACGTGGCCATGAACTGATAGAACACCAATAGACAGTGAGTGACATAGACTTAGTGAGATAAGGAAAAAGAGAGTTCTGGAGAAAAGGACCAGTGTAGGAGAAAGAGCACTTAGCAAAGTAATGCTTAACAGAGAAGATGCAAGAGTTATTAAGAGATGGAAATTTAGGACCAGACTTATGAGGATTTTTAATCAAACTTGGTTCTATTTTGACTATTCCAAACTGTTTTTTTCTAGAATATGCAAAGAATAAAAAAACATTAATGAGTTTTCTATTGAAATTAACAAAAATATGCAAATGGAACGACAATGGAAATCAAAGTTTGTGATGAATTGTTGAAATTATTTACTAGAAACATGTGCTTTTAAAAAAGTAAATTTAAATAAACCATAAATATATTAAAGAGCTTAACTACATGTGATGAAAACACATAAAGCAGCTGAAAAAAAGATAATAAAAGAACCTTTTTAACGTTTAAATGACACATTACAACATTATAAGTGTGGTTTTCTAAGAATGGAATGCAATTCAAAGAACAATGAAACAGATGGAAAGCAGTCCATGGGAATGGAACCGACATCGGAATGTCTTTGGGTAAAGGAGGGGATAGATAAAATAAGAGCTTATTCGTATTTCATCAATGGGTTAACTATAGTGTTAATGATGTTATAAAATTCATCAATTAACAATATGAAAATTATTTTAATGAGTAAAAAACTTATTAAAATTAACAATCATAACTTGTTCGGCCGTTATTAATGATCAGCCAAAGCATTATCAATGGACTGGTGGGTGAAGATATCAGTAATGACCATTTTGCTAATAATAATATGCTAATAATGATCAAATTACTAATAATAATTATATATAAGTAGTAATATCATTGCCAATGATAATAGAATTTTTATAACATATGATAACATTCCTAGTGATAATAATATCTCTAATAATAACATTATTACAAATTATAGTTATAATATTGATAATAATAACATCGTCAACAATAATATCTCTGATTAATGATAACCTCTGCTGAATGGGGCAAACAAGACTTGATGAGATTTTCAACACAACAGTGCACTCACTTGCCTGTAAATTTAATGTATTATCACCTCTTTTATTATATTCTATAAATGTAGAATTACATACGAATAATGCACACTTTAAACACGATTTAATAAACTAAGCAGCCCTTATCGTGCGCTATTGTACTATTGTGCAAGTTATAAGAGACTTCTGGAAACAAGAACAGAAAATAGAATTATTATCTGGTTATTGTTAACTTAATAGTTAACTACAGGACTATCATATATATATATATATATATATATATATATATATATATATATATATATATATATATATATATATATATATATATATATATATATATATATATATATATATATATATAATATATATGATATATAATATATATATAAACTTATTATAATCTCTTGTGTTTTAACAATCATTTAGTTTTATAATTATTTGTTTTAATTTGCAAAACTAACATAAAGGACTTCAACAACCGGACGATTGGTCAATTTCAAATCACAGTTAAAAATGATAGAGGCTTGATGTGCTGAAAAAAAACAATATTATTTTATATTTTGTAATATAATATGGCACAAAAGCAAATGGTGAGCAGTACAAAAGAGAAAAGTTATTGTATTCACCATCCACGGGATCTGTGTACTGCTTTGTTTGTAAACTTTTAGCGTCTACAGGTTCCACAAGTTTTGCTAATAAAAATAGGTTCGGTGACTGGAAAAATGACATTTATGTTGATACTCACGAACAAAGCGCTACTCGTAAAGACTGCATGTTAACATACCTAACTCGTCGACAAGGCTCCGGTCTACTACAAAAGCTAGAAGAGCAAATAAATGAAGAGTATAGTTATTGGGAACATGTTTTGAGGCGAGCAGTAGCGTTATTTGCACTATAGCTGAGCGTGGTCTGGCTTTTAGAGAAACAAATGACAAATTTGAATCTTTACAAAATGGAAATTATTTAGGGTTGCTGGAGTTGGTCAGTCAGTTTGATCAATTTTTAGCATCACACATTGCAAAATATGGAAATTCTGGAAAGGGAAATCCTTCTTATTTATCCAAAACTATATGTGAAGAACTGATTGAAATTATGTCCAAAAGAGTCTGTGAAGTAATTGCAGATGAAGTAAAGGCTTCCGGTTATTTCAGCTTTTCAGTAGACTCAACACCCGATATTTCAAATATAGATCACTTAAGAGTTGTTCTTCGATATGTAGCGAATGGAGAGCCCATTGAATGCTCTTTGACTTTCTTGGAGCTGCAATATCACACAGGTGAAGGTATGGCTAAGCAAGTGCTGCCGTACTTACGTGAAGTTTGCAATATTGATTTTTCAAAATGCAGAAGTCAATCCTACGATAATGCAGCTATTATGTCCTGGAGAAACGCCGCCTCCTGTCGAACTTAACATTCTGCTACAAATTACTAAATGAATTTGTGGACACACCCTTGTACTAAACCCCATCAATTTTAATGTATACATTTTATAGAATTTTAACTTTTTTCTAAAACCTATACGAGCTTCAACTTTTAATAGGCTCTTATCTTGAGAACGTTACCTTCTCAGATAAGAAATGTTTAAAGTTTGGTTAGAAAAAGCATTCTATTAAGCAGTTAAACCCTGCACGTAGTCAAATGGTCGACCCCACAACAAAAAAATCAGAATCAGATATGTTTGCAAATGCATGAACCATAGCAATGCTCGCATTGTGAATGCGACCCTGCATCTCCAAATTGTATGGGATTATGAAAAGCCATGCATTGTTCGGTCTTCATGTTTTCACAGGATGCGATAGTGTAAGCACCTTTAAAGGAAAAGGAAAAGTAAAGGCTGAAAAGATCATGTTGGAATCAGTCGAAAATATTCTAACCTTTAAAGAACTTTGGAAAACCTGGGATATTTCAGAAAAAAAAACTGTAGACATTCTCGCAAAATTCGTGTGTTGGCTGTATGGACAGAAGAACTGTTCCAATGTCAATGAAGCTAGATACATCGTGTTTAGGCTTAAATGTAGCAATGATGCGGGATTGTTTGAAACAACATGGAATGAGAGCAAATTATAATGTGGAATATACTGTTATTCAATTCAATCGATGATATTAGCTCCAAATCCAGTTTATAATGGTTGGAAATTGAAGACAAGCGACCTTGTGGTTAATTGGATGTCTAATGCACCAGCTCCAGAAGTTGGCTTAAAAAACGTAGACTGTTCTTGCAGAAAGACAAACTGCAAAAGTGACAAATGCTCTAGTAAACAGTCTAAATTGTCGTGCACTGATCTATGCAACTGCATTGATTGCGGAAACATTAACGATAAGGACAGATCTGATGAATTAAACGAAACTGATGGTGACACAGATGATGATACTGATGAAGACAATTGAATCAGAGTTTGAAATATTATAATTTCAATTATGTATATATACCTAGAATTTACATTATATTATACATTATGGAACTGTTACAAAATACAAAACTTAAATACCCAACATTAGTTTCATTTTAATTTTAATTTACGTGTCGTAAATAACACTAAACATAAAAATTCATTTTGATTAATTGCTTAATTTATTGATTAATGTGAATTTGTTATTATGTTTATATGTCAGCTGCTGTTATTTTGGTAAAAAAAATTTTAAATATCGATTTTCAGCATTTTTTAGCATATAAAGCGCTATAAAAATTAAAATGCAGGAATAAATGAGAGATAATTTTTTCAGACATTAGTATACATAGTCTATGCCAAATCAGCAAAAAAAAAACTTGTCTTTCATGATGATAAACGAATCTTTTTTAGAGCGACGCTACAAATTCTGTCCCACAGCCTAAAGTGCCGGCTTGTGAACTTAATGCAACTGTTGACCATCAGCCAGTGGAGTTGGTAGAGGATTGGAGAAATATGGTCATACTTGTGTGCTCTCGTCACAAGCCTGGCAGCTGCATTGATGATTTGGGTGAGCCAACTAGAGCTGAGTACTAGGGTACTGTATGGACCGATTTTTCGCGACCTGGCCTGTTTCATAAGCCAAAAATCGAGAGGCCTGGCTCGTGCTGATTAGCACCCGACCCATTTTTACGAGCCTAAAATCCCTATACTTAGCACAAAAATCTCAGCACGGCGAGACTTCTAGCCCGGCTCGTTTGAAAACTCTAAAATCAGTCCCGGCCTTGCAGTACTCTCTTATATTGGATACTTCACATGTATATTTTATGGAAATTTATTTTATTTCCAATCACATATTTTACGGAAGAATTGATAATTTAAAATTCAACAATCGTTCTATCACACAGGAAATACAAGTATAATTACAGATCGGAATTCAAATACAAATAAGATCTTTTGAATGTAACCCCCTTGTAGTCACTTATTGTGCAATATTCCGAGTGCTGAATATGGCGGTGCTGGAAACATGCGGAGCAGCAGTTTCAACATCAAAAGAATCAAACTTTTCTTCAAATCAACTGACACATCACTAACTACACCCAAAATAAAATAATAGCAACTTGTTAACTATTTGAAAAATATAGCAAATCTACTAACGGGTGGCTCCAAAATTCTGACTGCAGCTTCCACTGCCGACATAATAAAACTTAACGTTATTAGCTTCTTTCATAATCTGAAGTTGCTTCTTACTTCCATAGCCTCGCTGTTGTGTTCCGTTTAAAAGGCACAATGGTGAATCAACGCAATTTGGATGGGAGCTCATGGAATCGGAACACAAGTTAATTTTCAGCTCACCTTCCTGTGTAGCAAGCTGTGAAAAGGAAGTTAATGTATTGTGTCAGATAATTTTCTTAAATAATATACTTACAGAGTTTACACAAGTCATATTTTATATTAATCATCCGATTTATTTTTTGGCACTGTTATTTCAATTGCAAGGAAATGATTAAATCAATCTGATTCGTAGTTTTAAAAAATCCATAAACTTGATCATTGATTGGGCTGGTGGTATAGCGATAAGGTATTCGCCTGTAGACTCGAAGGTCAGCAGTTCCAATCCCGCTGACCTCACCAGCAGCACTTACAGGGATGTGGGTTTATGCCCGAAAAAACAACTCTGGTTGAAATGGGGTCATGAGTGATAAAAAACAGCTGATTGACTGTTTGAAGAGAAATAAAAATAACGAAAAATAAAGATCTTTAACCGTAAAGTCAGAGAGTTGAAGAGAAATTTGTGAATAATTGTACATTTCCTGCCCGCTACTGAACATGCAGTTTTTAAAGACGGTTGTATCGAGACCAGGAGAAGAAGAAGAAGAACAGACAAGATCTGTATTCCAATGGAATGTGTAGGTGCAATCAACAGCTGATATCAGAACAGGATTGACCTGTATACAATTGTTAAAAAAAGTAGTCTATTTCTGTGTGTGTGTGTGTGTGTAAGATAAGAGTAATTTAGTGAAAGAGTGAGACTTACATCAGACGTTGGAGAACAGCTGAAGATGATTTTGGTGGAAGACCATTCTGTATCAGAGCATTTATCACCATTTGTATACGTAATTATAACTTGCTTTGTTGTGGCATTAAACGAAGGTTCCATGCTGATCGAGCCTGCATTCTGTTAATAAACAAATTCATACCTAAGTTTTCAGACCGATGTCAAATTTCTGAACATCAATGTCATTTACTCCATTAAATATTATTTATTTTATTAAATATTATTTATTCCATTAAATATTATTTATTCCAATAAATATTATTTATTCCATTAAATATTATTTATTCCATTAAATATTATTTATTTCATTAAATAGCATTTATTCACTCACCAAAAACTTTCCATCCGTTTTCTTGATGCAAACAGAAGACCCAACATCACATCCCTTCTGACCGTAAACACGAGCGCACACATTGATGAAGACGTCCGTGACATCGGTGACATCTTTTGAAACTGAAGCTCTGTAGCTGTCGTCGTGTTTCATCAAGGAAGACAAGTCGAATGCATCGCTCGAACATTTCAACTGTGAAACGAAACAACAACTTATAAAACTACAACAACAACAAATATATTTTAAAAAATGTACACATTGATAGATAGATAATGTTCGATATAATATTTGAGAAAAATTAAACATAATAATTTTAAAATAATATAATAACGCAATAGTGGTAGATTACGTTTCAAATTTTAACTTAAAAAAAAAGCTAACCTCATTTCTACATGCGAGTTTGGTCTTATACATAAACATGTAAACACAGTCTGCATTCTCTGCCATGAAATAGAAACCTTCTTGCTCTTCCCCAGTGAGGCAGATGAAGTTTATCAAGGTCTCCCGGGCTTTGTTGGCATGGACGCAAAACTGATATCGAGAAAAGATATTTCTTTTACGGTTTTATGATACGATTACCGATAAGATTCATGAAAATTATAAAAGAAACAAAATTGAAGAAGAAAACCGTAAAAAACTTAGTTTTTAAAAAAAATTATAATTTTGTTATTCGGCGACTCAAAATGTTTTGGAAAATATTTTTTGAAATCATTATGAAAATAAACAAATAATTTTTTTTAAATTTTTTAAATTAAAAATTGTTTCTTTAAAGATGGTTTGCTTTTTTTACATAAATTATTTTATTTTTTTTAAATTTTTAAACGTTTTACTGATTTTATTCTATAATTCAATCTGAAAATTTAATAGAATGTAAAGTACGCAGCGACAAATAAACCCACCAAATTTCAACTCGATTAGATAACAGGAAGTTAAATATTTAAGTGGCATAGGGTCTCAACATATGGCCCAAGCAAGCAAGCAAACACGGTGAAGTTAATATAAAAGATTTAAAAACTAGAACTAGCATGATTTGAGTAAAAACTGCTTGACAGAAAATAAATTCATCTTCTGATTGAACCAACCTGACCACCTGTGTACCTGAGCATGACAGCTTCATGTTCATAAGTAAGCCAGCTGGATGAATTACCTGCATTAATTTTCCGATTCTCACCACCTGTCTCTATCTGGCAGGAGGCTGAAAAATAAATAAATTAATTAATGAATTGACTAAATAACATAATTCTAACTGTTCATTTGCTAAAATTATCACAAATTTATCAGTTTATCTTTATTTTTTATACAAATATTTTACAGTTCCTAATAAGATAAGATTGTGCTCTGAACAAATGTACATATCCTTAACTCAAATAATCTATCCAATTAATTGAATTTATAAGATTTTATCGATAACTGAGTTATTTATTATTTATAAAGTCATTCAATCAAGAAGAGATTTAATCAATCAATACAAGATTCATATTTCCAGTGGATAAACACTTGAATAAGATTTGTAATCCATGAAGTTGAAATCAATTCACAGGCCAACAGCCAAATTCTTTATGCTGGTGGCATCTACACTAAAGCATTCACCTATTGGCCTATAAAGGAAGGCAGTTCAAATCTAACTGGCATCACCAGCGTCCGTAGGGGATGCGGGAAGACACGCACCCTAAACAACTGCCTCCAACTGTTGTAGTGGTTCTCACACAAGTTTCAGTCTTGTGAAGCACTATAAACCATGTTAATTTAATTTACAGCTAAGCAAGTAAGTCGAAGCGACTGACTAACCAGTCGATGGACCACCACAGTCTGAACTACCAAGAGGACCACATATACTGATGTTGAAATTATGATTGAGATCACCACTCACCAGGTAAGGTCTACCACTCAGCGATGACAAATCATAAATATGACCTGTATTACAAAAAAAAACTTTAATATAATTGAGCAACAAATCATTCAGGTACAAGTTAGCATCATAAATTTATAAAGTATTTGTTTCATTTGAGCAGGCAGAACATGTACAACATGTTAATATATAACTAATTTAAATGAAATTTTATAAAAAAAATTTAATTAAATTTATAAAATAAAAAACACACCCGTTTCTGGATCTTGAACACTGCACTCCCCATGTAACGTCGATTGGTTATTACAAACTATTCTTGTTTTCCATTCAAATATGAAAGTGCAGTTGTTGTTTTCTGCTATCAAAAACTTTGGTGATGTCTGATGGTACATGAAATAACCAGTAAGGAATTGAATACAAATACTCTAATTTATACACAGTGTAACCATGCCAACCATGCTTTTTAAATGAGTTGAATATTCCGTCTTATACATAAGAAATATTTTAATTGGGACCTATTATTTTAGTATGTTACAGCCAAATGTATCCAAATACGTTATAGACAGTAATTTAACATGGGGAAGATGGGGCAAATGCATGGGATCCAATTGCATGTTATATCCAGGGTGCATTATAGCTGGATTATACTGTATATATATAAATATATAACTACCAAATTTTAATTTTTTCATAAACTCTGTCTCGCTAATTGCGAGCCAGTCCCAAGCCTGGATCAAGGAGGAAAAAGTTAAAAGAATCAAGTTATGATCCACGACAGGAACTACTTCGGTATTTCCTACATACTGCTATTTCGGTCTCAAAACACGTAGTGTTGAAGACTGTAAGCTATTATAAAAAAAAGTTTTCATATTAAGTCATTATATAACCATTGGAGTACATATGAAACCCTTAGCTATCAATTTATAACTCATTCTCAAGATGGAGTGACCATACATTCAAGACACTGATAGCATAAATACTATTATATATGGAGAGGGGCAAAAAAATACAATATTGTAGGCATAGTTTAGTTTTCATATGGATAATAATAAGAATTAAAAAGGTATTTGGTACAAGAAGGTCAACATCTTGGAAAGACGTACTAATACATTTATATAGATACACGTACTAATACATTTGTATAGATACACGTACTAATACATTTGTATAGATACACATACTAATACATTTGTATAGATACAGGATGTAGAATAATCAGGTTATGTGACAAAATCTTACAGATTAAAGGATGGGAAAGAAAAAGAAAGAGTAATAAAACCTTTTTTAATTACTATGTTCCAGGAATTAGATAAAATGATGAGAAAGAGATAAAAAGTAATTAACTTTACTTACTATGTACCAAGAACAAAGAAGGTGATGAAATTTGCATCATAAAAATTAAAACAAAATTACATAACTTAATACTTTGGCAATAAATAGCAAACAGATGATTTGTTAGCCCACTACATTCACAACACTGTTGTTTTCAAATTCCCTACAAGAAACATTTATTTATTACTACTATAACTAAAACAACTATGCTTACATTTTGCATACATGAATAATTAATGAGATCTAGAGGGGACTGGTATCATCATTGATGGCCACATTCATTTAATAATAATAATAATAATAATAATAAGTGTTTTTATATAGCGCCAGATTAACTGAGGCGCTTTCGAAAAGTCCCCGAGAATATTTTAAAATAATAAGTTTTTAGTTTCTTTTTGAAGAGTTCCGTAGACACAGTGGCCCTTATGTCTGGAGGTAGCGAATTCCACACACACGGCGCTGCATGACGGAAGGCACGCGTTGAAATATTGTTGGAGGTGTGATGTTGCTGGAGGAGAGGAGCTGCAGAAGAGCGGAGACATCTGCCAGTTTTCCGGATTTTGAGTAGGGTGCGAAGATATGGGGGTGATGAAGTAGTGAGTGTTTTGTGAGTGAGGAGAGCGATCTTGAACGAAATGCGGTGAGTTATGGGCAACCAGTGAAGACGGATGAGATTATTGACGGAGGATTGATGACGTGTGCCTTTTGAAGTATCGACGTTCAGGACGATTCTGGCTGCCCTATTCAAGGTCCGCTGAAGTCGCGCGCACTGTTGTTGTGTTATGTTGTAGAGGAGAGAATTGCAATAGTCAATTCTAGACAGGAGAAGGCAACGTACAAGCGTAGAAGCCAGCTCCATAGTGAGAAATGGCCTGATGTGGCGTATGGCCCTCAGGTGATGGTTGCAAGACTTGATGACGCTAGTGATGTAATTAGAAAATGTTAGTTTATTATCCATAGTGACGCCAAGTATTTTCAGGGATGGTGAAAGATGAACGAGATCATGGTCAAGATTGATTGATTTGATATGAGAGAGCGAATTGATAAGATGATGTGAGCCTAAGATGGATACTTCGGTTTTTGATGTGTTGAACTGGAGATTGTTATGTAGGAACCATGTTTCTACAGCCTGTATGCATGAAGTGAGTCTATTGATTCTGGAAGAAAGGTCAGTGGGATCTTTGGGGCTGATGGGTATGAAGAGCTGTGTGTCATCGGCGTACTGGTGGTAAGCAACATTGTGGGAGGATAATAAATCGGCTATAGGAGATATATAGGAGGTAAAAAGGAGTGGCCCTAGGACGGAGCCCTGAGGAACACCATGGGTGAGCTGAACAGTAGGAGATGAGTGATCTCCGAGATTAACAAATTGTGAGCGACCAGTGAGATAAGATGCTAACCAGGAGAGGGCTAAGCCGTCGATGCCGAAGTCATCTTTTAGTCGTTGAAGTAGGATGGGATGATCAATGGTGTCGAAGGCAGCAGACAGGTCAAGTCCAGCAATCATCAGAAACCCAATAATAATTATTTTTATTATCATTATTTATCACACTACATTAAGTAATAATGTAAGTAAAGTAATAATGACAAAATCGCAGTTGCTGAAATAATAAACTGTATGTAAAAAAAAAACTTTATATTTTTTTTTTACAAAACAATGAAG
This sequence comes from Erpobdella octoculata, assembly GCA_963978895.1. NCBI lineage: Eukaryota > Metazoa > Annelida > Clitellata > Hirudinida > Erpobdellidae > Erpobdella > Erpobdella octoculata. The sequence continues at coordinate 30,829,067 of OZ022240.1, forward strand.
TACACCTGAAAACATAAATGCGACAAAATAAAATATATAAAAAAATAATTTAATTTAAATCAACAAAATGGTACAGCAAACCTCTACAGCATTGAGATCACAAACAAACTGAATAACGGTTGATGCTTTTGAACCACCACATTCATCTCCTTCGTATATTAATTTGACACCATTCGGAGTCACAGACAGGCCTGTCTTGCCTGCCTTTTCAAAGTCGTCTGTTAGTTTACCTATGCTTCTGGAACTGTTTAGCATTAAAAAATATCGTAAAACACTCTAGATAAACAAACTATTGTTTATAATATAATAATATTTGTTAATTTAGTCACCATCGTAATAATCATAATCATCCTCACCACAATCATAATCACCATCATCATAATGATCCTGATCATGATCATCACCATCATCCTCGCATCCCCATCATCATCACTAAAACCATCGTAATAATGATAATCATTTGTATAAACAATGAAATTGAAACTCACGTTTTCTCAGAATTCGCCGACGAATCGATCTTACAAGCAGCCGAATCAGGCGGACAAGGATTATCTGAAGAATAATGATTTAATATAACAAATATTCACAATTTCCAATTACATCCTTTTCATGTTAAAATATTTTTTCGATAAGATAATCAATACAAATAAACATCTATTTTACTGAACCCTTCACCAGCAAAACTGGTTTACTTACCGAGTTCATATGGTAGTATAGGCTAGAAGTCAAAATGTTTACATAATACAAAAGGACGAAAACAAAAAGAAAACCTTTGTTACGAACTAGAGTGGTACAAATGTTGATGATGAACTTGACATTATTTCCGACATAAACCTCATAATTTTTGTCGTGCAGCATCAGGTGCGACAGGTCCACTACCACACCTGAGCCATCTGTCACCTTGCACATCACCTCTCTGTCGAGTAAATGTAAACAAGAATAGAATTAACGTAATATATTTATCTCTCAATAACTTCAAAACCAATGATTATCATTATCAGATAACTAGTGGTTTTGCCCGTCCCAAGGACGATGTTTTAACATTACGATAAACATTGGATATATTTTATGGATAAGTTAATTAAATATTTTATTTATTTATAATATTACAATTAAAATTTAGATATAAATGGAGTCAATTTGAATGAAGAAAAAAATCTGGAAACGTTTTGTAATTATTTAATAAATTTTCCTAAGGTTTTTGAAAAATTTTGCGTGAATGTCTTATTCTCGGAAATTAATTTATCGGCCCTATAATAGAGATGAAAATCACCTGGCATCTGAGCGATTACTTTTCTGTTCATTTCTAATGTTTCCTTGTTTGTTGGAGCTAAAATCGCACGTTTTGAAAGTTCTTCAATGGGCATGTTTCTCAAATCACTACCGTAAATCTGTTCGATAATATTCTCATCTGAAATTATTTGTCGAGGAATCTCGATAGAATTCACAGGAACTCCTGGTATTTCAGACAAACTTCCAAATCCAACATTGAGAAGCCAGTCGTTGTGAATATTTTGAGTTCCAATTTGCATGTTAGTTAGCAATTCCAATATTGTGAACTGTTGCCATAAATTGCTAGATTTTATACAACACGCTATGATATCTGTTCATGATCCTCTTGCAACGACCGGCAGTGTCTGTCTAAAATTGCCTCCAATAACCATGACTTTACCTCAGAACAGCTTTGAATTCTGCATTATATCGCAAAGAACTTTATCGATGCAGCGTAATCCATGTTTAGTAAGCATAGTCATCATCATCATCATCATCATCATTTATTTTTGAAACGTCCCTATTCCACGCTATGCTAGGGTTGGACGTTTTTCCATATCAGGCCCCTCCACAAGTCACGATCCAGGGCAGACTGCCGCTTCAGGCCGAGCTCATCCATGTCTTTCTTCACACATTCCCACCAAGTCTTCCTACTTCTACCTTTACTTTTCACTCCTACAACATCCACATCTCTAATTGCCGAAACCCAATCATCTGCACTTTTGCGCTCCAAATGTCCAAACCACCTTAGTCTTCCACGTCTCACCACATCAGCCACACAAGGAACATTCAGAAGGCTATACAAATCCACACTACGTGCACGATCATTCAACGAAACACCACACATCCATCTAACCATCATACGCTCTGCCCTTTCTAAACTTCTTAGATTCTCCACCTTCATAGACCATGTTTCAGTGCCATAAACAAGGACACTTTGAACACATGCCCTATACACCTTTCCTTTCACATGAAAGGATGCACCACGGGTGGTCAAGATAGGAGATAACTCTTTGAATTTAGCCCAGGCAGAACGCACTCTAGCTCTCACCGCCTCATCTACACCTCCTCCTGAACCTAATGTGTCACCTAGGTAACAGAACTTGGTCACACACTCCACCTTTACACCTGGCTCAACCTCAACCTCGCCCAACAACTCTTCCTGAACAGAACCACCAGCCACACAACTCTTACAACGGAAGCCAACAAGATCTTTCAAACTACCCAAAATGCCACTGCACCTTTTATGGACCCAACTCTTACAATCCACACAACAAATAGAATTGGAGCCAACACCTTTTCTGCATACACTGCATGGCCATTTACCCGACTTCTTCACCTGTCCCATTCCGGCCCGACACTTCATGATTTTTGTCTTACTCGCATTCACTCTAAGGCCTTTCGCTTCCATGCCAATTTTCCAGATCCTTAACTTTTCCAGGAGAGAATCTTCTGTCTCAGCTAATAAAACAAGATCATCAGCATAGAGCAGTTCCATTGGCAAGCCTACCCTGAGCTCCTGTGATAAGGCCTCTAAAACAATGATAAACAACAATGGGCTGAGAACTGAACCCTGATGCACTCCAACCTTAACGCTGAAAGCAACACTCTCCTTCCCATTCACTCTCACCACTGTCGCTGCATCATCATACATAGTTCTTATCACGGAAACTAACCATTCATCCACACCTAGACATCTCAGAGCCCACCACACTATCTCACGAGGTACTCTATCAAATGCCTTTTCAAGATCAACAAAGGCCATCCACAGATCTTTGTTCTTGGCAAGATACTTTTCCTGCAGCTGACGAACTATGAAAATAGCATCGGTAGTACCTTTCCCCATCATGAAACCAAACTGCATACCATCAATTTTCACAATCTTCCTTACTCTTTTTTCAATCACCCTCTCTAAAACTTTCATTGCATGTTCTAATAGTTTAATGCCCCTGTATGAGCCACACGCTAATGCATCACCTTTTCCCTTGTAGACATTCACCATCCAGCTCTTATTCCAGTCTACAGGGGTTTTACCATCCTTCACTACTGCATTGCACACTTCAGTCATCCACACTATACCAACAGCTCCAGCAGCTTTCAACATGTCTGCCACCACTCCTGAAGGTCCTGCTGCCTTGTTACGTTTCATCTTATGGATTGCATTACTAACTTCCAGAGTAGTTAACTTTTCACTAGGTCCACAAACAGGACTTACATGAGTTAGTCCATTTGCATCCCAAGTGAACTCCTCATTAGAAATTCTATCATAATGCGCTCTCCATACCTCCAACAACCTACTATCCTCAGCCACAACCTTACCTTCATGGTCTTTCACGCAGTTGGCCCCCACTACATCCCGGTTTTTACGCATTAGCTGCTTGGCTACCCTAAACACATTTCCTTTCCTGTCCTCCCTATCCAAATCTTCGCAAAAAGTCTTTCGTACAGCGTTCTTAGCATTAAAGATAGCTTTCTTAGCCATGCGTTTGGCCTGGTTGTAGCTCTCCTTGGTTGCTAGATTTTTCCCATGTTGCTGGCACTTCAACAAGTTAAATAGCCGACGTTTCTCTTTTACAAGGGCAGCAACCTCTTCATTCCACCACCATGTTTCCTTATGCCTACTAATACCTTTTGTAACCCCACACACAGCTACTGCTTCCTGAAGCAAACACTGCTTCAAATCATTCCAGATTTTCTCGACATCACCAAGACCATTCATCACCACAGCAGCTTTAGCTTGCACTCTTTCTTTGAAGATGCATTCCGTCTCTGTCTCTTTCAGCTTCCAAACCTTACATCTTTCTACAAATTTCACATTACATTTTTTCACCTTCTCATTCAGCTCCATAACACAAATAAGCAATTTGTGCTGTGGGATACATGCTTCACTTCGGATAATCTTAACGTCCCTAATAAATTTTCTCTCAGACTTTCTGACTAAAATGTAATCAACAACAGTCCGACACCCACCAGACTCATATGTTATCAACTTATTATCCTCCTTTTTAAACCAAGTGTTGGCGACAGCAAGGTTCAATGAATCAGCAAATTCTAATATCATCTCACCTTCCAGATTTCGCTTACCAAACCCACAACCACCATGAACACCTTCAAATCCATCAATACCAGTTCCCACATGTCCGTTAAAATCACCACAGATCAACAAATTCTCATCAACATTTATATCAGACACAACCTTAACCATCATAGCAAGAAATTCCTCTTTCTCCTCCATCGACCGACCTACTTGCGGAGCATATATAGACAACAAGTTCAGCACCGACTTACCCACAATTACACGAAGCAATAACAATCTCTCACTCACACGCTTGACCTCCAACACTTTCTCAACCCATCTATCTGCTACCAGCATTCCTACACCATGAATTCCTTTCTCAGAACCCATCCAGAAAAACTTATACTCACCAAGTTTTCTGGCACCTTCACCTTTCCAGCCAGTCTCCTGAAGACAACAAAAATCTAAACATCGTCTTGCTGCCATATCAGCAACCTCACCATCTCTTCCCCTCATCGTTCCAACATTCACAGAGCCAATTCTCAAACAAACACTTGAACCCTCTAAATTCTTCTTCAGGCCCATAGCAAACTTTTCACTTCCGTCTAGGCCCAGAAAAGGAAGCGCGGACCTTGTTTGACCGGGCGACGTCCGAGCCGGCATGGAATTCTTTGTTTTGTAACCCATATGGAATTTGAAGCAAAGTTTTACCCGGATGCCCTTCCTGCGAACCTCCCTTTAGTCGCCTTTTACGACACGCATAGGAGTATACACGGTGGTTCTATTCTATCGGCCCGAACCACTAAGCACAATTATGAAGAGCAAAGCCTGATAAAATATTTGTGCCTCTGGCGAGTTTAGTCTTACTGCAGAAACAGAGCTCTCGTGAAGTGGAACAGGAAGTTTAAAACAACTGAGGCGCTGGTGGCAGAGCGGTAGAGCGCTCGCCTGTCGATCGTTAGGTCGGCAGTTCAAGCCTCACCTGCGTCACCAGCGTAACTCCCTTAGGCAAGGAGTTCACTCGCATTGCTTTCTCATGTCTATGAAAATAGCGTGTTCTTCGAAGTTTCCGATCCAAAGGAACCTTCGTAAGCGCCTCTGACTTATCTGGCGCTATATAAATTCATCATTATTATTCATTATTATTATTAACTGTGCACTGTTTGTCCACCTTTGAATAATTATTACTTTGAACTTTCTTTGTATTTGAAGTCTACTGCTAACAATTCAGTTACCAAAAATGCAAGAAAACCATGAAGCAAAAAATCGTCGTTTGACAGCAGAAAGAAGGTCGCTGCTATTGCCCCGGCGGTTTGCCATGGAAATAATCAGTAAAATTGCTACTGTGCCGTATGTCTACCTAAAATTAAATCCTAACCCTAACCCTATTTCTAGCCATAACCCTAACCCTTTAAAAAAATATGTACATCTTTATTAATTAATCGAAAGATCAATTGTTTTGGCAAAACTGCCGGTACAGTAGCACTTTTACCGTTTATTGCCCTGGCTACCAGCGCCTACTGCCTGTGTAATAGTTATACCGCAGAAAGAACTCGGTGATGGAGTAAGTTTTTAGAAAGCGATTTAAGTGAACATTTTTATTTAGCAAATTTATTGGAGAGCAAGCTGCCTTTGAATTTAAGAAAAGGAAAAGGCGCTTTATAAGTTTATTTGATTGATTGATTAAGCGAAATCGATAGAAATTGTTTTATCGTTCGTATGCACTCCAAAACAAATGGAAATAGAAAGGACACATTCAAAAATATTAATAATTTTTTATATTCTGAATTTATTTTACATAAGGTAAAAAATTGTTAAGTTATTTAATTATATTATATATATAATTATTTATCATTAATATATATTAATTTTTTTTCCATTATTATGATTAATAAGTTAAAACTATGCAGAAATTCAAATTAAAAAGTTTACTGGCTTACATTTCTATCATTATTAACAATCCAGGTTAACAAATTTATAAGCTAAAAAACTAACCCATAAAAACAAAGTTTTTATTATAAATCCTTTAAAATTAAAAATCCGTTAAAATTTGGTGTTTTTTGAAAAACTTAATTATACAATATCCGATCAAACTGAAATTTTGATAGATTCAATTGTCTCGCAGCCCAAGTCGATGTGCCAAATTTCAGCTCGATCGGATAACTGGAAGTGAGTTAATTTTGAGACTCAAAGTTTGTGACCGACAGACGGGAAGACAATCGAAAATAATATAAAGGATTTACAAATTATATGGCTACATTCCTTACATGTCTACATTCCTATACAATACAATTGAAATCAATGACTAACCAGCAAATGACAAACAAACAAAAATCAAAGGAAAGCCTACCGATAAGTAAAACAAGCCAGTGAAGTGGTCCACTCAAATTGTCTGCTGCAAAGTCCACCCGTATAGATGGGACCGCTGGAGATGCCGAGGTTGTCGTGTTCGCAAAGGAAATGAATTTCCGTCGAGAGTCCTCCTTTGCACACTTGCAATGAGGAAGGAGCAGTTGAACTAAGTGTTGCTGTGTATTTCAGAATAAGCTCTCCGTTTATATACTGAAGAACGTCATTGTACTTTCCTGTAAAAGTTAAAGTCAGTAAAGGCATTAATTTCAGCCTCGAGCCAGTCTTTAAGTATTTACATTATCAACATCTTGATTACAAAACAAACAAATCTATAGCCAAATACTTAACCAAACTGAAAATAAGTTCAAAGACAAGATCAACAACATAGAAAAAAAAATACTCAACTTGTGCATGCAACAGTTTAAAAAACTAGCTCATACTCGCTTTCAAAATATTTTCTGTTCATTTAGTAAATTTTTTGTGGCTTTAGTTTCTCAATCTCAAGACCATTCTAACTTACGAAACTGACATAACCAAACAAATAAATTATTATCTTGGAAATTGACAAAGATAATCGTCTTATAACCATTTTTAGACTACTTTTAATCCATAAAAAAAAATGACATACCCATGTTAACAGATTGAGAACCAGTGACAAGACACGCCCCCGAATTTTCTCCCAGACATTTAGACTCCTCCACTGGATGACAAACCCTCAAAAAAAAAGTTCCTTCGTCAAAATCAACACGTGCATCGTGCTGTCCGAGAGATGACATGTCGAAGGTCTGCCCGGGGAATAAAGGATGAGCAATGGTACAGTTTGAACCAGCAGTATCCTGGAAGAAATAGAAGTTTTTCTGTAACACTTCTTTTCAACAAACAGAGTAGAACATATAAATAATGACAAAACCTTGCTGGGACATGCAAAGGGAGTCGCCCACTGTATGAGAATTTCACACGAGTCCACGTCATTCGACAGCAAGACAGGATCGTGCTTTCAATAAAAAATATTATATTTGTTCATTAAATTAATTTTAAAACATTTTCAAAAGGCAAGATCAAAACAAATTTTACAATCGCCCACCAGCAGACCACGTCACAAGCATTAAAAGATGCACATCATCAGCATTTGTATTTGATAGACACCTTTTAAGTCTAACGAAAACAGATACATATATGAAACTAACAGAAACAGGCGAGCAATAGAACACAATGCTCGTATTCCTCCTTCGTCCATCCCTTCCAGAACAACTGGCTCCATCGACGTAGTCAAGTCTAAGAGTTCCGAAGGATGTTGCTTTTAAGGTTGCTCCTTTGACGTGACCAGCATCTACAGTTTCTCCACTCTTCTTCAACAAACAAGCTCCAACGGAGCTGCCTTTAAATAAAAAACGAATGCATTGTTTTAATTATTAACATAAAAATAAATGGAAGAGTTAAAATAGATTATCGAGAATGAATAAAATAATATTACTAAATTATTATATTTAATGCACCGGATTTGGGTTTTTCAAATCAGGCCGTGGCCGATGTTGGCCGGATTTAAAATTCAAAAACCGGCCGGGTCAGATTTAAGTTACTATTTTACATACACTAGAAAAAAAAATCACTTTTATGGTTCAACCGCATGTTGAGCATCACAAAATAACAACAAACAAATAGTTAAATGATTCAAATATACACATTTTTAAAATTTAACTGTTTTGTAAATTTTACTAAAAATAAGATATGTCGATATATTTTCTAGTTCTAATTACAATTATATGTAAGCGCACGTCATCCCGTGTATATAACGCAAAATTCGTGTGCACGGGCATGACTTGGTATGTCTGAAGTGTTCCATCAGTTCATAAAAAACTAAATTAACATATTTACCTAAAATTAACATATTTACCTAAAATTAACATATTTACCTAAAATTAACATATTTACCTAAAATTAACATATTTACCTAAAATTAACATATTTAACTAAAACTAACATATTTACCTAAAATTAACATATTTACCTAAAATTAACATATTTACCTAAAATTAACATATTTACCTAAAATTAACATATTTACCTAAAATTAACATATTTACCTAAAATTAACATATTTACCTAAAATTAACATATTTACCTAAAATTAATTTATTTCAATAAATTTTTTCCAATTCGTACAACATTTTTTAATGTAGAAAGACGTTTAAATCCGGCAACCAAATCAGGCTAATGCATTCCTAATTTAAATATATTAAAACAACGTATAATTATTATTGCACAAAACATAAATTAAAACTCAATCAATTATTTTTATTATAATATGTAGGGCTGTGCCAGTATATCGCCAATATGAGGGTGCCGGTATTGAACAATCGGCATTCAGCGCATCACGCATAAAAGACAAAAAAGTTAAAGACCTACAGCAGCAGTATGGGCAGTGCAATATACCTGTATGCCCATTGTTTGCTACACTTTAATTACGGACAACGGTTAACAATAGCATCGTTTTGCTTTTTTAACTGAACCATGACTAATTGTAGTTTAGTTTAGTTCAGTTTTATCATCCGAGCTGGTGACCGACCATGGACTGTAACACTAACCCACTTTCAAACACTATTTCTAGCCATTCTCAGGCTTTCGACATTATACCTGTACCGGTACCGGTTTTTGGCCCGGAAATACCGGTACCAGCAGAAAAAAACCATACCGGCACAGCCCTAATAATATGTAAGGTTTTTATTATAATACTATGTAGTCCTCTACACATAATGTTTTAAGACATGAAAAAATGTATTAAAATATTTTAACTGAGCTAACAATTGGTGCTTGAAGTGGATGAAAATGATCTGCAAACATTAATTTCACAGGAGTCCCCATTTGAATTCTTGGCCACCCAGCTTCCTTTGGTCTTTGTTAACGGTTCCAGGTCGTACTTATTGCCATTTTCATCATCAGCCTGGCACTTGATGGCCTCATCAAAACATGCTGTGGGCGTGGCAAGAGAAAACATCAACCAACCACGTGACGGACCAACAAATTCAAGAACTTCGCTTGATGGAGAATTTGATGGCTTGCAAACCAGGAAAACTTTTATGCTCGTGGTTTCTGTTGCACCTGTTTATATTTTTTAATTATAATCTAAATTAATAATATATAAATTAATTAAACCGATTAAATAAACAATAAACTGACTAAAATTTTCATAATACCTTGTAAATGTAAATCAAATAAATTTATTTTTAACGCGTCAATTTATGTTTAAATACTCCACTTTACTTCCTTCAGCTTTTATTAATTTTGTTCTCAAAATTAACAGTGTACACAACAACAAATTATGTTCTAGTCATGTATATTATTTGGATTTTGCCAGGACAATATGAAACTGTTTTCTATCAAATGTGCTGGTCTTCGGGTTTTGTCTAAGTCAATTTCACCTCTATCTTGTTTTGCATCTTTTAAGAAACTATCGTCGAAAGGCAAAGTCCTAGCTTGCAACAAATCGGCCCACCCTTACGACAAAATGTCCTACAGTACATGCAGGCAGTTTTTTCGCTGCATGGCAGCAGCGATCGCTATCCTATTCACGAAGATCATAAGACCCTCAAGCACAGCTGGATGTCAGCAAGCACCACGACCCAGAAGGATTCTCCTAAAGTTTTCATCGTACTTTTACTTTCTCAATTAAGCACTTTTTGACAAATGTTTTTTTCTTACGCTGGTTTCTTTCTCTGGAATTTTCTCACCACTTTCCTTGTCACTCACCCCTTTACTTTACAGACTTTCCTCTTGAAGCAGCTCATGGCTGAGTGCTCTTGTACGTCTCCTCATAAATAGTGTGCTATACAAATTCATCTAATTGATTGAATGAATGAAACTTCATGACCATTACTATATAAGAATTAGCTATATGTCACCTCACAACCTTCACCCCTGCAGAAGCACATTTGATGACTAAATCAAAATAAAAGAGTGAGTTAACCTTCACAGTTAAAACTAAACTCCTTGCTTAAGAGAGTTAGTTAGTATCAACAACTTAGTTGATATTGCTGATTTTCTCCACCACGGTCATTACACCTGCTGCCCCTGCATGTAAATCGCAGACACTATAAGTTATACCACTGGACCACTGTGAGTCTTAAATTCAATCACCATGAATGTTATTGCTACTGCTACGACTACTACTATGACCAAAACTGAACACTTGTTATTATCAATAAATATCCAATATTACCAACTTGAAAAAAATATCAACTCAGGATCTCCATATTTATTCATTCCCAGTTTTCCATTGGCACTCATACCGAGATTCTGTTTCTCTCCTTTGCTGTCCACCCGACACACGCCAACCCCATCTCCGCAACCGTCGGCATTGCCGCAAACAGCCACCTAAAAATTAACATTTTTATATCGGCCACTATTTCATAAATGGCATCAAATAATTGAGTAAACATGAATTATTGGAATGCTTAAAAAAACTAAATGGTTGACAATGAAGATGATTTTAGTGATAATGACAATGATTGTGATGATGACATCAAATAGAAAAAAACCTTATAAATCAGTCCGTTAGATGAAATATTGAAGGTCTTGTTTCTAAGGGATGTAAAATTATATTTCAAATTCCCATTAGTGTCTTTAATCTCGCAGACGGCACTGTTTGAGCTGTTATTGTCAACTAAATATTTTCTGCAAGCCTTTCCAGTCAGCCAGAGTAGAGAAAACGAACATGGAGTAACTTTTCTTAAATGAATCGAACTTTCTTGCTTGTAGAAGCAAATCGTACATGTAAATCAGTTGTTATAAAACTAAACTAATAATTTTAAACTAATAATAATTATTATTTGTAAACATGGCATATTAACAACTTTGAAAGATTGAAAAAACATCTTTACCAATCTATCTCGTGTACACATGAAGACAATTTGCAAGGAATAGAAAAGGGATGAATTTTCTTCGCAACGACTTCCGTTGGTGTACTTCAATGTTATGACATCATCTTTCTTCACGATTGGTCCACTTGAAAACTGACCCAAAGATATACTCTTTTCCTGCAAAAAATTTAAAATAATATGATTTATATATGCATTTAAATATAAAGTGTGACTCATTTAATATTATTATTATTATTATACAGGTTTTTTCTTTATATAGCGCTTTTTTACAAAAATAAATATAAAAATATTTAAAATGCGCTTATAAACATAATGACCTGTTTAATAAAAAATTACAATTGCCTCAGTATCATTTTTGACTACCAAATAATACACATAGCCTGTTAAGAGCAGAAGACATATTAAGAATAGATATATAAATCAAAGCAAAATAATTTAAAATCTATTTAGTGTAACAAATACTTTTCTCTATAATTTTAAAACACTAACATATTTAATAAGACATGCACTTGAATTTGGGTCACAAGACACTATATCTGGATACATCAAAATTTTTTGACAGACATTGACAACCAATCTATAAAATTCTTTCCCAATGAAAGCTGTTATTATCCAATTATTGCTCGCCCCTTGATGAAGAAGACTGCAATGAAGAAATTTTTTTACATTTATAATTAATATGGAATAAATTTGTGAAATGAGAAAAAATTAAAAATTAAAACTATAGAACATTGTTTAGTGAAACATGTAACCAACAAAAGTTTGTGTATAAGGAATGTATAAAATAAAGCCTTGTGGAATGGATAAGGAAAGCCTTATGAATGTTTATAATAATTTATTGTCTTATTATTTTTAAAAACAATTTGAAAATAAATAATAAAAAAAACTTAACTTACTTTGAAAAATCATAAAATTGTCCACTTGAGTCAGATACAGAACATCTGCTTGTGTAACTTTCGCAAGCAAGTGAAGTATACCAAACAAACTTGTAAGTCCTGTTCGTTTCGCTCAAAAATACCGGCATTCCGTTCCCGGCTCGGAGGTCGCACACGAATTCGATGTCCGTGTGCCTCGGAACGGGAGGGTTCAAGTTGTAATCATCTCCGTTTTTGTAAGTCAGTTTTAACATTCCATCCTTGTAATGTAGATCATCGTTCCATTTTCCAGCATTGTGTATTTGACTAAATTTGTGAATAACCAAAAACTTTTTATTGAAATGTTCTGGTAACGATTTAGATATCCGGGCAATTTGCCGCAGGATAATTTGACGCGAAAAATTTAGAGCGGACAAATCAGTGCAAAAATCCAATTCAGCACGGACTATTAGGTTCAGGACAACTCAGCCCAGATAGTAATAAACTGGCATATCTTATGTAACTCAACCACAAATGAGTGATGAGCACAAGCTGACTAAAAAGTTGACTATGAATTCAAAAGAGATAAAACCAGGACAGCAACTATACACCGTCATCACCGATTTTGAACGGACTGCAATGAATGCATTCACCAGAGTGTTCAGTCTGCAAATTCTACTTCAGACAGTGCAGTTCTGGCATAAAATTCAAAAATGTGGTGATGTTTAAAAATTCAATAATGAACCAGACTTAGCAATACACATCCGAATGCAGGTTGCTCAAACCTACGTTTCGAACAACGACAATGTTCACGTCTAAAAAGCTGATAGATCTCGGTCCAGTGGAAGGATGGCACAGTAGGCTTGCAAGGACAGCTCAAAGTGACCATCACTCGGCCGAGGCTAGTAGCCAAACTCCAGAAAGAACAAAACATTAAAAATGAAAGTTGAAGGTCCTGCTCTGAGAAAAAAGTAAAATTAAGATCTGGATCGTCACTTGTCTACTACATACTGCTGAGCTGAATTATGAAAATCACACATTAATCGATTAATTGCTGAGATGCAGCAATATTACTAAGTTATTGGATTAATATATTAACCATCTGTTTTTGTATTAAATTACCATCATTTGGTAATAAATAATGAAAAACTTGACTTGGTGGATTAATTGAGTATTCAACATTTCAAATATAAATCATATATTTCTGCACCGCATTGTCTTGCACCGAATTGCCTGTGCTGAATTGTAAGACACGAATTGCCCAAGAACCAGCAATCTAACAACCTTAGTTATACAATCTTATGAGGTAAGTGCATGACTATTCTGCTTTTGTCAGCGGCCTGTCTAATAATAGAGCATTTGTCAAACATAGCCAGTGCAGCAGGATTTAATATTCAAAAACTATTAGCACAATATAATAATATATAATTAAAAAACAGTTTAACAAGTCTAGTTCATTAATCACAGATAAAGATGATGGACAATGATGAAATAAACAGAACTAGTAACAATTCATGTTCATGCAATGAAAAAAATTGATGGCTCACATAAATGTTGCTTTAATTCATTCACTGATGATGACTAACATTAATTAATAAAACTAATTAAAAAGAAATATAAACTAAATATATTTGACAAAACCCATTTAAGCAATTAAACACTGTGAGCACCCAACTACTCACTTCGGATTTTTCTTTGAGGCCTGGCACACTCCAGTACCAGGTGGACAATTCGTTCCAGTGACAGGCCCACAGATATTTATGAAATATTCATGTTCGATCGAATCATTAGAAACTTTGTAATATTCACTGCCCGTCTTATCGTGAGACAGTCTAAGCGGGCTCAAATCGTATCTTAAACCTTTGAAAATAATTCAATTCAATTTAATGTAGAACATAAATAACTTCTTTTAAGCATAACAAAAATGAAGGACCTACCTGTCAAAGGATCCTTAACAACACAAGCTGTCCCAGCAATGTGACTTGTACCACAAGCAGCAGTAGTTCCCCAGTTGAGGTTAATGTGACACTTGTCATCAGACATGGAAGACATGAATGGACGTTCATTGAGTATGTCTAACGATTTAAATTGTTTGATCAATTCAAAATTAAAATGATGAGATAAATAATATTTGTATTCAAAACAAAACAATCCGTCAACAATTATATTGTATTATTCTTGAATACAATACATATTTATTCTGTATTATTCTTGAATACAATACATATTTATTCTGTATTATTCTTGAATACAATACATATTTATTCTGTATTATTCTTGAATACAATACCTATTTATTCTGCATTATTCTTGAATACAATACATATTTATTCTGCATTATTCTTGAATACAATACATATTTATTCTGTATTATTTATGAATACAATACAAAAAATACTAACTAGGATCACAGTATAGCAGAACAGTTGCATTATAAGTAATATTGCTCTTTTCTATACACATCTGGCCTTCAACATAATCAAATGCAATGGCTTTGTCTTCTTTGATATACCTCGGTCGTTGTATGACACGACCGTAGTTTATGTATTTACCGTCGACTGTGATGAAATAATACAAAGTTACGCAAGTAATCTGAAATCAATTTAAATTGTAACTTATAAATTTAAACATTGAAACCTTGAACACATATGGCACTTGAAGAGCAGTTAGATGCAAACGAATCATCAGGTAGGAGACCACTACAGATGTTAAATATTACATCAAAGCCTTGCGTTGTTCTCCAGTTTTCTGAACGAAAATATATCTATGTAATGACAATTAAAAATGTTTAAGGATGTATAATATTTGTTTGTGAGTAACACGCAAACAAAAAGTTATATAAAAACATTAATTATTTATTCAAACATATAATTTTATTTCTTTGCAACAGGCCCTGTTTAAAATTACAGCCAATTATTCATTTAAAATTTTCTTTACAGCTACTACTAAGCATTTCCCATGTTGTCTAACAGTAACACACATTTATATTTTTAAATATTATTGGTTAAAGAGGCGGCTTACTGCACAGTTCCAGCAAACCCCACCGTCCGCAATGTGCCGTTGGAAATCAAGCAACTGAAACATCCAGTAGCATATTTAGGGTGGGAACAATTTGTGGTTTAAATATATTACAAAATTAAATAAGTACTTGATACAAATGCTTTGTATATGGTAAAAAAGCCTTTCAACCCCTTAATTTCTAATGAGACCAGCCTGTGCCGAAAATCATCTGTCGGCAAGACCTCTCTTTGGTCCCGCTTAATTTTTTTTATTCATAATACGCCACTAGATACATCATCCACAGTAGAACAAACAAACCTACCATCTCCTTCGGTTCTTGTAAGACTTGAAAGATCGTAGATGATGTTGTCATTATTGAGAGAACAAGAAACAGGAGGTGTGAAGCAAGCGAGAGATGTGCCCCAATCGAAGACATAAGTGCAGTAATCCTCAAACCTGAACCTCGGAGGAGAATCCGTTTCTTAAATATGAGTAATTTAACAAGATAATTATTAAACATCTTAAATTAAATTTATTTATGCCATTTATATGTGAAATCAATCAACAATTTAAAAATTTTAAATCTTTCCAGGATGTTTTCATGTACATAAATTTGATTCAAAAATTAAGATAAATTTATATATATATATATATATATATATATATATATATATATATATATATATATATATATATATATATATATATATATATATATATATATATACAGTATAATCTGCTATAGCATACTTCAAGGGACCATAGAAATGGATAAGTTATATCAAAGGTTAGTTATATCCAGGGTATTAAAGAAAAACATCAAGTTACTATGGAAAAGCAAATTGTAATTATTGCTCCTGAAATGTAAGTAAGGCAGTAACAAGTAAACCCTAAAAAACGAGTTTTTTTTCACAAATCCTTTATATTTCAGGACTTGCCGGCTTTTGTTTTAGTGCAAATTTTCCTTTTAAGACGACATTTTTTGAATTTATATATATGTAAACATCTATATAATTGTGTTTTGATTTAAAATAACTTTTCTTAAAAAAATTTTAAAATTGTAATATAATGCATGGTCGTGAGGAGCGAGTCTATATTTAAAATTTCAGCTCGATTGGATGACAGGAAATTAGTTAAATTTCACTTTCAAGGTTTGCAAACATTCGAGCAAGCAAACAAGACTGGCAGTGAAGTTAATATAAGAGATTTAAAAATATTATTTCTGCCTAAATTGTCTGTCAACTTCTTCGGATGTCCAAGATAAGGGGCAGCCTGTTCTATTACGTCATCCACCTTATAATTCAACTGTTTGAATTATTTAAATTATATTTCCGAGAAATTTCAACTTGTGAAAACGGTTTATTTTCTAACTGATCTCACATCTTTTTTTGTTTCCAGTGTGATAGCTTTACGTTTCTGAAACATATTTAAAAATTCTTGAGATAAAATAAAACATGAGCTCGCACTTTACTGCTGTTTCAAACAGTTGCTGACAGCTGACAACGCCATGCTGGCAGGCTAAAAGATGCAAGAAAGCATTGCCGAGTTTCGGAATTGGGACACCAGACAATCAATAACTTGAGTGTCATTTTTTTTTATTCCATTCATTATGCTATTTATGCTTTGTAAATGGGTTAAATAATCCATTATATACAAATATTGTAGTTGGGACCAATATTTTAATATGTTATAGCTAAATGTATATTATATCCAAAACTGTTATAATCAGGGTAACATAACATGAGGGAGATGGCGAAATGTAACTTACTTTACAGTGGGATTATACTTATATACTTAAAAAAAGTAAGAAAAAAAATTGTCTCAGGTTGAAACAAAAATCTTACTTACTTGCACTAGAATCACAATAAAAATTAAAAACAGTGCTTCTTTGGTAGCCATTTCCGCATTCATCACCACCAGCCATTATCATCTGTAATTCCCCATCTCGGTACCTGAAATTGTAATTCAAACATTGAAACTTATCAATAAACAAAAACAGAAAACAAGTGTATTATTACTTGAAAATCTGCTTGCTGAAACTCCCAATTGATTGGGTGCTTGAAGTTCCTCTTTTCTTCTGACAAGCAGACGACTTTGACGTCCCACATGTAAGAAGGTCATTTGTGCACATTTGAATCTGATAGTCGTAAGGAGTGTCAATTGCACTTACGTTGTATGTTCTACCAGCTTGAATTTTGATAAAAACCAATTAAAGACGATTCATCATTACCGAAATGTAATCAAGTCAAACAACAATCGTGTAATGCAGCGTATACAAATCAGGTAAGTGAAAGATCATTTGTTTGTTAAATTGTTCAAAAGAAGTCCAATTATCTTTATTTCAAAACTTTATAAAATTAACAAATAAAATGAAAAACCTAAAATTTGGAACCTCAAGAGTTAATAGCATGACAATTAAAAAACCACCTAGAGGGGATAAGTCAATGTGGAATCTGTGCTGATTACTGGAAAGTTTGCAACTGACAAGTGATGTCGTCATCTGTTCCGGGCAGGCAGCTTCCGTGTGCCATTCGACCTTGAACAAACACTTTGACCTGGAGATCAAGAGCGGACTTGAACCCTGAACAATGTGTAAATACATTACTATATAAAACAATAAATAACATTCTCATATAAATCAAAAGAACTTAAATTTAGTGCCATTATATGTACTGATCATAAACATATAATTAGAAAATAACAGGCCCGCCCAGTGATAAAATTACAAAAAATCGTTTTCTAATAGAGCCTTCTGAAAATATTGCTTTACCATGAAATGAAAAATGCTAAAAAAAGGACATGCTAATAAAAAATAAATCATTAGCCAGCATACAGATGATATTTCATAACACGACGTGATCAACGATCTTACAATTCCTTTTTCGGGGCAAAAGAAAGTGATCAACGTTCGGACATCTGCACAACCGGGAAGTGTTGAATTCCGTTCAGTGTACTCAATGTGAGAGTGTCCAGTTTCTTCATCGACGGTTAGAGGAGATGATATGCTACCCAGGCTGAATTTGTTTTCCTTCAATATTAAACAAGCAGCCATACCTGGACATGGCGAATCTGAAAATGTCAACAACAAAATTGGAAAAAAAATAGTTATTTTATTAAATGTAAATATTTAAGATGTAAACTCATTAAAAAATAAATATTACATAAATATTATGTTTGCTGATAATTTAAACCTTAATGAAATATAAAAATTCTCACTTGAATCCATATTTCTACAAACACTGATCATTATAGTTCCATCTTTAATGTTTGTCACTCCATCATCACTGTCATCATCATCATCATCATCGCCGTTATTGACTTCATATTCACTTTCTAGGCTTTCAAGGTGAACAAGTAAATGAGAAGAATCATAACCATAACACTTTGACATCTCTAGTTGAGTTGATAGTGGATCATACTTACAAACATCTATCGTTTCCCATTCCAGGGTAACATTGCAGGTATTTACAGATGGAATAAGTCTGGGAAATCCCTGATTGGAAGTTAAATTAAATTACACTCTAAGAATTATATATATATATATACATATACATTGTGTGTATGTTTGAGATTCACATGTGAACTGCTGGAGCAGACTGCAGTTATTTGATCTGTATTCGATGGTTTGGTATTGAATGGCACCAGTGGCATAGCGAGGGTGTTTGGTGGCGCCCAGGGGAATAGTCGTAGGTACTTTCCACTTTTTCGTCTAAAAATAGCTGCTTACTGGCAGGGGGTCATTCGCAGGAACTTTTCCAAAAATTTGTCCACTTTTTAAAATACCAACTAAATTTTTGGCACCCCTTCAAAATGGTGCCTGGGGACACTTCCCCTATTTGCTATGCCTATGAATAGCATATTCACAACAAACCAGATACAGTGCCATTATGACAAATCAGATTATTACATCTCCAGACTTTCTGATTGTCGCAGGTTGGTATAATGGGACAGAAAAAAGAATAGCTATTTAACAAAATTCAATACTATTGAAAAATATTAAATAATGACATAACCGAGAAAGTTTTTTTTGTAAATCCCTAATAATTTAAATTTGTTTCTTACAACATAGATAGAAAAAAATTTAAATTGAAAAGTAAATTTTTTTTAGAAATATTTTCAAAATGTAATAGAATGCAGTCATGAAGAGTGAGTCTATAATTCATGTCTCAGCTTGATTGGATGAGGGAAAGTTATTCAATTTTCACTTCTGGGATTTGTCAGCAAGCAAGTAAGCAAACAAGCAAGCAAACAAGCAAGCAAACAAGCAAGCAAACAAGCAAGCAAGTAAGCAAGCAAGCTATCAAGCAAAACCGGAGGTGAAGTTAATATTAAGGATTTAGTTTAAAAGGTGAATAGAAAATAACATTCAGTTGAATGAATTTTGTCACATAATGCTTCATAATGGTTCTTTCACATTGAGGTAGAACCCCTAAAGCATGTTAGATTTAGAAAAAAAAACTATACAATATACATATATTGTTAAAAGATTAATGAAACAAACAAGTCCCAGTTCTTTAGAGCATACATATTTAAATTTATTACTATGAAATATAGCTGGCCAGCAACAAAAAACATAAACTATTGATTTCTAAGCACCAGGTGTCTTTCTGACAGTTGATGATTAAAACCATATTAGTAATAACAATGATGGTTGGCATATACCCCTGAATGCCTTGGTTCAGCAACATCTCTTAGAAATAGATGAAAATACTTTTTACTAATTATGAAAGTGTTACATTTCTTTCTCATGTTTTATAGTATTGAAAATGACTAATGACTAATTGTGAGAAAAAACTATTATATTTTTTAGAAGATTATTTCATCTTTCCCTTTATGCAGTGTGTGTGTGTGTGTGTGTCTGTGTGTTGAATTCAAAACTTGTACGACTCAAGTGTAAATACAAACATATAGATACTCAAGCACAATCATTATAAAACTTCTTACCATTGTTTTTCCACATCTGAATATCACAGTAGTAAAATAAGAGGTGTTTCCACAGTTCTCTCCTTTGAACTGCATTATTGAACCATTCACATTTAGGTTAGTAAAATTTCCAAGAACAGATGAATGTTTGCCCTTTAAGTAACAGACAGAAACATTTGTTCCACAGAAATCAGGAGAAAGCGGTTGCCATAAGTTCATCACTAATTTTCCATCTGTACCATTCCATACTGTCCATGGTGAGCTTTTCAATCAAAATTTAAGGATTAAACAAGTAAAGAAATAAAAAAACTTTTAAAAACTAGTCTTATAAGACTAGGGTGCTCGCTAAGTTATACAGATCTGTTCATTAAATTCAAACTGAGCACCCTAGTCTTATCATAAGACTAGTTTTTAAAAAGTTTTTTATTTATTTTTATTTTCTAATTTTTAGTCTTTACACTTTTTTAATTATCTTCACAATTATCCGACACTCACTATAAATTGAAAATATTTAATTAAATTAATATATATATATATATATATATCTATATCTATATATATATAAATCTCGTGTCATATTGTTTGACTTCAAACACCTACGAAATGGCTGAACCGATTTTTATGAAATTTTTTGTGTACATATGGTAGGTCTGAGGATAGGTTGTAGGCTATTTAGAATATTTTTTAAAAATTATTTTAAAAAGTTATAATGGAAAAACAAAGAGGTGCAATTATGTCCTTTTCATAGGAAAATGCAACAGATAGAAATGCATATATATATATAAACGTGAAATTTGGAACTTATATTACTTTTATTGCGTAAGCATCCACTAAGAAAGGATTTTTGAAAATATTGTTCCTGAGGGGAAGAAACTGGAAAACAAACTTTTTTCTAAAACAATGTATATCTCGAAAACCAAAAATGAGAAGATTTTGAAATTTGGTATATGGATTTTTCTTGAAAAATAAAAAGATACGCGTTTCACCATATTTTGATAATTTGATTTCCCGGACCTCAAATGTGGGTTGGAAAATTGGGTTATTTGGTTTTTAAAGTAGCTGCTACTTGAAAACTGTGAATGCTACAGGAGAAA
The DNA here is from genome assembly GCA_963978895.1 of Erpobdella octoculata. NCBI lineage: Eukaryota > Metazoa > Annelida > Clitellata > Hirudinida > Erpobdellidae > Erpobdella > Erpobdella octoculata. The sequence continues at coordinate 30,850,455 of OZ022240.1, forward strand.
AATTAGTATTTAGTTTCTACCGCAAAATAATGAAATACGTGTTTTAGCATTTTTTGAAAATTTGCTTTCCAGGACTTCAAATGTGGGGTGGAAAATTGGGTTATTTGTTTTTTAAAGTAACTGCTACTCAAAAACTGTAAATACCACAGATGTAAAAATTAGTATTTAGTTTCTAATCTAAAAATAAAGATATACGTGTTTTACCATTTTTTTACAATTTGTTTTCCAGGACCTCAAATGTGGGGTGGAAAATAAGGTTATTTGGTTTTTAATGTAACTGCTACTCGAAAACTGTAGATGCTACAGGAGTAAAAATTAGTATTTGGTTTCTACTCCAGAAATAATGATATACGTGTTTTACCATTTTTTCAAAATTTGGTTTCCAGGACTTCAAATATGGGGTGGAAAATAGGGTTACTTGCTTTTAAAGTAACTGCCACTCAAAAACTGTAAATACCACAGATGTAAAAATTAGTATTTAGTTTCTACTCTAAAAATAATGATATACGTGTTTCACCATTTTTTGAAAATTTGGTTTTCAGGACCTCAAATGTGAATTGGAAAAGGGTTATTTGATTTTAAAATAACTGCTACTCAAAAGCTGTAAGTGCTACAGATGTGAAAATTAGTATTTTGAGGTTTTGTGCCGGTTAAAAGTAGATGAGTTCAGTTTATCACCGGACGGACGGGCCAAACCGTTATTTTAGGGTCTTCATATGGCCCTGCCCAAACCTTAAATCAAGGTGGGATGGGCCGATATTTTTAACCAAGTATATAGACATTTTAGTGATTTTAGGGTGTTCAGACGGGACGGGCTAAACCTGAAGTCAAGGTGGGACAGGCCGAAGTTTTTCATCAAGTATATAGAACTTCTAAGCCTGTAAAAATTGACCGGGTCCATATTAGACGGGCCGTGTCGGGCCAGGAATTTCGGTTTTTTAAAAGGGGTGGGCCAAGTTGTCGACGGGCCGAGCCGAGACCTAAAAAAATTAATCCGTGTAGTACTCTACTATGTATACACGGTTCAAATACTCTAATTTCATGCGAGCGAAGCCGCTACGGGCACTGCTAGTATATATATATATATAAGTGGGAAAGCGACCGGGAGCATGAGAGCAAGCAGGGAAGGAAACGGGAGCGAGAGAAAAACCTCTAAAAATACGCCGGGCACCCCGCTAGTATATATATATAATTTCACTATAACGTACTTCAAGGGACCTTCGAAATGGGTATGTTTTACCCAAAGTCCGTTATATTCAGGGTATGAAAAAAATCAACAAGTTATTATGGAAAAACAAATTGCATTTATTGTACATGTAACGTCTATAAGACAGTAAAAAGTGCAGTATTATGGTCTAAAATATGTCACTTTCTTCTAACTAGTGATTTCTAAGAGATGTTTAAAAAATACAAAAGTCCTTGTGTTTAGTGTATTTTCAACAAAGTAGCTTAGTATTTTCAGCAAAATCATAGGTTTAAGTTGCAGTTTAACTGATCAAATTAATTTAAAGGCTTAGACAATTTTTTTTATTGAGTTTGCAAACCAAACCATAAACTCTCCAGCCCTAACCCTACCCACTGATTGTGCGCTTTTACCAAATATTATTTGTCAATACAACCTCTCTGATGGGATTACCCTGGTACCCACCGGTACTGCTAACTTTTATAACGTAAATTCAATTTGTATTCACAATAATCATAAAAGCGTTTGATGTCTCAGATGTCTGATATGTTCAGTTCAAAAATACATCTAGATAACCAAACTAAAAAAGTTGTGCCACACATTGAAACTGTGCAATATGTATGTTATATATAACTCATGAGTTCATGTCATTTTCTTTATTTATGTTTAATAAAGTTTAATTTGTTTTTTACGACATTCTTAAAGTGTTTTAAACTAGGAAAACATTAACATTTAAAATAATACGCTCCTCAAATAACTAACTTCAAAGATAGTTTTATAAAAATTGGGAGGGAAGATTGGGCGGAAGCAAGACAACTAAGCCAAATTAAATACAGCAGAAACGACGCGATGGCCATCATTTTGATATCTATGAATCCAACACAGCAACAATAACATGATAACCAGGTTTGTTTTTAAATATTAATTTTCATGTGATCAGGGTTGTGAAAATATGTTTAGAGCGTATAACTAAAAATGTTTTGTGATAATGTCTTTACTTTGAGTTTAAAAACAAACTACCCAAAGTCAAAATATAAAAGTGTAAATGTGCTGCTTTGGTGCCACCATATATATATATACATATATATATATATATTGTGAAGGCAACCGGGAGCGTGAGAGCAAACGGGACGGGAGCAAGAGAGTAAAACGATAGAAAACCCTCTAAAAAGCCCGGGCAACGCCGGACACCCCGCTAGTATAGATATTAAAAGTAATTTGTGTGAGAGTGAGAGAAAATTCGCTTATCACAACCAAGCCGCAGGAGCAACATTTGGCATGCAGGTAGACACTTCATTGATGAGAAAATATTAAAAAATTAAAAACTGTTATTTATTTGATGTTTCATTGGCAAAAGAGAGAAAAAACTAAGTAAAAAAACCCCAGTTAACACCGGGTAACCCTGTCAGTAAGCTATCTAATGGCGGGAAAATTTTGCCTCTCCCCCGGAAAATGCTGAATTTACGTCCCTGATGTTCTTTATGCATTGCTAATTGCTACACCATTCATCTTCTAATCGTAATGACAATGAAATTTTTACACAACCTTGAGAGTCAATGGGAGAAAATTACTGTGGAAAAAAATTGAAATCGGTCACAAAATGAGCGGAGGGGGAGCGGAAGAGCAAACGAAAACGGGAACTAAGGAATGAGCGAGCGGGGAACGGAAAAGCGACCGAAACCGAAAGAGCGAGCGGAAAAGGGAAAGTGACCGGGAGCGGGAAAGCGATTGAGAGTTGAAAAATGACCGGGGAAAGCGACCGTGAGCGGGAATGCGACCGGGAGTAGAAAAGCGACCGCGGGTGTGAAAGCGACCGGGATCGGGAACCTTATACACTTTTTCCTCCACAAAAACTGATGACCGGAGGAGGTAAGTTGTTGCCAGTGGTGGATTCATGAGAACCAACGTCGCTGGCACTCATTTGTTCCTTGTCCTCTTAAAAAAATTTAGTTTTAACTTATCATTCCTTTTCGAACTGTCAGATGCATATCTATATCACTGATCTCTATATATATTATTGAGATCAGTGATCTATATAAATAACAAGTAAATTAAAAACAAATTTTTAAAACCAATGCTCTTATATGTAATTAAAACACAAATTTTGCAATCAATTTTTTTCTTATATTACTCTTTTATTTTATATTAAAATCGAAATATCTTAATTATATCGAAATATCGAAATTAATTAAAATTAACTAAATTAATTGACTTATTGTAAAACTAATAATTGAATATTGCATTGTCTTCTATTTTGAGCATGTATGCAAAATTTAAAAAAAATCTATCATCAGGAAGTGACTCAAAAATTGATTGCAAGATTTGAAACAGAGAAACAGAGACGACGAGTTAATAAAAGCATTGGTAAAAATGTAACTGTTCATTTGTTATGTGCCAATGATCTCCAAAATTTTTTAGATCAATTGCTTTGAAATTTTGAAACAACATAGTCCTGTTCTTATTCAAGAAAAAGCTTCTATCTATTTGAAAAAAATCTGCACGTTATTTCACGTTTTATGAGCAAACACGTTTCCTAGGCTTTTATTGCCGTTAAAATAAAAACTAAAATAATTTTCTATGTACTTCCTCTACGCGCGATAGTAAAAATATAAACAAGAACGGGATGCTTCGTCGCGGATTTTTGACTTATTCTTAAATTAATTGCTGAATTTTTGTACCCTGATACGTTATATCGTTATAGGTAAATTGAAAATTTTGAATTTGATTGTGGATTGTATATTATTTGCAATAATCGAGTAATCTGATGAATAGGAGAAATAAAATTAAAATTACCTTTATTTTTATTACCTATCAGACATCCATTTTCTGGATATTTCTTTTTTCTGATAGATTTTTTTATGTTACTAAACATTTTCTTTTTCGTATTACTTTAATATATGTTTTGGTAGGAGTCATACGAAAATTTCGAAAACATTTTTTTTAATTAACTTTAATATAAAATATATTATGAAAGAAAACAAAAGGAGGAAAAGAAATATACAATTCTTTTATAATTTATATTCATGAATATATATCGATTTAAAGTTCATAGATAGTGACAGTATCTCTAAGGCACTCTAAGCCCCTGATCTTACTAAAAGTTGGGGTGTACAGCAGTTTACAAATAATGCTTTGTTTTTTTTTACTAAGATTTAGGGGTGTAACTAAATAATGCATCGGACCTATTATGTAATAATTCTAGCCCAAGGGTCGACTCATGTTATGTAATATCATTAACAAGCAGAAACTATTACTCAACATTCAACGGGCTCTACTATGTTGTATGATAGGCCTTATTCATTGCATAAAAATAGAATTATTACATAATAGGTCCGATGTAGTTTTTAGTTACAGTTACACCGAAGATTTAGCACACGCCTTTTCCAATACAAGTCTTGCTCAAAGGCAAGAAAGGTTCCTTGCAAAGGCAGCCATTTATAGTCCCCTACCCCTTTAGCAATGGGAGTGAACTCCTTGCTTAAGGGAGTTCCGCTGGTGACACCAGTGAGACTCGAACTGCCGACCTAACAATCAACAGGCGAGCGCTCTGCCACCATCGTTTTACTATACCTACACTATACAAACATACGTAGTCTTTGAAAAAACAGTTGGTAATTTTTTCAGGCATGAATTTGTTTTTGTGCTTTATTGACTTGATTATTTTGCTAGTAAAAATTTGGTGTTGCCAAAAATTAAAATACCAAAACAAACAGGAACCTCTTGCAATGAGAATTGAGATCCTTGAATCGATCTCATCTCCTGCAGTCCTGTATAATTTAGTAGTTTAAAATGTATCCATATACCTTCAATTTTGTAACTTCAAATGTGGGATTTTTATTATCTCGGTGTTTTTTGGTCTTGTGTGTTGTTTAGTTTGACTGCTTTTTTGGCTGTATTTTGTAACTAGAGTAGTTCTTATAATTCTATCTTTTTTTCTAGTTTTTCTGATCATGGATTCTCAAAAGAACCGCTCAACAGGGTCATCATCACTAGCAGAAAAAAGGCGAGCACCTAAGGCATTGTGTATCGGATGTAAACGAGAATTTAAAGATCTTCCTTGGCAGTGTCCCGGATGCAGTGGTAAAATTTTTGAAATGGCAAGAGTCAAGAAATATTTTCCTGATATCAGTGTTTGAACTGTTTAAATTTTAAAGGTTCTTAATCTATTCTTTTTGAAAATGTAAAAAGGTAGTGACTGATGTGGTGTGAAAGTGCTCTGAGCTTTTGATAACTGTATTAAATGATTTTTCAACTTGGAGGTTCATGTCTCATATTTGTTTTGAAAAATAAAGAGTATTGTTTTATTTCTGTAGCGATCCCATTCTTGCAAAAATGTAGTTCCATTTTAGCTTGGCATTTCTATTTTTAGATGTTATATCCAAACAAATATAGTGAGACATTAAAATAATCTATAATAATCTTATCTACAGTTAAATCATACATAATGAAGTTTCTGTTATGAAAACTAGTCTAAACAATTTTAAACTGATTACTTTTTCAAGGATTTCTAAGTAATGAAAATATCTTGATAACAAACTTGCTCTGAAAGATAAAATTTTCTATGATAAGAGATGTAACAGATCTCAATACTGAATTAATGAAAATCATATAAATCATTGCTTAATAACTTGGAAGCTCTGTACTTTGCTGGTTCACATGTCGTGAATGTAAAATTTTATTACATAAACATAGCCTGTTGTCGCTTCTCAAAGTTTGACCTGATGTAGTTTGCATAAATGGTTGATGGTTGTCCACATTGAAAATATATTTGGGCTAGTATTAGAAAATTAGTTAACTGTTCAGATCTATAAACTTTACACACATAATTTGTGCTTTGCCAACTTCATATGAGATAAGGTAGCATTACTAAAGTTAAAAAAGCACATTGTTTAATCATTTTATTTTTGTTTATTTTGTGTGCACTTACAGGTATATACAAAAACAGAAAATAAAAGCATCTTAATTTTTTAGTTTAAACAGTTGACTAAATTACAAACATTAATTTTTTCATTCGTTACATTATATAGACAAAACAAAATTATTCACTACTGAGATAAATCTATATTGTTTTTAACAAGAATGAAAGAAAGAGAGAGAGTGCAATTAATGTCACCCACGCCAAATTTTTTGGACTACGTTTTGGTTTAATAATCTGACTTCGTCGTTGGACTAAAATATTATCGCTATTTTTGGTTTACTTTCACCGTACTGGCGAAATACATCTAAATATGGCATGCTCTGTATTTACATCTACATTAACTTGAAAAAACGTTTTAAATTGGCTCCCAAAATCAGGAGCATAGCATTAATACATTAAGGGACATATGGCACAAAACAAACTGTTTAAAAAAAACTAAAACAATTTATGGGATTTTTTCATTGTTCTAGGATGATGGATAAATATTGGGGATGAGTTAGAGGAGATCACAGTATCAGCCAATTCGAGCAAACATCTACATTAGCTGATTCAACAACAACATTATTCATATGAATGTCCTGACATGCGGGATGCTTACAAGCAAATGATAAGTTTGTGACATTTGCAATAAGTGGCAAAATTTTGGGGTCATTTGAGATGCTTAGTTGTCAAGAATTTCACATTTCATATAAAAAGCATGAACCTACTAAAATCTCGATTTGGAAAGTAAAGTCATTTTTCTGTGTTTTGGGCCTAGTGTGTAATTTTTAAATCCTTTATATTTACACATATCCTCTGTCTGTATGGACATAAACTTATCAAACAGAAATGTTTTAAGTCCACGACGAAAACAGTGAGTGAAGTAGAGTTAATAAAAACTGCAGGGAGAGAGTTCCAGAGAAAGGGGCCAGAGTAGAAAAAAGATCGTTTAGCAAAAGAATGCTTAGCAGTAAAGAGACGAAAGAGAATAAGAAAAGTAGATCGAAGACCAGACTTAGGAAAGATTTGTATTAAGTTAATAAAATTTATGCAATAAAAATTAATGTTTTACCAAGATATAGTAATTAAATAAAATGTGGACTAAAATATTTTAAATTATAATGTATGTGTTTCAGTTCTGTGTTTGTGTTTACATTTTGTAATTTTTTGCGGTTGTTTACCGACCGCGATAAAATACTTTAAAATAGGATACAGTTACACCATTCAACCCAGCTATGGCCAACAAAAGCAAAAAGTTTACTATAGGTGGCAATTCTGTAAGTTAAAATTATTTTAGATTTGTATGGTAATTTTCGTTGGAAGTGGTTTCGCACGGTCGCTGCTATTGCCCCGGCGTTTCGCGTGATTGCAATCGGTAAAATCGGCAGTCCCGTATTAAAATTAAACCCTAACCGCAACCCTAACCCTATCCTAGGTAGTCGCATAAAAATTTCAAAATAGTTTTTTTAATTTAACTAATATTTTTAAAAAAGGTACAAATTCTGAGTTTGAATATACCATATAGTGTAAAAAAATAAAATTAATAAAGATATAGCGAATGAAAGATCGCCTACCGCCATGGTAATAGTATTAATTATTAACGGTTTCGCACAGCACAGACAAACCTGACAAAAAATAGAAACATGAAACGTGAAGCAACTTTTTTTAATTATCTATGATTTGATAAAAAATCCAACATAATCATATAGATATTTACTTATAGAAATTTGAAAAAAAAAAATTAAGTTACATTAAATGAAAACAGCGAACCCTGAAATTATTTCAGGGAAATAAAAGGGATTTCTGAGAAAACCTCGTTTTATGGCTTGCTTGTTTATCTTTTTATTTGGACATCTAATGTGTTCAATCTCCTTAACTGATCAATTCTTCACATTTAGCATTATCATTTTCACATCACTTTACTTATGTTATGTTGAGATGTCAGCAAATATAGTTTTCAAGATGTCACAGGGATTTATTCAATTGAGTTTGAACCATACTTTGCTTGAAGCATAAAAAATGACATTCTCAGGGAAATGATGCCTATTGACTTCTAACAAAAATGCCAGATCCAATGACTTTGGCAACAAAAGTACTACAACAGACGGTCGTGTATGGCAATCTATACAGACTTTTTATTGGTTGTGGATTGACTTAAGTCAGAGGTCTGTAAAAGGGTTATTGCTATTGAACTCCGACCACACGATCAGTGATCTGGTACCTACCTATAACTTCCACAGAGATGGATCATTCAATCCAAATTGGGAATGGTAACAACACTTACAAACTAAAAAATCTTTATCAATTCAAATAAATGAACTGAACTGGCTGCAGACTCATCCAGTCATGTTTGGATGAATTTATGTGGATAAGAACAATCCAAAATATAAATGCTGTTTTACGTTGCAACAGATTAGGAACTATTATCCTGTTTAAATTTTGGTCTGATAAATTTTTAATGAAAATAAAAATAAAAGTACTTTTATTTAAAAACAAAACCATTATTCATTAAAAATATACATTATTATTCATGAGTTAACTTATTATTATTTATCAGAATTGTTGTTATTCACCAATTGTCTTTGTTATTAGCTTACGAATCAATGATTGGCAGTTACGTGATATAAACAAATATGACCAGAAGAATGTGTGTGGCAGATTTGCAGGTTTACCATATTTATGTATATAGAAAATGTGAATGATATGAAAAGATCTACATTTATGTATATAGAAAATGTGAATGATTTGAAAAGATCTACATTTATGTATATAGAAAATGTGAATGATTTGAAAAGATCTACATTTATGTATATAGAAAGTGTGAATAATATGAAAAGATCTACATTGACTATACTAATTACTATTTGTCGTAATTATAATGATTAATTTCTCCAAATTGTGAATCTATTTCATTAAAATTAAATTTTATTTTTTTTTTGAATGTATGTTTTATATTTTTAGTTTAATATTTTTTGTTTTTTATAATAGTTTTGAGAAAGACAAATGTTTACTTTTTCAATAACATTTGGTGAATATTTTTCCCTTTTAATTTACATCTTGTTTTTTGGCTGATTGTTTTGTCAACAAAGAATCTACTTTTTGGAATATTTTGGATATCAGATTACAGAATCACAGTCTTTCTTGAATAAATATTAAGTTCTAGGCATTTGCTTGTTGGATTTTGTTAAATCTAATAAATGTCAAAAGACTTATTTTTGGGAGATTTCTTGCTAAATGGCATTGAGCTAAGACAAGAGCAACTTAACTGCATTATTTATTAAGTAATCTTTTTCGTTCACTTTTTTATTTTTTTCTCAGTTAGTAGAGCTGAAAGCCGAGTTGTTAAGAAAACAAGAAGAATTTAAGAAACAAAAAGGTGAAAATGCGGCCGGCAACTTTCGACCAAAAGTATTATGGATTTTTTAAGTTTTTAATAAACATCTTTAATAAATAAATTGCTCATAACATTTATAAATATTTCTATTTAAAGAAAATAGAGAAGCCTTCACTGTTTAGTAAGCAAAATCAAGGAGTTGAGAAAAGGGCTCAAAAAGATCAACAACGATCATTAGAGGAAATTAATGACCTTGAAAAGTCAAGGTGAGTCTTAATAATAGTTTTTATATTTCTACAAACTCTTAACTAGCTTCACTTGTTTGTTATCTGTTTGGACAGAATCTTGTAATTAATTTCTGACCAACTTCCCAAATTCTGAAACATTTTGGCATAAACATATTATTATTTAATAATTAGTAGAAATTGGATTTTATTTATTTTATATAATAATTAATTATATGTTAATCATTTTCATTTAGACAAGCGCTAGAAAGGAAGACCAAGTTGTATGAAAAGATGACAAAAATGACGATGGATATTGGTATTTATATTAATATATTTTTGATTGGTTTAATTCAGTATATTATCAGTTATTAAATTAAATTTATTTTTAATATTTTAATTTTACTTATTTAATAAATTTAATATATTATAATATCGATCATTCAGTTTTTTAGTTATTGTTATCAGTTAGTTTATATTATTAGTCATTTAATTTCGATGCTGGAGTGGTCGTGGTGAGGAAATTGACGGAATGTGTGGAGTTTGAACCGCTCATGTATCAGTCAGCATGCGTGGCTCACAGGTGTGGAAACGCACCTTGCATCATCGCTCCCTTGGTGGTTGTTGTATGATGACCTCACAATTGAGAAAGAGGTGTCGTGAAGTCTTTGTTAAGGATGCAAATATCACTATAATCTCTCACCAGGATATAAATTTCATTTAATATTGGTTATAATTATTTATGCGCCTAATTTTTCTTCCATTGGAGACATGAGTGGAATTTTTATAATTTACTTATTCTGGGTTTTTTAATTATTTTATTTTATTTTATTTTATTTTATTTTTGGTAGTGATAAGTTAAAATTTTAATTTTTAACATATTTATAGAAAAGATATGCATATGTATGAAAATAAATATCTCGATAAACTACATATACTTAGATATAAATATTTATATGTTTGCTTATGAATATGTAATAAACTATGTATATGTAAATAACTACTTATATGCATATGTAAATGTAAATAATGCATATATATATATATATATATATATAACATTCGTAAATGAATACTATGATTTTGAAGATGAAGCTTCAAAGCTACCGTTCTTGGTGGATTTTGAGCAGAAAGCAATTGATAAAGTTAGAGATGAGAAACATCAAAGAGAAGTTGGTCCTCCTTTAAAGAAACGGAAATCATCTGATGGAAATTTCGGTGGCAGTGATGATGATGATAACGATGAATGGTTAATTGATTTATTATTTATAAATTAACTAGCGGAGATACCCGGCGTTGCCCAGGTTTTTTGAGGTTTTTCTAATGTTTGTCTCTTTCTCTCCCGTTTCCTTTCCCACCTGCTTTCCCACTCCTGTTAGCTTTCCCGTTTTCGGTCGTTTTCCCACTGCCGGTCGCTTTCCCGCTCCCGGTCGCTTTCCCGGTCCCGGTCGCTTTCCCGCTCCCGGTCGTTTTCCCGTCCCGGTCGCTGCCCCGTTCCCGCTCACGTTTGCTCTCCCATTCCCGCTCACGCTTGCTTTTCTGTTCCCGCTCGCTGTCCGTTCCGGGTCGCTTTCCCGTTTCTATAATAGACAAACTAACCCACAAACATTCATATATATATATATAGTCTTAGCAAATCTATTTTGCGTTTTATAGGCTAACAGAAGTTATGAAAGAATGTAAAAGAGAAAATGAGCGGGAACGGGAACGGGAACGGAAGAGCAACCGTGACCGGGAATGGGAGAGCAAGCATGACCGGGAACGGGAGAGCAAGCGTGAGCGGGAACGGGAAAGCGACCGGGAACGGGAAAGCGACCGGGAACGGGAAAGCGACCGGGAACGGGAAAGCGACCGGGAACGGGAAAGCGACCGGGAACGGGAAAGCGACCGAGAACGGGAAAGCGACCGGGAACGGGAAAGCGACCGGGAACGGGAAAGCGACCGGGAACGCGGAAAGCGACCGGGAACGCGGAAAGCGACCGGGAACGCGGAAAGCGACTGGAATCGGGAGAGCAAGCTTGGAAGGAAACGCGAGCAAGAGAGAAAATCGATAACAGAACTTCTGAGCGGGAAAGCGACCGGGAGCTGGAAAACGACCGAGAGCGGAAAAGCGACCGGGAACGCTACGAAAACGGGAAAGTGGAGAAGGGAACGGGAGCGAGAGAGACAAACATTAGAAAAACCTCTAAAAACCCCGGGCAATGCCGGGTAACCCCGCTAGTATATATATATATATATATATATATATATATACATATATATATATATATATATATATATATATGTATACATAAACACAGACACAGACACACATACATGCACATACACATACATACATACACACATACATACGCACATACATATATATATAGTTCCCGCTCGCTCACCCGCTCCGCTCCGCTCATTTTGTGACGGATTTCAAAATTTTTTTTTTTTTTTTGATTTTCATTGACTCTCAAGGTTGTGTGAAAATTTCATTACGATCGGATGAAGGGTGTAGCAATGCATAAAGGACATTAACATACATAAATACATATATACAAACATTCATTTTTATATATATAGATGATGATTTGATTAATCGGTTGTATATTAATTATTCATTACCGATATAAATTAGTTTGGTTGCTCCAACTCTTGCATCTGTGATTTAGTTGCTTATATTTATGAGGATATCCTGTCAGCTGCATAATTTATTATTATTATTATTAAATTCATTTGCTTTGTAGGGTGGATTACGTTGACAGTTTTGGTCGATCGAGAAGGTGCCTCAAAAAAGATTTGCCTCACTTCAAGGAGATTGATCAGAAATTATCCGGCAATTCGTTAGCATATGAAAAGTTTTTTTTTTAAGAATATATTTAATTAATAGAGGTGTTTTTATGTGTGTTGCAGGCAGTTATATTTGTGGTGTTTAAAAAATTAAATTTGATTGTTTTTTTTCTTCAAATGTTGGTAATTATAGTTTACAATCATTAAACATAAAGGCAACAAAAACCGTCATCGCTGCCGAAGAATGAAAACGAGCCTGAGTTGTTGTCCAATGACATGCGGAGAGAGATGGAAAGACAAAAGTGGGAAGAAGAAATGAGATTGTTGAGTGCAAAAGAAAATGTTCACTATTCAGATATCACGTTTAATGGTGATTATTTATTAATTCATTGTTATGTTGTTATGTCGAATTTATTTATTTATTTAATAATTCATTGTTATGTTGTTATGTTGGATGCAAAAACTTTAAATTGAGACCATAAAGATTAGTAATGCAACTAATTCGTTCGAAACAGAAATCAGAGACCACGGTGTTGGCTTCTTTAACTTTTCGAGGGATGAAGAAACGAGAAAGCAGCAGCTGGAACTGCTTAAGCAGCTCAGAGAGCAGGTTAATAAGTGCAGCTTGATTATGATTATGATGATGAACTTTCAAATGCATAATTCACCTGAAAGATGTATCATGTTTTAAATTGGCTTCTAATTTGGGCTTAATTTCTTCCATAATTTGTTTTATTACAGTTCTTTATTTAGCTCAAATTTAATTCAATTAAAGTTTTTTGATTTATGAAGAGAAATGTTTCTTGACTAAGACAACTAGAAACTCACTAAAACAAATGTTTGAATTAGGGACTAAACGAACTTCGGTTTGGCCCAAAGTTTAGGCATTCAGAACTATTTGTACTTTGACTTCAAACTCTATACAACCACCTTTTGGAAAAATCTTAAACTTATAAAAATTCACAATTACTTTATGTCTTTTAATGTGATAAAAAACAAAACTTTGTTGAAATTTAATCTCCAGTCATGGGTGCCCGTCAAATCGGGAATGCAGACGAACCGTATGATATTGTGTGGGTGGAGTTTTAATAAATCGGTTAAGGAGATTGGCTGAAGTGTGCCTGGTAATTGAGAAAAAAATAACAGATTACAATGACGACAGTAACCCCATTTTTTTTATAATAGTTCATAGTCTTTTACACCAGGTGTTTCAAGACTAAAATGGCTGTATGTAGAAAGCACCTAAGTACTTCCTGTCGTGGATCTAAATTTGATCCTTTTAAATGTTTCTCCTCCTTTATCCAGACTTGGGATTGCCTCGTAATTAGCGAGGCGGTGTAGCACCATCAAGTGAAGCTTTTTTGTGTATTATTTTAGGCAGTACATAAAACAAGCATGCATTCTATGGCACTCGCTTCCAAAAGACCCAATCAAATATTAGAAAGCCAACAGTATACTTATGAACAGCTTGCCTTGGCTGCCAACAAATCCTATGGCACCTTTCTTTCCAGTGCGGATAGTGAGAGAACATTCAGTTCTGCAGGCCATCGATGTAACTGTATATAGCAAAACTTTGTGTTCCTAACTAAAAATCTCTAAGTAGTCAATTTTGACTACTAATTACATACGGTATTTTTTCTATATAATTCTCATCTATGAAGTCGTGGAGAGGGATTGAAAAAAGTTGTGAATTTATAAATAAACACAATTAGTTTAGTAAAATGTATTATATATATTACTGAAAATACATTTAATGTTTTTACATTTTATGATTAATAGAGTAACATCCTTTTTTATGACCTTTCCAGGCATGTCAGAGTGCACGTTATATGCATAAACATACGGCACTATTTACTCTATCAATCTATTTACTTTTTTTATCAATTTGAATTTATTTATTTAGTTTTTAATCAGTTGTACGATCGTAGTAATAATTGGTTTATGCAGTTTTTTCAGTGTCTTGTTTTTACATGTTTGTGGAATTTTAGATGGCTCAAATATTCACCTTCGACTCCAGCCGAAGTAGTTCGGAAATATGCAAACTTTGGCAAAAATGCATTTCATTTAGTCCCTAGTTTAAATTTAAAAATTTTTTAAATAAAGCACTGTTTTTTACCAATGCTTTTATTAACTCGTCGTCTCTGTTTCTCTGTCTGTCTGTTTCTCTGTCTGTCTGTTTCTCTGTCTGTTTCAAATCTTGCAATCAATTTTTGAGTCACTTCCTGATGATAGATTTTTTTCAAATTTTGCATACATGCTCAAAATAGAAGACAATGCAATATTCAATTATTAGTTTTACAATAAGTCAATTAATTTAGTTAATTTTAATTAATTTCGATATTTCGATATAATTAAGATATTTCGACTTTAATATAAAATAAAAGAGTAATATAAGAAAAAATTGATTGCAAAATTTGTGTTTTAATTACATATAAGAGCATTGGTTTTAAAAATTCGTTTTTAATTAACTTGTTAAACAATTGTTTTTAAATGCTTCACTTGTTTTATTTAGTTACATGAGACTTATAAGTACTATTTAATTTTTTAGTAGATTTGTCTTAAACTTTATACAATTTTTTTAAATAGATTTTATTTTATATAAATAAATACACGTATATATATAATTTCACAGACCAAGATAGAAAGAAAAAAGTATTCGTCGCTAAAAGAGAAAAGACGGAAAACTCTTGAAATTCGACTCGCCAAGGTCATGCAGAGAAAGGTCGTCCAAGAAGCAATCAACCAGTCGGGTCTTGATCCCCTCACTCTTATTGGTTGGTGTTTTGTTTGTATTTTCAATTACATCAGAAATTTTTTCTTATAAACTGACATATTAAAGTTTTCTGAGATGATACTTTATTTGGATTTAAAGTGTAAATGAGAACAAGTAACCTGTAAAAAACCAGGTTTTTTCACAAATCCCTTATAATTTTGGATTTTCCAGCTTTTCATTTATTAAAAAAATTTTTTTTTTAAAATGACCTTGTTTTGAATTTATATATGTAAACATTTATTTAATTGTATTTGTTTTTGTTTTAAAATATCTTCAAACTTTGGTTGTCCACTTTATTGAGGCAGTAGTATGCCCTGTGATATCAGTTCACACCTTCAACACTTAATGTGTAGATGCCATTTTGAGTATTGTCAAAGCGTTTTCCTACAGCGTGTGTGTGTGTGTGTCGATAAGAGTTGCATTGATATTCTGGAATATGCGAATTTTCACCACGTGTTATGTTTGAAATTTTCAGCAAATGCCAGATTGCAAGAAGAAACATCAGATATGAAAGATGACGATGAAGAGGAAGAAGATGAATCAGAATCTAGATTGGTCGATGATGATGAAAAGAGTGATGAAGAAGAAGTTGAGTTTTTGAAAAGAGACGAATCAATAAGAAAAGATGCTGCTGTGAGAGAATGGGATGTGGGCAAGGAGGGGGTGTTGGGTAAGTTTTTCTTTTGTTTTCTATTTCTACATTTATTCACTTGTACATTTTTTAGGGTATCTTTTATTCGTATGTGCATTTATTGATATGTACAATGCAGAGTTTTTCAGTTGTTTGATCCTGATAAAATGTGTAATCGTGAAAAAACCAATTCGATTTTGTCTCTTATATAGATTTACAGAAATGTCGGTATAAAGAAGTTCACATAGTTGTTTCAAAAGTAGCATATAAAAGCGTTTTGTTTTTAATGCTTGACGAGTTAAATTACAGTTAATTACAGTTATAGTTACCTGTTATATTTCTATATCAATTTTCTCAATTTATTTGGGGTTACATTTCAAATTATGGAATTAGAACAACAACCACATCCGCTTAATATTCAACAATCACGTCTACTTTATTATTTCAACAGATGATGAGAAATGGATGGAAGATAGAAGAAAAGAAAGAACATCAGAATTTGCACCTCCCTCCATGTACTTTGATTCTGTACCGGCGACATCCAATCAGCGTCACAAGTCAAAAAATTTATATCAAGCAGAAGGTGACTTCAACGAAATGGTTGCCGAGAATTTAAAAAAGATCAGAAATTTATTAACATGAATTGAATTATTTTTAAAGAATCATAATTGTGAATGCTCATGTTATCTTTATATTTTATTGTCAGCTATTTAATTTAATTTTTAATAAAATGTATATTCTGTTCCGTTCAAAATCGACAATCGGTCATTAAAAAATTTTTGTAGAACGTGTTTAATATTTCAACAGGTTTTAGATCGGTGGAAAACATAGATAGATGTTAATTGAGATTTGAGGGATCAAATGCTAGGAGAACATTTCACAATAAAAAAAAGAAACTGAAGTTGGAGTGTCAGCTTTCTCAATTAAATGGAACTAAATTTAAGAAGAGGCGAATAACTAATAGATGATTTATCATTTACATTGTTGTATGGATGTCTTGAAATAACTGCTGGATACACAAACCTTCAATAGTTCTCTAACCATAGGCAGATTTCTGAGATTTCCATTCTTGCCGCACCTAGGCAAAAAAGGAAATCAGTCGCTCCTTATATGATCAGACAAAAAAATTCCATTTCAAGATAATTATAAGCAAGATAATTTAGAATCAAACAGGCTTTCAAAACATTTATTACAAATTGAATAGAACAGATAATGGGATAAGAAGGCTTTCAAAATAGTCACATTTGATTTAATAAAGAGTTTTTTTGGTAACTTAATTATTGTTCCAATAGAAATGATTGCTGAAGAAAGAAAGTTTACTATATTTTTATTCCGTTTTTTTTATGACTTGGAGTTTTGGTTAGAACACACACACATAGACACAGTAAAAAGGTCCTGGCGTTAAACGTTAAATAAGCAAATGAGTTGTGTTCTGATTGTTGTGTTTCTATTAGTCTGTCTAGTCTTTCTATGTTTATTGGCAGACAAAATGTAAAAGTTGAAATATTTTCAACTGTAAATTTTTGCAAGCCATCAAGAACTGATTCTAAACGGATATTGTTAACCAGTGATTTGTCGGCCTGTCAAAATTTTCTATCCCTACAGTCAATCAATCACTATTTATTTCTTTAGCGATATTTCCGTGGCGAGCATTTGATGGTTTGACAAAATACGTCACTTCCGCTCTTGTTTACATGTGACTGTAAGTCGTTGGGAAAAATAATCATCCCATCAATGTGACTGTAAGTCGTTGGAAAAAAATGATAATCCCATCAATGTGACTGTAAGTCGTTAGGAAAAAATAATCATCCCATCAATGTGACTGTAAGTCGTTGGGAAAAAATAATAATCCCATCAATGTGACTGTAAGTCGTTGGGAAAAAATAATAATCCCGTCATCGTTTCTTTGTTTAAAAGAGTCTGAAGAAAGACTAAGGGCGGATCTAGCCAACTTTTGAGAGAGAGGGGGCCAGTTTGAGGCAAAATAAACGGTGTTATTACAGCTTTCAGAGTTTTAGAGCCGTAAAGGTTCTATTGTTGAAGGGGTAGGGCGCCATTTGGCGGTGCTGGAAGCCCCTTAAATTAAAAAAAAAAATTTTTTAAATGTCTACGAAGTTTTAAAAAAAAATTGAGAAAAGTAGGCCTACTTACAATTACTCTCATTGGTCATCAGCTTTTTTAGAAGAAAAAGTAAGTTTTTTTAAATTTTTATGAAAAGTACCTAGCTACGAATATCCTACTCTCCCGCTCATCAGTTATTTTGGGGAAAAGGGTTTAGCATTAGGAAGAAGCAACAAAAATGTTATTTTAGATTCTTAATAATTGTCACACAAAGAGCAATTAATGCTTACCTTGAATTGAGAAATAAAAAAAACACCAAATTCTTATAAAAAAATCTTAAAAATACCACTTTTCCGCCCGTAAAAAAGGGAAGATGCAACAAGGCAGAAGCTATAGTCGAAAATGAAATTTTAGTTTGTACCATAATTTTATAGATAATTTTATAGACTCTGTCTTATCTTATGAACCGTCTCATCCTATGCCAATTCTTCCCTACACTTCAGACAAGTTCACATAGCACCGGGATCAAGGGGCAGAAAAGAACATGAGGCGCTGGACGTTGGTGCAAGTAGGAGGCTGCAGATCTCATTCACCTCCAACTTTCTTTACAGATCTTCAGCGAGCGTCACCATAAAGTTGAAGTTCAACGAGTTAAAGTTCAGCAGCGCATGCATGCACGGATAAACCATTTCAGTCGGTGATAGTTAGGTTTAAAGATATACAAAGA
This sequence comes from Erpobdella octoculata, assembly GCA_963978895.1. Taxonomy (NCBI): domain Eukaryota; kingdom Metazoa; phylum Annelida; class Clitellata; order Hirudinida; family Erpobdellidae; genus Erpobdella; species Erpobdella octoculata. The sequence continues at coordinate 30,869,057 of OZ022240.1, forward strand.
ACGGGAAGTAAATAAAGAAAAACCTCTGGTATACTATTTTGTTGCATATTCTATCAAATGTAGCAGTGAAATGAAACAGACTCATTGAGGTCAAACGCCCACTGTCAGCAGCAGCAAAGTACGCGTCGAAAAAGCCTTGAGAATGGCAGTCAAAATAGGGGATTGATTAAAACTTATACTGATTCAACTTCGGAAAGCTTTACTATTTCTCATATTCATTTGTTTTGAGCCTTAAATTGTTTTCAAATATTTCCATTTTATACAGCAAAAACTATCGATATTACAGCTACCATTTATTGGAACATTTCTTGTAGCAGAAACGTAAACAATAATGTTATACACATGTTTGTATGCTTTTAATCGATGCCTTGAAGCGTACTGTTATAAATATTTATTAGAAAACAACTGTCACAATGACGGTGCGAATGTGGAGTGCTATTAAAAAACTTTGTTAGTATAAATCAGCTGGTCATTTTACTTACGCCAGTAAAGTAAAATATATACTTTTCAAAAGTGCTTTTTTCTCTTTCAATTAACTTATTTTTGGTTAAATCTAAACAGAAGCATAACTGTAAATTACAAATTAAAAAATGTTGGCAACATGCACCTGACAAGTTTGAATCACAGCCCAGAATAACAAACATTATGCTATACAGATAACATTCCTTCTTTTAATAAGTAAAAAAATTAAGTAGCCTGACATGAGCACCGCCAATATTTGTATTGCACTGCCATATCTGTATAGCACCGCCATATTTGTGTAGCACCGCTATATCTGTATAGCACCGCCATAAAAAAGTTTGACAATGTTTAACGTTGCGTTAATCGCTAGACATCTAAGCCACGAATCACTTTATCTAACTTTTACTCACTCGTGAGACCATTTAGACAGAACAACCTACCCACACTTCTTGCAGACGCTGGTGACGCCGGCGAGACAGCCCCGCAACTACGGGCTTTGCCCCCCCTATAAGATATTTCGCCCCCCCCCTGGAAAATTTGAAGATATGTAGTTTTTTTGAAATTTATAAACCTGCTAACCGTTACACAAGTAAATAGCTGGAAAAAACAGCGTATTTCGCCCCCCCCCCTAATTCTAAGATATGTACTTACTTTTTCAAACATTATAAACCTGTTAACCGTTATACAAGCTCATAACTGGATAAGGCAGCGGATTTCGCCCCCCTCCTGAAAAATTCTAAGATATGTAATGTTTTGAACTTTATAAGCCTGTAAACCGCTATAAAAGTTCATAACTGGATAAGGCAGCTGATTTCGCCCCCCCCAAATTCATAATATGTACCTATTTTTTTGAACCTGTATACAAGTTCATAGCTCGATAATAAGGCAGCGGATTTTGCCCCCCCCCCATGAAAAATTCTAAGATATGTACTTTTTTGAACTTTATAAACCTGTTATGTAGCTGGATAAAACAGAGTATTTTGCCCCCCCCCATTCTAAGATATGTACCTACTTTTTCGAACTTTATAAACCTGTAAACTGTTCTAAAAGTTCATAACTGGATAATGCAGCGGATTTCGCCCTCCCAAATTCTATGATATGTACCTACTTTTTCAAACCTGTTAACCATTATACAAGTTCATAACTGGATAAGGCAGCAGATTTCACCCCCCTCAAATTCTAAAATACGTACCTATTTTTTCGAACCTGTATACAAGTTCATAGCTGGATAAGGCAGCGAATTTCGCCTCCCCCTGAAAAATTCTAAGACGTACTTTTTTGAACTTTATAAACCTGTTATGTAGTGTTTAGCTAGATAAGGCAGCGTATTTCGCCCTCCCCCTTACTGAAAAATTCTAAGTTATGTACCTTTTTGAACTTTATAAGCCTGTAAACCGTTATTCTGGTACATAGCTGGCTAAAGCAGCGTATTCAGGAATAGTCACAAAATTGGGAATGTTGGGTATCTATCAATACACCTGCAATATAGTGTATTTTGTATCCAATGCGGTTAACTTATTAACGCATCACTGCAAACATCTCAGCAAAACCTTGGGATGCAACTTTTTCTCACGGCCCACTTATATTTGACGAAAAATCTAAAACTTTTTAAAGCCTTTCTTTAATTTTTTTATTTTTTCTGTATAAAAACTGATAGCTGATACCGCGAGAAGGGGCTATCCGAAAGTAGTTTATCCATACATGTTAAACCACTTCAGGGTGCCCACTAGTTGGCCTATCCAACCTCAAAAACCTAAAATATCAGAATAGAAGCTTGAAGTGTAGGGGAGAGTGGTACCTAATGGCCAGACAATTTTACACTTTTATTCAAATCAATCATAAAAAAAAACTATAAGTGATAGAAATAAAAATTTTTCACATAATGAAAGCAAAAACATTCCACTACTGAAAACCGCTCATTAAAACTTTGCAAATTATAACAATTTTATAAAAAACGATAAATAACGCAACCTCTTCCAAAATTTCTGGCTGGCCATTCAGTACAACCTGGTAGTATTGAATGGCCACCCCCAAGTACTCAATAGCCACTCATGCAATTTTTATTATAGAAGACACAATTCTCAACAAATGGTAAGCCAAAATATTTTAATTCACAGAAAATCTTTATTAATGTTAATTAAAAATATAAATTTTTTTTTGTCATTTTATTAAAAAGTTGTAGCCTATAAACCAAGACTATATGCTGAAAAGTCAAAATAAAATTTATATGTCCATTTCTGCGCTTCGATTTTTGAAGGATTGGATCTCCTAGTTTTACAACAATCTGATCCATATCAGTCTCACAAATCCCTTTATCTTTAGATAAAAATTTTGCCTCTTCGGTGTCTTTATCTTTGTATACAAATTTCAAAAAATCAGCCGAAACTTTATCCTCTTTTGGGAGTTTGAACTTCTTCTTTAGTCACTATTTCATAAACAGGCTGTTGTGGTGTAAACAAGATGTCTGTAGCAAGAAAATTAGGATTTGGAAGCAGATCATCTGTATTTTGAAGCGGTACATCGGGATTTTGAAGCGGTACATCGGGATTTTGAAGCGGAACATCTGGATTTTGAACGGGAAGATCTGGATGTTGAAGTAGTTCTGAATTTGAAGGCGGAAGATCTGGAATAGGACGATCTGTAACCTGTGTACATATATATGCATGTATATATATAAATACAATCCGGATGACGTTTCATAAAGGCTTGCACCCAGTCTTTTCTAGCTTGCTTATTCTTCACCCAAGGGCTTTCTACACTTTTCCTAGAATGAGGTAGCCTCTTCTTTAGTCTGATAGCAAATTCATATGCCAGTGAACGGAGCTTAAGTGTACTCAACCCATAACCCATTTTTGAGGCATGTATTAAATACTCTTTCAACTGAAGCTCTTCTTTTGAACTGAAAACTTTCATCGATGATTGAGAATAAGCTTATACTTTCAAAACTATCTCCTCTGCGAATTGCATCCAGTCTACGCCTCAGTGATGTTCTACTCACTTGGTGCTTCTCAGCTGCAGATTTAACTGGCAAGCAAGCTTTCAAAACATCTTCTACTGCTCTTTCCATGTTTTTTGGGACCATCCCCCCTTCACAGCTGTAGATAGTCTGTTTCTCATTCTGAAACATAACCATAACAACATTAAGTAGTGATTAATATGTATATGTCTTTAATATATTAAACAATTTCATTATATTACATTAACATTTGGATCAATAATGAACCTAAACACATTTATGAAAATTTAAACATTCAGTAATACTGAATAACTATGGTCATTCAGTACGACCTTACAGTGGTCATTTAGTACGAACCGAGATGTACGAGCATTTTAGTCTGCTACGAGCAAAATAATAATTTTTGACATCCAAACTTTATATTAAAATATTAATCAAACATCTCTTTATTTACTAAAAAAATCTTACAAAATATAAACTTAAATATTTGATAAGAATAGAATAGTTCTGACCTGACTCGTTTTCACTTTTTCGTGCGAAAAAACAAAAAGCTCTATAAAGCTGAACGAAATACACGAGAGACAAAAGAACAACAGTGAACAAAGAGTTCATATATATACGCATTTTAAAAAAGAGATGGGCGTAAAAAATAATTTAACAAATGAGAAAATCTCAGTGGCCCTTCTGTACAGTGGCTATTCAGTCCGGTTCTCCCCTACCTATATAAAATTACAGATTGTGTTTAAATTAAAAAACAAAACAGAAAATAAATTCTGTAATGCAAAGATTTACGATAAATATTGAATATTTTTATTTATTGCACTTTTTGTCATTTTATTTTATTTTTTTTTATTTTTATTTTTTTTTTATTTTTTTTGAACATTTATTGACCACGAAACAAAAAAATTAAGTACAACAGTGAAGTTATAAATAAGGAAAAAAAATCAAGTGCTCAAAAGGTTCATCCAAAGGGAATTACTTCCCGCTAACTGGACGACCTATAAACGAAAATTCAGATACGAACCGAGACAGAAAAATAAAACATAAGTGTATAGGAGTAAACATAAGTATATATAAGTTAACATATCTGTATCGAAGTTAACATAAGTATATAGATATTGAAATTATGAATCTAGCTGTAATATGTAAGATTTCAACGATTTTTTAAATAGCGAAATGCTTTTCAATGAGGATATTGTTATTGGAATACTTGAATACAACCGCGGACCATAACACTTTATGGAGAATGTTTTGAGAGTTGTTCGAGCAAAATCGGACCGAAAGCAATGCAAAGAACGCACATCATGAGAATGTACATGAGACGATTTTGTGAAAAGGTTATCAAATGACGACGGTAACATATGGTTGTCATATTTGTACATGAAAATACTAACAAGAAAAAAATTAATTTGATATACATTCAGTAGGTTGTTCTCGATCATTTTCATTTTACAAGATGATGTAAAGGGCAAGTTAAATAATATTCGGATGATTCTTTTCTGTAAGATGTGGAGAGACTTTAGACGTGTAGGATAATTTGAAGCCCAAACAATATTACAATAGGACAAGTAAGGGTAAACGAGAGCGTAATACAACATCATAGAAATATTTTTATCCACAAATCGACTCACGCGAGATAGAATTCCACATTTTTTTGCAACTTTAGAGGTGACGTAACTAATATGGTCAATCAGTGAGAGGTGCTCATCAAGCAACATTCCAAGAAATTTACACGAGGAAACTCGCGCAATAGGTTTATCGTCAATAAGAAGTTGATAATCAGAACAAATTAATTTATTTCTATTGTGGAATAGAATATAGTTGGTTTTACTTATATTTAAAGAAAGTTTATTCGCACAAAACCATTTATAAACGGAAAGTAGTTCATGATTAGTAACATCATATAAATCTTTTAGGTTTTCACCAGAAGCAAAAAGGTTGGTATCATCGGCGAACAAGACAAATTCGAGACGATGCGAAACAGTGCACAAATCATTAATGTAGACAAGAAATAAGAGAGGGCCTAGCACCGACCCCTGAGGCACGCCACAAGTTACCCGCCGCGTTGATGAAGTAACTTCGTTGTAGTGTACCTGTTGAGTTCTACCGCTCAAATAATCTTCAAACCACATTAATGGAATCCCTCGGACCCCATAGTGTTCAAGTTTTTTTTAGCAAGACTTTGTGATTCACTGTATCAAAAGCCTTGGCCAGATCCAGAAACACGCCGATGATGTAGTCTCCTCGATCCATAGCCTCCGCAATCCTCGAGTGCAACAGAACGAGCGGCATGTAGGTAGAGTGATTTTTTCTAAAGCCGAACTGACTCCTGGTAATGATGGAAAATCTGGCAAGAAATCCATAGAGCCTGGAGTGCATAGCTTTTTCAAAAAACTTTGAGAAGAAACATAAAATAGATATTGGCCGATAATTGGAAATGGTATCTTTTTTGCCAGATTTGTGAAGGGGAATTACTTTTATAAACTATTCCAGCAAATCCAAAATGAAGTCATACAAATAATAAACAATATGGGTGTTGCTGATGCACCTTGGTTTTACATATAATATTTACATTGTCTTTTCAACTCCCGATATAATTTTAGTGGTTTTTTGGCCATTTTCATTTTGCCCCCCTTTAGAGATAGCTCGCCCCCCCAGAGCATGACGTCTAGTTGCGGGGCTGCGGCGGGACTCGAACCACCGACTCTCAGGTCAACAGGTGAATGCCTTACCGCTATATCACCAGCACACATATCTGTATAGAGTCATCATATCTGTATAGATCCGCCATATCTGTATAGATCCGCCATATCTGTATCATATATATATAGAATAGATATATCGGAGATGAGCAGGTTTTGAGTGAGATGCCAAGATGGCCTCCGAAAAAACGATTTAGAGTCTTTTGGAACCATGAATATTCATTATTTGTATTAATCTATTTTTGGTACGACAGCGGAGACTAAACTCCGGTTTGTAAGAAACAGAAACGTCGATTTCTTATAGCTAAAAGTAGTTGATATGAGCAGTGGCTTCTATCCCCCCCAAGTGGCCGGGCTCAATTCCCCCCTAAGTAGCTAAGCCTTCCCCCCCTCCTCCAAGTTGCGACCGCCATTATTTTTAGTATTTCACCTTTTATATATATATATATATATATATATATATATATATATATATATATATATATATATATATATATATATATATATATATATATATATATATATATATATATATATATATATATATATATATATATATATATATAAGGTGAAATACATATAGTTTGAGTTTTAACACACTTTTTTGTTCTTTCTATACACATTTTCCTCAACAATTCGTCTAATTTCGGTATAATACCCAAACACAAAAAAACAACACACGTTAATATTGAAAAAATCATTTAAAACTATAAATCTAAATCTAAATTTATTTAATTAAAGGTTTCTTTAGCGGTTTTGATGTTGCAGCAAATCTATCAATGATTTTATCTACAGGAATGTTTTCCAAAATGTCTTTTTCTGAGGCAAGTATTAATAATGAAGAGAACCAATCATCCAACATTGAGGTCCTTAACAATTTTAATGGTTATATAAACGTCCGGGGAACGAACATTATCCGCCGGACGTTCCCCATGTGAAAATTTGCAAAATATGATAAGAACTACTAGACTAAATTTTTAACTATTAACTATAATTATCAGTAAAAAATAGTTTTAATGGAATTTCCGAGATGGAATGGAAAATGTCCTACATTCAATACGGCTGTGTATGTATGTATGTATGTATGTATGTTTGTGTAAATGCTAAAACTTTTCGTAACCCTGTATGTTGGCGCAGAAATCGCAAAACCACAAAAATATGTGTTGATGTTTAAAAATCCGTCTCAATTGTTCAAAATTATTTCTTTTACAATGATAAGGTAAGCTAACCTAGTACATTTGAAAGCGTGACGCTTTCGACAATGCTCCATCCATTTATCAGATCGAACCTGGTTCCCGCAGGCTAACTCGCAACAACGTAACTTAAACTTGAATTTTTCTCGCGGCATACTCTTTTCTTTAACAAAGTAAACAAATTGTGAACAAGAAGGAGTCAAAAAGAGTCAAGTTTATTTTATATAGCCGTCATCAGTCGTAGAACTTATTAGAATTCATGGGATTCAGCATAAATTATGTTCCATGTCCATTCGGTTGCGGCTACATCGTGAAGCGTATTAGATGAGCTATATGAAAGATAAGATGGACATTAAATATTAATTAACGAATCTCGAGTCAACGTTGAGAAGCCACACGACGTCTCACGACTCTCACGTCGTTTAGATATATTCTTTAGGTTCAATCGAAATGGATGGATTTTTAAACTTTTTTCCTTACCCCCTTTTATTTTTTTCTTCCCCCCCTGTTTTTTGCCGGGCGAAGCTGCGCCCGGCTGTATAAGGATAGAAGCCACTGGATATGAGCTTTATTTTAATTTAACGCGATATCCGACATAAAAAATATACAATTCTAATTTACCGATAACACAGGCGACATAAATAGACCATCGAACTAGAGACT
>OZ022240.1:30879532-30996133 GCA_963978895.1 Erpobdella octoculata
AACTGACAACCTGTGTAGCATTTAGGTGTGGTATCTAAAATATTTGTATCAATTAACTTAAACAATCGATAAATTATTGCTTAGCAATCACGTGATATTGTATGTTTGTGATTCTGTGCGTGTGTGTGTTTTTTTGTGTTTATGACAAATGTGTTCTGCCTGACACCCGGAAATGCCTATCGTTTCACTTCCCTCTTTCTTCCAGCATACTGATGAAGCCGAAGTTAATCTGAATGTTTGCACAGTTACACGAAAGATTAAAACATTTAAAATATAATAAACAAGATCGATCGTACATTAGGTCTACCTAATCCGTTAACCGGGATTTCATGGTCCACATATTTTTAGTGGCCGAATAACCAAGCGTGGAATAATTTAAATCGCTATCTTCGGACGAGTGCACACTTCTTGAAGTCGAGTTTTAATTAAAGTTGTTACAAGAAAGTGAAACAACATGTGCTTGTTGTCCGACGTAATTAATTATTTATTTATTTGATTTACTTTAATTTAATTTATTTTACGTGTTTTATAGAAGTTAAATACTTCAAATATGTTTAGCTTCCATCTATAATTTATTTATATAATATTTTTTTCCATGATTTGTGAAGCGTAGTAGTTGATATTTACGACGTTGCATTGAGGTCATCGTGACCTGAAATCCTGAATGACTTGTCGGTATGTAAATCAGACGAAAAGAGATGTAAAAAATTGATTAAAACGGAGATTTATTTATAAAAAAAATCAAATAAAAGTTTAGTTGTTTTTATATCAGTAATCATAAGCTATTAAATAACATTATGTTTAAAAATTTCTTGTGAAAAAAATTTGAAAATATCCCAATAAGCGCGAAAAATCATTATCGATGAGTTTTGTTACTGAAGTTAAAAAAAATTACTAAATTTGTGGTTTTTATCCAGTTAATTATGTAAAATAAGTCATTTAAATCAGATTTTATTTGATATTTTTTCATCTCTCTTTCCAATCAGAGCTTTAAATAGCTCTACGTTGAATGTCTTCAGGCAGATTTATGATTATTTATTTGTTTACTTAAGAAATGTGTTTTGATTGATAATAATAATAACTTTTGAAAACTTTTTCATATAATGTTATGAGTGGTGGTTCATTATCAAACGTCTGTGTGTGTTGGTGTATGTGAGTTTGTGTGTGTGTTTATGAGTGTATGTTTTGTGTTTGTTTACTTGAGGATCTTTAATTTGGAGGCCTCTTATTTTCATAATATACAAAAACCAATAAAATCATGAATGATTTATAATAAATTAATCGTGTGAAAATGATAATTATGAATTATATAGATACAATTAACTGAATATTTTATTCAGATTCCATCTGACGGTTAGTGAAGTTGTAATTCCTAGTATAATTACACAATTGAGGAAGAAGAGGTGTGAAATGTAATGTGAGGAAGAGTAGTTAGTTACTCTTGAAACAATTTCCCACAAACATTTTTACACGACTCAATTAGAAGGATTTAATAATAAGTTTTGATTGGTCATGTCGTTTAAATGTTATTACAACGAAACGTTTTTGAACTCAGTTTACAGTGAAATGCAATTAAAAGATTTTTTGTGAAATGTAGTTAACGTTTTGCAATGAAAAGTAATTGACATTAGTCAATGTTTAACATTATTTTGTTGACCTTCTATAGTGTGTCATGTTATGCTATATAACGTCACGTTATAATATATACAATATACATATACCACGTCATAGCATGTGATGTTGTATTTTGTCGTGTCATTATTTAATGCATTGCGAGATTTTTCAGCAAATAGAATAATTTGAATAGATATATCAAGTTATTGGTAATTGTATTAATTGGTAATTATAAAATTGTATTAATATGACTAAAAATTAAATTTTATTTGTTATTTTATGACGAACAAATAAAAAATGTAAAAAAATTTCGGAACTATTAATTTGAAGTCTCCTTGAAGTTTGCTTGTGAGTTATTTAATACGCCACATCAGTTGCCACATTCCTTGCATAGATATGTAACGTTTAAACTGTCGCAATTAAGAGACATTTTGTTTTGAGCCTTGAGATCCTAAAGAAACAAACAGCATTTTAATTTTTGCCTCCAATCATAATCAATATCATCATCGTCATCATCGTCATCATCATCATCTTCGTCATCTTCGTCATTTTCGTCATTATCATCATCATCATCATCATCATCGTCGTCGTCTTCGTCGTCATCATCGCCATCATAATCATATCCATCGTCGTTCGACATCGTCAACATCAGACGCATGATGATACAGAACCCACAAAGTATTAGCTTTCATTGTGCCTCTAGACTCGGCATAACTCGCTGGATGTATTTTTGAATTTTCAATCGTAAAGAATGTTTTGGCACTCAGAAAGTTAATATTTATTTATATTTTCGCGTGAATTTATTATTGTGGGCTCGCATTAAATCGTTAATGTGATATAACGCATTGAATCTTCTATGTTTATACAAACTCCGCACAAATGAAGTAGAGAACACCCCATTAGTTTTAAGGAAAGCACTTTTTTAGAACATGTCAGTATAAAAATTTATCTAAAAGATTGTTAATAAAAGCAGTATTTTTTTACAGCAATTTATTATTTCTGGCTGGCTGATTTTCGTTTAAAGGTAGGCCATGGAAGTTATTGGTATCCATTGGTATGTCATGGAATAATTGGTATCCATTGGTAGGCCATGAAATTCTTGACATCCATTGGAAGTTCATCTATTTAGAAAATTATTTTTTTTCTCATAAAATTTTAATAAAGCTACTACAAGCAATACAGCTTAACATTGCAACCGTAAAATTGGCTCGGTCCTAAAGTTATTTTGTTTTCACAGTGTCAGTTACGACGTTATATTTTATACGTGTAAGCGTTGGCATTGATAAATTGATTTGTGGTGCGAAGTAAGAAAACACTAAACTGGATAAGAAATAAAATAGGAAGTTATTCAAGAATTCGGTTTAATCGTAGGCGTAGAATTTGAAAGATTGTCAGGGCAGGCTGTCCACGAACCAAATCTTATTTCTGGGAAATTTTTTCGGTCTGAAAAAGTGAATTATTTCTAATTAAATGATATTTTATTAAAATGACGTTAGACTATTCAGGGATGTCATTTCAACAAAACCTTGGGGGAGAAGGCAAGATGTTAAAAGGTCACACCTCCCAGCATTTTATCCTCATAATTTCACATTTTTTCTTCCAAAAAATCTGATGACCAAGAGAAATAGGGGGAGGGGGTAGTCGTAAGTACTTTTCAATTTTCTTGGAGTACTTCTATACTTTTTCAACCAAAAAAAGCTAATGACCGGGGGAGTTCCTACGAGAGCCAACCAACGTCAAGGAAGGTCCACTTCAAAGACAGGGAATCAACGCCACCCTGCCCCCCTTACAGGACGTCCATGAAATTACTCCATCGGTCATCGGTGACATTTTTCTGGAAAAGTCGTCGATGAAATCTTGAAGACCCTACAGATATCTATTTGTGATGTCTGTTTGCTGTGAATAGAAATGTCTGTCATGAATATAAGAGCTGTGAATAATTTCTGATTTGTGATTGCTGTCACAAATCAAAACTGAACAATTATTTGTTGTGCAGTTGAAATCAAACTCAAATTCATTGTTGCATAAATTATGATTCTATGCATAGCTTTTTTACATTTAAAACTACTCTGGGTGGCATGTTAAACAAAAAAACAGTTTTTCAAAACAACAAGGCAAACCGATGAGTACGTTTTATATTAATTTTTTATATCAGAAAATTTTATTTCATAACATCATTTTAATTAACTCAAATGTTAGTGATATGATTTTAAAAATAGAAAACAATGTTTATTATGTATATTGAAGAAACAGTATTTATTTAGTTATTCATTCTATAAAACAAATTTTTAGTATGTTAAAATACAAATGTAGGCGATATTACTTTTTCTATACGTAATGAATTTTAATAACAGTAGACCGAAATTGTGAGGGAATGCATTAATAATTCATGTTTGTGAGGAAATGCATTAATAATTCATGTTTGTGAGGAAATGCATTAATAATTCATATTTGTTCAGCTGGCGCCGCTGGACAACCTGGACAACTTGTTATTTGGTCGTCCTTTGTCATCCGAGAATGGAGAGTTCCTTGAGCGGCGAGAGACAGACGATTCAATTCTATCCAGAAAATGTCGGAGAAAAAAATCTAAATAACCTTCAATGCAGAAACTAACTTGTTATTAACACAGCACACCACAGGGAGAGAGAAAGAGAAAGAGAGAAATGGATGGATAGATATAGGATAGGCAGATAGGTATAGAAAGTCCATGCAAAGGCGGATACAGAATAATCAAAAGGAGGGGGTTCTAAATGGGGTAGGTAGGAATTTTTTTAATTATTGTGTCAGATTCATAGGTTATAACATCATAAAAACATGATCAGATCCAATGCACGTTATAAAATCATAAAAGCATGATCAGATCCAACGCATGTTATAACATCATAAAAAAATGATCAGATCCACTACAAAAAAAACTTATCCGTGTAAACCAACAAACCATAGCAGAGGAGCAAAATTTACAAGCATAGTTGTATCTAATATGATACTACTAAATTATTATTCATCATATTTTACAGCTAAAATAAAGTAAACTTGAGATCTGAATTTATTCGTTCTGTACAATTTAAATAACAATGTCATAAACAAGTAAAATACCATATCTTTGTCCAGAGGCGTATTTACCAAAACCGTGGCCCTAGGCGCACGACCAATTTGGGGCCCTCTCGCCTATAAGGCGATCAATGATCATAATACAACAATAGTTAGAACACTCATACTCATGTATTATTTAACATGCATACTACAGTTATAGATACTAGTTAAAAATTACAATTGTCAGTTTATTACAATTATATAACTTTTTTCCTGCTTTTCAATTTCGCGAAGGAGTCAATGTGCGCATTGAAATCGTATTCTAATGTCTCCTTTGATTCAATGCATAAAATAGACAAATATCGCAGCTTACATTGGCTGATGGAATTCCGCAAGTAATTCTTGATCCTTTTCAAGACAGAAAATGACCGTTCTCCAGTTGCGTTTGATATAGGAATGGTGAGAAAGATTCTTAGAAGGGTTGTTTGTATATTTTTTTTTTCATACGTTGTACAAAAATATTTAGAAATAATTATGAAATATACTATCTGAAAATGTAAAATTAATTTTTCTCAAACTTATTAATTTTTTTGTGCGAAATATTTTGAAGCCTCCAAAAAACTCATTTTTCAAGTTTTGGGGGCCCCTAAAATTTGGGGGCCCTAGGCGCGCGCCTAGTGCGCCTAGGCCTAAATTCGCCACTGTCTTTGTCTAAGACCTGCATTTACTGGGGTGATTTTAAATCGATATAAACAGATAAAAAAGATTAAAAATAAAAGATAAAGAGACGTTATGACAAATGTTATTGTACTATAGGCAAATGACCACGCCTAGGCTTTTGGATCATGAAATTAACTTCAAAGTGCTAAATAATGTGAGATATTACAACGAAAGGGGGATCCTGGCCCCCAGGATTCCCCTGTATCCGCCCCTGCCATGTACTAAACATTTCACAAGTCTTAACAATCAGTAACAATGAGACAACTCAAGACTTCCTCACAATTATGTTTTCACAAACATGGGATGCTAATTGCTTACAAATATATTTCAATGCGACCTTCATAGCAGCACTGAAGTTTTTATTTAATTATTATTAGTTTTTTATATTCAAGTGCAATAAATTGTAGCAGATTAAAATCACCATAAATAGAGATACAATTGTCGATTACTCACTTGTATTTGATAGTGCTAGTTCAATTAGTTCACAGATAATTAAAACTAATTGTAAATAGATGTTTTTCCCGATACGGCTCAGTTGCACGTGTTATCCCATAAACACACACACTAACACATAATAATGAGCAAAAGCACGCACACACACAACGCTAGGACACAAACATGAACTTCAAATGTCTTCGCCATCCTCATCACGCAAATCACCAGATGCCTCCTTCACAGGGTTCGATTCTGTTAAAAAAAACAGAGTGTTTTTTTTAAATAGATAATGTGCTATAAATTTATATGCAATTTTTCATTTTTAGATCTAAATTGTAAACTCTAACAGCTATAATGGTATAATCCAATCCCATTCACTTCAGTGCATAAAAAGTCACTTCATGTGCCTTTATATATATATATATATATATATATATATATATATATATATATATATATATATATATATATATATATATATATATATATATATATATATATATATATATAAACTTTCTTAGTGATTTGGTATCCCTATTGTGTAGGAGTTACTGCCTATCACTGAGCGGCTTATTCTCCCATCCCCCTTACAAATTGTGCCCTGCCGATTCGTCGGCAGTGTAATCGATATATAATCAAGTGATTTCTTCTTCAGAGTCTTCTTCATAGGTGGGTGTCACTTCTCATTCGATATCAGCAGAAGTTCGATACATTCCAGCTCGTTTCGTTCGCATCCGTCGTAACTCTTTCATTCCACATCCATCCTTCACTCACTCACGTACCGAACCTTTCCGTAAGGACTCATAAGGTATAACTAATTTCCAGGACTGGTAATTTTTTCTATCGCATCTGATCGAGCTGACCGTTGTGGTCGTTGGATTGGAACTGATTCGTTCAAGTTCGTATTTTATTTTAAAACTCGCGAACGAAGTTTTCGGAGATAGTGGTTCGATTGATTCGCGCATAACGGCAAGCGAAGAAGTTTGTACGTAAATAATATTTTGCTGCCGTTTTGTCGTTGTCGTTGTAAGAGAAGACGTTGTTGTAGAAAGTTTCAAATGTATTTTTGTGCCATGAATTTATTGATTGTACTGTTGGCTTGTTTTCTTCACTTTCTCGTTTCTCAAGAAGGTAAGCTGTTTGAGCTTTTTAATATAAACGTTGTAGAATATAGTTAGTGGTTTAGTTCACATTTTAGTTTTGTAATGGTTTTGCTTGTTTTTTTTTATAAACATTCTTACACAGAAACACAATAAAGTTACATTTCAATGTCTTCTCACTGTGTTTTGTTTATTGATTTGTTATGACAATATTATAAACACATTTATTAGTTGTCTTTTCATTTTTCATCTAAAAACAACAAATGCTTGCGGAAGAGCTCAAACAACTTCACGACGAACAAACAATTCGCGGAGAAATTGATTGGCTGTTTATAAATAAACCCAAAGAAAATAACATGGAAACAGTCTGCTAAAAATACATTGAACAACTAAATGTAAACAGATATTAATACACATAAACACACACACACACACACACTGAAACAGACAAGAGAATACTAACAAACATTGACTAGCGTGGACCAATCCTAATGATTCCTCCATAAAA
The DNA here is from genome assembly GCA_963978895.1 of Erpobdella octoculata. Lineage (NCBI taxonomy): Eukaryota > Metazoa > Annelida > Clitellata > Hirudinida > Erpobdellidae > Erpobdella > Erpobdella octoculata. The sequence continues at coordinate 30,886,943 of OZ022240.1, forward strand.
GAACAGGAATATGTAGGAGCACGTACAAATACAAACAATTCCACATGCACACACACACACACACACACACACACATACACACACACACACACACACACACACACACACACACACACACACACACACACACAAGGAGCGCGAGAATGAGATCATTCATAATCTTCCTCCATCCGACGCTGCTGGCAAACTATTTCGTGCCTTTTTGAGGACGCCAATAAACATGAAGTCGATGAAACGCAACAATAATTGACTCACCAGACTTTGTAACTTTTTTCTATCTGGCATTGTTTCCTGTTTGTATTCACTTGGTAGTATTGTTTTGTATTTTGCGTACCAGATGGTACAGTCGTTTATATTTTGTGTACTAGATGGTTCAGTCGTTCAATTGTATTTTGTGTATTAGACGGTACTGTTCATATTTCGAATACTGAGTTGTTTTGAGCAGTTTTGGAATAGTTCTTCAAGAGAATTTTTTCCTGGTTCTGTTACCTTAAGGAAAGATGAAAAACAACATAGCAACGTGAACAAAGTGCGCCTCCATATGTTTTTGGCGTTCAATCTTCTTTTTTAGCGTGATATAAAAATGTACTAAAGAGAGATTGTATATAAGCCACAGTATTACGACGTTAGATGGTAGAGGTTTGAAGCGTTTTATGGTCTAATTAAAAAAGAAAAAAAAGTTGGCAGTGAAGTAAAAGCTAAAAATGGTTTCCTGGCAACGTTTGCAAAACTCTTTTGGGGGTCGTTGAAAAAAAAATCATACAATTTATTATAAAAAAAAACTAGCGATAAAAGTATAAAAATGTTGGATTTCTTTAAAATATCAACACATATAATTGCTATTGTAAAACGTCAAAAATAATAATCATCTAATGATAAGCAGTTTCAGATAGCAATAACTTTTGATTTGTTAGTTCAGGATTTTTTATTATTGATATTTTTGTTAGAATTTTTAAATTTGTATCTAAATCTTTTTCATAAAAAGTATGGTTAGCTAACCATCGTAATATCTTTGACGAGTTTTTTTACCTGACCTTCGCAAATACACAACTAGTTAAATATAACTAGTCCCATACATTTTGTCTTTAGCCATAATTATCGAGCATTTTTTTGTAAAAATATCGTAATGACGGAATTTTAATGTTTTTTTTTATTACTTTATGTTAGTTTTTATTATTTAATATTTTCAACTAAAGTTTAGTAACTGAAGCGTCATTTTCTAGCACGCATACATTCATACCTACGTTACGTACGGGGAACGGACATTTCCCCCCGGACATTCCCCTCCCCGGACATTTTCTCCACCGGACATTCCCCCGGACGTTTCCCCTCTTCTTGGGGTAGGAGATTCCCCCCTCCGGGGTAGAGTTAGAGTTCACGTTTTTCTAACAAACAAAAACACATTTTTAAGATTTAACATTTACTGATTATATTTAATCGAATATTATTAATTGAATAGTGTTTGGAGTGCAGCCGTAAGAGAAAAAAGTAAAGGAAAAAACGAGTTTTTCAACACAAACTTTAATTTCAAATACACTCGATTTAGAAATACGAAAGATGTTCAAATTAAGTGTTTTTTAATTGAATTATGTATTGTCATCCAATATAAAGCTATGCTGAAAGTTTCAGCTTCCTAGCTAGTCAAAAAGCTGGTTTAATTTCACTTGCAAGATTTGCGTACAGAGAAAGCCACACACACACACACAAACAGAGATTGTAACCTAAATAAAAGTTTGTAAAAAGGATTATGGTTAGGGTTAGCAGTAGGGTGTTCCAAATGTTCAAAGTTTTTTTTTGTTTTCTCGGCGTGCAGCTATAAGAGAAAAAAGGGTTATGGTTATGGTTAGGGTTAAGGATAGCATCCTACTGTTAGGGTTAGGGCTAGGGTTAGGGTTAAGGTTAGCATCCAACTAGTTACTTCGTTAGGGTTAGGGCTGGGGATAGGGTTAGGGTTAGCATCTCACTAGCTACTTCGTTCACCGGCAGGTAAGCCAGTGCATCCGACATTCCGCAAAAATGCTTTACGCGATTTTTCTCTTTATAAGCTTTTGTCAGTCCCAGCTCCTGCACCTTATTATGAAAGAAACTCTTGCAAAACCACAAATTCATTCTATAAGAGGAAGCGTCATATCAGGGAAGAAAAATCTTACAACAGGGGATGGGATTGTCCTAGAGTCTGTCGGGGGGATTGTCTGAGGGAAGGGAAACGCCCGGGGGAGGGAAAATGTCCTACATTCGTTACGTACATTAACTGTTACCTATATACAGAAATTATGTACGACTTTAAAACATATAACATGTTATTAATTATAATTCATCTAAAATATTTTTGCATACAAATGTTTTATTAAATTATATTATGATTACTTTTCAGTTCGACTTCCGCCGACAGTGCTAATCAAGAATCATCTGCCCAAAAAGTGCATCGGTGACAATGAAACACTAACAAATGTGCTCACATGCGAGGTTTCTGGGATTCCTGAACCAAAGTTTGTTAAAACATTTTTAAAGATTTATTTTAACGAATCCTCAGCTGTAGTTTATTTAGTTCTTTCACCTGCCAATTTGTTCACCTGCCCTTCTCGGTATCATGGGATTTTCAGAGCGTCACCGGCTTCCTTATTTTCAAATGGAAGTATTGGCAATACCAGAAAACGCCTTGGAGGCGCCTAGTTCTTATAAAAAATAGCTTAGCACTTAATAATATTATTCATATGTGCTAGCAATTGCTTATAGCAAGCATGTTTTTGTCAGAGGAACCGGATGCAAATCGCACGAATTTATATATGGACATAAACTTTATATAGATAAAATTTAATTATAACATTCTATTGGAAGCATAAGTATATACTCTAAAAAATGGAATAAAATAGAGTTAACAAACTGTAAAAATCCTTAAGTTTAACTTTTATTACCTGTATACATTGTGTTTGTTTGTTTGTTTGTGTGTTTGTTCTCTTATCACATCCGAACCGCTGGAGCAATATGAACGAAATTTTTCATAGAATCAGTCTTCATTGAGAAGGTTTTGAACCGTTAAAAAGATTGGTTCATTATTTTACGCTTTATCCTTAAAAATGCTAGTAAATGATTATTAAGTTTAAGGGAAACTCTCATCTCAAAATTTTTTCCATACGATTATTGCGGCCTACCCTCATGATGCCGCATACAGAAAAAATCCACTCAACGTACGCCTGAGAGGCTTGGGCTGTTACCAAATCTTGGGCAAGCATGAACAGTGTGCTGTAACATCCTTTTTTCATTATTCTTCGAATCCACTGCCTTACACTCATCGGCGCCGGAAGCTGGGGGCCAAACACCATTTTGGTCCCTCACTTTTTGTCAAATACCAATATTATTTTAATGTTTCCGACATGAATTAGGCCTTAAATTACTTAAAATTAATCAAATCAAATTAATTCCTGCCATCAAGCCACTAATAAAATCGTTTGACAACCGGCCACAAAGCTCTGGCGATCGATATTTCGCATCTAAGTCCGAGTTTGCAAACGTTTACTAATCAAAACATGTAATTTGATTAGAGGCAAATAAAAGCATTTTTTTAAATTAATTTTTTTATCTTTACTTGTTTATGTTGCACATTGCATCTGGGTTCTTTTTAATATTCAGTGGCAGCTTAAGTGCTTCCATCCAATAAAGTTGCCATTATTTGATCGTATTTCGGCGAGAATTAGAGAAATGAGAAATGTTTTCCCAGTTCCATCTGGTGCATCAAAAAAAAGAAAGAATCCACCTTGTCCTTCAAAAACTGCCAGTATAATGCGGTCGTAAATGATTCTTTGTTCATCAGTCATTAGTGGAACATAGCGAGTAAAAATCGTTGCCATTTCTACAGTATTGTACCGCAGTTCACCTAAAAGGAATCTGCCATGTTTTTGACCTCAAAATGCAAGAAAATGATCATTTTCAATTTCAGACAGTTCAACATACTCTTTTATAGGAAACAGTATAAATGTAAATCATTGATCAAACTATATATATATGTATATATATATACATATATGTGTATATATATATATATATATATATATATATATATATATATATATATATATATATATATATATATATATATATATATATATATATATATATATATATATATATATATATATATATATGAGTGTTTGCTTGTATTTTGTTTTTCCAAAATAACTTTTTTAAATAATTTGACCAGGACATTTGAAGTACAAAGAACACTTGTGTGTACTAAAATCCCTAGACTTTGCACAATAACTTCAGACCGGCCCGTTTTGATAACCTTAAAAAGAACTTAGTCTGTGAAGATCTATAGTAGTATATATCTATCTAGATATAGTAATATATATCTATCTAGATATAGTAGTATATATCTATATAGATATAGTAGTATATATCTATGATGTACGTATATGTCCTACAAAGTTATAAATGAAAAATCGAGTTGATAAAAGCAAAGAAAGTAGTTTCCGTCAATATCCAGCATAAAAAAACGCTAAATAATGCTGTTGCTCAACTTTTCTTATAAATGGATTTAATTCAATAGTTTACATATCCAAAATCAGAATTGCGGTTGTTTTTAAATTTGACTTCTAAGCCACGAACCACTGATCTAATCACTCACTAGTGGGTGCATTTCTACAGAACCACAAGAAGCAGCCAGTTATAGGAACCTACCGCTGACCCACAACTTGCGGACGCTGATGTAATTATTGTTGTAATTAATTGTAGTTAGAGGGTAGAGGGAAGACTAATCATGACATGAAAAAACCACTTGAATGTAACGTGAAGCATTGAAATTTAATCTCTATATATACAAATTAGATTATGAGTGTGTGTGTAAATACTTTATGCGTTGCTACACCATTCATCCGATCGTAATGAAATTTGCACACAAGCTTGAGAGGCAATGGGAGACAATTATACCAAAAAAAATTGAAATCGGACTCAAAATGAGCGGAGCGAAGCGGGAGAGCGAGCGGAAACGGGAATTAGAAAATGAGCGGAAACGGGAAAGCAAGAGGGAACGAAAAAGCAGCTGAGAGCGAAAAAGCGAGCGGGAAAAGTAAAGCGACCAAGAGCGGGAAAGCGTCTGGAATCGGGAAAGCGACCGGGAGCGGGAAAGCGACCGAGAGCGGGAGAGCAAGCGGGGAAGGAAACGAGATCGAGAGAGACAAATATTAGAAAACCTCTAAAAATCCTGGGCAACGCCGGGCACCTCGCTAGTAGCTACTAAAATATGACTAACTATGAAAAGATTTCTGCTAAGTTTAAAATATAAATTAATTTTAATAGACAAATACTTTTTTTTACAAAGCATAAAATAATTTAATTTGGCAGGCGATTAAATAAAAAACTTCTTTTGACAAGCTAAGATAAATTATAAGAATCGAAGCTCTCGATCGTTGAAGAAATTGTTTCAATCGTAAATGGAGACCTCTCATCTATCATGGCAGTCTAAGGACTCAGTTATTTATTTATATCTACTGGTACATTAGAGCAAGAGGGAAAAGTGTGAGAAAGAAATTCGGTTAAAGAACCCGCAGTAAATATTAGCCAGCACCTAAAACACAATTATTATTGAAAATTAAGTGGCACAATTATATTTATTTTCACTTGATTTTATCATTATAACACAGAGATATTAAAATTTTATCGTACACATGGACTGAGAAAGTAATTTTAGCGTAGTGTAAATTATAAAAGAAATAAACTTTTTGCCATCTTTAAAAAGGTTTTAATGTTTTTGCCAGATCTCACTTTAAATATGCGGCGTGGTGGAACCTGGTCCCCATTTAAGCTTTTAAAAAAAGTAACAAGTTCTTTGTACAGAAATGGCAAAAAAATATTTTTTCTCAAGAGAATGGCTTTTTTATGTTCCTTGGTAGACGTTTTTTTTGGAAGTGGCTAAACGAAACTTATCCATGGTTTAACTTCCAAGCTGGAACAGTTCAAGCCAAACTCGAAAAACTCCCCTATTGCCATGCTTTTGGGCTGCGAGATTTTTTCATGGCTACAAAGATAATTTTATGCAGTTGCGCTTATTCTGAAAAATCGTCGGCTTTCCTAAGCTGGATGATGAAATGATCCGGGAATGAAATCAAAATTTTAGTTTCTCGATTACTTTTCGAGACCATCCTCGAGATCATTGGCATTGTGATTCTGTTTTTTTTTCTTTAAATTCTTGGAGTTAGTTTTTGCCAATTTGCATTCATTCCTTGCGCACTGATAAATACTCAATAGAATGTTTCATTCGCACTCCCCTTTTGTCTTCAAAAACCAACAGCCATTACCTGCGTTAATTTCAATAAGGATAAAGCCTTAGGCTACAGAAAAACGGAACAAAGCTGCAAGCTAAGTAACAAATTAAATTTAAAACTTGTTCTTAAATTTTTTAGGAGGGCCGGGCCACAAAGCCCTCATGGATCCGCCACTGTATACCCTCTTGCCATTCTGTTATTTCACGCTATTGCTGTATACATACAACAGAAAAATGCTTTTGGGTGCAGTCGGTTTTTAAATGACCAAAAGAAAATAAATCACTAAATGCACTTTGAACGAAAGCAGAACTGACAATAAACATTACGCGTTTTAACGACAAATTGTTACAGAAACGTTTCAGCCATGGTTCTTGATATTGCTAATTAATGGGGCGTATCCAGGCATGGGGCAGCTGGGTACATGATCCCCACGTGAAATAACCTTTTTCATGCAGATAAGCTGAGCTAAAAAGTTAATAAGCTTGTCTCCAGATTCGTTACTTAACTGACTCTGAGAGCAATACCCTGCTTACCCTGATCATTTTCGACTAATTTTAATAATTTCCATTTGCTTATTTTATTATTTTATTAAAATGCGTTCAATTTGCAGAAGGTTTAGTAAAGGTAATAAACTTTGAACACTTTGAACAGTTAATTTTATAAAGTTTTAACTTGTGCTTTTTAACACATTTCAACGAAGGTTAACGTGGGTGCTCGATAAAAAAGAACTTGACCAACACAACAGCATGTTTCAATTTGATGGTAATCAACTTACTATAACGAAATATCAAGCGAGTAACGACGGAGAATACCAGTGCAAAGCAAGGAACGAGTTTGGAGTCGCAATGTCCACATCGGTCTCACTGAGGACTTGTTTTTTCAAAGCGGAGCGCTTTAGAAGTAGACCAACGCTTCTTATCAATGTAACATTTTGCTTTAATTTTAATTTTGAGTCTATAAGTTGTCACACGAACTATAAAATTGCCAACTTTTTTAATGTTTTGAAATAACTAAAAATGTCATTAAATTAAATATGCATTAAAAAGTTGTTGCGCTTAATCCTTGAATGAATTAACTATGACACATTGAATTTTTTATTTTCGAACATGTTGTATAAGTTTTAATTGACTGTAAGCTCTATTTAATTTCATAGACATTGACTTTGTTAGTTTTTATAACAAAGGTTTCTGAAGGAGAAGGTTTTATGCTTAAAAATGTAGAAATACCCAGCTTCCCACAGTCCCGTGTACGCTGGGCTATGAGGCCTGAAGACGAAAAATTTGAGAGTAAAATCAATCCAAACAGAAGAATTCAGTTGGATCACGAAAGTAATTTTTTTACTTTCAATAAAAATCATGTTATTTGTAGTTAAAAGCAGGTTTGTTTTTAAATCATTTCTATTAACTTGACCGTGTTTGCTTGCTTGAGCCACACGTTGGGACCCTATACCACTCAAAAAACTAACTTCCCGTTATCCAATCGATTAGAAATTTGTGTGTTTAGTTTTGTTTTATTTTTATTTTTACAATTTATTTAATTTTAAAATTGATTGGACAAAATATGAGCGAATTATAGAATACAATCAAAAAAATCTTTACAAATTATAAAAACAAACCATTAGTTTTTGGTTTTTTTTTAAGAAAAACGATAATTAAATTATAATTTTAACAATTTATAATTAAGTATTTGTTTCTTTCATATTGATTCAAAATTAGCTTCTATTTGCAATTTTCACAATTGAGTTGACATTTAGTGAGTTTTTTTGTTGCTGCGGACTTTACATTTTATTAAATTTTCAGATTGATTAGACAACATTTGAGTGAATTATGGAATAAAATCAATTAAAACTTTAATTTTTTTAAATTACAAATTTTATATAGAAAAACTAACTTTGAATTTTTAGTTTATTTAAGAAAGCGACATTTAATTTTCAAATTTTTAATAAAAAATGTGTTATTCCATATTGATTCGAAATGTGTGTTAAGCTTTCAATTCCCACGTACTTTACCTATTAAGTATCTAAAAGACTGTGGTCAATGTTTTCATATACAGGCCCTGAAACACATACGCCCTCTACTCTCTACTGAGACTGCTACCACCCTTGCACGCAGCCTAGTCACATCTAGACTGGACTACAGCAACTCTCTGCTCTATGGAATTTCATCAACTTGCTTAAGCAAACTTCAGCGTGTTCAGAATCAACTCGCCAAAGTCACCACAAATTCATCCACTGTCACTTCCTCCTCTTCTCATCTCTGCAAACTTCATTGGTTCCCAATAGAATATAGGATTATTTTAAAGATTTCACTACTAACTTACAAAACTCTCAGCACTAATAACCCAATCTTACTTAAATAAACTCATCACCATTAGGACCAACGATAGACAACTCCGTTCTTCTAACTCTCTCTCACTCTTCCAACCGGTCAACCGCTCAAAACCTACCAATAGATATTTCAGCTACAGCTCCCCAGCCATCTGGAACTCACTACCGCCATCAATCACATCATCACCATGTCTGACGTCGTTCAAAAAACTTTTAAAGACTTATCTTTTTTCGAAGGCATTCGGACGAGATCCCGCGCGCCTCTGAAGCTCCGCTACTGGCGCTTTACAAATTGACTATTATTATTATTATTATTATTATTATTATTATTATTATTATTATTATTATTATTATTATTATTATTATTATTATTATTATTATTATTATTATTATTATTATTATTATTATTATTATTATTATTATTATTATTATTATTATTATTATTATTATTATTATTATTATTATTATTATTATTATTATTATTATTATTATTATTATTATTATTATTATTATTATTATTATTATTATTATTATTATTATTATTACTAGCGGGGTTACCCGGCGTTGCCCGGGGTTTTTAGAGGTTTTTCTAATGTTTGTCTCTCTCGCTCCCGTTTCCTTCTCCACTTTCCCGTTTTCGTCGCGTTCCCGGTCGCTTTTCCGCTCTCGGTCGATTTCCAGCTCCTGGTCGCTTTCCAGCTCCTGGTCGCTTTCCAGCTCCCGGTCGCATTTTCGCTAATGTCCGACGGTATAAGACAGGAAGATAAATAATGCAACCTGATTGGATAATTTTGAATTCAAAAAGTCACATAAATTATGCAAATATATAGACGCGCTTTGTTTTCCGATGCTGTTTATTTTATAGTCGTTGCCGACTAAGTTATTCGACACTCCATGTATGTAACTAAATAGTTAAATAGACTAGAAAATTCAACTTGTCATTCTGTCAATCTGATATGGTTGTATGCATAGATCTATGGTTGTATGTGACCTAGACATTTAAAACTATCCAATCAGATGATAGTATTTGTCTCCCTGTCTTATACCGTCGGACATGGCGAAAATGCCGCCGGGAAGCATTTTCGCCAATGTCCGACGGTATAAGACAGGGAGACAAATACTATCATCTGATTGGATAGTTTTAAATGACTAGGTCACATACAACCATAGATATCTATCCATATTTGCATACATAATGCTCTTGAAGCTTGCTAATGTTTTAGTTTGAAATTTTTTTTATTTTGGTCAAATTAACCTTTACACTTTTATTTAGAAACAACTATACATAATTTTATGATTAATAATAATTTTTATTTAAAATTAACATGATTGTAGTATCTATGGACTGTAGGCCATAAGTTATTTACAGCCGAAAATTATTGTTTTATACTATTTTAATACTATTGTTTTAATACTATTTTTATTGATACTTATACTAGTTTTTACAATCATTCTAATATTTGCATTGAGCCATTTAGACATAAAAAGCCATACACATTTTTGTATCTACTTTGATATAGGTTGTCTCCACAATTATTCATTTACAACTGCCATTGCCATATACACCAAATAAAGTTTGCTGGACCTGTAACATTAAAGTATTCAAGACCTTTTGTCATGTTTCAATCAATCAATCAATCAATCAATCAATCATTTATTTATATAGCGCTATTTCCGCAGTGTTCAATAGCGCTCGGTCGTGAACTTAGTAAACAGATATGTTTTAAGTCCACGACGGAAAACTGTGAGAGAGGTATAGTTAGTAAGAGAAGAAGGAAGAGAGTTCCAGAGATAGGGACCAGAGTAGGAGAAAGAGCGTTTAGCAAAAGAATGCTTAATAGTGAAGATGCGAGAGTGATTACGAGAAGAAGAACGAAGACCAGACTTAGGAGGGATATGTATTAAATTAGTTAAGTAGAGAGGAGAAAGGCAATTTTTTATTTTGTACATTATTAAACAGATTTTAAAAATCACCCTATATCTGAGAGGAAGCCAATGGAGAATAACAAGAGATGGAGAGATGTGAGAGGAGTAGGAGGTGCGAGAAACTAAGCGAGCGGCCGAGTTGAAGGCTTTAGAGAGAGGATAGAGGGTAGTGTCAGGAAGACCATAGTATAGAGAATTGCAGTAGTCAATTTGAGACAGGACAAGAGAAGAGACTAGAAGTTGCAGCGAAGGATCATCCAGAAGTGGACGAAGCTGCTTAATACGACGAAGATGAAAGTAGCAGGATTTAGTAACAGAAGTAATTTGGGGGGTTAGCGACAAGTTAGAGTCAAAGAGAAAACCTAAGCTACGAATCAAGGGAGAAGGAGAAATGGAAAGAGAAGATGGTGGTGGCAAAACCAAAGGAAGAGGATTTAGGGATTTAGAGGACTTGTTGAAATAGATTAGTTCAAACTTGTCAGGATTAAGTTTAAGACACATAGAAGAACTCCAGGATATAATAGATTGAAGGCAGGCAGCTATTTTGTTAAGAACAGACTCAAGAGAAGAGTTAGAGAAAGTAGAATAGATAAATATGTTGCAGATAAATAAATAACTCAGCTAATCTGACATGCATATGAAAAAACTAACAAATTTTAGTTACTAACAAAAATTTAGATATTGTTAAACTAATGGCTTCAAATGTATTATGAGTAACATGATATTTTAGATTTAGATGATTAAAAATCATTAAAAAATTATCAGTTTCATTGATTTCTTTGATTTTAATTGAGAACAACAGTAGAATAACTAATCAGCTTTATTATATTACAAAATTATCTCAGTTCTTGATTATGAGGCCAATATAAAAAATTAAAACACAATTATTTCTGCCTTAATAACTGGGAAGTCAAATAATTAAACAACACTGAATACTGAATTATTGTCAACTCAAGACAATTCATGAATTTATTAAAACAAATAATGCTAGAGTTTGAACTCTGGAAAAATATTTTGGATCAAAGCTATGAAGCACAATTTTTTCATGTTGTTTTGCTTATGTGTCTGCTTGTTTAGGTCTTAAAGAAATCAGTGTTACTATGCACTTTTATCACATGCTTGTCCTTAGCATGCTGACAGAGTAGAATTTTGTTGAAAATATATTATCAATCTCCTGGGAAAGTTTCAGATAGGTTCCAACTAGTCCTATTTATCTCCATGAACAACTTAGTTAAGCTATTTCTGCATTAAATAAACAACTAATGAGTTAAATTGCACAGTTTCATAATTTTTTAGATTAGAATAACTGATTGTAATTATATATTTTTTTAGAATTGAAGCCATTTGCATTATTAATTTACTAAAAAAATCAAATTTCATTTGGTAAACTTGTGTCAAAAGTTATTATTTGTCAGTCAATTAATAACTAAAATAGTTTATTTGTGTTTCAGTTTATTGACTAGGCTTGGCTTATATGACTGCAAAAGCTTCATTCCAAATATTGTTGATCTCTGATTGACAGAATGACAAGTTGAATTTTCTAGGCTATTTAACTATTTAGTGTAGTGTCGAATAACTTAGTCGGCACATTTTTCAATCTTTATCCACCGGAAAAACCCATAACGGCCAACGACTATAAAATAAACAACATCGGAAAACAAAGCGCGTCTATATATTTGCATAATTTATGTGACTTTTTTAATTCCAAATTATCCAATCGGGTGGCATTATTTATCTTCCTGTCTTATACCGTCGGACATTGGCGAAAATGCCTCCCGGTCGCTTTCCCGCTCAGAAGTTTTGTTATCGATTTTCTCTCTTGCTCGCGTTTCCTTCCAAGCTTGCTCTCCCAATTCCAGTCGCTTTCCGCGTTCCCGGTCGCTTTCCGCTTTCCCGGTCGCTTTCCCGTTCCCGGTCGCTTTCATGTTCCCGGTTGCTTTCCCGTTCCCGGTCGCTTTCCCGTTCCCGGTTGCTTTGCCGTTCCCGCTCACGCTTGCTCTCCCGTTCCCGGTCACGTAGTGTTTGTCTGGATTGAGCATTGCTTACTCTTATTGTTTCCAGTTTTGCTTCCCGTTGCTCAGCTGTTTCAGATGAACGGTATTGAGCAGCGTTTAATCGAAGGCTTTCCAGTCTTGCTTCCCGTTGCTCAGCTGTTTCAGATGAACGGTATTGAGCAGCGTTTAATCGAAGGCTTTCCAGTCTTGCTTCCCGTTGCTCACCTGTTTCAGATGAACGGTATTGAGCAGCGTTTAATCGAAGGCTTTCCAGTCTTGCTTCCCGTTGCTCAGCTGTTTCAGATGAACGGTATTGAGCAGCGTTTAATCGAAGGCTTTCTTTTTTTTGAGCATTGTATAATCGAAGGCTTTCAAGTCTTGCTTCCCGCTGTTCTTCTGTTTCTGAACTTCGTAATGCCTTTTTCTTTCTTGCTTGGAGCGTAAGTTGACCAATAGCTTTTCGTTTAGGTGGCATAATTAATTCGATAGAAAAATTTGAAATTTGAAATTGTAATTTTTCAGCCAATTTTCAATTTATGACGATGTTTTAAAGGAAATAGTTTTGAACTTTATAGATATATATATATATATATATATATATATATATATATATATATATATATATATATGTATACATAAACACAGACACAGACACACATACATGCACATACACATACATACACACACACATACATACGCACATACATATATATATAGTTCCCGCTCGCTCACCCGCTCCGCTCCGCTCATTTTGTGACGGATTTCAAAATTTTTTTTTTTTTGATTTTCATTGACTCTCAAGGTTGTGTGAAAATTTCATTACGATCGGATGAAGGGTGTAGCAATGCATAAAGGACATTAACATACATAAATACATATATACAAACATTCATTTTTATATATATAGATGAATGTTTGTGGGTTAGTTTGTCTATTATAGAAACGGGAAAGCACCCGGAACGGACAGCGAGCGGGAACAGAAAAGCAAGCGTGAGCGGGAATGGGAGAGCAAACGTGAGCGGGAACGGGGCAGCGACCGGGACGGGAAAACGACCGGGAGCGGGAAAGCGACCGGGAGCGGGAAAGCGACCGGCAGTGGGAAAACGACCGAAAACGGAAAAGCTAACAGGAGTGGGAAAGCAGGTGGGAAAGGAAACGGGAGAGAAAGAGACAAACATTAGAAAAACCTCTAAAAAACCTGGGCAACGCCGGGTATCTCCGCTAGTACATACATAAACACACACACACAGACACACATACATGCACATACACATACATACATACACACATACATACGCACATACATATATATATAGTTCCCGCTCGCTCACCCGCTCCGCTCCGCTCATTTTGTGACGGATTTCAAAAATTTTTTTTTCTTTTTGATTTTCATTGACTCTCAAGGTTGTGTGAAAATTTCATTACGATCGGATGAATGGTGTAGCAATGCATAAAGGACATTAACATACATAAATACATATATACAAACATTCATTTTTATATATATAGATTATTATTTATTATTATTATTATTATTATTATTATTATTATTATTATTATTATTATTATTATTATTATCATCATCATCATCATCATCATCATCATCATCATCATCATCATCATCATCATCATCATCATCATCATCATCATCATCATCATCATCATCATCATCATCATCATCATCATCATCATCATCATCATCATCATCATCATCATCATCATCATCATCATCATCATCATCATCATCATCATCATCATCATCATCATCATCATCATCATCATCATCATCATCATCATCATCATCATCATCATCATCATCATCATCATCATCATCATCATCATCATCATCATCATCATCATCATCATCATCATCATCATCATTATTATTATTATTATTATTATTATTATTATTATTATTATTATTATTATTATTATTATTATTATTATTTCATAGACTTACTATCAGCAAAAAATATTTTGCAAAACAATTTTAGTCGCCGAATTAGAAAATTATGGAAGATTTAAAAAAAAACGAAATTCTTTATGGCTTTCTTGTTATTTAGTGGTATAAAAACAGTGCCAAGCTGGTTTATTGAAAATTTATTTTAAATAATAAACTTCAAACTACTTTTCTAAGCTGTTTTTTACAACACCGCTTAGCTTTTGCGAGCCTATCCCAAGTCTCGAAAAAGGAGGAGGGAAAAAAGATTAAATTATGATCCACGACAGAAAATATTTGCTATTTGTGTCTTAGAACATCTGGTGTAAAGACTATAAACTACTAAATAAAAAACTGTTTTTTTAATGCAAACACTAGCCGATAGTTAAAGTTGTATCTACTAATTGTTTATTATTTATATTTCAGGCAACTTGTTTTTTTCCTACTCTATACCAGCAGATGATCCAGGAAGCGCCAGATATGTTAGTTTGTCTTCACACGCAGTAACTGATTCTGAGCAAGGTTCAACTTCTTATAAAGTAACAATCATACGGGGTGAGTTTCTTATTTATGCAATGAAAATAAAATAATTCTTAATAGATATTTTATTTGAAAATAACATTTTTTATTGATAGCTCTGTGCACATTCAAATGCAAAGCTTAATATTCTAAAATCACAAATTCGTTGTATTTAAGTAAAATATTCTTTTTTAAAACATTATTATTCAAATATATTAAAAACTAACGGGGTACCCGGCGTTGCCCGGGGTTTTTTTTTAGAGATTTTTCTATTTCTCTCCAGTTTTTTCCCCACTTGCTCTCCCACTTCCGGTCGCTTACCCACTCACGATCGCTTTCCCGCTCCCGGTCACTTTCCCGCTACAGCTTGCTCTTCCGTTAGCGGTCGCTTTCCCTTTCCCGCTTGCTCTTTCGCTCTCAGTCGCTTTTTTGTTCCTGTTTGCTTTTCCGTTCCCATTCCAGCTCATTTTCCAACTCCCGTTTCTGTTCGCTTTCCCGCTTCAACTCCGCTCATTTATGACCGATTTCAACTTTTTTCACAAAAACCTTCCCATTGACATTTCATTTCATTACGATCTGATGAATGGTGTAGAATGACATACGTAAAAAAATACATACATACATACATACATACATACATACATACATACATACATACATACATACATACATACATACATACATACATACATACATACATACATACATACATACATACATACATACATACATACATACATACATACATACATACATACATACATACATACATACATACATACATACATACATACATACATACATACATACATACATACATACATACATACATACATACATACATACATACATACATACATACATACATACATACATACATACATACACACACACACACACACACACACACACACACACACACACACACACACACACACACACACACACACACACACACACACACACACATACATACATACATACATACATACATACATACATACATAATGTCATTTTACAAACTTTTATTTAGGTTACAATCTCTGTTCGTGTGTGTGTGGCTTTCTCTGTACACAAATCTTGCAAGTAAAATTTAACCAGCTTTTTGACTAGCTAGGAAGCTGAAATTTTCAGCATAGCTTTATATTGGATGACAATACATGATTCAATTAAAAAATCAAATTTAATTTGAACATCTTCCGTATTTCTAAATCGAGTGTATTTGAAATAAAAGTTTGTGTTGAAAAACTCGTTTTTTACAAACGTTTATTTAGGTTACAATTTCTGTTTGTGTGTGTGTATGTGTGTGTGTGTATGTGGCTTTCTCTGTACGCAAATCTTGCAAGTGAAATTTAACCAGCTTTTTGATTATCTAAGAAGCTGAAACTTTCAGCATAGCTTCATATTGGATGACATACATGATTCAATTAAAAAAAACAAAAATTTTTTATTTGAACATATTTTGTATTTCTAAATCGAGTGTATTTGAAATTAAAGTTTGTGCTGAAAAACTCGATTTTTCCTTTACTTGTGTGTGGTTTTATTATTTTAGCTATTCCAGCTACAAGTGTGCCGTCGGAGTGCATTTTTTTCAACTGAGAGTTTAACGGTTAATTCCAGGCTCACTGTCATAGCACAATTATACGTTGACAAAATAGTTTATGTACACAATAATTTACATATTTTGACCAACTCTTGTATATATATATATATATATATATATATATATATATATATATATATATATATATATATATATATATATATATATATATATATATATATATATATATATATATATATATATATATATATATATATATATATATATATATATATATATATATATATATATATATATATATATATATATATATATATATATATACATTGAACTTTGTCGCCCATTTTTGCATTCAACAGTTTCTTGTATAAACCTTGCAAAACAACAACTTCTTTCTTTTCTGAAACTACACCAAGCAACGTTTTAAAATCTTTATTTTTTCCAGCTGACTGGCCAGTTTCGGTTAAGTTAACCATCTTCAGAGCATCATTTTAAACTTTATAATAATAAAACGGTATATATTAAAATCGAAAAGGACACTTTCTCAAACTTATAATAATAAAGTTAATTAAACAGCAGTTAGTTTGTTTTCATTACATGCAGAGTTAGACGTAAAATCAATAAAAATCGGCTACTTTTATTGATTTTACGTCTAACTCTGCAGGTTTTTTCATGGATTCATAGTCTTATAATATAATATCTAGTTTTTTTTAGTTATTTTATTGGCTTTCTTAAATTCTTAACCAGTTAATTACTCCTGACAGGTGAAAGACGTGGCATTAAGCCTCCTCGTCTGGCTTTCTCATCGCAAACAAATTACAATGGGGGAAAAAGGGATGTTATTGGATTAGAAGGCGAAAACATTACTTTCAAGTGTTTTTTTTATGCTGAGTTAGAGTTTCATCTACTATTTTATTAATTTCAATATTTATGTATTAGTAGTATTTCATTTTTATAGTAGTTTCTCTGCCGCGATTGAACCTGGCGTATGGACTCAAGAATAGCTTTGGGAATGCTTTAGTTATTTTAACTTATTATCATGGGATTTTTTGTCAGCTATAATTTATAAATTATACAGAGTTTTCAAATGTTTACTAATATGCCAACAAAAGGATAAGCAGGGTAAAATCGTTGTTTTAGAAGTGATCGGTGAAAAAAATATTTTGTTGTGAATGAAATCTTTTCCTGATAATATTGTTTTTTGAAACACGGATCAATCTCGTACTGGGGTGTATTATCAATAACTAAATAGGTTATTTTGTTTATAGACTTTAAAAAAACTATTCTGCTTCTGGAACGCTAGCCAAAAATAAAATAAACAGATTTATAGTAGTAGATTCAATATATCTTCATTTTGATCCAGTCCTGATCTGCATGTGGATTGGGAGTATCCTGATCATCTCAATCAACATCTCAACCGTTTCAAAATCGAAGAGCACGGCTACTGTTTTACTATTAATAATCTTTCAAAACATGACCAAGGAACTTATAAATGCAAAGCAAATAGTAATAACATGAATACAGACGAATCCATCAATCTCATTCTTCGGGGTAAGAAAACTTTGTCGCGATTCCCGGCTTTGTTTTTTTAAATGATATCACGTTTAACCTAGTTTTACATATTCAAAATCTTCAAAAACAGCCAAGCCAGTTTTTCTCTCGTCTAATGACCACCCCGTCAACGTTAACAAGACTGAAGGAGAGACAGCTATATTTAAATGCAAGGCTTATGGAAATCCGATTCCTGTCTATGAATGGTTCATTGACGACCGTCCGTTGAAGACGGGTTACTGTGGGTTACTTTTAGTATAACTTCAGTAGCTTTTGAATGATGGCTAATATTTTTAACTAATTGTATTTAAGCTGGAAATAAAATAAGTCTGTCTGCTGATAATACAACCTTGACAATCAGCAACCTTTGTCGGAATTGTGGAGAGCAAAAAGTCATTCATTGCAATGCTTCTAACATCTATGGTTACCATTTCATGGCTGGTTATCTCAATATTTTGGGTAGTTTTCTTTTTTTGTTAATGCTGTTTTTCTAAATTTTTATAAACTTCTGAGTGGGAGTTAGATAACATTATAAAATAAATAATCCGAATTCTTACAAATCCTTTACAATAAGTACTCTACGAATGCTCTAACTTGGGAGCTAAATCTTTTGAGTCTTTTGTGTGATCGGATCTACAAAAGTAGATTTATGGATAATTCCGGCTTGTCTATATAAACAGGGTGGGGCAAAAAAAAGTGAGACGGTCTTATTATATGTTCTTTAATTATTGTATTTTTTGTTATTTTTCATTCACATATAATGCTCAAAACAACTTTTAAAATCACATGTTATGTTCAATGTGTCCGCCTTGGTTTTCAACAACTTTTTCCAATCGTTGACGCCATTCATTGATGCTGCTGTCAATTAAAACGCTGTGACAAATTTTCTCATTTCTCAACTATTGCCATCTTGAACTGATCAACGGTGTTATATTTTCGCCGAAGGTAAACTTTTTCTTGTGGAGCACCCCATATGGCATAATCAACCGGGTTTAAATCAGGGCTGTTTGGTGGCCACATGTTTAGTTCAATGAAGGCAATGTTTTCTTGATGCAAAAAAGTTAATAGTGTTTATGGCTGTATGAGATGAAGCTCCGTCCTGCTGCAATGTCCAGTTATGACGGCCACATCTTGCTTGAATATCCGGAAGCAAATCTCGTCTGAGAACTTGATTACAGTAATAATCGCTGTTGACTTTTGCGCCTGGTTCAACAAATACAACATTTGTTTTTCCCATCCGAGAAACACGGACTGAAAGCCTAATGTTGCTACTAAAATGTGCTCACTCACGTACAAATCTACCTTCTGGTACTTGACGTTTCTTCGCTTATAAAGGATTTAAAAATATACGTGTTTTAACAATTTTTGATAAATTGGTTTATAGGACCTCAAATGAGAGTGGAGAAAAAGAATATTTGTTTAAAAACTTTAAAAAAATAAAAATGTGAAAGTTTTGCAATTTAGTACCGAGATTATTTTTTACAAAATAACAAATTAATTGATTTGCTAATTTTTAAAAATTTGATTTTAACTTTTTGTTTGGCTATAAACGTTTCTTGATTTGTTTTACTTTATTTTAATTGTAATGAATGGACTCTGATATTGGCACAAGAAGCCGAGACTGACCAGTTAGTCCAATATATATCTATACTTGCAGTGCCCGTAGCGGCTTCGCTCGCATGAAATTAGAGAGTTTGAACCGTGCATCCATAGTAGAGATCAATTTTTTAGGTCTCGGCTCGGCCCGTCGACAACTTAGCCCAGCCCGTTTTAAAAACCCAAACTCCTGGCCCGGCACAGCCCGTCTGAATTAGGCCCGGCCCATTCTTACAGGCCTAGAAGTTCTATATACTTGATGAAAAACTTCGGCCCGTCCCACCTTGACTTCAGGTTTGGCCCGCCCAACTGAAGACCCTAAAATTACTAAAATATCTATATACTTGGTGAAAAACCTCGGCCCGTCCCACTTTGATTTATGGTTTGGCCTGGCCCGTGTGAAGACTCTAAAATAACGGCTTGGCCCGGCCGGTGATAAACTGGACTTAGCTACTTTTAACCGGCACAAATCTTCAAAATACTAATTTTTACATTTGTAGCACTTACAGTTTTTGAGTAGCAGTTACTTTAAAAAACAAATATCCCTATTTTCCACCCCACATTTGAAGTCCTGGAAACCAAATTTTCAAAAAATACTAAAACACGTATTTCATTATTTTTGGAGTAGAAACTAAATACTAATTTCTACTCCTGTAGCATTCACAGTTTTTGAGTGGCAGCTACTTTAAAAGCTAAATAACCCAATTTTCCAACCCACATTTGAGGTCCGGGAAACCGAATTTTCAAAAAATGGTGAAACACGTATTTTTTTATTTTTCAAGAAAAATCCATATACCAAATTTCAAAATTTCCTCGTTTTTGGTTTTCGAGATATAAATTGTTTTAGAAAAAAGTTTGTTTTTCAGTTTTTTCCCCTAAGGAGCAAAATTTTCAAAAACCCTTTCTTAATGGATGCTTACGCAATAAAAGTACTATAAGTTCCAAATTTCACGTTCCTAGGATGAGGCGTTTGAGCTCGGCGTTGATTATCAGTCAGTCAGTCAGGAAATGTTCTTTTATATATATATATATATATATATATATATATATATATATATATATATATATAATATATATATATATATATATATATATATATATATATATATGTATATATATATATATATATGTATATATATATATATATATATATATATATATATATATATATATATATATATATATATATATATATATATATATATATATATATATATATATATATATTTGTGTCTGTTTTAGCAAAAACAGAAGTTTTTTTAAAAAACTTGATCACGGACACGATGGCGGAAAATGTTGAAGTGATCAACGTCAATAACAACGAAGAAAAAACATTGTCATACAAGTGTTGGGCAAAACATGAAACTGGCACCCCATTGACATTACAATGGTATAAAATGTCCATGGACTCTGGTTTTACGGATGATTATGAACCAGTCTATGACGAAATGCCACATATCAGAGTTCATGATGATGGAATTCTTACTCTCAGTAGAAAGGTCAATGACTCGAAAGAATGGTCCAAATTTCCGTCAGAGTTCAAATGCTTCGCAAGCAATGGTTATTCAAACGATACAAAAGTGATACAATTATTGGTTGCCGATTTCCAAATATCAAGTGAGAAATCGTTGCATCAAATGAAATTAAAATTAGCATAATTCATGATTTTTTCATAAAAAAATAAAAACATTTGCTTTGTTTTAAGGTTTTCAAGTCTACTGGTGGATGTACATAGCTCTGTTTCTAATTTTTCTTCTTCTCGTTCTCTCAATCACATTTTGTTATTGGTTGTTGAACAACAAAGGAGACGAATACGACGGTGAAAATGAACTTTTAATTATTTATAATAACTAATCAATGTTAGTGTTAGTATAATTGCTAATTACTTTTATCTCAGTTTATTTGAGTACTAGTTAGCAGTGGCGCATCCAGAATTTTTTTGCCAAAGGGAGGGAGGGTTTGAAATTTTTTTGGAGGGTTTGGAAATAACTTTATCAGCTTCAATTATTTATTACTTTTCAACCCTATTAAACGACAAAAATGTTTAATATAGTTAAACTCCGCCTCGCTAATTGCGAGCCTGTACAAAGCCTGGATAAAGAAGGAGAGACAGCTAAAAAGATCAATTTATGATCTACGACAGGAAGCACTTAGGTGTTTAATACATACAGTCTTAAAACACTTGGTGTAAAGGACTATAAACTATTATAAAAAAATAATATAGTTAATTAAATTCAATTTCAAAGAGCAGAATAATTTTATTTTACATTGAAATATATATGAATTTTCAAAAACGTCCAAAAATGCTGTGTATTAAGTAGACTACCTCGGATGTTGCGGAACAGATAGAAAAGGTTTGTTGGGATGCTGCTGACAAATGGGGAGTGTAGGTGTTGGAACGACTGTTTTATTTGGAAAGTTTGAAAATGCTTCCTGAAATGCCAACGAGGCAATGAGTGAGTGTGTGATTGAGTGAACGAATGAATGAACGAATGAATGAATGAATGAATGAATGAATGAATGAATGAATGAATGAATGAATGAATGAATGAATGAATGAATGAATGAATGAATGAATGAATGAATGAATGAATGAATGAATGAATGAATGAATGAATGAATGAATGAATGAATGAATGAATGAATGAATGAATGAATGAATGAATGAATGAATGAATGAATGAATGAATGAATGAATGAATGAATGACTGACTGACTGACTGACTGACTGACTGACTGACTGACTGACTGACTGACTGACTGACTGACTGACTGACTGACTGACTGACTGACTGACTGACTGACTGACTGACTGACTGACTGACTGACTGACTGACTGACTGACTGACTGACTGACTGACTGACTGACTGACTGACTGACTGACTGACTGACTGACTGACTGACTGACTGACTGACTGACTGACTGACTGACTGACTGACTGACTGACTGACTGACTGACTGACTGACTGACTGACTGACTGACTGACTGACTGACTGACTGACTGACTGACTGACTGACTGACTGACTGACTGACTGACTGACTGACTGACTGACTGACTGACTGACTGACTGACTGACTGACTGACTGACTGACTGACTGACTGACTGACTGACTGACTGACTGACTGACTGACTGACTGACTGACTGACTGACTGACTGACTGACTGACTGACTGACTGACTGACTGACTGACTGACTGACTGACTGACTGACTGACTGACTGACTGACTGACTGACTGACTGACTGACTGACTGACTGACTGACTGACTGACTGACTGACTGACTGACTGACTGACTGACTGACTGACTGACTGACTGACTGAATGAATGAATGAATGATTGAATGAATGATTGAATGAATGATTGAATGGATGGATGGATGGATGGATGGATGGATGGATGGATGGATGGATGGATGGATGGATGGATGGATGGATGGATGGATGGATGGATGGATGGATGGATGGATGGATGGATGGATGGATGGATGGATGGATGGATGGATGGATGGATGGATGGATGGATGGATGGATGGATGGATGGATGGATGGATGGATGGATGGATGGATGGATGGATGGATGGATGGATGGATGGATGGATGGATGGATGGATGGATGGATGGATGGATGGATGGATGGATGGATGGATGGATGGATGGATGGATGGATGGATGGATGGATGGATGGATGGATGGATGGATGGATGGATGGATGGATGGATGGATGGATGGATGGATGGATGGATGGATGGATGGATGGATGGATGGATGGATGGATGGATGGATGGATGGATGGATGGATGGATGGATGGATGGATGGATGGATGGATGGATGGATGGATGGATGGATGGATGGATGGATGGATGGATGGATGGATGGATGGATGGATGGATGGATGGATGGATGGATGGATGGATGGATGGATGGATGGATGGATGGATGGATGGATGGATGGATGGATGGATGGATGGATGGATGGATGGATGGATGGATGGATGGATGGATGGATGGATGGATGGATGGATGGATGGATGGATGGATGGATGGATGGATGGATGGATGGATGGATGGATGGATGGATGGATGGATGGATGGATGGATGGATGGATGGATGGATGGATGGATGGATGGATGGATGGATGGATGGATGGATGGATGGATGGATGGATGGATGGATGGATGGATGGATGGATGGATGGATGGATGGATGGATGGATGGATGGATGGATGGATGGATGGATGGATGGATGGATGGATGGATGGATGGATGGATGGATGGATGGATGGATGGATGGATGGATGGATGGATGGATGGATGGATGAATGAATGAATGAATGAATGAATAAATAACAAAATAATTAATACACTTATATTAATCCAAAAAATGTATTCAAAGTTCATCGCAATGTTGGAACATCCGTTCTTAATTGGGACGGGCAAAACAACTAGTTATAAAATAAATAGATTTAATTAGTTTTTTTTTAATAATTGTATGACAAATTCAATTTGCTTTAAAATCTTTTTCAGTTGACGGAAAAGAAAAATTGAACGGTAATGAACCGGAGAAGGAGATGGTTGATCAAAGTTTCAAAACTTATAAAAGGCCGTAAGATGACATATAGATATTTTAAATTTAGAACTTGTTTAAATTCTTTTCAATTTTCATTATATTTTTGATAATAATTATAATTTTGACGTTTTATCAAAAGTTTATGATTGAAATATTTTTTTCGTGGCATAATGTCATTGAGACTTCTAGGCCACGAAAATAATATAAAAATAGGAAATGTTCTATCCTGAAAAAATTTTCCAAAAAATAGTATCCTGGTAAACTGTAAAGGAAATAAATGTTTTTTTCCTGTTACAACTATGGGTCAGCGTCTTTTCATTTGAACGATCCAGCAAAAATGTTGGTTTCTAAGTCTAATCCTATTAATGTATTAAAGTAACTCAGATGTGAATTAATACAACTTAGCAATATTAACTGTGAAGTTTCAAGTCAGCCAATTACCTATTGTTTCGCATAATAACTTAAAATGTGAGTTTAGTACCATTAAATAAACAATCTATGATTCTTTAGTAAAACCTAAATCACGATCGCAACGAGAAAGTGCACTTTTGCTGTTTCATAGAAATAGAAGAAAACCATTAAATAAACAATCTATGATTCTTTAGTAAAACCTAAATGACTCATTGTTCTAAATCTAGGAGATGATGAACTATTTTATAATTAAGTTATTAATTATTTTTATATTTTTAGTTTCCTAATAAAGTATTTGATCATTTGTCTTTTTTTTTAGTGATGGCAGAGTTTACATGAAAGCAAGCAGAGCCTCTCTGGATAGTGTCCTCTCCAGTGATGAAGATGCAAGCCTCAATGATTACGGATTGATAGACGGTGGTAAATTCAACGAAGATGGATCTTTCGTGGGCGTGTACAACGAGGCATCTAGAAGCATGAGAGGGGACTATCCTGTACGCGCGGTGGACAACCATATGCGCACTGGGGACTACCCGGTCCAATCAGGAAGCTATCATACTCGTAGAGGATTTACGTAATAAGTGTGGCACAATCACGCGTGCCTTGTGTTTTTATCTTCCCAAAAAATCTCTGGTAAATACACTAAAATAATATCACTGAAATATTGCATTACATCTAAGAGAATTGATTGCAATTGTACTCCCGTAATTAAGTTAATATTCTGTTATCAGTTATCGGATTATTTATTAGGAAGTTGCTTGAGGTTTGTTTAGACATAAAAACAATTTTTATTTCAATATAAAACTAACCTTTCTATTAGTTGTTTTTGTTACTTGTTTTATTTCAGCTTGTTTTATTTATTAGTATGTATTGGAAAAGACAATCTTGACAATTTTTGTTGTTGAATTATACTAAAGAAAGTTCGAAAAATGTACAAATGGTGCGATTATCATTCAATTTTAAGATAAGATAAGATAAGATAATGTTTATTATAGTGGTTTAGAAGACTTTACGCCTATAGACAACCACTTCGAATTAAAAATAAATAAATAAATAAATAATAATAAAAAAAATAATAAATAGAATAAAATAAAATAAATGAAAAATGATAATAATAGATAAATAAACTAATAAAAAATAAATAATTTTTATAAAAATCAGTATCTATGCCTGGATAGCGCTACTATAAAAGATGTGGTAGTCTCAGATGCTACAGTGTCATCGTCCAAGTCATTCCATATATTTACCATAAATTTTGGTGACTCAATTTATAGATGACTCTGACCTCCAAATAACTGACACATTATCCAGCAGTACTTAAATAGTTACTGGGCTAAAAACCACTTGGCAGACGTGGACGGGCGGTATTGTCTATCATAAGTGAATTTGTTAAAGTTTATAACAATTATTGTTTCATGTTCAAAGTAGTAACAGCTTGTTCGCTTTTTTTTAGCGAACTTTATCATTTGTAAGTTTTTTCATCAGCTTATATTGCAGAAATTTTTTGTATAAATATGTTTTAATGAAAAATTACATATTTAATATGTTCCATGTTAACATCAAATTTTTCCGTTCATAAAAAGCTGCTAAATAACGCTTTAAGCAGTTTTAGAAAAAAATCATTATTTCAAGACTCTCGATAAAAGTTATTTATTTAAATTCTATAACAATGTTTGACAAATTTAAAGTGGCGTTAGTCCTAAAAGGCTTCAAGGTCACTGAACAGATCCGTTTTGAATCTTTTCCTGAAGCCTTCAAATGTTACTGCGAAGTGACCTGGGGGAAGAATATTCCATATTTTTGGGCTAGCAACCGCAAACATTCGATCTCCGGCACTCTTTAGTCTACCCGCCGGCACGATGAGTTAAGATGATGATGAAGATTTCAGTCTTTTTTGAGCCGGGATTTCCTGCACTCTTTTCAAGCTAGATGCTAGATATATGAGAGCCATCTTTTTGAGACACTTGAAAGTCATAAGTGCCAGCTTGAACTTGATTCGGTTATTGATCGTCAGACAGTGAAGTTGCTGGAAGATTGGTGAAATATGGTCGTGCTTGTGCGCTCTCGTCACAAGCCTGGCAGCTGCATTGACGACAGATTGAAAACGCCGAGTTGAGGATTTGGGAAGGCCGACTAGAGCTGAATTGCAATAGTCAAACCTTGAGAGGACGAGGGAAGTAGCAAGTGTTTTGAGGCCAGACACGGGAAGGGATGCTGTTACGGCCTTAATTTGCCGCAGCATCATGAAGCACAGACGCGTTACGTAGCCGAAGTGAGTGTTCATGGTCAATCTAAAAATATGATAGAATGCCTTGTCATTGACGAAAATGCAATGCATCAAATTTCAGCTCGATTGAATGATGAGAAGTTTGTTTTTTTAAGCGTCACAAGGGTCCCACGGCTTAACAATTAATTATTAAACAAACATGGAAACTACGTAAAGTTAATATATAGGATTTAATAAAAGAATTGTTGAAAACTTAGTTTTCTTTGCTGTTGCGAGTTTTACATTTTATTAAATTGTCAAATTGATTGGACAACATTTGAGTGAATTATAAAATTAAATCAATTTGAAATTAAAAAAACTGAAAATAAATCAAAAATTTTATGTAGAGAAACGAACTTTGAATTTTTAATTTATTTAAAAACGACATTTAATTTAAAAATTTAAAAATTTTTAATAAGAATTTTGTTTATTCCATATTAATTCGAAAAATTCTTAAATTTTCAATCCTTACACACTTCACGTAATTCTATTAAGTATATAGAAAACTGTGGTCAATGTTTTTATATTTTAAAGATTTACTACCATCAAAAAATATTTTGCAAAACATTTTTAGTTGCCGAATTACAAAATTATAAAAGATTTTTATAAGTTTTAGATTTAAAAATTAAATATTGTTTTCTTTGACTAAACTAAAAATTATTGGTTTATTTTTCTGAAGAAAAATGGTAATTTAAAAATTTTTTTTAATTAATTTTATTTTATATTTTATTTCAATTTTGTCCAATAAATATGAAAATTAAATAAATTGCATTATCATTGACGACAATTGAATACACTAAATTTAAACTTGATTGGATGTCAAAAAGTTTGTTTTTATAAGCGTCAAAGTGTCTCAACGCATGGCTCAAGCAAGCCAGCAAGCACGATAAAGTTAATATAAAAGATTGTAAAAAGTCGCCACTATTGACCATTTGGAAAAAATCTTCTAACAGAAAAACAGGTAGGAGATGAGCTGACAATCAGATACATTTATTTTGTGCTTTGTGGCATATAATTAAATAATATTTTTTTGTAGTTTTGCTACAAATTTGATCTGCAATTGGCACCTTTGAGTTTCTTTTTCTCAAGCAGTTTATACTTTTTAAGGCCGCACGATGAATCAAATGAAAAATATTGAACACAGATACTAAACAGTTGATATAAAAATTAGGAAATTAGCGAATTTCACGTCAATATTATATATCGTTATTGAAAAGTTTTTGTAACAGACAGACAAACAGATATGTTTATTTTGTGTATCACTCGCAGTTTTGTTTAATAACTTCCAGATATTCTTTTATTCATACGAATTTTCGAAAATACAGTTTCATGTTCTAAGCAGTAAATGGTGTTTGTTGTGTGACCAAACTGGTACGGAAATTTCTGACCAATTTCTTCGATATTGATATCTGTGTAATTTGTATATTCGTTGGTATCGCGCACACCTGGCTTTGATACGTGAACGGCGAGAAGGGTTTTTGTGCAGTCGATTGTGTTTACTTTCGACAGGTTGGCAAAAGCAATGAGATAGTTGTCGTAACCTCTTCGGCTGACAACTACATTTCGAAATGTTGGCCAGTGGAAAGTTGAATTCTTTGTAAAGAAAAAGTAATCGACAGCAAACGGTTCACGAAGGTTTCCTTCTTTTGCAGAAAGCGAAGCTAGTCGAGATGTTTTGAACCTGGCGCTTAGTGAATTTGAAAAGGATTTGAAAGACTCGTTGGTTATCGGAACTCTCTTGGGACGGATGGAAACATCCCAGCGACGACCAACCAGCAATACGTTGTTGTCCAGTTTCGTATGTAACACGTTTTTCGTAAATGACAATGTTTGTATGAGGCTGTTGTCAAAGAGAATATCCCCTGTAATGCGGTAATTATATTAATGTTTAATACCACAAAAAGTAATCATCATGTACGGATCATTCATTTTTAAATGCGTTTTTTGAACAAGTGAACAGTTATTGGAAAAAAGGGTTTTAAATAAATATTTTAATTAATAGTATATATTCATATAGACAGCAACCAAAATAGACAACAAATTACAAGTTATAAAATGTTTTATTACTGATTAAATTATGATATGAATAGTAACGTTAGAAGTTATGTTACACTTATAAAAATCTTGATATAACTTTGGCTTAACTGGTTGTACCGTTTATGTCTATTTTATTTGGTTGTAGATTTAGTAGTTATATCGAGATATAAATAGTCTGTATAATAGCGTATTTACAGGTATTATACAGACTATGGACTCCTAGATAGAAATAATTCTATCTAGGAGTCCATGATACAGACGTACATACACTGACAGTGTACAATTGCGTAATAACTTTTACTACACGCCTGCGCGCACTAATTTTGTAACTGCGGACTTCTGACCACTGCGGCCGCTACGTTATACGTTATGCAAAATCACTGTCATACATACATACAGACATCGGAAATTATGTATGTTGGTACATGTATATATATATATATATATATATATATATATATATATATATATATATATATATATATATATATATATATATATATATATATATATATATATTCTAGATTATAGGCAATACGGCTTTACGAGAGGAAAGTCAACTACAATTCAGTTGTTAAAATTGATGGATATGTGGAGCAGTGCATTAGATAAAGGGGAAACAATAGACGTGGTATATACGGATTTTGAAAAAGCGTTTGATCGTGTATCTCATGCAAAGTTAATTGATAAACTAGAAAATTACGGCGTCAATGGAGGCTTAATTAATTGGATTAAAGATTATTTAACAAACAGAACAAGTAGTGTTAGGGTTAATAATAGCACATCTAATAGATTTAAAGTTACAAGTGGGGTACCTCAAGGTAGTGTTTTAGGGCCACTACTTTACATAATTTATGTCAATGATATGTTTGAAATAGTTAAGAATAACTCGGCGGAGCTGTTTATGTACGCAGACGACGCCAAAATATTTAAAACTATAAAAAGCAGTGATGATCGATTGATATTGCAGAGCTGTTTAAATTCATTAGGAGATTGGAGTAAAAAATGGGAAATTAAGCTAAATGCTGGTAAATGTGTTGCGGTGAGATATGGACGCCAATTAGATGATCGTCGGCTATATAATATAGAAGGAGTGGAACTTAATTTTCTTGACAAAATAAAAGATTTAGGTGTTACATTCCAGAGTTCACTAACATTTGTAGATCACATTTATGAAACAATTAAAAAATGTTTTTCACTGTTAGGTATAATTTCACGAAATTTTAAAGATTTGACAAAAGATTCTTTTATATTGATTTATAAAGCTTTGGTTAGATCCAGATTGGAGTATGCAGTCAGTGTGTGGTCACCATGGAAGAAAAAAGACATAGAAGCCATTGAAAGAGTCCAGAAGAGAGCAACAAAAATGGTCAAGGCATGCAAGGGATTGAAATATGAAGACAGGTTGAGAATTTTGAAGCTTCCTTGTTTAAAGTACAGAAGACTGAGAGGGGACCTGATCATGCTCTACAATTTTATTCAAGACAAAGAAGGACGTTTGTGTTTTCCTAATATAAAGATATCAGAAGAAAGAAGAACAAGAGGTCACAAGTTCAAACTGGAAACACAAAGATTCAACGGCAACTGCAGAAAATATTTCTTCCTGACCAGATCGACTGCAATTTGGAACAACCTCCCTTCGAAAATCATAGAAGCCGATCAAGTTAATGAATTTAAAAGATTAATCGACTGTCATTTCGAAATAAGCAACATAATGTACAACTATAAAAAGGATTTTTAATAATATATACATACATTTATTTATAGAACATATATATGAACAATATTTTATATAATTCTAGATATGGGCATAGAGACATATAGTTTGCGCCCATCATTTCCTTTATGTTATGTTATGTTATATATATATATATATATATATATATATATATATATATATATATATATATATATATATATATATATATATATATATATATATATATATATATATATATATATATATATATATATCATAAACAAAATTATATACATACATAACAACCTAATAATGTCTTAATACAACAGTTTCACCAAACTATTTAGTTAATTGGTGCCTTATTTTAAAAAAATAGTTTATAGTTTTGTACACCAGGTATTTTAAGACTGTAATGGCTGTATGTTGGAAGCACCTAGTACTTCCTATCGTGGATTATAATTTGATTCTTTTAACTTTTCCATCCTCCTTTCTCCGGGCATGGGACTGGCTTGCAAAAACAAGACGGAATTTATTGGTGCCTTAATTAATAATACCCTTATTTCCTGCAAAGGTTAATATATGTTTTTTTTCTGAAAGGAGTTCGATAAGAAAATAAGGAAATATACGTACATGTGGAAAATAGGCGCCACTGACTTCAAGTTCTAAAAAATTGCTTCATATAATATTTTAACATTCTGCTGTGCACGAGATTTATTTATAATTCTATGACAAAATAGAAGTTTTTTGATTTCGATTGTTTTTCAAAACTGTACAAAAATTTTTTCATATTATATTTCTGTAAACTTATCTATTAAACACAATTGTAAAAGATTCCCACTCTCAACTTCACCTATTAACGTTAGCCAGTTATGAGACTAGATTGCCCTGAATAAACAAAAAAAGAAGAAGAAATGACCAGATCAAATTGTGATTTTCGACAAAAATACTACCTCATTTCTACCTGGCTGTTTTTTCTTCAGTTTTTAAACACTTGTTGTAAAAGATTTTGGGACATTTAAATTTTTTGTACAATAACTATATGACTTCAAATATGTTACATTTTTATTCATTACAACGCTTATATTAACTTGCAATGTTGTTTTTTTTTGCTTGTTATTTCAGCGCAAATGACAAGCTTTTTGAAATCACCGCGTCTCGTCCGATCAACGAAGTTAAGCAACTTCGAGCTCGGTTAGTACTTCGATGGGTGACATTAAATACATTTATCCGTTTTAGATAAAAAATTGTTTAAACTAAACTAAGCACTAAAAAATGAAAAATAATAAAATATATAAAATATTTTTTGTAATTCAACGCTTGGAAACTAATGTACTTTGATGGGTGACATTAAATACATTAATCCGTTTTTAGATTTAAAAACAAATTTAAACAGTACAAAATTAAAACTAATAAAACATATAAATAATATTTAAATTTATAAAAAAACAATAAAAAATAAAAAAATAATATAAAGTATAAAAAACATTTTTTTAAACAACGCTCTTATACTAATGTATCAACGAGTTAAAAATAATATTAAAGTGAACATATTAACATTTTTTGAACTAAACATTTCGTTTTAAAGATAAGAGCGTTGGGCGTTATCTATTTAATATCTATAACCTACTATCGCTATGTAGCGTCATATTTGTGAAAGACTTCCAAAAACATCGGTTTCAGATGAGGTAAATTTTCATCACTCTTTGACGGAATTGGTAAAATATCCCATCCATTCAAAAACGCCAGGTCTTCTAATCCAAATGAGTTCTGGCTGCTCTTGTTGTCAACATTTTCCAGAAGCTGATGATCATCAGTGAAAAGAACTGGTTTTATGAGAGACGGTCCGAGTGAGGCCCAGTTTATCACTGCTAGTTTGTGTGCTTGACTGTGATGTGCAGAAAGAGGTTCTCTTTTGAAGGTAGTGAAGAGGATCAATAAATGTGCCAGAGGTTTTTTCAACTGTCAAAAAAAGTTGAATTTATCAACTGTCACTTCTGTGGTCTATTTGTTGGCATAGCTAATAATAGAGCTTTTATGCAAACGTATATACCATAATATAATGCTGTTATGAAAAATAGTTCTGAAATTATTTTCATTTTAATTAAATGCTACACAAAATGTTTCAATAATTTGTAAATTTCTAATATGAACTTCACCGCCGGAGTCGCTTGCTTGTTTGTTTGTTTGATTGCTTGAATGTTTGCAAACCTTGAAAGTGAAAAATAACTAATTTCCCGTTATCCAATCGAGCTGAAATTTTAAATATAGGCTCGCTTCTCATGACATTGTATTCTATTAAATTTGTAAATTTAAAAAAAATCTTTCTTAATTAAAAATGATAACCATCTATGATTTAAAACAAAAACAAATCAAATCCAATTAAATAAATGTTTACATACATATATTTAAAAAAAGTTATTTTACAAAAAATTATTTTGCAATAAATGAAAAACCGGTAAATCCAGAAATATAAGGAATTTGTGAAGAAACCTGATTTATACGATTTAGTTAATTATTAAACCAAACCACAAAAATAGTGTAAATTTGGCAAAGAAAAACATATTTGGAACCAATAAATAAATAAATCAATAAAAAAACGCATTAAAATTTTACAACAATTGTCTTTTACTTATTTATACCAGAGGAGGATAGAAGAATAAAAAATTTTACATAAAAAATACATTAAAAAACAACGTTTTTCTTGCGCTCTAAAAAATGTAAAATATTATTCCTATGAGCCTGGCAGAATTTTTGAATAATTTGGTCACATTATGGTAACATACCTTATACCAGTTTCTAATTTATATACAACGAAAAACGTTGGGCGCATTAGTTTTATAACTATTTGTTTTACTAAAATTTTGATGCGCCCAACGTTTTTCATTGTATATGAATTAGAAACTTTTATAAAGTATGTTACCATAATGTGACCAAGTTATTCAGAAATTCTGCCAGGCTCATAGGAATATTATTTTATACTTTTTAGGGCGCAAGAAAAACCTTGTTTTTTTTAATGTATTTTTTTATGTAAAATTTTTTTCTACTTTTTCGTTTTTGATGGGTGAAATTTTGTAAACATTTGAGTTTTTAGATTAAATTTAATTTTACTTTTTTACTTTTTACTTTTTTAGTTTTTTTGCTAGGTGGCCAATCTTAAAGGGGTGAATTTAAAATATTATAACTTTTTTACTTTTTAGTTTTTTCGCTAGGTGGCAATATATGATCTATCGGGGACAATGTTTAAAAAACACCATCATTTTGGATTCGTGGACAGACAAACGAACAAACAAACAGACAGACTAGAAGGTGACCTAATAAAAACGATGTAAAAAAAGAGTTTCAAAACAGGTTGAGTAAGTCTAAAAATCGCCTCATCTTAGGCAACTCTCCCCTACTAAAAAGAATGAACCTTTATCTTCTGGAGCAGAATTTAAGAATTTACCTTAAATGTCAGATTGAATCTGAGCCCTTCAATAATGTCTACTCTAAATGAAATCATTTCCGAGTGTTCGATAGAAAATATCGTGATTCAGTTGTTACGCCACGAAGCACTGAATGCAATGGCTCAGGTGACGGTGGCAATAATGGCAGTTTTACCTTGCCACAGTCTAAGCAAACTTCAACGCAACTTAATGGTCGCACACAACTTCCATTGGACTGATTTAAACAAAAAAATGCGAGTTGCTGTCAATTGTTTAATTGTATTGAAACGTTATTAGAGTTAAATCAAAACTTGAAGCGTTTCCTGATGAGAACCGAAAAATATGACGTTGCTGATCTATGCGATAAGTTCGACGATTTTTCATCGCCATATTACTCTTGTTCTAATTGCATTACGGCTTCTTAGTGAAAGATTAGATTTTCTAGTTTGTGGCATTTGTTCTGGATTTTTAGAAGATTTACGTCAAAGTAATGCTGCTTAATTGATTGATTGGTTTATTCATAAATTATAAAATTTAATACAAAATCAATAGTAAAACTTATTTGAAAATACACAAAATATTGACAATGTTATTAGCCATTAACCGAAATCATATTACTATCGAAATGCCCGATACTGATATGTCGCCTTTAACTCTCAAATCTTCACGCATTTTTAAATAAGTTAAACTCTTACAAATTTAATAAATTACCTGAACGTTTAATTTTCCATGTAAATATGCGCGTGTTGGCTCACTGAGCAAACTTTAGGCACTTGTTCATCTATGGTCAATCCCTTCTCGAGACAAAACAAGAAACCCGTAAAAGACTTCGTTTTTTGTACAAATCTTTTATAATTGTGTAATTCGGCGACTAAAAATGTTTTGCAAAATATTTGTTGATGATAGTAAATCTATAAAATATAAAAACATTTTACCACATCCTTTTAAATACTTAATATATAAAATATGTAAGGATTGAAAATTTAAAAAACTTTCGAATCGATATGGAATAAACAAATTTTTAAAAAAAAATTTTAAAGTTTGAAAATTGAATGTCACATTTTTTAAATAAATTAAAAATTAAAAATTAAAAGTTTGTTTTTTTACAATAAATTTGTAATTTTTACAATTTCAATTAATTTTATTTTACATATCACTCAAATGTTGTCCAATCAATCTGAAAATTTGATAGAATCTTAAATCCGCAAAAAAATAAAAAAAACCATAAATTTTAACTCGATTGTGATGATTAAAAATATAAATTAATTTTGATTCAATATGGAATAAAGGAATATTTTTTATAAGTTTTTAAAATTAAAATATTGCTTCTTGCTTCTGTTGCAGAAATCAAAAATTAATAAGTTGTTTTTTCACACATTGTTTATTTTATTAAAGGTTTTATTGATTTTATTTTATACATTACTCATATTTTGTCCAATCAATCTGAAAATTTAATAGAATGTAAAACCCGCAGCGAGATATAAAAATACCAAATTTAAACTTGATTGGATAACGAAAAGTTGTTTATTTTGAGTGGTTTTTGAGGGTCCCAACCATATATATAGAATATTCTATATATATGGTCCCAACGTATCCCTCAAGCAAGCAAACACGATCAAGTTAATATTAAAGATTTGAAAAAGCCGTTCCATTCAAAATGAGTAAGTAAAATTACAATTTTATTTTTAAATAATAAAATCTAACCAAATGTCCTGTAGATACAATTTGAACAGGAACACCAGTTCAGGACCGTCTAACTAACAGGTTTGAGACAAACAACAAAAAGAAATATTAAAAAGTTATTCCGATAGATATTGCTTATCTATAGTAAATCCGGTTGTTTTCGAGATAAAATAGCATAAATGAAATAAGCATGTAAAAATAAAATGACAAAAAATTTAACCAGTTTTAAAATAAATTCTAATCAAATTTTGACATTATTTAGCATGGTCAGCACTTTCTGATGTGCGGTGTGTGTGTGTGTCAACATTTTGTTTGATAACATTTTTGTTGATTTTTGATTTTTTTTATTTTTAACGAAAAGTGAGTTCAGACCCCAGGACCCTCTCTTGGTTATGCTTACATTTATTAATTCTTAATATAATTATATAATCCATATTTGTTAAGACGTTCATGGCGCAGATGGCACTGCAAACATGTTAGCACAGACTATGAAAGTAGATTTGTTCACAAAAAGTGGTAACTTTGAGTTTTTGAACTTATTCTTTAACAACACAATGCATTAATTATGATTAAATTATGTAGAAAAAGATTTGCATTGAAAGGATCAATAACTGAAGGCAGAAAAGTGACCATGTTTTATTTTAAGATCCTCATTACATTTCTTAAATTATTTATAAATGTAATGAGGGTCTTAACATAAAACTTGATAACTTTTCTGTCTTCAGTTATTATGCAACAACAAAACATCACTTACATGTCTGTTGACGTTTCTATTATCCACAGCGGTCTTGCTTTTGAAGCCAAAATAAATGAAATACAATATGGCAAATGTTACCAAGGAAGCAATGAACAGTTTTTTTAAACTTCTCATGCTAGATATCCAGCTTTTGTCCAACTGCATTTGCTTTAAAAACTCTATTCTTCGAATGTAGCTGCTTTCAATTTATTTTTGATTTGAATACCTGACATTTTTTCGTATACTTTTGTAACATTATGCCATTCAAGAAAGAAGTTTGTCTCGCTTTTACAAACGGGCTTACACACAACAATGCAGCTGCTTTACACGCCATTAAAAGTTTACTCGTACATATTTAATATGAATTCTGATGAAGATTGTTTTGGTCAATTGAGCCTGAGTAAACGTGTGTTGCTAGTTTTAATGAAACTTCTTCAGATCAAATTTATTATAAAGTTAATTTAGAAAATATTGTAAAATGGCTCTTTCATATAGATTCCAATTTTTAGAGATTGGGGCTTTTACAAAAGCTGTTGTACTACTTGTATCCATTGCTTTTTTCTATTTCAAAATTTTTTATTAGCTGATTTTAGTTTTTATACCCGGTTGCAAACGGAAATTAAAAGTGACTCGCTCACACAAGTGTTGCCTAGGTATGACGTACTCATAAAGTACACCAGGATGTACTCTATAGGTATGCTATACCTAGTCATAATGTAATCTAGATTACGGGCTACCTGGTTAGCATCCAGGCACAACGTACTCTAGTCAGGTGACATGTACTCTATAGTCCACCCTACCTAAGGAATGGAGAACTCTAGCACAAATTTCTAATTTCTAATTAAATTGTACTTTATGTTATGGAATATTTTTTATTTTTAACTTACCGTTTGCATGTATAATGCAAATTTATAATTTTGATTACATTTTACTTTATGTTATTAAATGTTCCAGATTTTGAACTTTTGTTTTACAGCGTCTTCGGCTGTTTTGAACTCAAAAATTGTGTAGTAACAACAAATTTTGCTTTAAAAACAAACGAAAATATAATTAAGGTGGATGATAACAATTAAAAACACAAAAAGAATGAAGGCTATACAGGTGATTTAATTTTAAAGAACAAACAAGAAAAACAACTTGACGACATTGATCGATTTTTAAGAGATGGTTCTTATCCAGCACACATGAAAAGACGACCAACCAGGTCAGTAAGCAAACATGCAAATAATGTGCAACAAATACATATTAAACAGCGATGTCCGGCATTACCGATACGGCCAGCAAAAATCAAAGTCTAACAGTATTTATTTATTTACGCGTATAAAAAGTGCAACAGAAATCAGAAAAGATGTTCTAAAAGCTATTCATCAAGGCAGTTGTAGTAACAAATCTTTAAATAAACCATACTGTGCCAATAAAACAATGATACTGAAGGGAGTGAAGAAAAACAGACAATTCAAGCGGCAGCCATGGGTGGACATATTGGCAGGGACAAAACATTACTTAAATTGTTGGACGCTGATGTATGGTGGCCAGGAATGAACGTGGATGAGAGAGAATTTATCGCAACTTCGCGGAAGCACTAACTTCAAAAAAGGTGTTCATTCAATGCATTCTATTCCTATACCCAGCAAAGTTGGGTCACATTGCTGTAAATTTGTGGACTTCACCAAAGACAACAGAGGGATATGTTGCCATTTGCGTTGTTGTTCATTACTTCTCAAAATGGGTGGAAACAAAACCTATAGCCTCAAAAACAGCCGAAGTCGTTGACACCTTTCTCTATGAACTAGCTTGCCGACATGGTTGTGTGACTATACAAATCAATGATCAAGGTTGTGAATTTTGCAACAAACTATCTACTGAATTACATCGACTGACAGGAACGAAGCAAAGAATAACAAGTGCCTAATATCCACAGGCAAATGAACTTGTAGAGCGTCAGAACCGAACAATCTGAAGTAGTTTTCTGAAAGTTCTAGGAAGCAACCAAGAGAGGTGGTCTGATGCCGTACAAGGTGTTCCGTTTGCTTTTTGTACAGCCAGACACAAATCTACTGAACAAACACATTTTGAAATGATGTACGGACGCAAAGCCGTCCTTCCAACAGAATATATTTTTTTCTTATTGCTGGGTCAGACAAATCGGCTCCGTTTGATTTGCAAGCGGAAAAATTGAGTGTCAATGAAAGTGAAATTCAAGAGCATCTTAATCTTTAAACACTGACAACATTTTGTTAACCTTGGCTTTGTTATTTATAACTACCTTTATTGTTATGTTTCAGCGGTTTACAAAATTAATAAAATATTTCTAAAAATTTCTAACTTCTACTTTTCCCGTCTTTCATCGATTGCATAACAAGATGACGACGAATTTAATTTCTATCTATAACACTATTTGGTGTATTCTGGAGTTCATTATGCCTGCAGGTATTTCGGATTTTATATTGTTAAATTTTGCTAGAGCCCATCTTACCTCTAGGGATATTGTACTCTAGAGTCCAAAGAGCCGAAGGTATATTCGACTCTAGAGTATGAGAATCTACTAGAGTCCATCATACTCTAGCCTCGAGTTTGGGGATTTTTTACTCTAGAGTCCATTATACCTGCAGGGATATTGAACTCTAGAGTCCAAAAGTTGCCTAGAGGTAACCTCCCTACCTCATACACCGGGGCTGTACAATTTTTACATATTTTACAATAAAGTTGTTATTTTTAAGACAATCGTATTATATTTTTTGCATGTATTAAACACTTTATTAGTAACACATAACCGCATAAAAACCGATTTTTTTATTTTACATATGTACTAAAACAAGAGAACCGTAAAAAAACTTCGTTTATTAAAAATCCGTTATATATTCGAAATATAAAAATATCAATTTAATGCAAATATTTTTTGTAAAGATATAATATATAAACAAGGAATACAGTATTCTAAATATTATAAAAATGAAAAAAATAATTTTAGTGTTAAATTGATATCTGCAATCGTGAAAAATCTGATAATCAATACTTTCAATAAAATTGGTTTAAAAACAATATTCCATTATAAATAAAAAAACCTAATATATATATATATATGAATTATCGATTCGACATAAAAAACTTCAGATCGATTGGAATACGTGAAATGGTTAAAAGTTGACTTTAAAATTTGTTGTCTTTCATTCAATGAAATTAACAATGACGCAAAGAGGCATAGATTTTTTAGTAGACCGTTCAAAATATTTTTTTTTGTTTTTTTTAGCGTGAATATCTCAAAATTATTGTTTGGTCCTAAAGAGTCTCTATGGACCAAGTTTCAGATCGATTGGATGACGGAAAATGGGTTTGTGTTCAATCAGACAAACAGACAGAAATGTGAACTTAATATACAAGCAAACCCGGTCACACAAGCCGGGGTTGAATTTTACAGGTATCAAGAAAACATTTACGGGAGAGTTGCCTAAGATGAGACGATTTTCAGACTTACTCAGTTGGTGGGCTTATTTCTGTTTATTAACCAAATTTCTTGTAACAGCCTTGTAGTTTAGTATCTTAACCGTATTATCTAACAATTAAAATGTGTACATCTCGAACAGGAAGCTCACAGTAGCGTTTTTAGTAAAGGTCCCAAAATGTCTCATCTTAGGCAACTAGGTGCCTAAGATGAGACAATGGGTTTCCTAAGATGAGGCAATGTTGAAATCTTCATTTTTATGCTATTTAAAACAAATTCTGTCAGATTTAAGAATTTAAACAAAGTAATTAAACTTTAGTCAAAAAATCAGAATATTAATATTGTAGACGCCACTAAAAAAAAAATTTTTGCTTTCGCTTGTTAACCAAACAAAATAAAGCTCCATCAATCGTCGCTTAAAACGTTTTTACAAATGTAAGTTTTTGATTTTTTACAGCCGTGTACGAGCTCAGCAAGAGCGTTTATTGTAGAAGAGACCATATCCACTTGCAGAAAATCCGTTTTTTTAGATTTGCTCTTCGTGAACGGCTCACAACAAACGAGGCATCAATACTTTTAGTGTGTGATGCATGGCCATATTGATCATCTAAAATTTAACAAATGATTTAACAACGGTTGGCTTAATATTGCCGATATAGTGCTGTAAATACCGCTTGAATACTTCATATCTGCTTCCTGCCATGATTCTCGCTGTAATTTTCTTTTGTGTAAAATAGCATCCTGCAATTGTACATAAATCTAAATAATTTAATGTCTATTCACAAAAATTAAAGTCAAACCTAACGGTAGCATATCATTAATGTTTTTGCAAGAAACTGCTGGCTACAGTAAACAAATTATCTTTGTCTAATCTTTTTGCCGCGTCTCATCTTGGAAAACTATTAGATGACTCATCTTGAGAACCAGTATACCATTGCACTTAATTCACCATGGTGTAGGCAATAACGAACATTAAAATTTAAAAAGTGCACAAATACATTCAGCAAATAACAGACAACAAAAGTGTTATTTTAGATTTTTCACAATTCTCACACACAAAGAGTAATTAATGCTTACCTTGAATTAAGAAATCCGACAAATAGCACTAATTTTTATAATAATTCTTAAAAATGCCACTCTTGTTTTTTCTGCCCGAAAAAAAGAGAAGATGCAAACAATGCAGAAGCTATAATCGAAAGTGAAATTTCAGTTTAAACCAAAACCATCGGAATTTTATAGACGCTGTCTCATCTTATGAACCGTCTCATCTTATGCAACTAGTGCAGTTGCCGTTAACGGAACCGAAAACGAAAACCATCGTTAACGAAAATAAATTGAAGCCGTTAACGAAACGGTAATAGAAACGGAAATAATTCCATAAAACGACAACGAAACTAAAACGAAATTAAAAAAATATTAAAAACGACAACTGAAACTGAAATAAACGAAACGGAAATAGCAAAAAATGCCACTTGACTTTAATAATTGACTGCCCTACTAGGTGGTCGAGTACATTTTTTTATGATAGACAGAATGATCACAGTGAAGGACGCACTGAACGATGTTATAAATCGTCAAAACCTAGATGGACTGATGAATAGCAAATGGAAAAATTAGAAATAATTAAATTCTTGCTGGAACCATTCGCTCATCACATTAAGTTGTTGGAAAATGATAACATGTCACTTTCTTTCCAGGTTTAAAAGATTTCGCCCAGAATATATTATCTCTGCCATGTTCAGTAGCGTTTATAGAACGTTTGTTTTCAACATGTGGGATGCTTACATCTGGTAGACGCAACAACATGAGCAACAACTTAAAGAAACGTGTATTTTTGAAACATAATTTAAAATTGATTTAAATATACCTTTTAATAAGTATTTCATGTTAGCAGTAAAAAATTGCATCAAGTGTTTGTTTTTTTTTAAATTCATTAAGCATTTTTGAAAACGGAAACGAAAACTGAAACTACAATAAATGTGTCAAAACGAAATAGAAACTGAAACTAAAATAATGATAAAACTACAACAGAAACTAAAATAGAAATAAGCTTTTCGAAACGAAACGGAAACTAAAACTTAAATAAATTCAAAACTAATACTGCACTATATGCAACTCTCCCATACAGTGAAAGAAATGTGTGAAATTAATAATCAGTAGCAGTAATGTTATGTGATCAACAGTTTACACTAGTTATTTATCACTGTCACAGTTTGGACCCACATAGGCCACATATTAGTCACATCCATTCGTGACATCGAATTCAGTCTCTGTCGAACAATTCATCGCAATAATCAGACAGGCCGTTTAATCTTAGGCTACAACAGACTTTGATGTTTTCTTAGTTTTAGTTATTTTTCTTGCTAAACTGTTGGTTCTGTCTTTTTTTGCCAAGTTGATATCACCATTAGGCCTATTTTGCCTATCCAAGTTCAAAGTTTATAAAACAGTAGGTTTCTTGTTTGTTTTTTTAAAACTTTTATTTAGGTTACAATCTCTGCTTGTGTGTGTGTTTGTGTATGTGTGTCCGTGTCTTTTTCTGTACGCAAATCTTGTAAGTAAAATTTAACTAGTTTTTTGACTGGCTAGGAAGCTAAAACTTCTACCATAGCTTTATATTAGATGACAATACAGGATTCAATTTTAAAAAAAAACTTAATTTGAACATCTTTCGTATTTCTAAATTGAGTGTATTTAAAATCAAAATTTGTGTTGAAAAACTCGTTTTTTCTTTACTTGTTTTTACTAAAAAGCATTCTTGACTAGAGTATGATTCAAGCTAACCAAAACCAATTCAATAGAATTTAAGCAAATCCGGTCAATTTTATTCTTATAACATAAAACCGGGCAATGAATGATAAGAGTAAACCCAAAAAAAGTAGTGGATTAAACAAATATAAAAAATTCAAATAATTGAAATAAACTCAAACATTGTAAATTTAAAATCGAAAATACTTCCAATAAACAATACTAATTTGTGAAACACGAAATCAGTGGGCTCATATAGAAACGGGGCTGCTAAAAAGATTAAACCTCTTAAAACTTATGAACGTATGCGGAAAAAAGAAAACGCGATTAAACTATAATTAGCAACACGACAATTCAAATTGGTTTATCAAAAGATAGAAGTCTGAACGAAAAATACTAACTATATCGACTATTTGTTATTCATAGCAAAAGATATCGAAGTTGTAACATACAACCCCTGTAACCTAATGCCCCGGTCTCTACTTCTACTTAACCACTTCGATGATTTTTATGAAGCCTATGATGTTTTTATCTGACATATCATCTAAAACTAATTGATTCTGTAGTGATGCTAAAAAAATAAATATTTTCTACGATTGTTAGTTGCATTGGAATTACCATGAATGACTATCAGAAATAATCAATGCAATTGCTTTGACTTCCAAGGGCTTGAAAGGCTTGAACCATAAAATTCCCAATTAACAGCAAATGGTTGACCACTTAGCCGATGGTACAAATGTAACTAGGAACAGTCAATACTAAAAATATTTTTTTCGTTTTAATTAAAAAACAATTATAACACGTTTGTGAACTTGTGAATTTGTTTTAATAAATGGTGACTTCTATGTGAGGAAAATAACCGAGTTCTATATGCAACGTAAAACACTCACAGAAAATCAAGGTTTTCATTGGTATGCATTTTAAAATAAACATTCACTGTTTAAATGATTTATTTATCAACTACAATTTAAATTACACAAATTTTGATTTAGTCATTAGATCTAACTGTATTAATCCAGTCATTACAATTTTGTTTAAAACCTGGCTGTAAAAATGCTAATCGACAAACATCCAAAAAATCCTCTCTGTTTCTAAAAACCGTATGATGAATCAAATAAATAAAATACTGAATACAGCACAGTTAGTTTAGAAAAGCCAACCAGGGCAGCAAAACGTGCAAATTTCCCATCGCTACAATGTGTGGTTATAAAAGATTTCTTGTGAAAGACAAACGAATACATGTAACGAGTGTTTTATAGTATACATTTTTACATATAATTGTATTTAACAGTTTCCAGGTGTTCTTTTAATCATAAGAATTTCAGAAGAGTTA
This sequence comes from Erpobdella octoculata, assembly GCA_963978895.1. NCBI lineage: Eukaryota > Metazoa > Annelida > Clitellata > Hirudinida > Erpobdellidae > Erpobdella > Erpobdella octoculata. The sequence continues at coordinate 30,930,971 of OZ022240.1, forward strand.
ACTTCATGTTCAAAACAGTAAATGGTGTTTGTTGTGTGACCAAACTTGTACGGAAATTTGTGACCAATTTCGTCGATATTGATATCTGTGTAATTCCCATATTTACTGGTATCGCGCACACCCGGCTTTGATACGTGAACGGCGAAAAGGGTTTTTGTGCAGTCGATTGTGTTTACATTCGACAGGTTGGCAAAAGCAATGAGATAGTTGTCGTAACCTCTTCGGCTGACAACTACATTTCGAAATGTTGGCCAGTGGAAAGTTGAATTCTTTGTAAAGAAAAAGTAATCGACAGCAAACGGTTCACGGAGGTTTCCTACTTTTTCAGAAAGCGAAGCTAGTCGAGATGTTTTGAACTTGGTGTTTTGTGAGCTCAAAGATGTATTGAAAAGGCTGGTTATAGTTGAAGCTTTGATGAAACGGATGGGAACATCCCAGCGACGACCAACTAACAATACGTTGTTGTTCAGTTTTGTATGTAACACGTCCTTCGTAAACTTCAAGGTTTCTATGAGACTGTTGTCATACAGAATATCTCCTGTAATGTATTTAACACCTTAATGTAGGTTTTTTATTATTATAAACAAAAATAAACAATGGTTTGATTCGTCATTGTCAAACAAAGATTTTATATAAATGAACATGTACTTGAAGAAAATAAATATAAAAGTATATGTTTATTTAACCAGCAATAAAAAGTTCCAAAAATGTCAAGGTTTTTTTTTGGCTTTGCAATTTAAAGATGTCAAACAAATCATGACTTAAGAGCTCCGGTTTGACATGATCTGTACCTATACTCGTAAACATGCTCAGCTACCACATTAAAAAAATATGTGACCAATAGGACTTTTCCGCTATACAAATTATTTTTTTTTTGTGCCGCAGAACTTTCTAGAGGTTTTCAGTGTGTCGATCCCCAAAAAAGGTTGATAATCAAAGCTCTGGAGTGACCCATGTTGTAAGCAAGGATTGAGTCATGCATCGCTGTCAGGAACTTGTTCAAATATAAAAAATACTAGAGATAGTCCGTCAAAAATGACGTGCTATAAAGATATATATATATATATATATATATATATATATATATATATATATATATATATATACATATATATATATATACATATATATATATATATATATATATATATATATATATATATATATATATATATATATATATATATATATATATATATATATATATATATATATATATATATATATATATATATATATATATATATATATATATATATATATATATATATATATATATATATATATATATATATATAGCGTTACGCAAAATTGTTATTTTTACACTAAAACTCAGATATGATTTGAATTTAAATCTATTGGACGCATCGGTTTAAATTCAATTGGTTTTAGAACTTTAAAAATTCTTAAAACACTGTTTTCCAAATATGTAAACACTGAGACTTTAAATCCTTAAATCATGTGCTTATCTAAAAAACACAAATGTTACAGACTTCTAACCGGTTACATTCAAGGTAAATAAAATCTATAAACTCAAATTTTTTTAACAAATTGTAGAATGTGAAAACCAATTACTTCATCCAACACTTTTATATTTTTAATAATTTAAACATCACCAAAAGAACGGTGAAAAGTTGTTTTTTGTCTCACCGTTTGAATAGCCATAAAATGTTGCGTCATATTTTTGAAAAACTTCCAAATACATTGGTTTGAGATGAGGTAATCCTTCATCACTCTTTGACGGAATCGGTAAAATATCCCATCCATTCAACAACGCCAAGTCTGCAAATACAAATTGGTTCTGGTTGCTCTTGTTGTCAACATTTTCCAGAAGCTGATGATCATCAGTGAAAAGAACTGGCTTTATGAGAGACGGTCCGAGTGAGGCCCAGTTTATCACTGCTAGTTTGTGCGCTTGACTGTGATGTGCAGAAAGAGGTTCTTTTTTGAAAGTAGTGAAGAGGATCAGTAAATGAGCTGCTACAGATTTGTTAAGATGTCGTGAAGAGTTGAAATTTTCAACTGTGACTTTTGTGGCCTATTTGTTGGAGTGGTTATTATTATACTTATTCTGCAAATTAAACTTAAGAAGATAAATTAAACATGTTTTAATATAATATTTTTATAAAAAACATCTCTTGATGCAATTTGAGTTTTCCTAAAGTTTTATCCAAAACGTTCTAGCAGTTGTTGAATTATTAACCAGTGCCACAAAATACTTAAATTGAAATAATTATAGAATTGTTGGCTCTGAATAAATTACTTTCCACAAGTTCATACCAAGGTATGTATATTTTAGTTTCGTGTCTTTTAACAGATTGCATTAGTTATTGTAAATGTAAATACAAATGTAAGTGTAAATGTATTGAACATCAGGGCGCAACTTTGTATTATAATATCACAGCAGCGCCAGGAACTCCTCGTGCATATATAATCACAGTATAATCCCAGTAAATGTATTGAACATCAGGGCGCTACTTTGTATTTTAATACCACAGCAGCGCCAGGAACTCCTCGTGCATATATAATCACAGTATGAGAAAAAAAAACATCTATAGAACCAGTTAAAATTGAAAAATTTATTGCGGATTTTAAAAAAATTGCTATTAAAATAAATCTTGGTCAATCTTCTGTCAACAGCAAACTTTTACTTACTTGTTTATTGATGTAAGGATAAGTAACATAAGTAAGATCTTGTGGGCTGATATTTCTACTATTCACAAATGTCTCATTTTTGATAAAATAGATCAAAAGCGGTATGGCTAATGATGCTAAAGAAACCATGAAATATTTTTGTAGATTTCTCATCCTATATAGATGTGCAACTTTTTTTCAGGTTTACAATTTGATTCGGCGTAAATAATTTTTTTTCAATTCATCTGTGATGTCATTTGGAAATGAAATTGGTATCCCTCTGAAAAAAGTAAAAATAAAGCGTAAATTACCTTAAATATGAAAGTAAATTATTTCAAGTATAAAAGTAAATTACTTTAAGTATCCAAGTAATTTACTTTGAGCCTATAAAAGTAAATGACCTTAAGTATAAAAGTAAATTATCACAAAATATTTTACATGCTTTTTATAATGGTCTCAAAAGCATGGAGATTAGTCAGAGAAATTAAATAATTAAAAATAGGTCAAAATTTAAAACAAAACATAGTAATATAGTGTTTTAAAACAAAAACCTTTTTAGTTTTTTTCTGAAAGTCAGCAGGCCGAGACTATTGTCGCGCAAATCAGCTGGTAAACTGTTCCAGACCAGTGGGCAAGAGACGGCGAATGCACGACGAGACAAATTTTTAGTAGCAGTTTTTGGCACGACGAGTCTGACTCCAGTATCAGCTTCCGAGGCAGATTCACACGTCCAGGAATGAAACCGACACAGCATCTAGCGAGATATGGTGGAGCGGCGCCGTGGAGAGAACGGTAAGCCAACAAGCATAGTTTGAATTTAACTCGAGCTGGCATATCAAGCCAGCGAAGCCGTTCCCTCATTGCACCAGAGATGTGACTCGATCGTGGTAGTTGAAGAACAAGCAGCAGCCCGAAGCACGCCAGAAAGTCGATCAAGCAGAAAGGCCGGTGCCCCACCGAGCAGCCCATTACAGTAGTCGAGACGGAATACTATTAATGCTCGAACAGGAGCATGGCAGGATTCAGTTGAGAGGGTATGACGAATGGATCGCAGCTGACGGATATGATAAAAAGAGAGGCCAGCTATTTTCGCAACATGCTTAGCAAGGCACAGTGTCGGATCAAGGATAAAACCAAGATCCCGGACTGACTAGGCTGGTTGAACAATACTTTCTCAAAAGACGAGTGGAAGAAAAGTGCATTTTGAGAGGCGATGTGTTGATCCAAGCCAGATGAATTCAGTCTTAGATGCATCAAGTCTTAATTGATTTTTCATCATCCACGACCCTACGTCATCAACACAGCGAGTGAAACGGGCTGCAAGAGCGCTGGTATCTAGAACACGGCAGTGATAATATATTTGTAAGTCGGCGTAACCATGAACCTGGAATCCCTGCCGCAGGAGGAAATCAATGACGTCAGAAGTGTAGAGAAGAAAAACAGAGGTCCCAACACAGATCTTTGCGGAACGCTACAGGTGGTACTAGCAACATCGGAGAGCAGACCTTTATATTTCAATTGCTGAGAATGATCAACAAGGTAAGATATAATCCATTTGAGTACCACGTTAGTAAGTCCAAAGGAGACATCCAGACGACGAATAAGAATGTCGTGATCTACGCAGTCAAAAGCTGCATTTAGATCCAACAGACCAAGTGGCGTAACCATTCCCCGATCAGCAGCAAGCAATGTGTCAGATGTCACCTTTAGGAGGGACGTTTCAGTGGAATGCGATTTTCGATACTATGACTGGTTCTCAGGAAGAAGATTATTGACCGAGACATGGACCTGCAATTGTTCATAAACTGCTCTCTCAAAAAGCTTCGAGAGAAAAGGAAGACCATATATTGGGCGATAATTGAGTGGTGTGGAAGCATCTAGAGTGGCTTCCTTCAGAATGGGAATAATCTGGGCAGAGCGAAAAGACAGAGGAAAATAACCCTTTTCTAATGATTTATTGAATAAGAGAGTTATAAAAGGGGCAAGGTAATCAATGAAGCTTTTAACTAGTTGAGTAGGAACAGGATCAAGTTCACAAGTTTTGGTCGAAGCATCACAAACGAGCCTCTTGACGCTGTCTAAGGTTAGTGTGGAGAACTCCAGCAATGGAATACCGTTGAAAACTGAGTATTCAGGATGAGACGATCCAATTGTAGATGCTCGAATATCCTGAATTTTGTCGCTAAAACACCGCAAGAACATATTTGCATCAAGATCATCCCGGACGACAGGAATGCGCTTCCTGCCCAGGACTGCTGACAGCGTTTTCCAAAGCTTCCTGACGTCCTCACCACTATTCTCAATCATCGTCCACCAGTAGGCGCTTTGCGTCCGTGAATAGAACTCACTGCAGTTTTTCAGTTGATCAAGCCAGTGCTTTCGATCAGCCTTGAATTTCGTACGCCGATATTTTTTTTCTAAACAACGCGCTTTTCTTTTCTGAGATCGACAAGCAGCGTCGAAACACGGCACGATCGGGCAAAATCGTTTAACAATGTTAATACACGGAACATGACGATCAACAATAGAGCTAAGTGTAGAGAAGTAAAGTTCTGTCAACTCGTCCACAGATTTATTTTGCAGGTCTTCGTACGATGAAAAAAGCGCACTGGATATCAAGTCACTTCTGAAACTATCAAGGTAAATTTATTTTCCACGCACGAGTGGTCACATTGAACACAATGGGTTGTGGTCTCTCGAACGGGTAAGCTGTCACGATGAGCGAATGGTCAGATATCACGTCCGGTGGATGTACGTTTGTTGTAACAGAATTTAGCTGGTCCGTCCGGATCAACACCACATCCAAGTGATCAAAGGTGTGTCCAGCTCGATCCGTAGGTACGACGATAGCATTAGTCTGAAAAAGGAGAAAACAATCTAATATGGCATTAAACCTACGAGCGTCGGAGCAGTTAGTAACGTCCATATGGATGTTGACATCACCCAGTATCAATATATTGCAATGAGAAACAGTGACTAGTTCTAATAAAATACTGAATATGGTTACATTAACAGTACAGATTCTGTTCAACGATAGTCGTACCGCCAAAAATTCGAAAGTCCTGGGACTGAAATCAAACTCCATCTTCATATGATGAAACTCGTTCCGGAAAATCAATGCAATACTTCCACCATTCATTCGTTCGTTGGCTGATCTATAGCCGGCACTAGCAGACATTGCTCTTGACTTCTCTACCAGCGTAAACCCATCGGGCGTGATTGTTCTTATTGCAACATCTTCAGAGGACTCATGCCACGTCTCGACAATGGTTAACACATGTAGTTTGTGCTCTGAAATGGTGTTAAGCACAGAAGCCGTTTTGTTAAATAACCAATTGAAATGACGTTGTTTTGCATGTCGATGTTCTTATTTCGGTTTCTGAGTTTAGATGTCTTGGGGTCGAGTGACTGGGCGTTTGGGACTTCAAAGTGGGGTGTATCCAGAAAAGAAATTCGCCGATCTTTGGTAGAAGCAGTGGGTATTTGAGTACATTGTTGTTTTTCTGCGTTTTTGTTGATTTTTATTTCAGATTGAAGGCGATACCTTGAAGATCGACGAATGCGGCAAATACGTTCAGACCTGCGACCTCTATAATGACATTCAAACCTACGTTGAAGAAGATTTAATATTTTCAACGTGATAAAAAGTTCAGCAGTCGGATTGAATTTCATGCAATTAATTTGGTGTAGCTTCTCGCTTGACGTCTGAAAAACATGGCGTCCACCGGATTCAAATATTTCCAACATTACGAGGACTTTATTTGAGTAATTTGAAGAAAGAAAAAGAGTCACGTGTTTAGCAATAAAAACCAATTAAAGTTTCAAATATGAAATTCGTTAAAATATTAATAGTTTACTACTAAATTATTGAAGAAATTGCGACGTAGAAAAAAGACAGCCGTTTACTAGGCGCCTAGCAGCCGGGATAAATGACATTAAATATAAAAGTAAATTACTTTAAGTATAAAAATAAATTAATTTGAGTATAAAAGTAAATTAACTTAAGTATAAAAATAAAATTAATTTGAGTATAAAAGTAAATTAACTCAAGTAAAGCGTAAATTACTTCAAGTATAGAAGTAAATTACCTCAAGTATAAAAGTAAATTACCTCAAGTATAAAAGTAAATTACCTCAAGTAAATTAAATTAAGTAAAGATTGAACTACTATAAGTATAAAAGTAATCTAACGTAACTACAGCTAAAATATTTTCTGTTTCTAACAAATTAAAAAATGTTTATCACGTTTACTTAGGTATAATGTTGTAACATTTGTTGAAACATGTTTACTTGTCCTTCACGAAGCGTTAGAAAGCAATGCAAACAAATTTAATTTAATAAAAGTGCTTCAAATTTAAATCAAGTATGCAGTTTATAACAAATATGCAGTTTATATCCAATATGCAGTAAATTCCGAGTATGCAGTATATATCGAGTACCCTAGGATTTTTTTATAATAGTTTATAGTCCTTTACAACAGATGTTTTAAGACTTAAATTTTTATCGAGTACCCTATGCGGTATATATCGAGTACCCTACGCAGTATATACCGAATACCCTCTGCAGTATATACCTAGTATCCAGCGCACTTAGCAAACAAACCATTTTGTTTTTTATTATCTCTTTACATCGCATATTGGTGGTGATGGTGGAAAATAATGGTAACCTTATTTTCACGAGCTCATAAGTAACATATGATTTAGTATTTATTTTAATTTTAGTCAAATATGAAATTTTCAGAAAACTTATTGTAAGCAGCATTAGCGAAAAAAACATGGTTTCATGAACGGATCCGATGGATTTAGGGTATATGCCCATTCCCACTAGATTATCAACAAATGTTTGTATGTGCTATAACTTGTGTGAAACTTTATGTCCACTCACTCTTGTTCAATCACTTTTAATTGTTAATTTTTCAATATTAGTTTAATTTTTATTCGGCAATTTTTATAAATTGAAAAAATATCAATTTTTGATTAGATCATCCCATCATATTGGGAATTCCTAAATCCACCGCATCACCAAAAACGGTTGCAATACTTTCAATTTTATAGTAATTTAAAAATGCTGATACTTTTTTTATCTACTCAACTTGAGCTCATTTTAGCTTATGTTTCCACTTTTATTGAAGTAAATTTTTAAAAATAAATTGTGCCGTTACGTAAGGGTGCGTTGTTAAATATATCCAGCGCTGCATCCGAGATTTATGGGATGGATGCAAGGATTGATTGGATGTGCGTTGTATTTAACAACGGCTGATGAGTCAGGCGGGTGTAAACAAAATGGATCCAATAAAAAATTTTTGCCGATCTTTCGAATTCCAATTTAATAATTGCTACTGAATGTATAAAACACTTTTTTTTATGACTCTAAGTCGGAAGATGACAAAGGTTAGCTAGGATATAGCTTAATTTTTATTTGAGACGTTTTATTAGTTTATTGGTGCTGAATTCGAGTTAATACAGCTCTGCAGTGTACAGAGATATACAGTACAGAATAATCTTGAAGTATTAAAATGTTAGATTAATCTAGATTAATGTTAGATTGATGACTATGGACTTTAAAATCATCTTATACAAATATATTTGTAACACTAAGTTTTATTTTGCAGCTGTGATAGACCAATCTAGATTAATGTCTCCTTTAAAATTTGATTTGTATGTGTGTATGATCAATTACAAAAATTGGAATTCAGCCCTCTAAGAAATACTAGATTTAATTATCATTGTTATAAAAGCTTTTGTGTACTTTCAGTGCAATTATTTTGTAGGTGATAAAGTTACAGAGCAACAAGGCCACAGAAGATTTCTTCTTACGTATGATTTAGATTTTAAATCAAATTTTCAAATGAAGAAGTCAACACTTGAGGTAATTTACAATAGTTGAAAATCCCTTATTTTTAAAACTTGTAGGCTAATACTATTTTTTTCTTAAGGGAGGTTTAGAAGGTTGAAGTACCTAGATGTTGCCTGTCCAAGAACTGCTTCCAAAATGGTCTTGACAGCTTGTTGCTTACACAACCTTTGCCTGGACTGATGATTTAGTTGATTTCAAGGAGAGCAACACCAATGATGATCACTCATTTACCCCTCTGGAAAAAGATTTGAAAGCTAACTCGAAAAAAGGATTTAATAACACAACAACTTTTTAATTAAATTTGTTTATTTTCATTTAAATAAATTTGTTCCATCAATTTTAAATTTCTTTGTTAACGTCTATAAGTCCAAAGAATTTTTCATCCTTCTCTTGTTTTTTCTGTTGAGTTCTTGAATTGTCTCAGGAACCAAGTCTAAGAAAACAGTAAAACTACCTTTAAATCTATAACAATTTTTAAAAAAATTTATAGCAATATTATACCAACTGCTAGGTTTGTGATGGAGGGTTGGGGTTACTGTTAAGCCATCTCTGTCTATTAAAGTTGCAAAACTTTCTACTTTATTATACAGAACATAATGATTAAGCCAATAGTCATTCAGGGTTCAATCCCATATAATCCCCTCACCAACTCATTGGACTGCCTTCTTGCATAACTTCAGATGAATAAACATTATCTGCTATTTAATTGATACATACATTAAATATAATTTGCTGCAACTCAAAACATCGGTTTTGTCCAGTAGTAATGCAGACATATGTGACTCTCAATAAACTGTACAATTCATTTTGTGGGAGGATGCCTCCATGATTACAGGGGACCATTAAATAAAGTGTTCAAGTACAACATCATCACATACAAATTCTGTTTAAAGTCAGTATAGACTGTAGACCTTACCATGATCATACGAATCTTGAAACAAAAAATCATTTCAATTAAAATATGAGGATTCACAATTAAACAGGTTTAGTATTGATTCATGACATGATTAGCTTATAAACTATTAAACAATAAAAATAAATCACAAGATTGGAAATAAAGGATGGGTGGTGGTTGAAATTTATTATACAGCCAATTATTAGAACATATGAGTGGTAAGCACAGTTTATTTTGATAAGAGTAAAAAATTATCAAGGTTGGTTCAACCACTGTGAAGGAAGATACACATCTTATGTTAATTTTAGAAGCATCAATGTAAAATTGTAAAGGTGAACCTTTGAAATGAGCAATTTTTTGAGCCCATCAAAAGCCAAATAAAACTTGACTTTAAAGCTAAAACACTACACTTTATTGATTGCTTTGTGAAAAAACTAAGCAACGAAATTTTAAACTATCTCAGACAAAAGCCTAACATTGCCTAACAACCTAGGTAAACCATATCACGACGTTTTACTAAATTTTAGTAACTAAAATAAAATCAAAATACTAACTTTCAGCAATAAACCTCTCCGCTTCCACAATATTAGAAAATCTAAGTTTTAAATTCAAATTAAAACCATCCTTTCGAACTAAGAAAGTCTCGTCTGCAGTGGTATGGAGGTGGCCATCTTACTTTTTATCAATCAATCCGCCCTCGAGCAGGATTTATCGAATGCACATCCGATGACTAAGGGATGTAATTAACAACGCGCGACACTTCAACCCTGGATATAATTAACAACGCTTTTTCGCTAATCGGATATATCCGATTAGCATATTCGATGAACTTAACAACGCACCCTAAGGGTGCGTTGTTTAATATATACAGCGCTGCATCCGAGATTTATGGGATAGATGCAAGGATTGATTGGATGTGCGTTATTTTTAACAACGGCTGATGAGTCAGGCGGGTGTAAACAAAATGGATCCAATAAAAATTTTTTGCCGATCTTTCGAATTCCAATTTAATAATTGCTACTGAATGTATAAAACACTTTTTTTTATGACTCTGAGTCGGAAGATGACAAAGGTTAGCTAGGATATAGCTTAATTTTTATTTGAGACGCTTTATTAGTTTATTGGTGCTGAATTCGAGTTAATACAGTTAATACAGCTCTGCAGTGTACAGAGATATACATTACAGAATAATCTTGAAGTATTAAAATGTTAGATTAATCTAGATTAATGTTAGATGGACTTTAAAATCATCTTATACAAATATATTTGTAACACTAAGTTTTATTTTGCAGCTGTGATAGAACAATCTAGATTAATGTCTCCTTTAAAATTTGATTTGTATGTGTGTATGATCAATTACAAAAATTGGAATTCAGCCCTCTAAGAAATACTAGATTTAATTATCATTGTTATAAAAGCTTTTGTGTACTTTCAGTGCAATTATTTTGTAGGTGATAAAGTTACAGAGCAACAAGGCCACAGAAGATTTCTTCTTATGTGTGATTTAGATTTTAAATCCCATTTTCAAATGAAGAAGTCAACATTTGAGGTAATTTACAATAGTTGAAAATCCCTTATTTTTAAAACTTGTAGACTAATACTATTTTTTTCTTAAGGGAGGTTTAGAAGGTTGAAGTACCTAGATGTTGCCTGCCCAAGAACTGCTTCCACAATGGTCTTGACAGCTTGTTGCTTACACAACCTTTGCCTGGACTGATGATTTAGTTGATTTCAAGGAGAGCAACACCAATGATGATCACTCATTTACCCGTCTGGAAAAAGATTTGAAAGCTAACTCGAAAAAAGGATTGAATAACTCAACAACTTTTAATTAAATTTGTTTATTTTGATTTAAATAAATTTGTTCCATCAATTTTAAATTTCTTTGTTAACGTCTATAAGTCCAAAGAATTTTTCATCCATCTCTTGTTTTTTCTGTTGAGTTCTTGAATTTTCTCAGGAACCAAGTCTAAGAAAACAGTAAAACTACCTTTAAATCTATAACAATTTTTAAAAAAATTATAGCAATATCATACCAACTGCTAGGAGCCAAACAGTTTGTGATGGAGGGCCGACAATGCTGATCATGCTCCCACTTTTGTCTATCACAGCTGCAAAACAAAACTTAGTGCTACAAATAGTTAATAGTTAAAAGATGATTTTAAGGTCCATAGTCATCCAGGCTAAGCCATCTTTGTCTATTAAAGTTGCAAAACTTTCTACTTTATTATACAGAACATAATGATTAAGCCAATAGTCATTCAGGGTTCAATCCCATATAATCCCCTCACCAACTCATTGGACTGCCTTCTTGCATAACTTCAGATGAATAAACATTATCTGCTATTTAATTGATACATACATTAAATATAATTTGCTGCAACTCAAAACATCGGTTTTGTCCAGTAGTAATGCAGACATATGTGACTCTCAATAAACTGTACAATTCATTTTGTGGGAGGATGCTTCCATGATTACAGGGGACCATTAAATAAAGTGTTCAAGTACAACATCATCACATACAAATTCTGTTTAGAGTCAGTCTAGACTCTAGACCTTACCATGATCATACGAATCTTGAAACAAAAAATCATTTCAATTAAAATATGAGGATTCACAATTAAACAGGTTTAGTATTGATTCATGACATGATTAGCTTTTAAACTATAAAACAATAAAATATATCACAAGATTGAAAATAAAGGATGGGTGGTGGTTGAAATTTATTATACAGCCAATTATTAGAACATATGAGTGGTAAGCACAGTTTATTTTGATAAGAGTAAAAAATTATCAAGGTTGGTTCAACCACTGTGAAGGAAGATACACATCTTATGTTAATTTTAGAAGCATCAATGTAAAATTGTAAAGGTGAACCTTTGAAATGAGCAATTTTTTGAGCCCATCAAAAGCCAAATAAAACTTGACTTTAAAGCTAAAACACTACACTTTATTGATTGCTTTGTGAAAAAACTAAGCAACGAAATTTTAAACTATCTCAGACAAAGGCCTAACATTGCCTAACAACCTAGGTAAACCATATCACGACGTTTTACTAAAATAAAATCAAAATACTAACTTTCAGCAATAAACTTCTCCGCTTCCACAATATTAGAAAATCTAAGTTTTAAATTCAAATTAAAACCATCCTTTCGAACTAAGAAAGTCTCGTCTGCAGTGGTATGGAGGTGGCCATCTTACTTCTTATCAAACAATCCGCCCTCGAGCAGGATTCATAGAATCCATATCCGATGACTAAGGGATATAATTAACATCGCGCGACACTTCAACCCCGGATATAATTAACATCGTTTTTTCGCTCATCGGATATATCCGATTAGCATATCCGATCAACTTAACAACGCACCCTAACGGTTAAGGTCCAGTACCAACATTTCGCAACGATGTAAATAAACTGAAGCTTTCATTCTTTCTTTAATATCTCGATTCTATTAAACATTTGTTTGTTCAGCACTCTTAAAGAGTCTGGTGTAAAGGACTCTAAAAAATAATTATAAAGCTTTTTTTGTTCTGTATTCCGTCTTTATGGAGCCGTCTTTTTTCTTCTCTTACAAACTTGTTGTCACTAAGTGTTTTCCGGTGAAAACTAAAACCAGATCTGTATTGTTCTCGCATGGTAGAGTGCGAATGCCTATGAGCTTCAGTAAAAAGTCCTATAAACGTTTTCATGATTGATCGATTGGTAAAGTAATTACAATTTCTTTTCAGCCATGCAAAAAAATGTGTCAAGATTTTAAACGTAAAGACAGAGAACAACAAATTTCTCTCGGAAAATATCCTCTTCCCATGGAAAATATGATCGGATGGATATGTAGAAAGTAAATCTTGTATTTAGAATAACTTTTATGCTAGCATAAAAAATATTAAAAAAATAAACTGAAATGCACACAATGAAATGTTATACCAAGTCCATAAATCTTATGCATTTAATTCTTATCTCTGCAAAACACAAACTATAAAAGTTTGTCAAAATTTTTTATGATTTAATTGCATTTATGTTTTTGTTTTTAACGACATTTATCTAAATATTTCTCAATGCAATTTTTTAATGAATGAATTTTTCTAATAATTTATGTTATTTTTTTAATAATTTATTTTTTACCAGTTCAAAAGCTGCAGGCTACCTACCTAACGGTGTTACTTTAACTTCAAACATAAAACAACCATACAGTCATGTTAGAAAATTATGTATTTTGATGAAGCTATTAAATTGCAATTGCATGTAATTAAAAGCCGAGTTATCAAAATTGTTTCATAAAATAGTATGAAAATATTTTAATAATATATTGAAAATAAAATAAAATAATATCCTACTAGTATTTCAGATATCCAAGTTTTATCACAAAACGTCTTTTTGCACACAATTAAAAAATGATCGGAAGCTCCAAAGAAACGAACCAATTTTGTACACAATCCTTATTTAAACAAAGTAACAGAATCGATTTTCAGGAACAAGCTTCAACACGTTCTCAAGCTCCAATGACGTTGCAGCTGCAGAAAAGTATATTTAAAATAAATTAACCATATTTATTTGTTGGTTTGATAAATAAAAACCTTGGAGTGCTAGGATAACTTAGCTGATAGTAGCGTTCCACTACTTTCACTTCATCGAAAAAAGTATTGTTGCATCGAGTTCCGGTTATTTGAGAATAGGTATACCACTGTTCTCCTTACTAGCGTTTTGCCGTGTTTCGGTCTAATCAGTACTGAGCTTAAAAATTGTTTGGAAATAGGTTTCCTTGCCAACTTATTTGCATAACAGAACACTGACAAACAAAAGAATTAAAAAAAACTAGATGTTTCATTTTTTGGGCCAGTGCCGTTATCATCCTCATTATTTCCAACATTTTTTTCTCAAATATTCAATCACAACAATCTGACACTTGTGCTTGTGCAAGACCGGAGTTTCCAAACATGTAGTTTATTTTTTTAAATATAAATCTGTGACTAGCTGTGACCAAAGACGGTAAATTACCAGTACGGAATTAATAGATCAACTATATACTAACAGTGAATGTATGCCATACACCCAGAAAATAACCGGTGTTTGTCCTACAACAGTCGTCTACGTCAAACAATTTTGCCCGGAGTTTTTAGAAGTTTTCTTATTGTTTTTCTATGTCATTCTGTTTTCTTTCTTCGCTTGCTTTCCTGCTTCTGTTTCCTTCTTCCTCTCTTAACCACTTTCATATCTTTTCTGTTAAGCATACTTTTGCTAAACGCTCTTTTTCCCACTCTTCTAACTACTTATCCAACTAAATCTACTTCTCTCACAGTTTTCCGTCAGGGACTTATTATTATTAATCATTAAACAGGTTTTTTATATAGCGCTTTTTTTACCAAATAAAAGTCACAAAAGCGCACTGCACAATTAAGTGGAAGAAAACAAATATGTCTTGAGCCGTTCACGAAAGACACTAAAAGGCATCGTTGGATCCTTCAGAGCGGGGGGAAGGCTATTCCAGGCCACAGGACCAGCCACAGAAAAACCACGCCTGCCAATCGTCACAGTCTCCGTCTGAGGGACAAGTAGATCGCCGGCCGCCGCCGATCGAAGATGAGACCGACCAAAGAGTTGAGAGACCGGAACACATAGCTCCTGAAGATAGACAGGAGCCATGCCATGGAGGCACTTATAAACCATAGACCATAGTTTAAAACGGATTCTCTCCGGAAAGGGAAGCCAATGAAGCCGCGTCCGCATCAGACCCGAAACGCTGGCCCAGCTAAGCAATCGCAGCACGAGACGAGCAGCAGCCCGAAAAACAGATTGAAGCCTGTTGATCTGGAACAGCGGTAGACCGGCCAGGACCCCGTTGCAATAGTCAACCCGGCTGTGCACCAGTGCTCTTACAAGGGAGTGAGCAGAGTCTGTAGTGAGGCTTCTGCGGATGACACGTAGCTGACGAAGATGGTAGAAACAGGTACGGTTGAGATGGGAAATGTGAGTATCCATGGACAGATCACGGTCAACCAGCACCCCAAGATCCCGAACAGACGCAGAAGGCCTGACCGAAACCCCAGCAATGTCCACATCCCCCATCAAACAATGCCTCAGCCGTCGAGATGAACCCAGCCATATCAGCTCAGTCTTTGATGGATTGAGTTTCAAGCGATTACTGGCCATCCATGAGCTGATTTCGCCAATACAAGCAGACATTCTTGGCACAAGATCAGAGCATAACATCTGAGGAGAGTCACTGTAAATTTGAAGATTGTCAGCATAAGAGTGAGCCGACTTAAGACTTATTTATTTAAAAAGTTCGTTTCCGAGCGCTCTTGAACGATAGGAAATAGCGCTATATAAATTCAACTGATTGATTGATTGCTCCCGCTCGCTCTCCCGCTCCTGGTTGCTTTCCCGTTTCCGTTTGTTTACCCGTTCTGGCATGTTCTCCCGTTCCCAGTCGCTTTCCCGTTCCCGTAAATAGATTTGACATTTTAAGCAATTAAAGTGAAACTCGTTTGTGTCAATGAAATTTTTATCTTAGTAGTGTTCAGAATTTTTTATCACTATTAATCAATATTTTCATGAAATAAAAACTGAAAAAATGCAAATTTATTAGCTTACTAGCGGGGTACCCGGCGTTGCCCGGGGTTTTCTATCGTATTTCTTTCTCGGTCCCGTTTCCTTCCCCGCTTGCTCTCCTGCTCCCGGTCGTTTTCCCGTACTCGCTTGCTCTCCCGTTCCCGGTCTCTTTTCCGTGTAACTAATCATTTTAATGAACACCCTAATGCATAGATTATTTAAATTAAATTAATTAGAAATCAAAAGCATGTAATTATTTATTGGTTATCTTTCACATAAACGGCCTGGGTCGAATTTTTCAATAAAATAGTCCTAATTTGTTACAACCTTGACCCTAACCCTAATTATAACTTTTCATCGTGTTTAAAGCTAATTATAGCCGATAATGTATTAATCTTTTACACAGCGGCCGTTTATGTGAAAGATTACCTATTTATTAATCCTAGGACCAGTCGACGCAGTGTTCTTCCTTCTTCCTCTGAACGGAAATCATTATCATACAAATGTAAAATGAACATGGATTACTTGCCAAAAGTTAATCCAGATTCAAAATAAAGTAACGTTATGGTAACTTAATTAGAATAAAAATTAAGTGTAGTAACTAAAGGCGAAGGCATATTTTCAAGCAAAATATCGTAGCGCAATTGCAGAGCCTGCTCGTGAAACATCTTATATGTGCGCGAGAATAAATAAGGCGCCTTTTAAATTTTAATATTTTGCGCCTTTTTTAATTCTGCGTCTGTGTGATGTGCAACCGACGACGTTACTTATTAAAAATTATTATTATATTATATTAATATAATTTTTTAATTATCGCGTCGACTTGAACTTCCCAAAATTGATTAATAATCATTAATTAAATTATGAAATTATAAAATAATTAATAATAATAATTAATAATAATAAATTTATAACAAAGAAATTAAATGTAGTCTTGAAAAATAAAATACAAGCTAAGAAGTGAAAAGAGTAAAATGAGTAAAAAGACTCTATGATATATTTTATTATACTTGAGGCGCCGTAGCACAGTGGTGAAAGCAGTTAGGACATCATCCTGCCTTCGTGGGTTCAAATCTCAGTCACGGCGAGGCGTAATTCCGTTGAGCAAGGAATTCACTCACACTGTTCAGGCCAACTCAGCCTTTCATCCTTCACTGGTCGATGAATGAGTACCAGTTTCACGACTGGGATGTAATAGGGTTCGGCACATTCCGATTTCGGAGACACGTGCGGGTGGCAGGTAACACTGTGTGATCCCATATACACTAGCAGTTCCCGGCGCTGCTGGGGTATTAATTGATATACGAAGTAGCGCCCTAATGTTATACATTTACATTTACATTTACATTTACATTTACATTTACATTTACATTTACATTTACATTTACATTTACATTTACATTTACATTTACATTTACATTTACATTTACATTTACATTTACATTTACATTTACATTTACATTTACATTTACATTTACATTTACATTTACATTTACATTTACATTTACATTTACATTTACATTTACATTTACATTTACATTTACATTTACATTTACATTTACATTTACATTTACATTTACATTTACATTTACATTTACATTTACATTTACATTTACATTTACATTTACATTTACATTTACATTTACATTTACATTTACATTTACATTTACATTTACATTTACATTTACATTTACATTTACATTTACATTTACATTTACATTTACATTTACATTTACATTTACATTTACATTTACATTTACATTTACATTTACATTTACATTTACATTTACATTTACATTTACATTTACATTTACATTTACATTTACATTTACATTTACATTTACATTTACATTTACATTTACATTTACATTTACATTTACATTTACATTTACATTTACATTTACATTTACATTTACATTTACATTTACATTTACATTTACATTTACATTTACATTTACATTTACATTTACATTTGCATTTACATTTACATTTACATTTACATTTACTTGTTATCTACCACTTCAGCAAGCAATCGAGCAACTCCATACTATCACAACCCTACTTGAATCTAACTCATACAATACCAAAAAAAAACTTTCATAACGCGCCCTTATAAAAAAAAAAGGTTTTCGCAGAGGTACAGTAATTGCCCTCTGTCTGGGTTGACATGTATGTGTCTGTGCGTGTGATTGATTGCGTGTGTGCGTACGCTACCTGTTGGTGGTGTAAAGAGACACTTGGGCAGTGTATGGGGGTAGGTGTATGAACGATCACCTGTAGATTGTAGATGTTGTTGTGTATAAATGGCTAGCGTGTTGTTTTGTGCAGTTGGAGAGTTGGCGCGTAGAATTAGTGGCGTATAGTCGACAACAGGTGTATGTTTAGCAAATAGAATTGAAGTGTCGTACTGGAATTGAATTGTGGATTTTTTGGAGCTTGAGTCGAGTTGCGGACTTTTGGAACTTGGTAAGCTGCGTTGAGTGTTTTGAAACTCATTAAAAAGTTACGTTACGTTTCTGTTCTATTTTTTGTTATTTAACAGTCAAAAACTGTTTACGTTTGAAGTTTAGAGTTTTATTGCTTGAGCGGTTTGTCCAAGTTGACACACTCGACTTCTCAACTTCTCAAAAGTATTTCAGGGTGTTCGACATAGTACTTTAATTAGTAAATACTCAAAACTTAGCTTACTGGACCAGATCTACAATTGGATTGGATCGTTCTTCCGTGGTCATTCACACTGCACCGAGTTTGGAGACAATATATCCGGTTATCGGGATATTATGGCAAGCTTCATACAAGGTTCCTGCATTGGTCCATTTTTTTATGTCGCGATTGCTTGAACCCGGTCACCAATGGTAACAAGATGATAAAACACTCTCGATAACAATTTATTCACAACACGAATGCTTTTTTAATTATTTTATTAATTTAATTATTTTCTTTATTGTGCGTTTTTATCTTAATATTATTATTACATTTATTTATTTAAATTTTTTTATGAATAACATTTGATTCTTCGTGCTGTGTAAATAACAGCTGTCGCGGCGGTCTGTCTGTTATATTTAAATAAAGTTAAAAAAACCAGTGATGGGCAAAAGTTAACTAAAAAGTTACTAACTAATAGTTTAACTACAATTTTTTAATTAAAAGCAAAGTTTAATTAAGTCAAAAAAGTTTAGTTAAAGTGATAGTTTAACTAATTTTTCTTAGATGCCAACTAAAAAGTTTAATTAATAAAATTTAGTTGCTTAAAAAAATTAAATATAACTTTATGTTTATCAGTTCTTGGGTTGATTCCTTATTATGTTTTATTTACATACGATAATTTTCTTTTCAACTCTCGAGCCTGGCCGTGTTGTAGTGTAGAGGATAGTATATACAGTATATAGAGTAGAAATCAGTAATGAATATAGGGCGCGTTGTTTTTTACCGGATTCATTTGACACCGCTTTGCTCCTATTGGTGGTCCAGGCTGACGCCTTCTTACCGCTGTACTCTTACACTTGACTCATACTTAGAGCAAAATTCACTATCGCGATCAATTTAACAACTCGCTCATAGTGCTATAGTAAAAACTTGTTTTGAAGAAATCAAGCTTAAAGGTGACAGTCAGGACAGTAAAATTTTCAGTGCAATATGCCGATTTTGTAATTATCTTTAAAAATAAACATTTAATAAGCAGTTTTGTTGAAAATAAAATTTCAAACTTTGAGTCATTCTACTCTTTGATCATGTTATTAAATGATAAAGGAACAAAATTTCAAGCAGTTAGTCATTCTACTCTTTGATCATGTTATTAAATGATAAAGGAACAAAATTTCAAGCAGTTAGTCATTCTACTCTTTGATCATGTTATTAGTTAATTGAAAGAACCGAAAGTGCCAAAATCAATATAACAAGTAAATTAAAAACGAATTTTTAAAACCAATGCTCTTATATGTAATTAAAACACAAATTTTGCAATCAATTTTTTTTTATATTACTCTTTTATTTTATGTTAAAGTCGAAATATCTTAATTATATCGAAATATCGAAATTAATTAAAATTATCTAAATTAATTGACTTATTGTAAAACTAATAATTGAATATTGCATTGTCTTCTATTTTGAGCATGTATGCAAAATTTGAAAAAATCTATCATCAGGAAGTGACTCAAAAATTGATTGCAAGATTTGAAACAGACAGAGAAACAAACAGACAGACAGAGAAACAGAGACAACGAGTTAATAAAAGCATTGGTAATAATAATAAAAATATCATCAAAAAGCATCGAATTTAAATATCTCAACTATTTTCATGAAAATTTCGTACACGCTTGAGAATCGCGGTCAGTGAGTGTGGTTCGTGTTAACTTGGTAAAATAGTCTGCCAGTCGGTTAGCGTTTTGTGGTCAAGAAAACCCTCAAGAAAACCCTTAAGAAAACCCTCAAGAAACCCCTCGATAAAATCCTCAAGAAAATTAACTAAATTAATTGACTTATTGTAAAACTAATAATTGAATATTGCATTGTCTTCTATCTTGAGCATGTATGCAAAATTTGAAAAAAATCTATCATCAGGAAGTGACTCAAAAATTGATTGCAAGATTTGAAACAGACAGAGAAACAGACAGAGAAACAGAGCCGACGAGTTAATAAAAGCATTGGTAATAAAAAACAAAAAAGTTAAGAAATAGTTGGAAAAAGCTTAACTACTTTTTTTAGTTTAGTTATCAACTATTTTAAATTAGTTGCAACTAAAACTTTAACTAAGGTTTTTTAATTAAATCACTTTTTCATTTTTTATTTACACTTATGTTTTTCTACCTGGGCCCACGGGGCCCCAGATCCCACGATGGGCCAATCACCATGAACCCACGTTGTGGTGGGCCCCCTAAACATTTTATCGATTTCTTTCATTTGAAGTTGTTCTACTTCTTTTTTCTTTTTTTTCTTTTTCCGGGGGGTCACTGAGAAATTTTCCGGAATCCCGGTGGGCCAGTCCGCCACTGCGCCGCCAGCTGCAAAAATCACGCCTAGCCATAAATTAAGCAACAAAACGTGATAAGCCGGCCCAGAAAAGGTTAGTAAGTCGGCTTAGACAGAGGTCTACCTGTAAGAGATTAATTAGAGGCTCCGGTTACTGGCGGTTACCGATCCAATAACCAATAACCGGTTACTTAAAACTGCGAAAGTGCATAACTTAAGACGGGCGCATACGAAGAATTAGTTGTGCAACTCGAGTTGGGCAGCCAAATTGATCGTGTGCGGGTCATGAATAGGGTTGTTACAACTACTGAATCGGAAAACTAAAACATTCATTAACTTAATCTTTTTAGATTCAGTTACCTTAACTGAAACTGAATCTAACTGAATCTTTTTAAAATTAATTTTCAGCAATTGTTTATATTAATAAATTCCTTATATTAACTTCACCGCTGGTTTTGCTTAATTGCTTGAATATTTGCAAACTTTGAAAGTAAAAATTAACTAACTTTCCGTCATCCAATCGAGTTGAAATTCGAATTAGGCATACTCTTCATGACTATATAATGCATTCTACTAATGTTTGAAAATTTTAAAACAAAATTATTTAAAAATAATAATTATCTATGTTTAAAAAAACAAATCAAATAAAATTAAATAAACATTTAGATACGTAACTTGCAAAAAATGTCATTTTAGCAGAATTTTTTTACAATAACTGAGAAACCGCGAACATAGATATATTCTCTGTCTCATTTGTCCTCGGTAGATTTTGTCTCTGGTTACGGCTCTGGCTAGAAAAGTACAGAAATTTCTGACGGAGGGACATCCATCCATGTCCACACACACCCACCCACCCCTCTCGCTACGCGCTTGTTTGCAACTAACAACAAATAAGTCACGAAACTAGGTAAGTGAGCTCAAAGCTTTCTTTAATTTTTGGGTAATTTCTAACAAAATAAAACGATATATTTGTCGCGTATTTTCACTTGACGGTAGACGGGATTCGATCCACGGAGAAATAAAAAGTCAAGAAAATCGATGAGCTCAAAGGTTAATTTGGGTAATTTCTGACAAAAATAAAACAATATATTTGTCACTTAGGTTATACAATACAGAAATATTATAAATAATATCTGGAATTAGTTTTTAAAATTCAATTTAATTCAGGAAAATGCTATAGGTAGGCATTTTTCAACGCTCTGTTGCAACAGAAAACAGTCCGTTTGGAAACTTAAACTCGTACTGAATAATGAAAACATGAAAAACGCCGTTTTAGATTTCATTGATATCTATGATCGCAACTAGAAGTGGATGAATACCTAATAAAAGATACAATGCGATGCAACTGTCATTTATGTTATTTAGCAATACACCAAATCAAAACTAGAGTCATGAAAACCTTTTAGCATTTTTCTAAATTTTATTAAATGCAATAAACTATGAAAAAACAATTATATAAAAATATATCTATGTTTAGTTTTAAAAATACTTTTACAACAAAACAAACATAGATCCGTATTTGGGGTGCATAGAACTTTTATCGTCGTGTTTTTTGTAGTGCGGATCGTTGCCAGTTTTCTTATTTGCGTCAGTAATAATCAATAAATATGGTTAGTTTTTTAATTTCGTTTTTACAGAAAAATCTAAAATGTTTGTTCGGTGAGGCATTGATTATAGGTTCTGGCCACTATATAGAAACAATTTATTTAACTTTAACATCGTCCGGCATGGTTATTAACTTTAGTAGTATTTTCCATAAAAATCATTAAATATATCTAACTAAAATTGGTGTTATTAGGTCTGAATTTACGAACCTATTGTTGGGTAAAACCATATAAGACGTTGCCCGGTAGTAAACAAACTGCCATAAGCCGAAAATATGATCAGTATTGAATTCGCAAAATTTTCCACAACACTCCGACCTTTTCTTCTAGCCACTTCTGGAGGATACATGGCATATATAAAATAATTGATAGTAAAATAATCCGAATAAAATATAAACCTAACGGTCTTATTTACTAACATTGACTAACGTTAAACAGATACATTTCAACCAAAGCG
Source organism: Erpobdella octoculata (assembly GCA_963978895.1). Classification (NCBI taxonomy): domain Eukaryota; kingdom Metazoa; phylum Annelida; class Clitellata; order Hirudinida; family Erpobdellidae; genus Erpobdella; species Erpobdella octoculata. The sequence continues at coordinate 30,953,934 of OZ022240.1, forward strand.
TTGTCCATACATGTTTTTGTAGGACCATAAATTATACAGTTTTTTACTCTGTTGTTATTTATAGGAGTTGTTTGGGTGAAAATCTTGTTCTGTTTAATACAAATTGACCCGTACGAAAAAACACATGACAATTTTTTTTATTTACCGCAGAGGCCCATAGTACTCCACGGACATGAGCGTTCTATAACCATGGTCAAGTACAACAGAGAAGGTGACCTGTTATTTTCATGCGGCAAAGATCCGAAACCAAATGTTTGGTATTCTATCAACGGTGAAAGACTTGGAAATTATATTGGTCACACTGGAGCAGTCTGGTGTTTGGATGTCAATCGTATGTAAAATTGTTTGTTTTGAAAAGTGCTGGTGTTATTTTGTTATTAATCTGTGAACTTTAAATTAAATTTGCAGACGATACCACCAAGTTAATAACAGGTGCTGCAGACAACACTTGCAAAATTTGGGATTGTGAGACAGGTATTAATCCTACTTTATTTTTGAATAATATTTCTATTATAAAATATTTAATAATTATATAGAAATTAATGATCAATATAATTCTTAGTTTTGTACATCATCTCACAGGTAAACTGATCATCGACCACATGACAAACACTGCCGTAAGGACATGCGGGTTTTCATACAGCGGCAACCTCATTATGTTTACTACTGACAAAGCAATGAAGAGGGAGTGTGAAATGTTCGTTTTTGATCTTAGAGCTCCTGAGACATTGAGTATGTTTAACATATTTGAGTTAATTTTTAAGTTAATTTTTTTTGTTTCTAGTTCAGACTAGTTTACTTGCTAGATAATATTTATTGTTAAGCGATTTTTTTTTATCATGTAAGAATAAATATTGTACTGCTGGTCTCTATTAAATGTTATTGAATATTTTGTTGTGTACTTGGATTTAAATATATGTTAGTTATTTGATAGTACAAGACTAGCTCGTTACAAATGATGGTCGTGTAATTAGGTCTCAAAAGTCTTATTTTGTTTACATTTTGTTGAGAATAACAAATTCTAAACTTTAAAATTAAACATTTACCATTAAAACAGTCTAAATTTCAAAAATTTGGGTTTTTTTGTTATTGCGGGTTAATTGCTTATGATCACTCGTCAATAAATTTTGCTACCAATTTTATCACATTCATGGTTATTCACTAGCAAATAATATTATTAATCCACTTTGCTTCATTGATAAACAATTACTTATGAGGTGCATCGATTGAAAATTGTGGAGAATTTATAGTAAAAATACAATGAACCTGCTAAAACAACCTCCTGCCATGTGAAAACTTTTTTGTGCAAAAAAATAAATAAAAGCAGTTTTGTGTGTGATATTTTATATAAAACGTTTTAAAACATGATGACATCATAAAAATTGTTGTTAAAAAAAACATATCTGGAAATAATAATGGATTTGAATTTAATTCGAAAGCAACAATTATTATTTTATTGTTGTTTCTACTAAGTTACTTGAAGGTTTGTTTACAGAGCTAAATAAAAGAAAATTATATTGTTACAAATCTTTGGTTTATTACATTTTTTAAATCATGCTTTTGAAGAATCGAACAATCCAAAATGGGTGAAAGACATGCCGAAATCAAAGGTGACTGCTGCTTCATGGGGTCCTCATGATGAAATCATTGTTACTGGCCATGAAAGTGGAGAGCTGTGCCAGTGGAACTTGACTGTATGTTTTGAATTTATTTCTTTTAAAACAATCTTTATTCTCATTTTAGATTTCACAAGGCACAGTTTTTGACTTCTGATCTATATGGTTTTTAATGCCAAATTCTCAAAATTATTTCATTTGTTTCTCATGGGTTGCTTTTGACAAATAAGAGAAATTATTTCTGATCACAGATATAACTTTTATCACAGCTGTAGTAATTACTACTAATTATTCTTATTTTGCATGATTTACAAAAACCTAGATTTTCAAAAAATTGCTTATCGTTTATCAGACCGAGTCAATGATGAACCAAGCAAATGACCATGCCAGGCAGATCAATGACATTCAAATGTCCAAAGACATGAACAGCTTCATTACTGCATCTAAAGACTTTACAGCTAAGGTTATGCACAGTTTATCAATAGATTTCTTTTGATTGATACATTGTGACTAAATAAATGTGATTTTTTTTCTTTTCAGCTCTACGACACGTACACATTCAGTGCGATGAAGACGTATAAGACTGAACGTCCTGTTAACTCTGCTTCAATCTCTCCTCTTAAGCAACATGTGAGCATAATTTTTTTCCACTTCCATCTTGCATTCTGTCAAGTAATGAATGTATACATGATAACGATATTTTAAGGTCTCATATTTGAGAAATCATTTTCATACATTAATTGTAGTTGTAATATAAAACAAGTATAGGAAAAAACGAGTTTTTTAACACAAACTTTAATTTCAAATACACTCGATTTAGAAATACGAAAGATGTTCAAATTAAGTTTTTTTTTAATTGAATCATGTATTGTCATCCAATATAAACCTATGCTGAAAGTTTCAGCTTCCTAGCTAGTCAAAAAGCTGATTAAATTTTACTTGCAAGATTTGCGTACAGAGAAAGCCACACACACACATAAACAGAGACTGTAACCTAAATAAAAGTTTGTGATAATTCTCTTCACCGAGTTTGAATTGGAAAGTTAATAGCTGTTTTGAGGTTTCAGGAAACATACTCTGTTTTATTATTGCCTTCATTTTCTGATCCTGATAACTAAAACATCAGTGGATCAATGTTGTTTTGTTACATATTTGACTAGACCAGAGCGATTTTTGTTTCGATTATTTAACATAAAGGGCATTTTTTCATCTATGTGTTAGGTCTGCCATCTGAATATGTTTCTAGGCTGATTTTTTTTTAAACCAAATCAGGCTTCAGAGTGGAGCTCTTCCAAGACATTATCCATCCAACTCCATTCAAAGCTGTCTGAAAATATGACTTTTTTTTCATTTCAGGTTCTACTTGGTGGTGGTCAAGAAGCAATGGATGTAACAACAACTTCGACAAGAATTGGAAAGTTTGAATCACGTCTTTTCCATCTTATCTTTGAGGAAGAGTTTGGAAGAATCAAAGGTCATTTCGGTCCGATTAACACCGTTGCTTTTCATCCGGATGGAAAAGGGTTCGTTTGCTGTTACAAACTTCTATTTTACCTACGAGAGACTAAGTTAAAAGTGTCGTTATATATATATATACAGTAAAGGTCCTCTAGAGTGACATTTTCAAGAGCAGATGCTTAGAGCAATAGGCACAAAATTTTTTTAATCTGTATCTGGTGTATAGTAGCTGGTCCTCGAGTAATAGACAAACATGTGAGGCAGACACTTTTGCTCTTGAAGTTGCTGGCCTATATCGACATTTCATGCAGCTAAGAAAAAAGCATTCTAAAGAAAGTGATTTTATTAGACAAAGTCTAATTTAGTTTGTTTTAGTGACATTTCTATGTCAGCAGTGATTTATTGAATATTTCTTGAAGATTTAAAATTTGAAGTGTGTTATTAAATAACGTTTTCTTTACAGTTTCTGCAGTGGCGGAGAAGATGGTTTGGTGAGAGTGCACAAGTTTGATCCAGATTATTTCAACTTTGAGTTTGAATACTAACTTCTATAACGCAATTGTTACGTGAATTATTCTGCTCCATAAAATAGTTTTGTTGAAATCGTGCTGGCTGGTCAGAGAGGACAATTCTTATCAGAAATAAAGTTGATTGGTGTCATTCTTTTATTTAGATGTTTCTGTTTGTGGGGTACTGATATACATTTTTTTTTGGAGGAAAAATAAAAAAAGGGTTTTGAAAAAATTTGTGAAAAGGGGGTAGTAGTCGCTCCGACAATTTTTTTTTGGAGCAAGAAGCAGAAGAGGTTATGTAGGGGCGCAGATTTTGGGTTTTGTCCACGTGTGAAGAAGACCCTAGCTACGCCTCTAGAGAAAGTTTGTGGTTTTTGTTTCCCCAATTGTTAAATATGTGCACTCTGTGTCAATTCCTTGTCAGCAAATACAAGTTGAACTCATTCGTGGTTACCACAGCTGTACCACAATAAAGGGAATTCAGAATAGTGTACAGCCATGAGTTCTCCTTACCAAAGAATATCTTTTAACCCCTGTGTCTCTCAAATAGATATGTCTGAGAAACATAATGCTGTTGGTGTAATTAAAAAGATCAAGTATCAGTCAGTCAGTGGCAGACCAGAGACAAGAATTGTTACAAATCCTACCTCATCTGTTTGAGACACGATGGACCAAAAATTATAAGGTTATTCGTGTGTTTTTATCATCACTAAAACCTGTTGATTACCATATTTTCATGCATTAAAGAAATTGTTGGAATAATTTTAGGAAATTTATAACCGTGAACTACCTCTCTTGGGCACACCTATGGTCTTTAATAATCCTTATAATTTCTTGTTAGCCAGCCTGCAAGAATGAATACAAACATTTTGTCAAAAATGGTTTTGAAAATTATCCCGACTCACTGATCCACCACTGGCTAAATGGATATGATATCTAAGTATGATAATTATTTCAGGTTGTATTAGTTAATAAGTTCATGTATATAGTTGTTGACAGGGCTGGGGCTTTTGTGTTAATAGGCCTCCAAGAAACATTAGTGTGGACTTTTACAGAACCCTTAACAATTAAATTTTTTAGAACATAGAATTACATCAATTTTCAAAATTTAACTCTCATGCATTGTCTTGAGGAGCAAGTCTATATTCCAAGTTTTCAGCTCGATTGGATGACAGGAAGTTTGGAAATTTTCACGCCTGAGAATATGTTGGCATGTAATCAAACCAGACAGGCGGCGAAGTTTATATTATATAACAAATTTAAAATATAAGATGTTAGATTCAGAATTGTTCACGGGTTGCGTTGTGGAATTTTGACATGTGAGTCGGGTCATGCTAAAAAAACAGAAAAAAAACTTTCTTCAACGAACAATAATAAATATACAAGTTTGAAGTTATACACATACACAATAAACAGTTTTAAAAAATTGATGTACTACTATTGGTATGGTAAAGCACTGGGTCGGGTCGGGTCAAGCGAAAGTGGGTCGGGTCATGAAATAAAAAGCGATAATAGGTCGAGTCGGCAAAATTTGGCTCATAGACAATTCTGATCAGATCAGTATTTTAAGCAGATTTTGAATTCAATTATATCAGAAAAACTATACTTGATAGAGAAGATATTGTTTTACACAATCAACCCAGATACAAATCTCTATACAATAATGTACATCAACATTTTTAAAACTAACAATTTATTAAAAAACAGTTCACTACGCCACCTCTCCAAAATATCTGGTAATTCAGTACAACCTACTGAATCACCATCCACTAGTACTGGATGGCCACTATGAATTTCTTTTTTCAGAAGTTGCTATTTTTACAATTGTTTTACTCAACATTTATTACTGGTAAATAAAAAAGTTATTGACTAATTTTGTCCCTTTATTAACAAGTTCTAGCCTAAATGGCAAAAATTGTATGATTATAAGCCAGAGGTCAGAGGCAAACTTAATGTGTTTATTTCTTCATTTAATTTCTAAAAAATAAAAAGACGATTTCTCTAGTGTCGTTTTAGTTTGATGAAAATCTGCATCACATGTGTCATTATTCCTAAAGTTTAGCATTTCTTGTATTTTTTCCTTATACAACAACTTAGAAATCGGTCGATATCTGGTCAGTTTCACTTTCTAAATTTTGCCAATGGAGCAATAAGTTTTAAAGGGAAAGATATATTAGAAAGCGCCAGTTTTCATTTTTTTATAACTAGCGGGGTTACCAGGCGTTGCCCGAGGTTTTTAAAGATTTTTCTATTTTTTCTCAATCTCTTCCGTTTTCTTCCCTCCCGACTCTCCTACTCCTCGCTTTCCGCTCGCTCTCCAGATTCCGGTGAGAGAAAGAGAGAGAGAGAGAGAGAGAGAGAGAGAGACTGGGTTGATTGGGATTAAGCTGACAAGAGAAAGTCTGTGATAAATAATGAGACTGTGATATTTTTTGATGATTGCAGATTGTGAATTACAAAGCAGAGTGAGTCAAAGGTTTTTTAGCTTATTAAACTGACATATTATGTAGTAGGTTTTTATGATAATTATTCGTGATCTGAGTCAATTAAGTAAGTGATTTTAATATTATTGGTTTTGAATTAATTCAGGAAGCCGAGCTGCCATAAGAAGGATTTTTAAACACAAGGCAATTCCAATTAGTTTGTTTGATCAAATATATTTTAAAAAAGTTAAAATTATTCAACATTTGTCCGTTTATTGCAGATGATTTTTATATTTCTTCACCTAGTGTTCATCTTGACATGCAGTGTTAAATCCAGTAAGTTTATAATTAGTATTTGGGCTATCTATTATTGAATCTCATATTTTTTATACCTTTGAAGTTTGAAAATAAATTAATAATTAAACTGCATTTTATTATGAAAAGTCGTTTTTAGCAAGTTTTTCTATAGCCCGTCAAAAATGACGGATTTTTTTAATCTCCTTATATATTACTAGAGATTGCCCGTCAAAAATGACGGATTTTTTCAAATTTCATAATATATTATAGTAAAAAATAGCCCGTCAAAAATGACCGATTTTTTTAAATCTCATTATTTAATATTTTTCGATTGCAGTGCCAGTTCTTTTGATCTTTAGGACTGAGAGTGTATATAGGTACAATTGCATAATAACTTTTAATACACGCCTGCGCGCAATAAATTCTTACGTGTACATCGATATCATCTATACGACTAATTACGTAAGCGTGACAGAATCAGTGAGTGAGTGACGTGGGCTACTATAATATAGATTTTTCGATTGCAGCGCCACTTATTTTGATCTTTGGGACTGACAGTGTACAATTGTGTAATAACTTTTATTACACGCCTGCGCGCACTAATTTTGTCAGCTGCTGACTGCTGACCACCGCGACCGCCGCGTTATGTGAACTTGCTAACATACATACATACATACATACATACATACATACATACATACATACATACATACATACATACATACATACATACATACATACATACATACATACATACATACATACATACATACATTACATACATACATTACATACATACATACAGACATAGGGAATTAAGTATGTTGATATATATATATTCATGTAAAATCGCTGATTTTACGATCAGTTTCTTATTGATAAACGTTAAAGGATTTAGAACAATCATTATAGACATTATTTATAGAATAGAAGGTATAAATAGCCTTAACAAAGCTTCATTTATTATTTTCCAATAAACTGCAAAACCATTCTATTGAGCCCGGTACGATTTGGTGATATCGTAACATTGGTGTCAGAATTGGGATACAGGAATGGTTTTGAAATCATTGGATGAACTTTGGCCGAGTGAAATGAAAGACGAGCTGGAGAAACGTGGCCTGAGCGATACAGGTAAAAAGGATGAACTTATGGAACTCCTCTTAGCCGCGTTAGTAAACGAAGGCTATGGACCTGACGACGATGAATATTTGTTCGATATTGACGAGGAAGCTGTGGTTAAGCGGAGAAAATTAAAAAACAAATTGCTGGAGGAAGAAAGACAACGAGCGAAAGAAAACATGGCAGCACAGAAGAAGACAGGAGAAGGAATGATTCTTGACCACGAAAACAAAGTAGCAGCAGCCGGTACAACTGTTGAGAGTTTGGCAGGGTTGGCTGAAGCAGTGGTGGACACGGTTCTGGACCAGCGGGTTGCTGGCGATGTGGGTTGCTGCGGCAAAACCCAATTTGAACTGGAGTCCACCAGCTGTGTCTCAGAGCATGTGACGGATGACGGCCGTACAGACTGCACAGGTCAGGTGGGTCATGATGATGAGCCTGTCAAAGACGGTCATGATAAGGAACCTTGCAAAGATGTTCTGGATGAACCATGCAAATATGGTGATGACGAGCCTGGCAAAGATGGTGACAATGATACAGTCGGTTTGGACGTCGACAACAAATCAAAAGAAAATGAAAAGAATGTTGAAAACGAAATGCAAAACGATGAGGATGAAAGTGACGATGATGATTATAACTTGACAAAAAAAGAAGACACTGATTTGAGGGACGATGGCGATGATTTGGACGATACGAAAGTTGACACCAATGAAAAAGCCGAGTTTGATTGTGAAAAGAAAACGTTTCATTGTAGCTTGGAAGAAAACAAGGATGACTGCGATGAACTTCTCCAAAACAAAAATAGCAATGCAGCCAGCAAAAACTCTGAAAAAGATGAGCCAAGAACAGAGAACGGTACCGAGGATTCTAAATCAGATGAATCCACAGCGGATTCTAGATCAGATAGACTAAGAGTCATTTTAAAATCAAATAACCGTTTGATGAAGGGATTTATTAGATTTATGGAACGTGTTTTCAAAAAACCTTTTGAAGAGTTTCTTGAGAAAGATCTAAAAGACCTGAAAGAAGAAAAAGCAGACAGTTCCGATAAACGGTGCAAAGATGTTCAGGACGAGGCATGCAAAAAAGGCTGTAATGAACCGTGTAGAAATGGCGACGATGAACCAAAGAAAGAATCTGTTGATGAGCCAAAGAAGGACTGGAAGAAACTGCGTCAAACGGTCAAGAGACTTGACCATGTTGTTTGCGAATTGCGGTCAAAGCCACGAGTAAAGATCAAAGTATTTTGGTGTTCGTGGCCGAGTCGCATTTCACAAAAGCGACTATGCTTGCTGTTCGGGACGAACAGAATTAAGAAGGGGGTAATCATGTAAAATAGCTGATTTTACGATCAGTTTTCCAATGATAAACGTTAAAGGATTTAGAACAATCATTATAGACATTATTAATAGAATAGAAGGTATAAATAGCTTTAACAAAGCTTCATTTATTATTTTCCAATAAACTGCAAAACCATTCTATTGAGCCCGGTATACGATTTGGTGATATCGTAACTATATATATATATATATATATATATATATATATATATATATATATATATATATATATATATATATATATATATATATATATATATATATATATATATATATATATATATATATATATATATATATATATATATATATATATATATATATATATATATATATATATATATATATATATATATCAGTGCATTAATGTGTTTGGCGTATGTGTATAAAGAAAAAAACAGGGAAAAGCGTGAAAAAACGAGAGATTGGTCATAAATTAATGAGCATTTATTATAATGCCAATGCTGTACTCTATTTTTAAGTTATTGTTTTGTCAATATAGCACTTTGCTCATTTAAAGTAATTATTTCAAAATACATTATTCATTTTTACATATTTGTATTCATTGATTAATATTTGTATTCATTTATTCGTATTAGTATTTATTTATTCGTATATGTATTCATTTATGTATATTTATATTCGTTTATTTATATTTGTTTTTATTTATTTCATCTTATATATTCATCATTTTTTTAAATAATTTAATTTTTCTGTTGTTTATCTTCAAAGACCCCGACGAGAAAAGACTGCTATCATCCCTGTTCAAGGAGTACACTAATGAAGTTCGACCAGTAAAAGAACGTCGTACAGCAATCTACGTCGACATGAGTTACAGTCTGGTTTCTCTTAATTCCATTGTGAGTGACTGGTTCTACATTGGGGAGCTGTGCTAAGAGGGCAGGGTAAGGTATACAGTGGCACACCCAGGATTATTTATTGGGGAAGAGAGGGGGCTTAAAAAGTTTTTTTGGAGGGTTTTGGAAATTTTTTGGATGGCGAAAAATTTTTTTAAGCTTGAATTATTTTATACCTTATAAACAACAAAAAGTTTCAAAACAGTTAAATCAAACATGATTTTAATCAGCAGAATAATTTTAATTCAAAAATATCTGTTTTTATAAATATCAAGAAATAGTGTTTATTACTTAAACAAATAAGTTATTTTAGTTTGATAATATATTAGCCATTTCACTCAAAATATAGTCCACTATTGTTGTTAAAAATATATACAAATACATTAAACGACTTGATCTGTTCTTCGATGAAAACGTCCTTAAACCGTTTTTGCCAAATATTTATATGAAAAACCCTGAAAATATTTTTTGAAAGCAATGTTAGGGATGTATTAAAACATATATAATGGCAATTAAAATAATAACAATGGTAATTTTATATCAATCTTTCTGAGATTTTATCATCAGTTAAACCAGTTTATTCACATATTTTCATGCAGTATAATTTTTTGGAATATTTTTTTTTAGTTGGGAAGTTTAACTACAAATTTTCCCTTTAATGGTAAACAAACATAAATATTTTTACAATAATCTTTTCTTTTCATCATCAGTTAAACCAATTTATTCGTACATATATTGTCATGCAGTACAATATTCGTACATATATTGTCGTGCAGTACATTATTCGAACATATATTGTCGTGCAGTACATTATTTTCAAACATTTTGTTTTTTGGAGGGGGAGGGATTTAATTACAATTTTTTTCTTTGATAGTAAACAAACAAATATATTTTTACAATAATCTTTTTTTTAAATTCACACTGAATCAAGCAGAGTAATACGTTTCATGCATTAAAAAATCTGAAATATTTTCGGAAGGGTAATTCTAGCCCTAGAAACTCCGTTCTTTTTGTGTGCTAATGGCAAGACATACATTTAAGCACGCCGAGTATTACGTTTTCAGACAGTAAAAAAATTTCGAAAATAATTTGGGGTGGGGGTGGGGGGTTAAAACACCAGAAACTCTTTTTCCGTGGGTGCGCCGTTGAAAGTATATATGCCGTCCTAAGCTCTAATCTGTATTCTGTTTAAATGTATTGAAAGTTATATACAACAGATCTTTTAAACGTAGAACGAAAAAGACCAAATTGCTAGTACTTTCGGATGGCTTCAAATGGTAAGTACATAGAAGAGTTTTATATCGAACTGCCATTAGTTTTATTTTAAGAAAATGTGTTTTAAAAATTAATTTTCTTACTGATTGAAAATTTTGTTGCAAGTTAATTAAATGTATAAAATGTTTATTAAAAATAACTTCTACGTTATATTTTATTTATTATGTTGTCAACACGAGTTAAATAACTCCTTGCCGAATTACAAACAAAAAAACCACACGAACAGAAAAAAAGCACAACACGACCCCACAAACGAACCGGAAACAAAGAAAAATGTCAACATCACCAATGAATCAATTAAAAGTAATCAGAAAACATGTCCAAAATCAGCACGACATCACAAGCAAACCGAAAACATAATGTCAATTAAACAGAAAACATATCTAAAACTCAACGCGAACTCTCAAGCGAACCAAAAACAGTAAAATGTCGCACATATGGAGTCAGATCAAAAACTAAACATAAAACATAATAATATAAAAAAAAAACCGCACGAACAGAAAAAAAAGTACAACAGGACCCCACAAACGAACCGAAAAAAAAGAAAACTGTCAACACCACTAATGAATGAATCAATTCAAAAGTAATCAGAAAACCAGCACGACATCACATGCAAACCGAAAACATAGTGTCAATTAAACAGAAAACCTATCTAAAACCCAACACGACCTCAAAGCAAACCAAAAACAGTGCAAAATGTCACGCAATTAGAGGCAGATCAAAAACTAAACATAAAACACATCTAAAACCCCCGTCTTCACAACTCATAAACCTTTTCACCCCAAAAAGCATCTAATAATATCCTAAAAGTATATTTATCTCCAGCTGACACGACCGACTGTGGCAATCTATTCCACTCCTGAATAACTCTATTACCAAAGAAATACTTCCTGCAGTCTTTGTGTGCACCTGATGTCACCAGCTTTCTATCGTGGCCTCTGGTTCTTTCATACGTACAGAAGGTCAGGGACGGACAAACCAAGCTCCTTAGATCTCCAGCCAACAAATCGAATAATAAAATCAAATCCGCTCTGATTCTTCTATATTTCAATGTCGGAAGCTTTAATTTTCTCAATCTCATTTCGTATGGCATTCCCACACAGGATGGCCGCAGTTTAGTCGCCCTTCTCTGCACCCTTTCTACTGCATCGATCAATCCTTGCCTATATGGGTTCCACACTTGTACTCCATATTCTAGCTGGGACCTCACCAAGGCTTTATATAGAGTAATAAAGGCTTCATCTGACAATTTTCTAAAATTTCTTGCTATTATGCCCAGCATCATGTTGGCTTTCTTTACCCGAGATAAAATATGTTCTTTGAATTGCAGTTTTGAATCCATAATAATACCGAGATCCGAGACTGATTCAATTGTTGGTATCTCACACGTGGTGCCATCTAAATCTATCAAATGATATTTATTTATGAAATGCTTCCCCCCAACATGGAGAAGACAGCATTTTCCAATATTCACCTGCATCTGCCATCTATTGAACCACTCCACCACTCTATTGATATCATTCTGCAGCCTGCTACAATCATCTTTACTGCTCAAAACTTTAAATATTTTAGCATCATCCGCAAAAAGAAACATATTCTCGCAAACAGTACAAATGTCATTGATATAAATCAGGAACAATACAGGACCCAACACACTACCCTGAGGAACACCACTCTCCACCCGTAAAGCCTCGGAATGCTCTTCATTTAATCTCACTCTAAACGTTCTGTCTTTCAAATAGTTTTTAATCCACTTTAGAATCTGTTTATGCACTTTGTATCTCTCCAACTTATATAACAATTTTTCATGCGGAATTTTGTCAAAGGCCTTTTCCAGGTCAGTATATAACACATCAACTTCATTTCCCACATCCACAGCCTTAGAAAGCACATCAAGGAAACCAAGCATCTGTAGAGTTGTGGAGCGTGAAGGAAGAAATCCAAACTGGTTCCTGGCAAACAAGTTATTTTTCAAAAAATATCCAAGCAGATGATCTTTAATGATTGACTCCAGTATCCTGCAACAAACCGATGTCAATGCCACTGGTCTATAATTGGATATTATATCTTTACGACCTTTCTTAAACAGTGGAACAACACAACTGGATCTCCAATCCCTCACCACTTCTCCCGATTGCAATGAACATTCAAATATATGCTTTAAATAAACGTTAATTGATGCACATGTTTCTTTCAGAACCCTAGGGTGAATTCCATCTGGTCCAGCCGATTTATTACCATCAAGTTCACTGATATTTACACGAGGAGTTATCTTTATGTATAAATCCACAGTTTTATCAAATCCATTCTCTTTTACTTAAACAAATTTTAACAGACTTTAACTTCCTTTTTGCTCAAACATTACATTATTCAAGGCTAAGGTTAAATAAATCAGCTGCAATTGAGTGTTTTTTCTAAGCTCAAAAAGCCTTAAAAAAGTTCCTAAAAAATGCAAAAATTTTAATATTTTGATAAAAACATGTAAACGGTAAAATGCAAATGATAAAAGTAGAATATAGATAAAATGTTTTTTTAATCTAGATTATTGCAGTTAATTATTTGCTTGATGACAGACGTGGACTGATGAATATCTGAACTGGAACAGAAGTCTGTATAACGTCGACAATGTCGTCATCGAAGCAACAAAAATATGGCTGCCTGATCTTATTGTTAGAAATAGGTTCGTAAGTGTGTGACTTTTATAAAACCCGGTTAAGTATTAGCCTCTACTTTAAACTAACTTGTTGCTGTGGCGTGGGTCATGGTATCACATTAGGTAACAAGTGGATGGCTGGAAAAGTAATCGCGGTTAATAAAAGTATGCTTGTGCTTATTTTAATAGTTTCTAATTTTCATTGCAAAAAGCGCCGTGGACATTTATGGCGAACTTTTCAAGCCGGAAAAGTACAAAGTCAACTTGCGATGGGATGGCACGATCAACTACATTACCGCTGGAACGGCCAGTACTCTGTGCAGCCTTGATCTGACTTATTTTCCATATGATATACAAATGTGTTATATACACATCGATAGCTGGAGTTATGCAGCTAGTCAAATGAAGATTAGGAAGACTCTGAAAAAAGTCAACACCACCTTGTATCGCTTCAATGGCATTTGGTCACTGGAAGACACTAGGGTAAATAGGAATTGGTGATTAGTTGTCATCGTTTAGCTTGAGAATTTGTTTAAATAATCGAATGTTTAAAAATTAAATATTCTGTTTTAATTGTACAAAATTGTTATTTTGGTTTTTCTCATATAGCTTAAAGTGATATCATAGACTAACTAACTAAATCAGACTAACGATTAACAAAAAGTGATAAAGCTAGTTTAAGAAACAATGCAAAACTACAAAGCATTCAAAACAAACTAAACAAACACTCAGATTGTATGAAAGAAATAATTTTTATTAGTTATAATCAGAAACCTGAACTTTTCTGGAAATTTGACTTTTTCTATAACAAATAAAATGTTTTTTGTTAAAATTTGTTGCATTTTCAGGTAGTAGATTATCTTGAAGACGGAAGCTCGCAGATTAAATTCATTATGATTTGGAAACGATTACCTTATTATCAAGTATCCAGTCTGATACTACCATGCTGCATAATGTCCATCATAACTCTATTTGTTTTCCTTCTGCCGCCAGATTCTGGCGAAAAAGTCAGTCTGAGCATCACAGTTCTTTTGTCTTTCACCGTCTTTCAGATTTCCGTAGAGCAGAAGATGCCAGAAAGATCGGATAATTCTCCGCTGATAAGTAAGCAGACATGAACCTGTTTTTAAACGTTTTTTCTACGTTGATCTCCAAAATTATCTCGAGGTTTTAAGGACACTAACTAACATAAACTTGATGGTTTTGGCTTTTTTGGTTCATAGCGTTTAAAAAACTGTATTTTAAGAATAATTAGCAATAAAGAGGACACAAAATTAAAAATTACTAAACTATAAAGTAAATCATTTTCTTATTAAGATAATTTTGGAATCGTCTCTTAGGTTGTTGGAAATGTCTGAGCTTTCATTGGCTCTTATGTTAAAACTAATTTTAAAAAATTAACAAAACACTTTCTGTACGGCAGTTTAAATTTATAGACTGAATATTCACAAAGACTTACACTAACAAAATTAAGTTTGATAAAATTATAGCATAAGTGAAACACGTCAAAAAACATCATCATTTTGAACCAAATAATAAAACCAATGCCCAAAAATAAAACTATATAATTTTTTCAGCCATCTACATCCTATCCATAATGATCTTAACATCGCTGTCTCTTCTCTGCACCATTATAGTTCTGACTCTCCACCACCAGAGCTACCACACTCCACCACCACACTGGCTAAAAGTGTTCGTTCTGGACTGGCTGGGAAAGATTTTTTATAGAAAAAAACATATTTTTACCTTCGAGAGACATACGGAAACTTACATTAATAAGCGCTTTTCGAGCTTACCGGATATTGACAAATGCCCTGCATCTGTAGCCGTGGATAATTCTAAACGAAGTGAAACCACTGACAATGTTAAGAAAAGAAACAGCAAGACTGAACTGAAACCCCACAAAATGTCCAGGACTTCGATAGACATACTCGAACCAGATTTTTATGTTACTAATCTAGACAGTCCCGAGATGAAAAGAAAGATTGATAACACTGGAGATAGCATACTGACTGCCACTACTACTAGTTTTGTCGATGTCATGACAATTCCAGATGTCCTGACGCCTCAAAAAACCAACCACGGACTTTTCCATTTCAAAAGAGGGAGAAAGGAAGTCGAAGGAGATGGTACGAGATCGCCTTCGCCAAAGCCAGCTTTTAACCCCAGTACCGAGTGCGTTAAGGCGATACTGAAGAAAATGATGGACGATGCCAGCAGTGAAGAGTTGAAGACTCAGTGGATGAGAATTGCTTTGGTTTTTGACAGGCTTTTTGGCGTTCTCTTTGCATTCGCTCAGCTCATTCTAAGTACAACTGTTTTTGTTACGCTAAACAGGGCTCCTGATATCAAAAGCCTGCCAGAGATTAAGTAGACATTTTGTATCTGTGGAAAACAAATATTAAACAAACATTATTTTTCAAACTTTGAAACGTTTTTGTATTTATGTTGCTTATTTAAAAGTTAATGAAGATAGAAAGAAAGACAATGACAAAGAATGTGTGACGTAAATTTGATGGAGTAAAATATTTATTTCAGTGTTTTACTGTGACCGTAAAAGAGTCTCATCAATTATTTATTATAATTGTATTTTAGTATTTATTATATTTGTATTTTGGTATTTATTATAATTATAAATCCACCTTTCAAACAATTCCACTTTTTCTTATGGTTTTCTTCAAGGACAAGCATCATCGCTGAGCTGAGCATTTCAGACACATTGACATTGAACTACGGCTACCTAATTACTAATAATTATAGTTTGATTAGGTCACTCTTCAACAAAAGTAAGTCATAATCTAAGGTTGTATTTGATATCGGTAGTCTAAAAAGCGGGATGCAAATGATTTAGAGCAGCCTTCGACCCATTGATATGTTGTACTTCCGTGTATTTATTGTTAATTTTATTGAACACTTTGTTAATTTTCTTCATTATTAATCACTAGCAATAAAACAAACTAAACGAAACTAAAGTTAATGATTTGCTTTGCTTTGTGGCTCAACAGCAGCACTGAGGTGTGGTTGTTATTAATCAGCAAAATGTGCTAGCAGCTTTATAGTCCTACACTAAAATTGTATTAAGGCACACACAAAAATAAAATTTCATAAAAACAATTTTAAAACTGAATGGCATAAATATTATATTAATTTGAATGTTACAAAAATAAACTGTTGACAGTCTCTCATTGAGCATTTATCATAGTTGTCATTCATGTTGTTTGTTCAGTTGAGCTGACCACTTTATCTCTGTGATTTACTGACTATTTCAACAAAGCGGTATCATTGCTGCAATAAATAAATAGATAAACATGTCAAGACGTGTTACAACCAGTGTATGTGCTGTTGTTAGCTGAAATAAAATGCATTATTTCATTGAATTAAAAATAAAAAAGAAAAATAAATGCAAAGCTATATATATATATATATATATACATATACATATACATACATGAATTTATGTGTTTTTTATGCAAACTCAAACTTTTAACACAATGAAGTTTAAAAACCTGAAGAAAAATCTGTTAAAATGAAAATTTCAGTACGTTGAAAAGTTGCTGTTTGTTTTTTGTTGGCGACCTGTTTATAAGTTTACCTTTAATAGTCAGTTTATAGGCATTTTGAGCAAATGCAAAATATTTTATATATTTTAAAAATATTTTAATATATTTTAGAGACGTTTGCATTGTGACCAATTTAATCTTAAAAGCTTTAAGTGATCAATATATATGTATTATTGTTGCATATACCAAGTATCATGCCATCAAACTAGTTACTTCAAGTCCGCTAATTTCTTTTCATTAACGTTTTTTAACTAGCTTGTTGTTATATAATTAATTAAATCATCAAAAAGTAATTTGAAATTTTTTAGGTATAATATATTTTGCGTATTGTACAAATCTATAGACGTCTTATTCTTACCCTTTATAAATTTAAATTTTATAACTTATTTTTTTACGAGACACCATTTGTAAAAAAATGGCGAAAGTTTAAATACAGGTCGTTTGTTACTACCACGTAGCGGTTTTCAGGTTTTAATCCATTACGACACTGGTATCTAGATAGAGTCAATAACTGCACTCATAAGTTAAGGTAACAGACGTGTTGCAAGAATCATTCAGAGACTGAGAAAATGTTCAACTGTTGTTTTTTTTGCATTCTTGAATATTTTATCAACGTATTATGTGTGTATTTTGTACAACCCTTATGTGTGAGGCGGTGAAATCTCAATACTGTTTGATTTCTACGCTTAAAGTTATGAAGACATAACAGATACTTTTTTTGAATGTATTTTATTTTTTTTAGTAAACACTACACAAGTAACAATAAATTTCCTCATGTTTTGAAGAAACAGATAAAGGACAAAAATGCATTCGCTTAGAAAATAGCTGTTTGAACGCGTACTTTTTCTGCAATATGTATCTTCAGCTTCTTCGAGATTTTCGTATTAAAGTATTATTCACGTCTGAAATACAAAAATTGTGTTAACAACATTAACACTTATAAAGCTGCTACAATATCTCGTCTGTTAAAAATATCACTCGCGTCCATTGATTTGAGATTATTCAAACTGACATAGTGTACCTTTTCTAAATCCATTCTTGATTATGGATCTCAAGTTTGGAACCCTCGCTGTAGATATTTTATTCATAGGATTGAAAAGGTTAAAAAATTTAATAGATTTATTCCCTCGGTATCTGGTTATTCTCATAAAATCATCTGAAGTTTCTTGGTCTTCAATCTCCAAGAAAAAAACGTTTAATTGCTGATTGAAGTTTCTGTTATTAAATTTTTGAAAATCTGTTTTTACAATACAATATTTAATTGAAACAATTAATGTTTACGACAAAAATGGTTTTAACAGGTTTTATTAACGCTGACTCAAAATCTCATTAAATATTACACACCTTAGAATAACACACATTACTTCTTTTTGCTGCGTTTTTATCGTGCCTATAAGTAATTATTTTAACGATGCAATGCTGGTAAAACCGTAAAATCTCTAAGTGACCGTAGCTACACTACTTGATAAAAATAAAAGATTTAAGCTCTCACGGTTCACTACCGGGTGGTGTCTCTTAATGAATATTAAATCTTGTATTAGATATAATACAATTTTGCATACATTTAGGTCACCTAGGATAATTTAAGTAAACTTGTAAGTTATATTCACTAAATAAATTTATACAAATATATTCCAAATTTTAAATATTCAGAGACTTATTTTTTTTATTCGGTGCATAAGAAAAACATGGTTTGAAAAAAGTTTATTTGAGTATTTTTATTGTACTTTAACATATAAAGTAATTTTTACAAACTTAAAAATCACTGAAAATTGACGCGGACAATACAACAATAACACAATATTGAATAATAAAATAAACAAAAATATTTGTTATAACAAACGCTTGTAAACTAAAATACTATAAGGTTAAAAATAATATTTAAATATACATATTTAAATGTTTTAAATTAGACGTTTTGTTTTGGAAGATATGAGTTGGGCGTTATCTATCTTGCTATATATGAGTTTGAGTTTGTTTATTCAGTTATCAATACATACATACAAAATCACGAAAATCACAGAAAAAGTCATTAAAATAGCATGTATGATTGATGAAGAGGTGCTGCATCATTCCCTCTGTGCTAACGAATCATACTGCTATAAAGAAGAGCGAGTTGATCTTTGAAGGCATTCATAGGGCACGCGTTCACTGCCTCCTGCATTAAGAAGTTTCAGCTGAGAGCTACTCAATTTGTGAAAAAGTATTTTCGCTCTTCACATCCTTTGTGGTAAAAAAAGCTGTTGTGACCTTTTAAACAATAGGATCTGTTAGTTTGCCATGTGGGATGTTTTTGCAATAAAAAAATCCACTTAATCAATATGAGCCAGTATTTTGTATTGTTGGATCAAATCGCCTCTAACCCTACGTTCTTCAAGCGTGGTAATTCTAAGGTAATTATTTTTGTAACTCTTTGCTGGACCTTTTCGAGAGTATCAATGTCCCTTCTTAAATGAGAAGACCAGACTTGAACTGCATATTCGAGGCCTGGTATAATGTTTTCCAAAGATGGAGACTAAAACTACGGAATAATTTTTTAAGTCTACCAGGAGTTCTATTAGCCCAAGCAGCCGCTGCATTCACTAGAGACTTTGCTTTGAGATCATCCAATACTAAAACACCAAGATCTTGTTCGACTGTCGTTTATTCTAATTTTTTATTGCCATTTATATATTTGACTATCGCCTAACGCTCTTATTTTCCAAAAAAAGTTTAATTCAAAAAATTTAAATATATACACTTAAATATTATTTTTAACTTTTTAGTGCATTAGTCTACAAGTGTTGGTTAAAAAAAATATTTTTGATATATTTTATTATTTTTATTTTTTTAGTGGTTAAAATAATTTTGTATACGCTAACATTTAAACACAAATTTTAAAAAAAATTTTTTATCTAAAAAATTAAAATATTTAATGTCACCCATAGATGTACTAACCAAGCTCAACGTTGCTTAACTTTAATGATTGGACGAATAGCGGTATTTTCAAAATCAACAGTTGCGCTAAAACAAACAAGAAAACAAACAAACAACTTCTCAAGGAGTGTTCGTGGTGGCGGTTTTTTTCAATTCAATTTAGAATAATTTCGAATTTTGAATAATTTTGAAGTTAGAATAATTTTGAAGTTAGAATATTTTCGATAGAGTGGATCTTCTCAGATACAAAAATAAGTGTTTTTTTATTCTTACAATTAATGCAACGATTCTTGTTAAGAATAAAACTAACTTTGCTTGAACACGTTTTGTAAAAGGCGCGTGGGCGATAAGCATGCTACAAGGTCACCGAGAGGGGGGGGGGGGGCTGGCAGAGATGTCGCCCTGTGAAATGCATAATAAAACATGTCTACTTCACTCGATTGAAAATTTAGAGTAAGATTAGAATTGCAATGAAAATTAGCGTACATTTTTGTTTTTTTTGTAAAAAAAAGTTTTTTTTAAGTTTTTTAGTGACACGCACGCATCAGTGTTTTTAAAAATTATTTAATTTTTTTTAAAAGTAGATTTATTTTCGCAGAAAAATGTTTTTAGTTTTTTAAAGCTGTTTATTGTTTTTTTTTTAAATTTTATTTTGAGTTTTTCACTGTACATACACATTTTTGATTGAATTTATGTGTGGTTTATATATGTAACTTTCCAACTTTGATTAATTTATACAATAATTATAAAATAACTTGTTAGCGTCGAAAAAAAAATTTCTGAAAATTTAATGGAAAATTAAAATTGACTAACAATTAGACATTTTAAATCTATATTATGGAACTTTAGCTTATTACCAAATATAATACAAGCATTAATGTAGATGATTTTGACTTTTTCAATAAAGATTTATGATTTCTTCTCAATCATCTGTGGGCTTTAAAAATATTGTTAAAAAATAAGTAACTAAAATCATTTTATAGAGTTCGGATGAACAAAAAAATAAAAAAATAAAACGATAAAATATTTAATATTTATTTTTTAATGTTATTATAAATAATTTTCATAAAGTGGTTTTAACTTTCATTTTATTAACTTTTATTTGCATTTTTTAAATTTAATTTCCCTCCGGGATTATACATTTATTTTAAATTTATTTACATTTTTAAAGTTTATTTTATTCAAACTTGCACGCTAAACAACATAATCTAATTATTTTAATTAAAAACAACTAAAATTCACCTAAAAAGTAACTTTTAAATTTTTTTTGTCCGGTGACACGTCGTTTACTCAATAAACACATATCTGCCAAACAGGAGGAAGCTCAATACAGAATTCTTCTTTCTTTTTTCAATTTATGAGCTCATGTAGGTCGACCAGAAAAAATCTCTTGGAAAGATGAACAGGCAAATTTAAATCTTGTCAGAACGCGGTCTTTCTGACACAAATCCAGCCCACAGTGCGAAAGTGTGAATAGCATTATCACCAATTCAAACGTTAGAACTGTTCTAAAATAAGAATAGCATTATCACCATTTTAAATGTTAGAACTGTTCTAAAATAAGAATAGCATTATCATCAATTCAAACATTATAATTACTTTAAAATAAGAATAGCATTATCATCAATTCGAACGTTAGAACTGTTCTAAAATAAGAATAGCACTATCATCAATTTAAACATTATAATTACTCTAAAATAGGAATAGCATTATCATCAATTTAAACATAATAATTACTCTAAAATAAGAATAGCATTATCATCAATTTGAATGTTAGAACTGTTCTGAAATAGGCAGCAGTGACGTAGTTAAATCAACAAAAAAGTTTCCAACCAGTGGAAATTGTACCGCTGGTTATTCGCCGTTATCGAGTATCGGTTGTTCTACATGGGTTGTACACGAGTATAACAGCAAAGCAGAATGCGAAAAAATCAAGTGATATAAAGAAAGGAAACGTTCTTTTTCGTGACGTCAAAAACCTGATAACATTCGAAGTAGAAAATTAAAAACAGTTATTTAATATTGTGATTTTTCGAATTTTTCCAATAATTGATAAAACAAATATTTCACCTTGTTCTTTGAAAGATAAAATATTTAAAACAGTGTTTACATAATAACGACTCTGAAACAACATCTAACTGAATAATTGTGAATAAATAATTATTTTTCGTCCACGTAAATTTCAACGTTTTTTCAAGAGATAATGATGAACAGCTTTCACATCACAATATTTATAATCTTTTTTCAACATATTAAAAACCGGCTAAATAATGAACAACAGATTCTACGACAAGAAAACACAACAATGTACACATACTAAAAGCATTTATATTATAACAATCTGAAACATAATCTAAAGATTCTTTTTTTTTCTTGCCCCATTCTCTCACTCCTTCACTCCAATTTTCTTTTTTTTGTTCTTTTCAATCTCTTTTATTTTAAATATTTTTTTTATTTTTTTATATTTTTTCTCTATCTGATTGTTTCTTGTTTTATTTCTCTATCTATCTTTATTTTTTCTGAATCAGTTTAAAATGGACCTGAAAACACACACGATTTACGGTCGTCATGTAGATGAAAACACGTTCCAGAATAATATACAGAATTGGGCGTCAATTCGTACAACTTGCCAACGAGGTAGCCGATGTGAGGTATCCTTTCCCGTGCCTGTAGGCGTTGTTTTTAACAAGGGGTGGAATGTTTATGGAGCTTGGAAATTCATTCGAATCGAAATATTGTCGTTGTTTACCGTCATCACTGTTTTCTTGTTTAGTCTTGCCAATGTTTTTGTCTGCTGAAATTTTTTCGTGGCGCCACCATCCCGGTGAATCTCTGGTCTGATTCGGTTCAGTACTACAAGAACAGCAGCAGCCAGACTTTGATGATTTTCTGAGGAAAGAGGCATTCGTTGGACCGTCATTTGGTCGAGTGCAGTTTGATTTTTTTTTCGAACAGCATAATGTCAGACTGGTTCTGAGGTTCTTGTTCATGGTCATGTAAATGATCGGATTGATGCAGCTGTGCAGGTATGGTAGATTTCGTATGACAGACTGTAAAAATTGTTTTTTCCGACTAAATCGATTATTTAAACAATTTAAAAAAAACGCAATTTAATTGTTTTTTTTATTTAAAAACTAGAAACAATTGAAAATTGTTAAAAAAAAGATTTAATTAAACAAAATACAAAAATTATTTGAGTTAAATTGAAGAATTTCGGCAAAAAAACCGCTGATTGTGAACAGGTGTTGGTTTTTTTTAAATTATTCCCGCTCATCACTTATGCTTCTTTTAATGCTTTTTTCTCGTAGACATATTAATTTAGAAACAAATTGTATAGAAGAAAAATATCTTAGGGGTCATTATTGATGATTCGAACATCATCGTTCAAATTGAAATTAATGATGAAACTGCATCTTTTATGTGTCCAGCGTGGTTTCACAATATTCCATTTTATTTTTCTTAATATTTTGTGAAATATAATCAACTTTCGATGTCTTAAGTGAACATTAAATATTATTAAAATGGAATAAAATTAATAAAATTAAGTATTATTATTATAAATAAATAAATAAATAAATAAATAAGCAAAAAACAAACAAAAAACAAAAAACAGACAGACAAACAAAAAAACAAATAAATAATATATATATATATATATATATATATTAATAATGTAAGATGGCATAAGATTTTCTTTAAGACAAGCTCGATTAAAAATAAGTCTCCATTTAGCCGCTATGAGTTTTATAGACACTTTCTCAATATTTCGGAACAACGATTTTTGTTTACTGCAACACGTATTAAGAAAAGTATTAACATTTAAAACCTTCTTTATTTCAGACTTACGGGCCGTTTCGGCTTTCGCCATCTTCAGAGTCTGTAAATACAATCGCGTAAAAGGAGGCAAAAGATAAGAAAACATGTAAGAACTAAATATACAAATAAACTAATATTCTCAAAAAATTATCATAATAGAAGGATATTAATAAAAATAATCAAATTTAGACACTGTAATTAAATTAACGTACATAAAATAAACTGGAGTTATGAGGATAAAATAAGTATAATTAAAAACGTTTAATTAAAGGATAAAATAATAGTTGCAGTAATAATAATAATAATAAAAGCAAGTATTATGATAATAAATGATTAAATTAAGTCGAAATTACATAAGATATTTAAATAAATAAAATCAAGAATATCTCCGCTTTCGTCGAACAGTGATGTTCTCGTTTGAAAGTAAATGGAGGAAAGAACTGGATGAGTACGAACAATTGTCATCAATCGGACATTCTTCTTCGACACAGGTGCACGCGGTATCATCAGGACTAACAGGTTGATCCAAGTCATCAACAACGGTCGTGAAGGAACAAGGACTTTCTGTGAGGATATTTTCTACAGTATCTTTAGATGACGGATCTTGCGTGGTATCGAAATATTGCGAAAAAGAGCATGTGTCCAAAACGTCAGGACTGTTTGTTTTATACATATCAAACTTATGATTAAGCTGAAACTCATCAGGTGAATCAGTCTCAAGAAAATTATGAAGTGATTGAACCAGATCAACAGAGTTACCGATGTCGTGGAATTCATTAACATTGGAAACATCAAGAGTCGCGTTAGAAAAGGTATCGAGAAGATGACCATTTGAAAGATCAATAGGACCCATGCTATTTCCGTTAATCGAAGTGTCAACATTGAGAATATTAGTTTATTTGTATATTTAGTTCTTACATGTTTGCTTATCTTTTGCCTCCTTTTACGCGATTGTATTTACAGACTCTGAAGATGGCGAAAGCCGAAACGGCCCGTAAGTCTGAAATAAAGAAGGTTTTAAATGTTAATACTTTTCTTAATACGTGTTTCAGTAAACAAAAAACGTTGTTCCGAAATATTGAGAAAGTGTCTATAAAACTCATAGCGGCTAAATGGAGACTTATTTTTAATCGAGCTTGTCTTAAAGAATATATATATATACTAGCAGTGCCCGTAGCGGCTTCGCTCGCATGTAATTAGAGAGTTTGAACCGTGCATCCATAGTAGAGATCATTTTTTTAGGTCTCGGCTCGGCCCGTCGACAAATTAGCCCAGCCCGTTTTAAAAACCCAAACTCCTGGCCCGGCACAGCCCGTCTGAATTAGGCCCGGCCCATTTTTACAGGCCTAGAAGTTCTATATACTTGATGAAAAACTTCGGCCCGTCGCACCTTGACCTCAGGTTTGGCCCGGCCAAACTGAAGACCCTAAAATCACTAAAATATCTATATACTTGGTGAAAAGCCTCGGCCCGTCCCACTTTGATTTAAGGTTTGGCCTGGCCCGTGTGAAGACTCTAAAATAACGGCTTGGCCCGGCCGATGATAAACTGGACTTAGCTCCTTTTAACCGGCACAAAACTTCAAAATACTAATTTTTACATTTGTAGCACTTACAGTTTGTGAGTAGCAGTTATTTTGAAATCAAATAACCCTTATTTCCACCCCACATTTGAGGTCCTGGAAACCAAATTTTCAAAGAATGCTAAAACACGTATTTCATTATTTTTGGAGTAGAAACTAAATACTAATTTTTACTTCTGTAGCATTAACAGTTTTTGAGTAGCAGCTACTTTAAAAACCAAATAACCCAAAAAATGATGAAACACGTATATCTTTTTTTTTGAGTACATACGAAGTATTAAATTTAACATCTGTGGCAATTACAGTTGTTGAGTAGCAGTTACTTTAAAAACCAAATAACCCTATTTTCCAGACCCCACAATTAAAGTCCTGGAAACCAAATTTTCAACAAATTGTGAAACCCGTATATCATTATTTTTAGGGTAGAAACTAAATTATAATTTTTACTTTTGTAACATTAACAATTTTTGAGTAGAAACTACTTTAAAAACCAAATAACCCAATTTTCCAACCCACATTTGAGGTCCGGGAAACCAAATTTGTAAAAAATGGTGAAACACGTATATCTTTATTTTTAGAAAAGAAACTAAATAATAATTTTTACATCTGTGGTATTTACTGTTTTTGAGTAGCAGTTACTATAAAAGACAATTAGCCCTATTTTCCACCCCACATTTGAAGTCCTGGAAACCAAATTTTCAAAAAATGCTAAAACACGTATTTCATTATTTTTGAAGTAGACACTAAATACTAATTTTTACTCCTGTAGCATTAACAGTTTTTGAGTAGAAACTACTTTAAAAACAAAATTACCCAATTTTCCAACCCACATTTGAGGTCCGGGAAACCGAATTTTAAAAAAATGATGAAACACGTATCTTTTTATTTTTCAAAAGAATCTATATACCAAATTTCAAAATCTTCTCATTTTTGATTTTCGAGATATACATTGTTTTAGAAAAAAGTTTGTTTTCCAGTTTTTTCCGCTCAGGAGCAAAATTTTCAAAAATCCTTTCTTAGCGGATGTTTACGCTATAAAAGTAATATAAGTTCCAAATTTCACGTTCCTAGGATGAGGCGTTTGAGCTCGGCGTTGATTATCAGTCAGTCATCAGTCAGTCAGTCAGTCAGTCAGTCAGTCAGTCAGTCAGTCAGTCAGTCAGTCAGTCAGGACATGTTCTTTTATATATATAGATATATATATATATATATATATATATATATATATATATATATATATATATATATATATATATATATATATATATATATATATATATATATATATATATATATATATATATAATATATATAATTCAATTTTCAATACACGTGGTATTTATGGATCGAAATCGGATAAGCTTAGTTGGAAAATCTTTCTTAGTAACCTGATGGTCAAAAAGCCTGCGGTTCAAATCCGACTGGCGCCATTTAATTATAGCTTTAAGAAAAAAGACGTTTTTGTGTACGTTATTATAATGGTCTAATTAAAACGTCTGTTTAAAACACTTTAAATGTGCTTAAGCTTTTAAACTGATTTCTACACTTATTAGATGAAAAGAGCGTTGTTGAATCGTTTGAGAATTTTCAAGTTTTCAAATTTTGATAAATATTACATATATTAAAATTTAATTTTGAGTTTTAAAAAATTAAACCATATATATATATATATATATATATATATATACTGTATACATATGTTGAGATTGATATTTAAATATCATATTAAAATTTGATGCCAAAACTAAAAAAGGCTGCTAAAAGGATTTTTTTAAATTTTGAATTTAAAAACAAAGTTTCAAAGCCATGTTAAATTTTTTTTCATTAATTTTAAAAATGATTAAAAACACGTTTTTTCAAAAGTTAAAAACATTTAAGAGGCGAAACTTTCAAAAGCCATGTCACGTTCATTGTGGTCTCAGTTAAGAAGAAAGTTCTTACAGTGGCACTGAATGAGTACTAATGCTGTTTTTGTGATGATATCCAATCATTACCAACAGCACCAGTGACAAAATCAGCACTATCGCCATCATCATCATCATCGTCGTCGTCGTCATCATCATCATCATCATCATCATCATCATCATCATCATCATCATCATCATCATCATCATCATCACAATCACTGCCACAGCAACCACCACCACTACTATCATTATCATCATCATCATCATCATCGTTGTATTTTAGCAAATTTATCACAAACTAAGATAGATTGCCATATTTATATGAAATTAAAAATTTAACAAATTTAAATGTTAATTTTAATTTGCATGTTTCAATTGCCCACGTGATTAATAAAAGCATTGTGATAAGTACGTATTTGTGACAACTGCATGCAGACGATTGACCCATGAACTTTTTAATATTAAGAGCTCTATGAGGCAGCTGTGACATTCAAACGTGACTGTCATAATTCATAAGAATTACATTTGCGCTTTTGCACGCGTGTATGTAACACTAATACACACTTGCAGCATATCTTCAAAAAAGCTGAAACGTAATTATATTAGATATCTTGCGATCAGATTCATACTTGCTTTTCAAAAAACGGTTCAAGCTGTGTTCTCCACATAAAGAGACGTTATTTCAAGTAACTCCAGCGGAGAAGCACAAACGATGTACTTCTCCAGTTTAAATGCTGATCTATGAAACAACCACTTGAAAGAATCGTCGTTTAATTTACATTCATTGTTTCTTTTAGCTCTGAAATAAAACCGAGCTGGAAATTACTGAAAAGATCTTCCCATCCTTTTCTTTCATCATCGTATATCGAGTCTGATCATTTATCGTTTAAAATGTTCTTGAAATTATTCCGTATAGTGGTATTTTTATTTTTTTAGATTTTTTTTATTCAACAAAAAAATCAAAAAATTTCTGCTTGCCTCCTAATTCGGGGAGAATTTTTAAATCTTTAAAACGTTTACTGAATGGATTAGATGAAGAGCTTTTTTCTCACAGTCCACCTACTGTTTTCAACATCACCGTCACGTTTTAACTCCTCTCTTATCTCCTGTTTTTATATCTTTTAGCTTATTAAGAATGAAGTGTTTTTTAAAGAAGTGTTTTTTTTTAAAACAAATTTTAAAACTTAAAAAAACTTTATAAAAAAAGATCTAATAAGTTTAAAAAATTAAATATAAAACTACTGTAAAATAATTATATTAAGCTGTATTTGCTTGAGAATTAAACTTTGTAAGTTGATATAGGTAACTCAATTTAGACGATATGACCAGAAATGTTGCATGTGGAGTAGGCCAACGACCGGGGCCATCTATATCACATTATCACATTATCACATTATCACATTATCACATTATCACATTATCACATTATCACGTTACCACATTATCACGCCAACGCGTTACAATTTATCTCACTTAAAATTTAAAACAAGTAACCCTTAAAAACATCATTTTTCACAAATCCTCTATATTTTGTAATTTGACAGTTTGTAATTTTTTGCAAATCATGTTTTATGATGATAGGTCTATAAAATAAAATAAAAACATTGATCACAGTCTCACAGTCTTTTAAATAATTGATATGTGAAGTAGGTGAGGATTGAAAATATAAGAAACTTTTGAATCAATAGAAAAAAAACAATTTGTTCAGTAAAACATTTTGATATTAAAAAATTAAATGTTGTGTTTTTATATAAATTAAAAACTGTTGTTTATTTCTCTAATCAAAATTAATAATTTTTCAAAATTTAAAGTTTTAATTAATTGTATTTATAACTAGCGGGGTTACCGGGCGTTGCTCGAGGTTTACAAAGGTTTTTTGATTGTTTTTCTCTCTTGCTACCGTTTCCTTCCCCGCTTGCTTTCCCGCTTCCGGGCGCTTTCCCGTTCCCGGTTGCTTTCCCGTTCCCGCTCATTTTTCTTTTCCACTCTTTCCTAACTTCCTTTAGCCCATAAAGTAAAATAGATTTGCTAAAAGTAGCTTGAAGCTTTCATACGTTGTTTTTTGAATTTTATTACGCAATTACTTTTGATGGTCTTACATAGGCACTTTTGGCTTGGAAAGGGTTAAAACCATAAAACACCAACGGATTAACAATTTTTTCCCAAAACTGATAAATACAACCTGATAAATATTTTACTTAAGTGTACCAAATTTCAATAAAATCTGTTCCGCGGTTTTTGAGTATATATATATATATATATACATATATATAGATTTATTCAAATATTGTCCGATCGATCTGAACGATTAAAACAATTTTAAGTCCGCCACGACAAATAAACCCACCAAATTTCAGCTCGATTGAATAATGCAATATTAGTTGTATTCAGCGTCAAATGATCACATCCTATGACTCAAGCAAGCAAACAAGCAGGCAAACACGGCTATTATAAAAGATTCAAAAAGCAAAATTTAGGTCGATATTTCTATAAAACACGTTTTACCACAAAAAAGAGCAAAAGCATAAAAATCTCGAGTTTTCAAGTGACGATGGCATCCTTTCTGACGAGATTCTTTTAAGCGTTATAAAGCTAATCGAGGCAGATTCAGAAGATTCAGTCTACAGGCGTATTTGCATGATGATGGTGGTGAGGCTGTGTGCCGCATAATGAACATTTCTGCTATTGAATTGCTTATTTGTTTACTAATACTGAAACGCTCCCTAATATTATAAGTAATAATGAAAATATTAACCACATTAACATTAAAAATAATATTAAAATAGTTCAATATTAATACCAGTATAATTATTAATTTAGTTATATATATATAGATATATATATATATATATATATATATCTATATATATAAAAGAACATGTCCTGACTGACTGACTGACTGACTGACTGACTGACTGACTGACTGACTGACAGATGACTGACTGATAATCAACGCCGAGCTCAAACGCCTCATCCTAGGAACGTGAAATTTGGAACTTATATTACTTTTATAGCGTAAACATCCGCTAAGAAAGGATTTTTGAAAATTTTGCTCCTGAGGGGAAAAAACTGGAAAACAAACTTTTTTCTAAAACAATGTATATCTCGAAAACAAAAAATGAGGAGATTTTGAAATTTGGTATATAGATTCTTTTTGAAAAATAAAAAGATACGTGTTTTACCATTTTTTGAAAATTCGTTTCCCGGACCTCAAATGTGGGTTGGAAAATTGGGTTATTTGGTTTTTAAAGTAGCTTCTACTCAAAAACTGTTACTGCTACAGGAGTAAAAATTAGTATTTAGTTTCTACTCCAAAAATAATGAAACACGTGTTTTAGCATTTTTTGAAAATTTGGTTTCCAGGACTTCAAATGTGGGGTGGAAAATAGGGCTAATTGTCTTTTATAGTAACTGCTACTCAAAAACAGTAAATACCACAGATGTACAAATTATTATTTAGTTTCTTTTCTAAAAATAAAGATATACGTGCTTCACCATTTTTTACAAATTTGGTTTCCCGGACCTCAAATGTGGGTTGGAAAATTGGGTTATTTGGTTTTCAAAGTAGCTTCTACTCAAAAACTGTTAATGTTACAAAAGTAAAAATTAGTATTTAGTTTCTACTCTAAAAATAATGATATACGGGTTTCACAATTTATTGAAAATTTGGTTTCCAGGACTTCAAATGTGGGGTGGAAAACAGGGTTATTTGGTTTTTAAAGTAACTGCTACTCAACAACTGTAATTGCCACAGATGTAAAAATTAATACTTAGTATCTACTCAAAAAAAAAAAGATATACGTGTTTCATCATTTTTTGGTTTATTTGGTTTTTAAAGTAGCTGTTACTCAAAAACTGTTAATGCTACAGAAGTAAAAATTAGTATTTAATTTCTACTTCAAAAATAATGAAATACGTGTTTTAGCATTTTTTGAAAATTTGGTTTCCAGGACCTCAAATGTGGGGTGGAAATAAGGGTTATTTGATTTCAAAATAACTGCTACTCACAAACTGTAAGTGCTACAAATGTAAAAATTAGTATTTTGAAGTTTTGTGCCGGTTAAAAGTAGCTAAGTCCAGTTTATCATCGGCCGGGCCAAGCCGTAATTTTAGAGTCTTCACACGGGCCAGGCCAAACCTTAAATCAAAGTGGGACGGGCCGAGGTTTTTCACTAAGTATATAGATATTTTAGTGATTTTAGGGTCTTCAGTTTGGCCGGGCCAAACCTGAGGTCAAGGTGGGACGGGCCGAAGTTTTTCATCAAGTATATAGAATTTCTAGGCCTGTAAAAATGGGCCGGGCCTAATTCAGACGGGCTGTGCCGGGCCAGGAGTTTGGGTTTTTAAAATGGGCTGGGCTAATTTGTCGACGGGCCGAGCCGAGACCTAAAAAAATGATCTCTACTATGGATGCACGGTTCAAACTCTCTAATTTCATGCGAGCGAAGCCGCTACGGGCACTGCTAGTATATATATATAATACAAATGCAAAGGCAAGTACAAACATTGATGTAGAGAAAGAAATCGGTCGCATGCAACATCTTCATACCAGATTTCTTCATAACGTTGAAAATCATTAGCGGACCCCAGCATAAATAGAAAGCCATCACAATCATCACCAGCATTTTTATTACCTGGATTAATAAAAAATAATTTGAAACAAGTTAAATATAACCTGTATTGGTTCGCTGTTTAATTATTTTCCAACTAAAAACAAATGTTGAACTTCAAAAAATATATTTTTAAAACAAATTACGTTCAAAAAAACAACTTCATTTGTCAACATAATGCATTGAAGTAAAGCTGCAAATATTTTATCGCCATTTTGATTTTGTGTCACGCAATTCCGACGAATCAACAACCTACGCAACCTGTTGTCAAGAAGACAAATTACAAGTTCCACTCAGAACATTACCGTTCATAATATATATACCTATATTATATATTTATTATAGTATCTATATATATATATATGTGTGTATATATTTATATTCATAGATAAATGTATATATATATATATTTTTTTTTTTAATTTATTTATTTATATTTATTTAAATACCTAAAACACAAAATGTTTTTTAATAAATCATAATAATGAATTTAAAATATTTAAAATGTTCAAAAAACATTTATTAAAATCAAAAACTTTTAAATAAATTAGTATAAAAATTATACAGAGTCATTTTTCAAAAATATTTTTTTTTTAAATATTTCAAAACCGTCACCTTTTTTCTCGACTTGACAACACTGTCGTGATTTGACGACGACGTGGTATTCGACGACGTCAGAGAGATGTGCATGCCCCTTTTTGATGACGGGGGATCAAGTGTACTACAAATGCGGAAAAAATCAAAACGTGTTTTTAGTTATTTCACATAATTTTAAAAAATAATTGAAAATTACTTTGAAAGTTTAACAATTTTTGTAAGTTTTTTTCTTACTTAAGCCTGCAGGTGCTGTTGAGTTCAATATCTCTGCTGAATGATGATCTGCAAAGTTTATTCAATTTTTAAAACTAATTTTTCAACAATTAAGTTTTAAATAACTGTTTTGACAAATTCATTTTTTCATATTTCTTTTCAATATACCGTATATACTCAGGTATAAGTTGAAAAATGTATACCTCTTTTAAGATGCCGAAAAACGATTTCGACTTATACACGAGACATTGAATATACCGAAGATTTTTGGAGCTGGTCATTTAAATAAAATGGCCTTAAAATTAATGTTTTCGTTGGTTTTGCATTTTTTTCTAAAAAAATACATTCCCCTAAGCCTAGGATTCGATACCCTCTCAGATGGTGAAGGTATCTTTTTTAAATTGTGGTACAGCCAATGCTATGGACGAAACTGAAGATGGCTTACTATCCAAGATGATAACAAATCAGTAACGGTAAGCGACAATGAAGATGGTAATGAATACACAGCAGATATAAAAATTTCACAGAAACAGTACGGTGATTCTGATGACGAGGCTCCAAATTTATTTAATTTATTTTTTTAAATATATTATTTGTTTTGGTTTCGACTTATACTCGGATCGACTTATACCCGAGTATATACGGTAATTAAAATAACGTCTTTATAAATAAAATTCGCATAAAAAATCATTTGAATTAAAACATAAAAAATATAACATTAAAACAACGATAAAATAGATCTTTCGGGCTTCTAGTCAGCATTATACCATCATCATCATTATCACCATCATCATCATCATAATCATCATTATCACCCTCATCATCATCATCATCATCATAATCACCATTATCATCATCAGCATTATCATCTTCATCATCAGCATCATCATCATCATCATCATCATCATCATCATCATCATCATCATCATCATCATCATCATCATCATCATCATCATCATCATCATCATCATCATCATCATCATCATCATCATCATCATCATCATCATCATCATCATCATCATCATCATCATCATCATCATCATCATCATCATCATCATCATCATCACCATCATCATCATCATCATCATCATCATCATCATCATCATCATCATCATCATCATCATCATCATCATCACAGCCATTACTGTAACTAACAACAACAACCGCCATTGTGACAAATACTTCTGTAACCATAACAATGGTTATAACTACAACCACTACTGTAACAAAAAATAATTTTATTACTTCAACCACTACTGTAAAAACAACTACTGTTATTACTACAAATAGGTACGAATGACAAGACAACTGCACCACCAGCCTTACAACAAGAGTCAAACCCACTTGAACCTGAGCGAGTGGTTGGTCATGTTGCTCAAATGTCTCGTACTCTTCCAAAGGACAGTGACCACAGTGATGTAGCAGAACGAGAGGATGACTACCGGCACGAGAAAGAGAACGATCAGTTGATACCAGCTGAAGATGTAGATGTACTCTGGCGCCACAAAGTTGCTGCCGGAGCAAGTGACAGTGCGGTATGATGTGACATT
Organism: Erpobdella octoculata; assembly: GCA_963978895.1. NCBI lineage: Eukaryota > Metazoa > Annelida > Clitellata > Hirudinida > Erpobdellidae > Erpobdella > Erpobdella octoculata. Next base: position 30,988,235 of record OZ022240.1, read on the forward strand.
GTTGTAGAAGAAATGCGATTTCAGATCCTTTGTGGAAATGTTATTTTTAATGCTATTTAAGAAATTTAAAGTTGAAATAAACAAATAAATGATAAGTACACGATTACAAATGATTTGCTCTGTGTTTTCTAGATGAAAAAATATCAGATTTAAATTTAACGTCTAAAAAAGTACAGATTAATGCTGGTTTAGTATTTTTTTAAATAAAATTTTAATGAATATAAATTTTTTAGGCCTTAAAATAATCAACGTTAATTTATTTTTGTGACATGAAAAAATATTAAAGCAAGTTTAAGCTATAAATAAACATGCAATTTAATTTATTTTTTCTACAGAATAAATTTTTATTATCAACAATTAAATTATTTAAGAAATTCGAAGAGAAAAATCAACAAATTGAAATATCGCGCTGTCTTGCTTTTATAAGAACACCTTGAAAAGACGCCAAAATTATGAAACAAAATAACAAAAGAAAAATACGAAGTAGAAGGTCAAAGTTGAAAGTTTACGTTCGTAAATGAACTTATCATCATCATCATGGGAGGGGGTTAAAATGTTTCTTTTACAAGCTGTAATGAGGCAGAAATGATCATTCTTTGATCTTCGTTCTCAGAGTCTTACATATAAAGCACCACCTCGGCATGGGTGAAGTTAGACTGACAGGACTGACAATTAGGACTGAGGGAGTAACAAAAAATTTTTTTTTCATTTTTTGATCTTGTGAAATGTCAGCATTGTTTGATGAATTTTGTAGGCAAACTCAGAAATTTTTGTCAATAATAATTTTTTTGACTGAACTATTTGTTTATGTCGATTAAAATCAAATGTCCTAAAATGATCATTAATTACGTTTGCTTGAAAAAAAACCGTTGTGAATGCCGACAAATCAAAAACGTATTGAGAAAAAATATAGATTGAAAAGTTACGGCGCAGTTTTAACCCCCCCCCCCGCTCATCCATCATGGATTTTTTTGACGAAAAATTAGCTTGCTTTAGAGAAAAACTTGAATAGTATTAACGTTTTCCCGTGTAGCTGTTTGTCTGCATGTATGCAATGCCCATAACGTTTTATGTTGTGACAACACCATTTTCTGTGTAACAAGCTACAGTTTGCTTACTTTGTTTATATTCAAGAGCTTGATCCAGAAAATTTATCCGACAAAGCATGGATTTAAAAGACATAAAATTTATGGCGAGATTTATCTTGTTTTATGTATTTCCCGAAGATGTTTATTTGACGACAACACCATCGTACCCACGACTGGTACAATTGCCTTGAACCGACAGATCAATATGACGTGTCAGCTGTCTTAAAATATTAATAAACGACAAAATTTCTGTTAACCAGGTAAAACAAATTGACTGGTAAACAAACATATTAGCGCCCTCATGTTCAATACATTACATTACATTACATTACATATGTAAAATATTATACATATATAACAAGTGGTGGTCTTGTGAGGTTAATATAAATGAAAATTTGACGTGTTGCATGAATACATGATCAGTTGTTGTTGCATCTGTGTGTCGTGTGTCTTTGTGTACATTCTGGCACACACACATACACACTGTGTATGTGTGTGTGCCTGAATGGATATGTAAATGAACAGAAAACAGATAAATGAATAAAACACTTACCATAATGTGAAGAAGTGGAGATGAGAGAACGGCGGAGAGTATCCAGGAGATGATGATCACCCTGCGTGTGTTCTGCGTGGTGCACAGAACACGGGCCTTCATCGGGTGGACAATGACTACGTACCTGTCATAAAAACAAGTTTACTTCATGATGAAAATTTAAGCCTTTCCACGGTTCTTAAAAATCATCTAGTGGAGACGACAAATGCTCTGAAATTGCTCCGGACGCACGAAATCATAATTTGCTCGATGGCGCAAATTAGAAATTTACATCGATAACCGCTTCTTTTCAATTAACCTCGGCTGTTTGTCACATTTCAAAGCAACAACAATTTCAAAGCAACAATTTCAAAGCAACAACAATTTCAAAGCAACAATTTCAAAGCAACAACAATTTCAAAGCAGCAACAATTTCAAAGCAACAGCAATTTCAAAGCAACAACAATTTCAAAGCAGCAACAATTTCAAAGAAGCAATAATTTCAAAGCAGCAACAATTTCAAAGAAGCTACAATTTCAAAGCAGCAACAATTTCAAAGCAGCAACAATTTCAAAGCAAAAACAATTTCACAACAGCAATTTCAAAGCAACAACAATTTCAAAGCAGCAACAATTTCAAAGAAGCAATAATTTCAAAGCAGCAACAATTTCAAAGAAGCTACAATTTCAAAGCAGCAACAATTTCAAAGCAGCAACAATTTCAAAGCAAAAACAATTTCACAACAACAATTTCAAAGCAAAAACAATTTTACAACAACAATTTCAAAGCAACTACAATTTCAAAACAACAACATTTTCAAAACAACAATAATTTCAAAACAACAACAATTTTAAAACAGCTAACACTAACTGGCCTCCTATATAAATAAAAAACTGACTTCTACCATGGTAAACACGTGTCTCAGTTTCATGGATAGATTTAGTTTAGAGTTCAAACCCTCTATAAAAATCACAAGTTTTAACCCTCACCCAAGATGTATGAAATGTACCCTCAGGGTTTTGATATTGTGTGTTGAGAATTATTGAACCTTCATAGGGCTTTGAACTGTTTGAATCTTGATATAAATTTACTCTCGGTCTGATAAGTTTACCACATTCTTAAACTCATTTGAATATTGTTTTCTATTAACTGATTTAAAACAATTGCCAGGTATACTAATTTTCTGTATGCTTTGTAAACAAAGTAATTATCCGTAAGAAAAAAAAATGTCCCAATCAAAAAGAGAACAAATTTTAATTGTGAACAAAACCCGTTTCCGTGATGAACAAGACATATTTCTTTGATAAACACAAACATGCTTCCAATGTTGGACAAAGCATATTTTCATAAACAAGACGTGTTTCCATGGCGACAAACAAGTTTTTAGTTTTCAACACGTCCACGTTCCAGCTTTGAAAGAAATTATTTTGAAATGCAAATATTTTATAATTGTACAAAAACTTTTAAAAATTACGTTTTCTTTAACACAAAAATGCATCCATGTCTTCAGTAAAGTAAAAAATGGGAAGTATTTAAAACACATATTTATTATTATTATACAGGTTTTTTATATAGCGCTTTTTTACAAAATAAAAGTCGCAAAAGCGCACTGCACAATTAAATGGAAGAGAACAAATATGTCTTGAGCCGTTCACGAAAGACACTAAAAGGCATCGTTAGATCCTTCAGAGCGGGGGGAAGGCTATTCCAGGCCACAGGACCAGCCACAGAAAAACCACGCCTGCCAATCGTCACAGTCTCCGTCTGAGGGACAAGTAGAATGCCGGCCGCCGCCGATCGAAGATGAGACCGTCCAAAGAGTTGAGAGACCGGAACACGTAGCTCCTGAAGATAGACAGGAGCCATGCCATGGAGGCACTTATAAACCATAGAGCATAGTTTGAAACGGATTCTCTGCGGAAAGGGAAGCCAATGAAGCCGCGTCCGCATCAGACCCAAAACGCTGGCCCAGCCAGGCAATCGCAGCACAAGACGGGCAGCTGCCAGAAGAACAGATTGAAGCCTGTTGATCTAGAACAGCGGTAGACCGGTCAGGACCCCGTTGCAATAGTCAACCCGGCTGTGCACCAGTGATCTTACAAGGGAGTGAGCAGAGTTTGTAGTGAGGCTTCTGCGGATGACACGTAGCTGACGAAGATGGTAGAAACTGGTTCGGCTGAGATGGGAAATGTGTGTCTCCAGGGACAGATCACGGTCAACCAGCACCTCAAGATCCCGAACAGACGCAGAAGGCCCGACCGAAACCCCAGCAATGTCCACATCCCCCATCAAACAATGCCTCAGCCGTCGAGATGAACCCAGCCATATCAGCTCCGTCTTTGATGGATTGAATTTCAAGCGATTACTGGCCATCCATGAGCTGATTTCGCCAATACAGGCAGACATTCTTGGCACAAGATCAGAGCATAACATCTGAGGAGAGTCACTGTAAATTTGCAGATCGTCAGCATAGGAGTGAGCCGAAAACCCATGACTGGTGGCGACACCGATGACATCAGCAGTGTAAAGAAGAAACAACGCCGGACCAAGGACGGACTCCTGCGGTACACCGTAGAGGAGAGAAGCCGACTCAGATGTGACATTGTTGCAGCGGATGCAGTGGGACCGGTCCGTGAGGTAGGAGCCAAACCATTTCAGGACCGCACCCCCAAGACCAAACGAGTTATGAAGCCTATCACACAAGATCTGATGATCGACGGTGTCAAACGCAGCACTAAGGTCCAGAAGGCCCAGAAGTGTGATCCATCTCAGATCGGCTGCTAAGTAGACATCCGAGAGCATCCTCAAGACAGCAGTCTCAGTAGAATGATGCTTTCTATAGGCTGACTGGCATCGTGGCAGGAGGTTATTTTCATTGAGATATATGTTCATCTGGTCGCCGACACATCGCTCCAACAGCTTAGACAAATACGACAGATTGGAGATCGGACGATAGTTGGCAGGGTTGTGCGGATCCAAGTTTGGTTTCTTGAGGACTGGCGTGATGATGGCATTTTTCTGAGTTGAAGGAAAAAAACCTTGTCTTAGCGAAGAGTTGGCCAGAAATGCCACGAATGGTGCCAGTTCATTGGAATATTGTTTTATTATCCATGTTGGCACTGGGTCCAAGGAACAGTTCTTGTTAGGTGAAGCCCTGATGAGACGGATGATGTAGTTAGCATCCACAGGCGTGAATTCCAGCAGTGAGCTGGAACAGCCTCCAGCACAATAGAGCAGACCAGAAGCAGACGAAGTAGACTGGCGAACACTCTCGGTCTTCTTTAAAAACGCCTTCAAGAAATCACTCTCCGCAGAATCATTGGGTGAGGCTGAATAGCCACAGTCCTCGCCGAGCACCCCAGATAATGTTCTCCAGAGCTTTGCAGGATTACCTTGACTATCATCGATTTTTCCTCTCCAGTAAGAATTTTGTTTCTGCCTAAAAGGCCGTGAGACGCCCGTACCTGGCTCATCCACAGAATGCGATCATCCGGATCTCGAGTCCGCTTGTAGCGCCGCTCCAACAGTCTTAATTTCCGTTTCGAGGCTGTGCAATCACGATCAAACCACGGCGTAAGAGGCTGAAGGCGCCGTCTAGCAGCACGGGAGGGAGCATTTTGATGAAGAAGCGACGATAAGGTAGTGTCATAGAGCTCCTGGGCCTGATCAATAGACATATCTTCATAGACCACCGGATTGCACAGGAAGGCTGCTACGTAAATCAGACCAAAATCGCTCAGAGTCGAAACTCCTCCAAGCACGAGTATTAATCTCGACAAACCGAGCTGGAGGAAGTCGGATCGGAACCCAGAAACGCACAAGAGAATGATCGGAGACCTGCGGCAGATCAACGACGACAGACGGAGATGGAAGATCAGATCTAGTAATAACCAAATCAAGAGTATTACCCTGCGAATGCGTAGGGCCGGTAACAGACTGCACGAAGCCAAATGAACCTATGGGATCCAACAGACGAACAGAGTTTAATTGATTTTTATTAAATTTATTAACAAATTTATTTAGTTTATAAAACAAATTTTTATAATTTGATTTTTATTTATTTAATTAAAATTTCTCAACAATACTGCAATGTTATAAATAATAAAATAATTCTACAAATTCGTACATCTCACAAAGTGAGTATTAGCGAGGTATAGAAGAGATCAAATATGCGATGTTTAGATGGTGATGAAAACATAACAAGTTTTCATTTAGTACTACACCATGCCATAATGGTATGCTACTCTTCCAGACACGAAAAAGAAATAAATATTTTTGTTTATAAAAATATATAAAATATGAAAAACCACGTAAATAATAAAAACCCTTCAAGAAAGTTTGAATGATTTTAACTAAATGCACAAGCATTTAATGTTTTTTTGAGGGAATAGGATTATGAAGGAATAAAACTTCAACTTCCTGCTTTTGTTACATTGTTACATTTTTAGTGCACTTTCAGTAAAATCATAGTTTTTTTATAAATCTGTATTCTGTACTTTTAGGTTTTCTGTGCATTAACCATTGTTGAAAGTCGAACTTTATTACAAGACAACCAAATAATCGAAGCCACACACACAGACACGAAGAAAACTGAACGAGACAACAGTCATGCATTAACGCAACAATCAAAGAATAAAAAGGTCAACAGAAAATTAATGGTCTCATGGACTGTCAACTTGATCGCTTCCTATTTTTTTATATCATCTGAAATAAACACGTGATAAAGAAACAGAAGCAAGCAAACTATAAGAAACGATGTTCTTCACAAATCCCTTATATTTCAACATTCTTCGGTTTTTATTTAATGGCAATTTTTAAAAAAAAAAGCTTTTTAAACTTTATACACATAAATATTTTTATGATCACTTTTGATTTGTTGTTCTCTAATTACATTACATTAATTTTTCAAATTATTTTTTATAGCTTTTTCGAAATTTAATAGAACGCATTGTCATGAAAAACAAGTTTATATTCCAAATTTCAGCTCGATTGGATAACGGGAATTTTGTTAAATGTCACCTTCAAGGTTTGCAACATTCAAGCAAACAAGAAAAAATTAAACTAATATAGGATATTTAAAGAACGAAAACAAAAAAAAAGCGAAGGAAAGAGAGAGATAAAGAGAGAGATAGAGAGAGAGAGAGAGAGAGAGAGAGAGAGAGAGAGAGAGAGAGAGAGAGAGAGAGAGAGAGAGAGAGAGAGAGAGAGAAAGAGAGAGAGAGAGAGAGAGCGAGAGAGAGCAAGAGAGAGAAAAAGCGAAAAAGAGAAAGAGCGAGAAAGAAAGAAAGAAAAAAGGATGGGAAAAAAAGAAAGAAAGAAAAAAAAGTAAGAGACTGTTTAAAGAAAAAAAACTGAAAGCGACGAAATTGAGACAAAGTATAACACTTACAAATAAACAGACACCAACAACTGTTGACAAAACAAAGAAACATTTGTTTTGAATATTTCGATATCTCTGCAGTCCCCTGACAGGTGTAGCGCTCATCCTCAATTGGTACAGTACTGATCACAGTGGTCACTACCGAATACTCTCTTAAATATAGAAGGGCGTAGTAGCCAGAAAGTTCTAGTCTGTTTAGTTCTTTTTTTAAGCTGAGAGACTATGTACACCCCGTCAAGGTTCCTGCCTGAGCGTCTGTAAATATAAGCCTATATTAAGGAGTCTACGGGGTACGACATGTGACCAAAGGAAACGTTCTATTATCTAGTAATCCTTAATGTTTATTCTCTGTTTGTTTGTGTTTTTAAGTTTGCTAGTCACGCGAGAGTTTGTTTGAAAAATGAATTTAATTTTCAACTTTTTTAATATTCAGATTAAATCTTTGAAACTTGTTAGATAAAAACCAAATAAGTATTACTAGTTTGTGTTTGTGGGGAAACTCTACAACATAAAAAAACCCTAATCAAACTAAACTTAAACGTCATTTTATATAAAAATTTTTAACAAATCCATTACCACGGTATTACTGTGGATTTAAAATCCATTACCGCGGTATCACCGTGAGTTTTGAACCATTACCGCGGTAGTACCGCAGATCTTATTTTCATTACCACGGATTTACCCCGGATTCCGTGGTTTTTACATTTTCCCCAATACCACGCAGGCCTCTATTCTCTACATAAGACAATTTTAATTAATCTCTTAGGACGGATGGTGCTGAGCTTTAAAATAATTGAAAATATGTAGGATTCGTGGTGTGTTGAGTCATCTAAAAATAGAAAAAACATCAAAATCAATTCTAATTTTTTGCCAACTGACAAATGATTATTTGAGTTTTT
>OZ022240.1:30996333-31153833 GCA_963978895.1 Erpobdella octoculata
AGTTTTTGAACGGTGTTGAGGAGTTGCGGGTTATATTTCTAGAGAAAAAAAGAAAATATAATATATTTTGAAGATGGGAAAAAATTCATGATCAGCAATAAATTAATATAAAATAAATGTTAATATTTTTTATTTTTACTTTAATTTTTATAATCAATTGTTGTACTTAAATAAAAAATAATGTATAATTAAAATATCTATTATAATTATTAAGCGTCACCGGGGACCCATGTAACTTTTGAGGCCGATTGGGTCACTGGCAACCCAAACGAATCAGGTTAGCTACATAAGGACTATGGTAAATTAATGATTTCTTATTTAAATATTTCATTTTAATTACATCTCGGAGCACAATTTTAATATGTTTTGTTTTTAAAAATATTTTGTGCTAAAATACACAAAAAACAAAACATGGATTATTTTAATCGACTTTTGAGTTCGACTAAAAAATCCTGTTTTCTCCAAAATTTATTATTTTTTGAATGTTTGTACACTATTTTAGCATTGAATAAACAACAGATCAATTTCTCAAATTGGTGCTATCGTAAAAAAAATTGATATTCTAAGGGGCTTTCATTAAAGGGTTAATGTTTGTAAATTAATAAATCATAATAAATAGGGTAGATATATAGGACTATGTTTGTTACTATTCATTTTGTTCGATGGTTTTAGACAACAGATTGTGATCGTTTTGTAAGATATAAGAACCCCAGTTTAGTCCGAACTTACAAAGGCCAGACTGGGTCGGTTCCTTTTAGACTGTGTGTGCACCGTCTTTCATGCACGTGAACTTGCGTTAATTATCAATAATTTTGTTATGGATCATTAAGCTGAAATGTTTTTTAATTTTTAGTCTAGTATGTCCAATATGTCGATTATTTACGAAACAAAAAATTTTCCGAAACTCTCAAAAACCTTTTTATTTTCATTTTTTTCCGTTTAAACTCCTCCTCGCAAACTGCGAGCCTGTAGAAAACAAGAAAAGTTAAAAAAATCAACTTTTGATCCACGACGGGAAGTGGTGCTTCCTACAGACAGTCGATTCAGTCTCAAAACACCTGGTGTAAAGGACTATAAACTATTATAAAAAAATGTCTGCCAGAGTGTTTCCTACGTACTGCTCTTTCAGTTCAGTTCTAAAAACACCTTGTAGTCTATACCTGTTGTACAATTAATGTGTGAAATGCAGTACGAGTATTCAGATTCATCCGCCACAAGGTTTGGCTCACAGTGCTATCTAGCACAAAAGTGCCTATCATTAGCATAAAAAACTCTATGCTTTCAAAAGTTTCTGTAAACATTTCAAAACAAAAACATGATTTTGCTTAAAAATATAACATGCTTTAAAAATTAAGGTTTTTAATTTATCTGTCATATAATCTTTTCTCAAATCTTTGCTTTTGTTAAATTCAATTCTCCTATCTTTCTCCTAACAGTTTTTTAGAAACCTTCATAGCATAGTCCATGTGAACTGAAGCAAAAAAAGGTTGTTGGCACACTGCTGATTGGCCCCCACTCAGCATTATAAAGAAAAAATAAATTTTTGTGAAAAATATTTTTTTAGACTGCTTTATTGTTTTTTATGTAAAACTTAAGAGCAAATGCTCATCGGAAAATAGGTGAAAGTTAGATTTAAAGATTCCAGGATCTTCAAAAATACAGATAAGTTGAAGTTGAACAAGTGAAAACTAATTTAAAAAATTAAAAACATGCTTTTAAGATAGCTGAATAAATTCGTAGCGACATGGTATCGTACAAATATTATTTACGAGATTAGTAAACAAAAGGTGTTACTATCACAATGAACATTTTTGTCGTCATTATCATATGCTATTTTAATTTATTTTTAAAGAATGTTTGTTTCTTAAATTTTATAATGTTTTTTTTTGTTAAATTAAACTTAAATTTTTCAAAGTTTGTTAGTTTTATAAGGATCTCCCGAGCTCTTAAACGTCCGCGGACATCCGATTGACATTCGGACAAGCAAAAATTAATAGAAGCATGCTAAACAGCATGTAATACTAGATGCTTTAAGTTTAGATTTGAAAATAATTGAAATTACTTTTGGTGTAAAAAAGTTTCAAATAAATGTTGTATTGCGTGCGGGATAGCCCGGATTCAAGCATTGTTGGAAAAGAGTGATTGCACGCTGTTTTTATAGCGTTTTGATATCAATTTCTCTCTTAAAGGTTTGTGAACAAAAACAGAAGATGATCCTATAAGTGCTATTTTCAAACAAATAAAATAAAATATACGAGGGGTAACCACAAGCTCCATTATTCGTTGAAGCAAGTTGAAAACATCAAAACTTTAGTAAAACAAATAGTTATAAAAAATAATGCGCCCGCAACGTTTTTCGTTGTAAATGAATTATAGAAATAAAATTTTATACTTTCTAGGGCGCAAGAAAAACGTTGTTTATAAAAAATGTATTTTTATGATGTAAAAATTATTTAAATAGATATTAGTTTTTAAATCGTTCATATTAACTTCACCGTGGTTGATTGTTTGCTTGAGCTATGCCTTGGCACTCTGTCTTGTAAAAAAACAAACTTTTCGTAATCAAATCAAGTTAAAATTTATTTTACGTTTTCTAGTCAAAAAGAAGCTAGGAGAGAGAGGAAAAAAAAGAACAAACACGAGAGAGCGACCGGGATTAGAAAAGCGAATGGAAGCGGGAGAGCAAGCAAAAACGGAAACTGGAGAGCGAGCGGAAACGGTAACGAAAGAGCGACTGAGAACGGAAAAGTGAGTGGGAGTGGTAAAACGAGTGGGAAAGGGAGAGGAAGCGAAAAGCAGGAAGGAATAGCAGATCAACAGGGAGCGAGAAAGCAAGTCGGTTGGAAATGGGAGTGAGCTGGAACGGGAGAGCTAGTTGCGAAGAAAACGGGAACTAGAAAAAAAAATAAGAGAAAAAACGAAAAAACACTTCTAAAAACCCCGTGCAACGCCGAGTAATCCTGCTAGTATATATATGTATATGTTATAATAGTTTTTAGTTCTCTGAAGCAGGTGTTTAAAGATTGAAATAATAGTTTATAAGAAACATCAAAGCACTTCCTGTCCCAGGTCATAATTTGATCCTGTTTCCTTTTTCCATTGTCTTTTACCCAGGCTTTGAACATGCTGGCAATAAGCGTACGGGAGTGTGTCTGTCTGTCTCTCTCTTTCTCTCTCTTTGTTTCATTTTGTTTCATTCTTTTTCACTCTATTTCTTTCTTTCTTTTTTTCTCTTTTTTTTTCTTTCTCTCTCTCTCTCTCTTTCTTTTTTTCTCTCTTTCTCTCAGAGACACACACACAACACTACACGACAACTTTGCGATAAACCGTTTTCTTGCCAAGCTTTCCTGAAAACAAGGATTGAACGATCGGTTTTGCAGTAAAATCCTTTAAAATTAAAAAAGTGAAATGTTTTTATTATAATGCAAAAATAAAACTTGAAAGGCAATTAGATTAAACAGTTATTAAAACAACGTATGAAAAGTGGAACACGAGGTATAAAAAGTAGGTAACAACGTACAAGATTGGTAAAATCGAAACGGAAAATAATGTTAAACCAAGCAAAGGACGCTATAGGCTATAGGACCGCCTCGCAGGTTTTATACAACTAGGCAATAGGCATTTGTGGGCACATGTGCCAATCAGGCTAAGTAAGTCTACCGCGTCGTATTGTTTTGTTAACGTCGTTGAGGAGCCGAGCGAGTAGTTGAGAAGAGGACACTGACTCTACCGCAAGACGGTCGTTGTACAAGTCTCCATCGCCGGCGCTTTCCTGACTGGATTTATCTTGTGACGGCATTGAAGGACCCAGAAGAATACGAGTTTAATAAAATTAAAGAATTAACAAACTTGATAGCAGAAATGAAAGAAATAAATAAAGCATAAAGCAGCACAAGAAAAAAAACAAAGCATCACAACAGTAGCAACACCAAACAGGTCCCGCTTAATGGGTCTGACGAGATGCTGTCACGAGGATTCAAGAACCAGTTGTGTAATAAACACAGCTCGTGTTTTGAAGCTTTTGGTGTAGTCCTGTTGTCAGCAACTATGCCAGACGACAAACTTGCAGTAACAATGAGGTTTATTGAAGAGCCTGTAAAGGTTCATGTAAAGAAAGAAGAGTTTTTACCTAAAGGAATCAGGGCCGAAAGTAACGGTTGGGGAATAGCTGTGATCGACAATCAATGGTGGAAAAAATTGTAAAAATTGATCTTTCGTGGTTTTCCAATCTGCAACACAAAATCGGAATATCACACAGGCTCCAGCAAAACTGAAAGAGACTGCGTCAGACAATCAAAACAATTGACCATGTCGTTCGTGCTCATAGCCATGTCGGGTGTTTCAAAGGCGACTAAGCTGTTTGGGACAAACATAATTGATAAGGGGAAAGCAATATCATCTATGCCTGTTATAACCTTTTTCAGAATATATATATATATATATATATATATATATATATATATATATATATATATATATATATATATATATATATATATATATATATATATATATATATATATATATATATATATATATATATATATATATATATATATATATATATATATAGTTATTCAAGAGTCGTGGTGACTCGCTATTCCCTAACCATTACCACTATCATTGCCACCGCATGTTCTCCATCAATCATGGCCAATCCTACCGGGTGCTGTCTACAAAGACAAGAACGTGGGGAAAGTGAATTTATTTGTCGAATGTTGGTGAGTGATGTGACATTAAAACAATTTATTTTTTTACAAAGTTATTTCACTGTTTATTTTAATTATCACTGAAAACAAGCACACCGTAAAAAGATGTTTTTTCACAAATTCTTTATATTTTAGAAATTGCCGGCTTTACATTTATTGCATATTTTTAATTTACAAAGAGATTTTTCAAATTTATAAATGTTAGCAATTATATAAATAACTTAGTTCTAAACATAGATGAATAATTTGTTAAGTTTAATAATTATTTTTGGTGGAAAAATTTCAAAGTTTTAGAGAATGCAACGTCATAAAATTGAGTAAATAATTCAAATTGAATCTCAAGTAGATGACGCAGAATTTTTTAATTTTGACTTTCAAAGTTTGCAAACAATCAAGCAGGCAAGCAAGATTGGCAGTGAATTTAATATAAAAGTTTTAAAATTGTTTCAAACAATTTTTATATAATTTAGGTTGTAAAAAACCCAATTTAAATTGATTTAATAAGAATTTATTTTTAACATAATAGAAATAATAGAAGAGGCATCACACATGAAGCAATGCGGCTTAGGCTCTGGTTGCTAGCAGTAGCAGATAACTGAAAAAAGAAGATGCAAAAAAATTATATTAATATTATTTAAAAAAAATAAAAAAGTAAAAAATAACAGAGAAACTTTATTTTGTGTTTCGTAGTTTTGAAAAAATCAATAAAATTATATAAAAATTATCTATAAAATTTGTAAAGCTTGATTTACAGCAATCTTATAAAAATATAAAAAAAGTAAACCAACATAAATAATACATCGTCTAGAATAAATATACTGTCACCGCTGTCAACAAAACCAAACAAACCGAAACATTCATATGGAAAAATGAGACATTGAAAAGCGCTGACCAAACAAAAGACTGCTCGTCAAAATACTTCAACTCATTCAATCACAAATAATGATCCCAACCTTTTCCGTTAAATTTGGATATGATCAGAATTAGATTTAAATCGTTAAAAATTACGGACTATTTATGCTTAAACTAGCGGGGTTACCCGGCGTTGCCCGGGGTTTTTAGAGGTTTTTCTAATGTTTGTCTCTCTCGTTCCCGTTTCCTTCTCCACTTTCCCGTTTTCGTCGCGTTCCCGGTCGCTTTTCCGCTCTCGGTCGTTTTCCAGCTCCCGGTCGCTTTCCAGCTCAGAAGTTTTGTTATCGATTTTCTCTCTTGCTCGCGTTTCCTTCCAAGCTTGCTCTCCCGATTCCAGTCGCTTTCCGCGTTCCCGGTCGCTTTCCCGTTCCCGGTCGCTTTCCCGTTCCCGGTCGCTTTCCCGTTCCCGGTCGCTTTCCCGTTCCCGGTTGCTTTCCTGTTCCCGGTCGCTTTCCCGTTTCCGGTCGCTTTCCCGTTCCCGCTCACGCTTGCTCTCCCGTTCTCGGTCATGCTTGCTCTCCCATTCCCGGTCACGGTTGCTCTCCCGTTCCCGTTCCCGTTCACGCTCATTTTCTCTTTTACATTCTTTCATAACTTCTGTTAGCCTATAAAACGTAAAATAGATTTGCTAAGACTATATATATATATATATATATATATATATATATATATATATATATATATATATATATATATATATATATATATATATATATATATATATATATATATATATATATATATATATATATATATATATATATATATATATGAATGTTTGTGGGTTAGTTTGTCTATTATAGAAACGGGAAAGCGACCCGGAACGGACAGCGAGCGGGAACGGAAAAGCAAGCGTGAGCGGGAATGGGAGAGCAAACGTGAGCGGGAACGGGACAGCGACCGGGAACGGGAAAACGACCGGGAGCGGGAAAGCGACCGGGAGCGGGAAAGCGACCGAGAGCGGGAAAGCGACCGAGAGCGGGAAAGCGACCGGCAGCGGGAAAACGACCGAAAACGGGAAAGCGAACAGGAGTGGGAAAGCAGGTGGGAAAGGAAACGGGAGAGAAAGAGACAAACAATAGAAAAACCTCTAAAAACCCGGGCAACGCCGGGTATCTCCGATAGTACAAACATAAACACACACACATACATGCACATACACATACATACACACGCACAAACATATATATATATTGTTGAATTTGAATATTTAATTAATTTGTCTATTTTTAGTTCGTTGTTTTTGTAGCGAGCCTGTGAGCCGCCATTGTTTCTCGCCCTTGTGTTTCGATCGACATTGAGAGTGTAGCGTGCCTGTGAGCCGCCTTTGTATTTAGTCACAATTTAGTGTTTTATACTTATACATTTCTTAATTAATAAATTAGAGTACTCAAAACGACACATTAGTTTGTTATTTCGATCGGTTAGGTCGAAATTTTATATTTGGTGACCCCGACGTGATTGTGTTCGTGTTTGAAGAAGCCCTCAATTGAAGTTTGAAGTCAATTGAAGATAGTTACCCGTGCTGTAAGAAACTAACAGTATGGAGAAGTCTAATCTTGATGTTTTGCAGAGAAGTCGAAGACCACTTCGAAAACAATTGCTCCGTAAAATAGAAGAGTTAGACGAAACAATGACAGAAACTGAAACTCCGGACAAATCGCTCATTCAGGTTAAAGTTGAAATGTTGCGGAAGATTTATGAAAAAATAGATAATCTGGATCAAGAAATCATCTCAATTATAAATCGAAACGGCTCTGATGATGATCAAGATGAGGAGCTCGAAACAGTCGATGAATATGAGATGAAGTACCGGACAACAATTACAAAAGGTGAGCGCTTTATTTATAAACAGGATTCAATTCATCCAGCTGACAGTCTACACAACAGTGGAAGATTTTCTGAACCATCATACAAGTTGCCAAAAATTGAAATAAAGCGGTTCAACGGTGACATGAAGGAGTGGTTGGGTTTTTGGTCTCAATTTCGAAGGATACATGAGGATGGTAATTTACATGATAACGACAAGTTGCAATACCTCATACAGTCGATGGTTCCAGGTACCAGAGCCCATAAGTTGGTTGAAAGCTATCCTCAGATGGCAGAAAATTATAAATTGGTAATTACTGCATTAAAAGATAGATTTGGAGACAAAGTTTTGTTGACAGAAATCTATGTGAGGCAGTTGTTAAAACTTGTTATCAGAAATGCTGCTGAGAAAACAAAAGATGTAACTTTGAGTAACATTTATGACGAGATAGAATCACACCTACGAGCTCTAGAGACCCTGGGAGTTTCTCAAGACCAGAGTGCTGCCTTTCTCTACCCTCTAGTTGAATCCAGTCTGCCTGAAGAAGTTGTCAAGGTGTGGCAAAGAAGTCCAATGTCAGGTTATGATGATGAACATCAAGATAAACCCATTGATGACAGACTTAAATCACTGATGAAGTTTCTTCGAATGGAGGTCAAAGGTGCTGAAAGATTATCTTTGGTAAATGAGGGGTTTGGTAAATTGACTACTGAAATACCAGTTAAAGGAAGAAAATTCTGCTCACAACATCAAAGTCTGCCTACAACAGCTGAATTATTTGTAGGTGATAAACCAACATGCATCTTTTGTGAGAAATTTCACGATAGCCAAACCTGTACAAATGCCCAAACCATGCCATTTGCTTTGAAAAAGAGAAAGATCCTGCAAAAGAAAGCATGTCTGGCTTGTTTAAAATTGGGGCACATAGCTAAAACATGCAAAACATACTTGAAGTGTATGATTTGTCAAGGAAGGCATGTGACCTTAATGTGCCCACAACTAAAGATAAATCAAAATGCAGAAATGATGAAATCTAGCAGTCAATCAGTTGATGAAGTACCATCAGTTCATTCCCAGTAAAATTGCACCAATGAAGTTCTGTTGCAGACACTACAATGTATTGTCAGAAATGGAGAAAAACACAAGAAAATAAGAGTGTTACTTGACCCAGGATCTCAGAAGTCCTATATCCTGGAGAAAACTGCTTGTCAACTGGGATTGAACTCCCATGGACAAATTGAACTTTGTCATCTTTTATTTGGTGGTTCTAAAGATCTGCAACAGCACAACAGGTACAACATTGAAATCCAGGGAGCTCACAATAGATATTGTTCTAGATTGATTGTGCTTGGTCACAAAAAAATATGCAGTGGCATTCCAAAAATGTCTAAAGGGCCATGGATGTCAGAACTAAAAGAGAAAAAGGTATTTGTATAGGATCTTGGAGAAGATAACGGTGAAATTGAACTTCTTATCGGTTCTGATTATTATGCCAAATGGTTGACTGGCCGAAAACATTGTCTGAGAAATGGACTTGTGGCTCTAGAGACCCATTTTGGATGGACACTGTCTGGAAAGCAAAAGCAGACAAATGGTGAAGTAGAAGTTGGCTCAGCAATGCTTGTTACCTCAATGTTTGTGGCTGAAGCCAGTGTTCCTGACCTCTGGAGCCTCGAGGCCATTGGGATCCAAGATCCGGTGGAGCGAAAAACACGACTAGAAAGAGAAATAGAAACCAAGGAGAATTTTCTCAAGACTGTGACTCGTTCTGATGAAGGTCGTTATATTGTGACTCTGCCATGGATTGATGAAAACCTTGAAATCTCAAGCAACCGCGAAATTGCAGAAAAAAGACTAGTTAAAATGACAGAAAAACTTCTATCGAATGGGTTCTATGAAAAATACCAAAATGTGCTTGACGAGTGGCTGACAGAAAATATAATTGAGACGGTAGATGAAAACAAGAAAGAAAGACGATGTCATTACCTACCTCATAGAGCAGTGTTGAAACCAGAGAGTCAGACTACTCCAATACGACCAGTGTTTGATGCATCTTGTAAAACTGGTAGAGCACCATCATTGAACGACATGCTAGAAAAAGGACCAAATCTTTTAGAACTTCTGCCATCAATATTGCTAAGATTTCGGGAAAATAAAATTGGTCTTGTTGCAGATGTCAGAAAGGCATTTCAGATGATTGAAGTTGATGAAAAGGATAGAGACTTTCTTAGATTTTTATGGTGGGAAGACCCAGTTACTAAGAAATTTAAAGTTTACCGACATAGAAGAGTTGTGTTTGGAGTGAACTGTAGCCCGTTTCTGTTAGCTGCTGTGATCGAGCTGCATCTGAAATCTGCTTCTAGTGAACATGCAGTGTTGTCTCAAAAGCTTTTAGAGTCTCTGTATGTAGACAATTGTGTAACTTCAGTGAACTCGTATAAAGAATATGAAGATTTTAAAAGACATTCTATTGATGTTATGTCTGGAGCAAAGATGGATTTACGAAATTGGGAATGTACTCTTCAGAAAGAGATCGAATTTGAACACAGAAGTGTTGCAGAAAATCAGGAACACAGTGGGATTTTGCTTACTAAAGTGCTTGGTCTCGTCTGGGATAAGTTAGAAGATACTTTATCATGTGTTGTGCCTGAACGAGATGCCAGTAAAATTGTAACAAAACGTGAAATTTTGTCATTTGTGGGGAAAATGTTTGATCTAAATGGTTTTGTAAGCCCTGTGTTGCTACAGCCTAAATTAATTCTACAAGGTACGTGGTCGTCAAAGCAAGGATGGGATGAGGCACTACCGGATGAAACAGCTATCAAATTTGAAAAGTAGCATAAAGAACTTCAGTGTCTTCAATCCATTAAAATAAAGAGGTACATCGCTGGAGACAAAAATGTACAGGAAAATCGATGTGAATTACACACATTTTGTGATGCCAGTCAAGATGCCTATGCAGCAGTAGTGTTTCTCAGAGCAGAAGACAAAAGTGGTCAAGTGTCAGTACAGTTAATAATGGCCAAGTCTAGATTGGCGCCACTCAAAAAACTGACGATACCACGATTGGAATTACTAGCGTGTGTTATAGGGGCTCGATTGACTAGTTCTGTGACAGAAGTTTTAAAGTTAAAAAACATTCAAAGTTTCATGTGGAGTGATTCTACTACAACATTGGCTTGGATAAAAAGAAATGATCAATGGGGCACATTTGTTGGAAACCGTGTGAAAGAAATTTGTGCACTTTCTAAAGTCGATGATTGGCGACATTTACCAGGCATTAATAATCCAGCTGATCTTCCATCCAGAGGCTGTTCTCCGACTCAGTTGTTAGAGTCCAGGTGGTGGGAGGGGCCACGTTGGCTCTATGATTGTACAGAAGATTGGCCAGTTGAAAAAAAGATCTCTGATGAAATCGCTATCAGTGCAGAGCGAAAGAAAGTGTGTACAAAAGACATAGAAAAACTTTCGAGTATGAAACTTCAGGAATCAGAATCAGGATGCAGTAGTGAAAAGTTGACATCAACCACAATTCTGACAAATCTTGATGAAAAGATAAATTCCTTTGATCAACCATGGTATTTTACATCCAATAGTTACATAAAAAATGTCAGAGTAGTCGCTTGGATAAGACGATTTATTTATAATAGCAAACCAAATCATGTAAAGAAAACTGGAAATTTGACTGTGAAAGACTTTATGGATACTGAATCCGTTCTTCTGGGAATTGTGCAACAAGAAGTGTTTCCAAAACAGACAAAAGTCATAAGAGGTCTGATTGTTGAAATTTCAGAAGAAGGTCTTTATCATGTAAAAACGAAACTTATAGACAGTGACGACACAGAAGAGTTTCGATTTCCTATTTTGCTTCCATCCCAACACCCTCTTGTAATTTCGTTGATTAGATGGTATCATTTGAAAAATCATCATGCTAGAGCGCAATACATGATTAACAAATTGAGAGAACGATTTTGGATTCTTCAGTCGAGAAGAGCAATCAATAGAGTTATTCACAAATGTCCCAATTGTCTGCGTCATTCTAGTAAAGGATTTGAGGTGAAACCAGCTCCACTTCCCACATGTCGGACGGAAATTGCAAACGCTTTTCAAACTACAGGACTTGATCTAGCAGGACCGTTGTATCTGAAGACTGGAAAGAAGGCTTGGTTAGTCTTGTTTACATGTGCAGTATATCGTTGCATTCATCTAGATTTTGTTATGTCACTGAGTACAGAAGCTTTCTTAGAAGCTTTAGAAAGATTCATTAATATGCGTGGCCGACCCACCACGGTTTATAGTGATAATGGAACAAACTTTGTTGGTTTGGTCAATTTATTCAAGAGACTGGATTGGAGGAGAATAGAAGAAGTTGCCAATGTCAAACAAATAAAGTGGGTCTTTAATCCCCCTTCTGCTGCATGGTGGGGCGGATGGTGGGAGAGGTTGGTAAGAACGGTAAAAGATATGTTGAAGAGAATGCTCGGCAAGGCCAGTTTGACTTACGACCAACTAAGAACCTTCCTAAGTCACGTAGAGAACGTCATTAATGAACGTCCATTGACAGTAGTAACTGAGGATAAAAACGATCTCATCCCGCTGACTCCTGCTATGTTCCTAAGAGGAATCTCGACAGCTGCTTTTCCAGAAGTGGAAGTGCTTGGTAACAAATTGCACGAAAAATACCGAAGACGTCAGGTATTGTTACACGAGTTAAAAAACCGGTTCCGCAAAGAATACTTGGCCCTCTTAGTACAACGTGGAAAAGAGAGAAGATATAGATGTCCCGAGGTGGGAGACGTGGTCTTGGTGGGAGCAGAGAACCAGAAGAGACTTTTATGGCCGCTAGCAAGAATTATTGAGTTGATTCCAGGACGAGACGGGCTAGTCCGCATTGCAAGAGTGAAAACACAACAAGGTGTGCTGTTGCGTCCTCTGCAAAGATTGTTTCCGATGGAGTTGACTGCTTCGGAAGGTACTCGACAAATAGAAGAAGTTATGAAAAGATCAGTGGCAGGCAACACCTGGGATCAATCCACTGCAAAAGAGTCAGCTTCTCTTCCTGCGAGCCCACGCTGTGATGAGCCTCGCACAGTGACAAGGTATGGACGCAAGGTCAACAAGCCCAGAAAACTAGAGCTGTAACTGTAGATAGTATACATGTTATTTTTTGTTTGTCAACATTGTTTTGTTTTTTTGTTTCCTTTTGTCAACACAAAAGGAAAGGTGGGAGAATGTTGAATTTGAATATTTAATTAATTTGTCTATTTTTAGTTCGTTGTTTTTGTAGCGAGCCTGTGAGCCGCCATTGTTTCTCGCCCTTGTGTTTCGATCGACATTGAGAGTGTAGCGTGCCTGTGAGCCGCCTTCAATCAATCAATCAATCAATTATTTATATAGTGCTATTTCCGCAGTGTTCAATAGCGCTCGGTCGTGAACTTGGTAAACAGATATGTTTTAAGTCCACGACGGAAAACTGTGAGAGAAGTAGAGTTAGTAAGAGAAGAAGGAAGAGAGTTCCAGAGATAGGGGCCAGAGTAGGAGAAAGAGCGTTTAGCAAAAGAATGCTTAATAGTGAAGATGCGAGAGTGATTACGAGAAGAAGAACGAAGACCAGACTTAGGAGGGATATGTATTAAATTAGTTAAGTAGAGAGGAGAAAGGCAATTTTTTATTTTGTACATTATTAAACATATTTTAAAAATCACCCTATATCTGAGAGGAAGCCAATGGAGAAGAACAAGAGATGGAGAGATGTGAGAGGAGTAGGAGGTGCGAGAAACTAAGCGAGCAGCCGAGTTGAAGGCTTTAGAGAGAGGATAGAGGGTAGTGTCAGGAAGACCATAGTATAGAGAATTGCAGTAGTCAATTCGAGACAGGACAAGAGAAGAGACTAGAAGTTGCAGCGAAGGATCATCCAGAAGTGGACGAAGCTGCTTAATACGGCGAAGATGAAAGTAGCAGGATTTAGTAACAGAAGTAATTTGGGGGGTTAGCGACAAGTTAGAGTCAAAGAGAAAACCTAAGCTACGAATCAAGGGAGAAGGAGAAATGGAAAGAGAAGATGGTGGTGGCAAAACCAAAGGAAGAGGATTTAGGGATTTAGAGGACTTGTTGAAATAGATTAGTTCAAACTTGTCAGGATTAAGTTTAAGACACATAGAAGAACTCCAGAATATAATAGATTGAAGGCAGGCAGCTATTTTGTTAAGAACAGACTCAAGAGAAGAGTTAGAGAAAGTAGAATAGACATAGGAGTCATCGGCATACATTTGGCTATTGAGAGAGTGAGAAGATATAATCTGAGGAAGTTCAGAAGTATAGAGAATAAACAGTAAAGGACCAAGAATGGACCCTTGAGGGACACCGTAGGTCAAAGTTACAGGAGTAGATTTAGAAGATTCAATAGAAACATAGGAATATCTACCAGATAGATAAGATTTAATCCACCGGAGAGCATCGCTAGTTATATTAAAAGATTTATCAAGTACATCCAACAACAGTGAGTGATCAACTGTATCAAATGCAGATGAATAATCAAGACAAAGAAGAAGAGTAGAGAGGCCAGAGTCAGAAGAAACAATAAGGTCATTATGAAGCTTAAGTAGAGCAGTTTCAGTGGAGTGGCCAGGTCTGAAACCAGATTGAGAAGAGGGAAGAAGTGAGAAAGCAGTTAGATAAGCACTTATTTGCTCATACACAACTCTTTCCATAATTTTAGAGATAAAGGATAGGTTAGAGACAGGCCTATAGCTAGATAGAGAAGAAGGATCAAGAGAGGCATTTTTAATAGTAGGGATAATAAAAGAGGACTTAAGAACAGAGGGAAACACAGATGTAGATAAAGAGAGATTAATTAAATCAAGTAAAATTGGATAAAGAACAGAAGAAAGCTCTTTAAAGATAGTAGTAGGAATAAGATCCAAAGAGCAAGTAGAAGAAGACATAGAGTTAATAAGTTTAGTAAGATAGTCAAGTGTAATAGGAGAGAAAAAAGTAAAAGTTTCAGTAGAGAATTTAGAAAAAATAGGGGTTTTACTATTGTTAGAAGATCTGATGCTTTCAATTTTCGTGGTAAGAAAATTATGATAGTCATCAGGAGAAAAAGAAGGAGGAGGAGTTTAGAAAGAGAAGACCACCTATTCCTCGAGCTAGAAGCAAGAACAATAGATTTTCTCAAAAAGGAAGAATGCTTAGTAAAGATGAGGTTATGGTATTGTTTGAGATGGTATTGCCACTCATACCAAGAACCCTTAGACAATTTAGAACGATAAGCTCGCTCGGCTTTACGTGCAGATTGCTTCAAGAGAACACAATCACGATCAAACCAAGGAGCTTTTTTAGAAAAGAGTCGAAACTTAAACGTCTCAAAAGGAACCAAAGTATCCAGTATGGATGAAATCGTCAGATTGAGATTGTCCATAAAGGAATCAACATCAGTGAAAGAAGAAGAAGAAAACCCAGAGGTGAGAAATAAATTTGAAAATTGGATATTATCAAATCTAGACCAACACCTTTTAGTGACTGAAGTAAGATTAATTAAAGGTTGAGATAGAGGTAAGGTGAAAGAAATAAAGTAGTGATCAGTAAAGTGAAGATTAACAGGTGAAAGATTGCTTATATTAGAGAAAAGAGGAGAAATAATAAGATCCAATGTGTTACCCCGATTATGAGTCGGAAAGTCACAATGCTGAAAGAAGTTAAAAGTAGATAAGATTTCAAGAAATTGAGAAACAAAAGAGTCCTTAGTTTTATTAATAGGAATATTAAAATCCCCAATGATAAAAGAAGGAGTAGATAGAGAGAAGAGAGATTCAGAAAGGTTGTAGAAATCCTCCAGAAATTGTGGTTTAGAGCATTTAGGAGGCCTATAGATACCTATTAAATTGAACTTAAAAGAATTAATTTTAACAGAAGTAAAGAGGCATTCAAAAGATGAGAATTTAGTAGAAGAATTGAGAGAGACAGAATAGGAAGACTTGAAGAGAAGGCATATGCCACCATAGGAAGAATGTTGAGCAGAAAAAGGATTAGTAGGAGGCCTAGCCTGCTCAACAAAAGAGAAGCCAGTAGGAACAGAAGCAAGGAGAGAAGGAGAAGAAGCAGATTCATGCCAGGTCTCAGTCAGGAGAAAGAGATCAAGATAGTTAGACAGGGCTAGCTCAGAGATAAAGAGTGATTTATTATTTAGAGAACGAATATTAAGGGTGGCTATATTAAGGCTAGAACTAGGATTATTATTATTATTATTATTATTATTATTATTATTATTATTATTATTATCATTATTATTATTATTATTATTATTATTATTATTATTATTATTATTATTATTATTATTATTATTATTATTATTATTATTATTATTATTATTATTATTATTATTATTATTATTATTATTATTATTATTATTATTATTATTATTATTATTATTATTATTATTATTATTATTATTATTATTATTATTATTATTATTATTATTATTATTATTATTATTATTATTATTATTATTATTATTATTATTATGACTATTATTAGTTTTAAGATTGTTTATTTTAAGAAGAGGATTTGATATAGAGAGATCAGAGAAAGAAGAGTTGCACTTAGCAATACGTTTAAATTTCCTAATATAATTTAGGTTAAGAATATCAAGATAATAAATCTTACGGCGAACAGTGCGAGTGGGCAGAGTAGAAGATTGAGAGAGGCTTAATAAGAAATCCCTAGAGTACATTATTAGAGAAAGAAGAGTTTAGAAAAGGGAATACAGAAGAAAAGAAAAAAAACTCACAGTTTCCACGTGAAACAATAAAACAATTCAAATTTAACTTCGCTCACGAGCCGAAACGCCATGACACCACGGCGCTAAACAGTCTTTGTATTTAGTCACAATTTAGTGTTTTATACTTATACATTTCTTAATTAATAAATTAGAGTACTCAAAACGACACATTAGTTTGTTATTTCGATCGGTTAGGTCGAAATTTAAAGCGAACAGGAGTGGGAAAGCAGGTGGGAAAGGAAACGGGAGAGAAAGAGACAAACAATAGAAAAACCTCTAAAAACCCGGGCAACGCCGGGTATCTCCGATAGTACATACATAAACACACACACATACATGCACATACACATACATACATACGCACAAACATATATATATATAGTTCCCGCTCGCTCACCCGCTCCGCTCCGCTCATTTTGTGACGGATTTCAAAAATATTTTCACTATATTTGATTCCCCTTGACTCTCAAGGTTGTGTGAAAATTTCATTACGATCGAATGAATGGTGTAGCAATGCATAAAGGACATTAATATATATACAAACATTCATTTTTATATATATAGATAATAAAAAAACAAAAGAAATGGGAAAACGAAAAAAAAAACGAAAACGAGAGAGACAAATAAAGATAAAAAATAACTTTTTTTAAAGAAATGCTTTTGAGTTGAGCCGTTTATATCTCGATATAAGCAAAAGTGGGAGTGGGAGAAAAAGCGGGAACGGGAACAGGAGAGCGAGCGAGAATGGGAACTGGAGAATGAGCGGGAACAGGAGAACAAGCGGAAACGGGAAAATGACCGGGTTACTCAGCATTGCCCAAAGGTTTTAGAGGTTTTACTATTGTTTTTTAAATGCTTTTATTTAACTTCACTCGTCTCTCTGTTTGTTAGTTAGTTTGATGTAAAAAGATGTTTCTTATTTTAAATAATTTTGTCTAATATTTGATTTTTTAGTTTGTTGAATCAGTCTAAAAATGTGATAGAATGCATTGTCATTGACACAAATACAATAGACGCAATTGATGCGCGATTGGATAATTAGAAGTTTGTTTTTGTTAAGCATCAAAGTGTACCGCCGCACGGCTCAAGCAAGCAAACTCAGCGATGTTAATTTAAAAGATTTTGAAAATAAAAAAAACTCTTATAAAATGATATTTGAATATCATTGCAAATTTGTTCTCGGAATAAAGCATTAATTTTCCATGTCGATTGATTGGCGAGTGTCGCTTATGAGATGACCATTGTCACGCTGAAGATTCAATAAGCCGTGATTCATTCGTTCAAGTCAGGGGTCGTCACACGAAAGAGGTCAACTATTTCTCAAGTAACGCCTTGGAGTGAAAAGGTCAAAAAATGTGACCAGCTTTGATTTATAAAAAAATAGTTAAAACGGGAGCAAGAACTACTGTACAAATGTGAAGCAATTTCAAAACGTTTCCTCTCTTTTGAACGAAAAAGTTATAATAATTGATGCAAATATATTATAAAAAAAATTAATTTTTTTGATAAATGTTAGTTTGCTCAGCTACAAATGTTTTGCTAAATTCATAATTTAATCAAATTTGTTTCTAAGATTATTTAGATAAGAACAATATTTTCCTTACAATGAATTTTCAAAATTAATTTATAAACTATTTGTTAGGGCACTTTTTGTTAAAATGCTTAAATAAAAGTTATTAGCCACGAAAGTTTAACGCTTTGCGGATATATATAATGCATCGTACGTCATCGCTGAATATAAACAAGTTTAAAATAAACAAATCACCGAAGGCGGGTTTTCCCAAAACTTTTGAGATTACGTCATCACAACATATTAACAAGTAGAAAATAAACAAATCACACATTATAAACAAGTTGAAAATAAATAGAGGTGGTTTTATTCGTAGGCGGTATTTTCAATATCAGCCATTAAAGGTTTTTTTGTAGGCGGTTTTTTCAGATTTAGCCTTTCAAAGAGAAGACCATTCCAAAACGTTTCCAAGTGAAAAATCATCTGCGACTAGCTAAAAAACTCACACGCTTCGCGCGCGAAGCGTGCGTCAAGTGCTGGTTAACAAATAATGTTGTAATTATTTTTTTAAATAACTTATAATTTTCTACGCCGAGTAATCAAAAACTGAAACACAACTAGATACAAAATAACAAGTTATAAGTTATTGTCTTTATTTGCTTATTTTTTTTAAATTGTTTCTAAAAATGCGTCCTAATTAAACACTTTGGCAGGGTGGCTGGGTGGTAAAGAAAATAAACTAAGAAACTAGACAATGTAGAGAGTTTGGGTTTTTTTCATTAGATTTGTGCCAAAAAGATATTGCAGAGGCGATTTTTTATTTTTCTCAACTGTTATTATTTGTTTTGTAGGTACGAAACAAATATTTGCTTCTAAGCTTTTTAGATAATATTTAAAGTGAATAATAATAAATTTGAAATATCGGAAATATTATTCAATTAAATTATAAAACTAACGAAACTAAAATAAAAAACCGTCAATGACTATTTAAAGAGTTATTTGATATCTATGTTTTGTTTAGCCTTTAGCGGAAGCGCTAAGAAATAAATTTGAAAAAGACGATTTTTTAAAATGTAAAATTTAAATTATAAAACTGACTAATCTATTTTCAAATAGTGAGCATTTATAAATTTATAAAACAAAAAGAAAGCTAAGCTTTTAATGCAATAGTTAAAAATGCGCTGAAGTCCCTTCGATATTAAACAAATACTTTTGTAATTTTTCGGACTGGCTCTCATTATGCGAAGTGGAGTTTAATTAATTTTTTTCAACGATAACATGTCTGTTTATGAACTACACAGCATAGAAGTTTTTCTATGTGTCGTATTTTATTGATCTCTTGTCATGTTTATTGTCAACGTTAACCCACAGATATCGTCTTTTTAAGACAATTACAAGATTATCATAGTATAGTGACTATAGTTAAAGATAACCACTGCAATAAAAAAATAATAAAACACAATTTACAAAAAAAATATAATATAATTACTGTCCTTGTTTTATAATTATTTGACTAAATATGAATTTATTGCACCGTGGTGTAATTTGCAATGACTGATGGATGGTT
The DNA here is from genome assembly GCA_963978895.1 of Erpobdella octoculata. Taxonomy (NCBI): domain Eukaryota; kingdom Metazoa; phylum Annelida; class Clitellata; order Hirudinida; family Erpobdellidae; genus Erpobdella; species Erpobdella octoculata. The sequence goes on from OZ022240.1 coordinate 31,015,621, forward strand.
TTTTCTCTTGATGAAGGACTTTGATGAAAGCCAGAGTAAAATGAATATGTTTATTATTATCTGTTTTGACACATTTTGTTTAATTTTTATATCTCCGCTGAATTTTGCAACAAAGTTTTTAATAACATTTTAATATACTTTTTAGCATGTTTTTAATCTAAAATCTGGAATATTGTCCTACTCTGGAAATTCTGGGTACTTTAACAAAACTAATTTAAAAAATTATTATTCAAAGTTCATGCGATATATTTCCGTTTTCAAAACGTTTCATCGCAATTGATAGAAAACAAGCCATTTTTGGTAACCAATTAATAATAAAAGTTTTAAAATTAGTTATTAATTTAATAATAGAAATATTTTTAAAATGCTCTGAAATTCTCAAAATAAAGTATAAACTTCTATGATTACATCGATTGCACCACACGCTTTTATTTTATAAATTTATTTCTTCCTTTTAAAGATTTCTATAAAAACGTGTTTTGAATTTTTTATTATATTTTTTCAACAGTTAAAAAATATTATTCTGAATAATATTTTATTTTTTTGGTTTTACGTCTATATTTTCAGTGCATATTTTTGTTTAAAATATTATAAACAATACAAAATTGCATATTTTTCAGTGTGTTTTGTTTTTCAATGAATACTTTTTTCTGTAAATATTTCCATTTTTATGTGTTAATTTTTTGTCTTTAAATTTTTATGTATCTATTATGTGTATTTAAATAAATTTGTTTAAGTATGTGTGCGTGTATGTGTTTATGGTCGTGCAACACAACTTTTCACAGACCAACAAGATTACTCTCATGTGAATGAATCTTTTGTTGCGAATATTTTCTGTTATCGTGGGTTTTGAATTTCATTTTTGCAACATAAAAACTTCATGAACAGATTCGCCAAAAAGATTTTTTCCCTCAAAAAACTCATTTTACGCTTTAGAATTCTGAATTGGAAAAAAGTAAATACTGTTTTCAATACTTTAATTTTTTTTATTAATTAATAGCTTATTAGTTGAATACATTTTCTAAATGTATTCTTTTGTGACTTTTTACCGTGTAAATAGGTTTTATTGTAATTTTTATAGGATGTTTCTCTAGCGGGATTAATATCCTTTTCATATGTCCTACATGATTTACATTTTTAGGTTGATATTATTTCTGTTCTGATTTTTGGTTTTTTGTGAATAAACGCCTTTAAAAAAAATACAATTTTGCTTTATACTCAGTTATATATTAATAAATATTATTTAAATTTATTTTTACACACTTTTATCTAACTTGACTTCTCTGTCTGTCTGTCTATCTGTCTGTCTGTCGTCAAATTTTGCACTCGATTCTAAACTAACATTGTATCATTATTGGTAATGAATACGAGGTTACTTGAGAGGAAATACTTAATAAAAATTACTTTAAATGTATATATATGTATATAACTGTCGAAACGCGTTAGCCCTGTTTATAACTTTAAACTTATAAGTTACACCTTTTAGTTTATTTTATTTATTTTATAACATAATTGTCTTTTTAAATTTTTTTACAAATAAACGTAAATAGGGCTGCAAACAAGGAATTCTTCCCAACAACGGGCTTCCCTTCGACGTTTTGAGTCTTTAGCGAAAAAATTAACAAACACAAAATGGGCAATTATATTCAATGGAGTTTGCGTACAAGAATATATATATATATATATATATATATATATATATATATATATATATATATATATATATATATATATATATATATATATCCCAATCGATTATATAAAAGTGTCTTTTTAAAAAACTTAGTTTTTTGATTCACTTGTTTTAGCTCGATTGAACGACATAATTTTGTTTTATATTCAGTTTATAAAAACAAATATTATTTTGATTTAATTTTTATACGACTTTATTGAATTATTTCATTATATATTGTACACAATTTATTGTATTTTTTGTTATTTTAATTTTTATTTAATTACATTACTTTAAAATTTCACAACGAAACGAAACTTGCAGATCGTAAATTTCCGTTCTCGTGTCGAGATCTTTTTTTGTCTTATTTTGGTCTTCTGAGAATTATATTTGCAGACGCAAAAAGATAAACTTTGAAATACACAAACACACATAAAAGCACATGGCTAGAGATAGAAAGACGCAAACACAGAGAAAACAGTTTGCAAAAACTGGCGCCAACACACACTTGTGTCATTGGTTTTTTTTCAACCTTGCGTAATCTCATTCAAAACTAATCTCAAACGCACATGTGTCCGGAAGACATAAAAAACACATCTTCAACTAACATTTCAAAACAAAAAGTCAACTTGCAAAGAAATATCGACATCCGGTCCATCAATTAACACCTCTAGTGGTTGCTGGTTGTACCATCAGGTGTGAATTTTTCTTCTTTTTTATCAGGCACTTGCACGACACTTTCTCGTTAATAAGCATTGTTAGACGTACGGTTGTTGAAGTGTTTTATGCCACGTAAGTATATCTTATGGTGGCGCCAGTAGTATGCATAACAATTAAGACATTTCCTTCGTTTCAGTTTCATTTGCAAAAGTCGTTTTTTTATTTCATTTTTATGCTTTAAATTTTTTTTTATTTTTTCAAATTAATGACAATAACATTAGTTAAAATAAATTAAAAATAAAAACGCTGAGTAATTGAAAATGCCATGAAATTGTGGTTGTTGAGAAATTACTACAGTCGTTGTGATGCTGGTTGTATATAAATGTGAAGATTGTAGTTCTCATTGGAATATTTTTATCTGCGCTTTGAAGATTAGAAAAAAATCTCCAAGAGAATTTTATTTATTTGTTTACTTTGAAGAGGAATGCTTGAAAACATTCTTATGAAGCCACAATTGTGTCATAAAGTTGTGCCGGAATGCGAATGTTTGCCCTTTTTTGTCTGAGACTGGGCGTGAGCTGTTGGAGTTTGTTTAGAAAATCAAAATCGAAACCATAGAATGAAAACGAAAGTCCTAGAAACGAAACGTCACAAATAACTTGAGTAAATAAGACTATTTGTGTGCAAATAAAAAAAAAGAGTTGACAAATTATTTAGTTTCGAGATGAAAGGTTCAACGTTCTGGATGAATGTTTTTTTTCGAGTTCATTCCCGTCACAAATCGTCGTCTGTATTATCGTCAGAAGTTGTGGATTTCATTTCCATCAAATCATACCACACGAGTCTCATTTCATTCAATTTATATAACACAATTCACTTCATTCAATTTATATCGTACACTTTACTTCATTCAATTTATATCATACAATTCACTTCATTCAATTTATATCATACAATTTACTTCATTCAATTTATATCACAAAATTAATCCACTTCATTCAATTTATATTACAGAATTCACCTAATTTAGTTTATAGGGTACCATTCATTTCATCTAATTTATATCCCAGACTGCACTCAATTCAGTTTGTATCACACAATTCATTTCATTCAATTTGTATCATACAATTCACCTAAATCACTTTATATCACACCATTTAATTCGTATCACACAGTTCGTTTAATTAAGTTTATATTACAAAGTTCCAATCAACCGATCAATCAATCATGTCTCAGGAAATTCCTCCAAAACTGAAAAAAATTTAATTTATAGTATAATAAAATAAGTAAATAAATAAATAAATAAATAAAATAAATAAAAAAAATATTATTGTTTAAAATTTAATGGAGAAAATATGCAACACGTCTCTGGAGGGGAGGTTACATTTCCTGGAGCTCCACTGTGTTGATAATCTACGACGTTTCCGCACCTGTAAACATCACACAACTCATCATCGGAACATCTCTTACTTTCGTAATAGCATGCAGCTCGATTTCAAAACGTCTCAGTTTCATATGATCACAAAATTCATATCACACAACCATCATATCATACAATTCATCTTATTTGTTTAATAAACCGCCATCATATCACATAACTCTATATCCAAATTTACCATTATCAGGTGTCACATGATTCACGAAGCTCACCATTCTTAGTGTATGCATTTGTTTCTAATTATATTACTTAGTTCACAATAATTTCATCATATAATGCCCTACTATCACCATTCTTAGTGTATGCATTTGTTTCTAATTATATTTCTTAGTTCACAATAATTTCATCCATTAATGCCCTACTATCATATGAAACACCCCCCCCCCCCGACATTTTCTCGAAAAATTTTTAATGCATGAAAACGTTATACCCTACGTGCTTCAGTGTATATTTGGCCATGGGGGCACCCAAGGGGGAGGTTTTAAGATTAAAACTCCACCCCCACCCGCGAAATTATTCCGGAATTTTGTTTTTGCTCGAAACGTATTACTCGGTTTGATTTAGTGTTAATTTAAAAAAAAATATTGTTAAAATATTTATGCTTGTTTACCATCAAAAGAAAATTGTAGTTAAACCCCCACCTTTTCTCGCAAATCTTATCAAACGCATTATTTACATTATATTACAGTATTGACTACCATAATATCACACAATTGACTAGCACTAAAGCACACTTCATTACCTACATATCACACTCCTCACTATCAACTTATCTCTCAATTCATTCTCAAATTATCCTATTCCTAAGGTGTTTGTTTCTTATTTAATTTTTTAAAACAACTTGCAGTGCGAAACATTTCTTTGCTAAACAAGTTTTTCTAATTACATATTTAAAAAGTACGCGATTTTATTATTTACATTACAAATTATTGAAATAACTATGATTTAGTTTATGCTTTACAATGCAGACATCGATGAATTGTTTACACAATTTACTGATAAATTATTATTATATTATTGTTATTCTGATAGCTATAATTTTAATCAAAAACCATTAGTTTAAACCTAATATAATATAATATAATATAATATAATATAATATAATATAATATAATATAATATAATATAATATAATATAATATAATATAATATAATATAATATAATATAATATAATATAATATAATATAATATAATATAATATAATATAATATAATATAATATAATATAATATAATATAATATAATATAATATAATATAATATAATATAATATAATATAATATAATATAATATAATATAATATAATATAATATAATATAATATAATATAATATAATATAATATAATATAATATAATATAATATAATATAATATAATATAATATAATATAATATAATATAATATAATATAATATAATATAATATAATATAATATAATATAATATAATATAATATAATATAATATAATATAATATAATATAATATAATATAATATAATATAATATAATATAATATAATATAATATAATATAATATAATATAATATAATATAATATAATATAATATAATATAATATAATATAATATAATATAATATAATATAATATAATATAATATAATATAATATAATATAATATAATATAATATAATATAATATAATATAATATAATATAATATAATATAATATAATATAATATAATATAATATAATATAATATAATATAATATAATATAATATAATATAATATAATATAATATAATATAATATAATATAATATAATATAATATAATATAATATAATATAATATAATATAATATAATATAATATAATATAATATAATATAATATAATATAATATAATATAATATAATATAATATAATATAATATAATATAAAAACACGTCTGTTTCAATTGAACAAGAAAGTCTTTCTCAATCTTTTCAACACAAACCCAACGGAACTTTGGTGAGAAAAAGGCCAAACTGCAATCATTCGAGAAAAAAGCTTTAGAAAAAAAAACTAAAGTAAAATAAATTCTATGTGAGGTTGGGTGAGAGCTGGTATAGAAGATACAGCAGGTATGGTATGTGTACCAAGCCGGTTATTTAGAATGCAAACGTGCTAAGAAATAATGGAACAAAGAAAATAAAACATTGAGGCACAATGACTGAAAAAAATCATACGCTATTCTATATGATTGCACCGGTCATGTCTACATTTTTTAACTCCATCTCTCTTTCAATGTTGTTTGTATTTTTATATCTATCGTTAACTTTATTAACACCACCATCATCGTCATCATCATTATCACCACCGTCACCATCACCATCATCACTACCGTCATCATCACCATCATCATCATTATCAACACCGTCATTATTACCATCAACATCACCGACATCAACATTATCACCACCGCCATCATCACCAACATCATCACCGACATCATCATTATAACCACCTTCTTCATTATCATAATCATCGCAGCCGTAATCATTATTTTTATTGGAATATTTTTATATCAGAATGCTGAAAACAGGTTGCCGGGCGCGTAACCAGGTGATGTTACACGAGTCGTTTCCTTCCATGTTGTAACTTCTAAAGTTATGATGCAATAAAAATCAGCTGATCCTACGGCACTTAAGCACTAAAACGTGGTTATATAAAAATGGAAATCGGAGAGACCAGATGGGAAGAGTCGGAGAATGGAGTTGTGGCATCTCCTGATGTTTTTACATGATTTTATCCAAAATCTTGAAATTATCTATATATATGAAAGAACATGTCCTGACTGACTGACTGACTGACTGACTGACTGACTGACTGATACTGACTGACTGACTGACTGACTGACTGACCGACCGACCGACCGACCGACCGACCGACCGACCGACCGACCGACCGACCGACCGAACGACCGACCGACCGACCGACCGACTGACTGATAATCAACGCCGAGCTCAAACGATTCATCCTAGAAAAGTGAAATTTGGAACTTATAATACTTTTATTGCGTAAGCATCCACTAAGAAAGGATTTTTGAAAATTTTGCTCCTGAGGGGAAAAAAATGGAAAACAAACTTTTTTCTAAAACAATGTATATCTCGAAAACCAAAAATGAGGAAATTTTGAAATTTGGTATATGGATTCTTCTTGAAAAATAAAAAAATAAGTGTTTCACCATTTTTTGAAAATTCGGTTTCCCGGACCTCAAATGTTGGTTGGAAAAAAGGGTTATTTGGTTTTTAAAGTAGCTGCTACTCAAAAACTGTGAATGCTACAGGAGTAAAAATTAGTATTTAGTTTCTACTCCAAAAATAATAAAATACGTGTTTTAGCATTTTTTGAAAATTTGGTTTCCAGGACTTCAAATGTGGGGTGGAAAATAGGGTTATTTGGTTTTTAAAGTAACTGCTCCTCAAAAACTGTGAATACCACAGATGTAAAAATTAGTATTTAGTTTCTACTCTAAAAATAAAGATATACGTGTTTTACCATTTTTTTTAAATTTGGTTTCCAGGACCTCAAATTAAGGGTGGAAAATAAGGTTATTTGGTTTTTAATGCAACTGCTACTTGAAAACTGTAGATGCTACAGGAATAAATATTAGTATTTAGTTTCTATTCTAAAAATAAAGATATATGTGTTTCACCATTTTTTACAAATTTGGTTTCCTGGACCTTAAATGTGGGGTGAACAATAGGATTACTTGGTTTTTTAAATAACTGCTACTCAACAACTGTAATTGCTACGGGCCGATGTTTTTCACTAAGCATATAGACATTTTAGTGATTTTAGGGTCTTCAGACGGGCCGGAGTTTTTTATCAAGTACATAGAACTTCTAGGCCTGTAAAAACGGGCCGTGCCCAAATTAGACGGGCCGTGCCGGGCCAGGAATTTTGGTTTTGAAACGGGCTGGGCCAAGTTGTCGAGGGGCATAGCCGACACCTATGAATGCACGGTTCAAATTCTCTAATTTCACGCGAGCGAAGCCGCTACGGGCACTGCTAGTTTAATATAAACTTTATCCACTTTTGAGCCAGCATTTGTTCTCAAAATTTGGTACAGAAACTTATTATGTAGAATAATGTGAAAATGAAACTAAGAAATAAAATTAAGTTAAAATATATTTCTTTGTCATAAATTTCTATGCTTTTTCACCTGGATAATATTTTTACGGTACGAATCTGCTATGAACTTTTTTTTATATTAAAGATGCTATGGAGAGGAAGGTGGATACTTCGATTTGACAAAAACAAAAAAATTGAAGAAGATAAAATAGCAAAAAGAACGTTTTAAAGTAGTTCCTTTGAAAGATTATTTTTTAATATTTTAATCTTGTTTTCGATTGTATAAAATGTTATTCGACAAATAAAAATTAAAATGTTTTTCGTAAAAAACTTGAAATTTCACTTTCTTTCAGCTTGAGAATGTATAAAAATTCGACGTTGATCAAGTTTGAATTATTGGCGGGTGGTGTCGAGTTTGTTCTATGCATAAGTGTGAGCTTTAAAAAAACATCTTCGAGTTTATAAAGATGATGATCATGATAGTGATAATGATGGTGATGATGATGACGGTGGTGAAGTTTGCATAATGATCATGATGATGATAGAAGAATTTAAAAAAATGAAATAATAAACAAGTAAATACACTTGATTTAGAAATACAAAAGATGCTCAAATTAGGTTTTTTTAATTGAATTATGTATTGTCATCCAATATAAAGCTATGCGGAACACACACAAACACACACACATACACACACACAAACAGAGATTGTAACCTAAATCAAAGATTGTGAAAAAAAACCGTTTGAAAAAAAGAAAGAGTCTTATTTTAAACATATTTTTAGATTTTTTATTTCTGTTTTTTAAAACTTTTTTTTATAAAAGTTTTCATGTTGAAAAGGTTTTTTGTTTTGAAAAAACAAGTGAAAACAAAAACAAATACGATACAATGAAAGTAATGTTACTGATGGTGTGGATAATGATAGTGGTGGTGGTGGTAATGATGGTGATGATGATGATGATGATGATGATGATGATGATGATGATGATGATGATGATGATGATGATGATGATGATGATGATGATGATGATGATGATGATGATGATGATGATGATGATGATGATGATGATGATGATGACGACAATGATGGTGATGATGATGATGACGATGACAATTACGGTGAAAACAATGTGACGACTACGATGATGATAATGATGATGACGGTGATGATGATGATGATGACGGTGATGATAAAGATGATGACGGTGATGATAAGGACAAGCATGATGATGATGATGATAACGACTTACTAATTCTATAATATAATGCGCTATTTCCCTTATCGGCGGCTAAGGGAACAACCACTGTAAAGCAGCTTTTGTTTTCGTTATAAAATGGAACCGAGGCTTTTTGCAAATGGTGTTAAAACGGTAATTAAAAAACGCCAAAATAGTAATCAAACCGCGCTAAAATGCTAATCGAATAGTGTTAAAACAATGATTACATAGTTTTGTCATGGTTACGAGGAAGCTGTAAAATTGTACGTTGAATACGTAATGTTAATGCATGGGAGACTCTAAATGGTTCTAACATGCTAAAGAAATGTGAGTAACATTTTTAAAAGTAAAAGAATTTCGATAAGCTTTTTTACTGAGCGATGTATATATATATATATATATATATATATATATATATATATATATATATATATATATATATATATATATATATTATATAAATAAATATATATATATGTATATATATATATATATAACAAAAAGCCAAAATTAACTCGGAAAACCCATTTATTAATTTATGTATCTTGAAGTAATTTATGTACGTTGATTAACAATCATCACGTCATTTTTGACGGACTATCTCTAGTTACCAAATAATGGAGCCAATCATCGCTCAGTAAAAAAAGCTTATCGAAATTCATTTACTTTTAAAAATGTTATTCACCACACACACACACACACACACACACACACACACACACACACACACATACATATATATATATATATATATATATATATATATATATATATATATATATCTCGTGTCATAGTGTTTGTCTTCAAACTCCTCCGAAACGGCAGAACCGATTTTTATTAAATTTGTTGTGTACATTTGGTAAGTCTGAGAATAGGGGTAAACTATTTAGAAAATTTTTTTGGTGAGGAATTCAATCACAAACACTAAGCGTGAGAGTAAGCGGGGAAGGAAACGGGAGCGAGAGAATAAAGCGATAGAAAAACCTCTAAAAACCCCGGGCAACGCCGGGTACACCGCTAGTATATATATATATATATATATATATATATATATATATATATATATATATATATATATATATATATATATAAAGTCAAATTAGGATGCATACAACTTGTCTTCTTTCAGTAATAAATTAAGAAACTATCATCATCATCACTATCACCATCATCAAGATCTTTATCAACATCATCGTTGTCATAATGTTCTTCATCGTTATCATAATTAAACAAATACGACTGATTTCTATCTCAGAGCTTACAGAGCAAAATAATGTTTGCATTCATTATGTTATTCTCACATGATGAGGCTGCACCACGTGACGGTGACGTCATAAACTGTTGAGCAAAAATACTTACCAAGATATACTTTACTTTATATATCAGAAAAAACACAGTTTTAGTTTATATCTATATATATAAAAGAACATGTCCTGACTGACTGACTGACTGACTGACTGACTGACTGACTGACTGACTGATAATCAACGCCGAGCTCAAATGCCTCATCCTAGGAACGTGAAATTTGGAACTTATATTACTTTTATAGCGTAAACATCCGCTAAGAAAGGATTTTTGAAAATTTTGCTCCTGAGGGGAAAAAACTGGAAAACAAACTTTTTTCTAAAACAATGTATATCTCGAAAACCAAAAATGAAGAGATTTTGAAATTTGGTATATAGATTCTTTTTGAAAAATAAAAAAATACGTGTTTCATCATTTTTTAAAAATTCGGTTTCCCGGACCTCAAATGTGGGTTGGAAAATTGGGTTATTTGGTTTTTAAAGTAGCTTCTACTCAAAAACTGTTAATGCTACAGGAGTAAAAATTAGTATTTAGTTTCTACTCCAAAAATAATGAAATACGTGTTTTAGCATTTTTTAAAAATTTGGTTTTCAGGACTTCAAATGTGGGGTGGAAAATAGGGTTATTTGGTTTTTAAAGTAACTGCTACTCAACAACTGTAATTGCCACAGATGTAAAAATTAATACTTAGTATCTACTCAAAAAAAAATGATCTACGTGTTTCATCATTTTTTTGGGTTATTTGGTTTTTAAAGTAGCTGCTACTCAAAAACTGTGAATGCTACAGAAGTAAAAATTAGAATTTAGTTTCTACTCCAAAAATAATAAAATACGTGTTTTAGCATTTTTTGAAAATTTGGTTTCCAGGACTTCAAATATGTGGTGGAAAATAGGGTTATTTGGTTTTTTAAGTAACTGCTACTCAACAACTGTAATTGCTACAGATGTAAAAATTAATACTTACTATCTACTCAGAAAAAAAAGATATACGTGTCTCACCGTTTTTTAAAGCTTTGGTTTCCATGACTTCAAATGTGGGGTCAAAATAAAGGTTATTTGATTTTAAAATAACTGCAACTTAACAACTGCAAGCATTACAGATGTAAAACTTAGTATTTTGAAGTTTTGTGCCGGTTAAAAGTAGCTGAGTCCAGTTTATCACCGGTCGGGCCATGTCGTTATTTTTGGGTCTTTTTACGGGCCAGGCTAAACCTTAAATCAAGGTGGTACGGGCTTAGGTTTTTCACGAAGCATATAGATATTTTAGTGATTTTAGGGTCTTCAGACGGGCGGGCCAAACCTGAAGTCAAGGTGGGACGGGCCGAAGTTTTTCATCAAGTATATAAAATTTATAGGCCTGTAAAAACGGGCCGGGCCCAAATGAGACGGGCCGTGCCGGGCCAGGAATTTTGGTTTTGAAACGGGCTGGGCTAAGTTGTCGACGGGCCGAGCCGACACCTATGGATGCACGGTTCAAATTCTCTAATTTCATGCGAGCGATGCCCTACGGGCACTGCTAGTATATATATATAGCTAAAAAAGTTTTGAGCTGTTTTGAACATTATGAAAACTTAAAATAAAAAAATAATTTTAATCATATCAAAAAAAAGTTATTATGAAAACTCGAAATAAAAAAAAATAATTTTAATTATTTTAAAAAACTGTTATTATGAAAACTCAAAATGAAAAAAATAATTGTAATTATTTCAAAAAACTGTCATCGACACGCTCTCTCAATACTTATCTGCTGCGCCGTTTTTTTTTCAGCTTCTCTTCACACCTTCCTTAATTTTCCGCTCAGCATCATAAAGAGAACATTGAATTGGATCGTTCACTGTGTGTACTTCTCCACCAACCCTTGTTTTCCAGTACTCGGTCAAACGGAGAAGTGAACACATAAAAAGTCAACAAAAGCTCCTTATTTGCTATTGGTCAGTTGGAGGGCAACATTTGAGTCGGCCATGCAATAAAAAGTTGATAGGTTCTAGTTTACTGGCTTGTTGTAAGAGCAAATTTTATTTGTGCAGACTTGTGGGGCAAATATTTCCAAAGTAGAGAGCTCTCAAAATTGCAAAGCAAAGTTGAAAGGTAAAAGTTTTATTGCTGGGTGGATTTCCGTTTTGATTTGAACGAGTTGCGTTTACGTTGATTGCACGTCATATATTTTATTGCGCATTAGAGAATGACACAGTAGTACCAATCGCGGTTTTCTCGCGGTACAACGTGGTTTTTCTGCAGTAAAATGTTTGTTTTTATATTTTTCCGAAATGGTGAAAGAAAAAAATTGTTACCCTGTATCAATGGAAAAAAATTTCTGCGGCTACGGTAAAAAAAATTGCAAGCCATTTATTTTTAGATTTTTAATTTTAATTTACTCGAAATTATTTATTATCTTCGGTTTTTGTTTGTGCACTAAATCTGTGGGGTTTCCCATCCGATATTTTTGTTTTTTAAATTTAGTTGTTATAAACTATAAATTTTCTTGAAATGGGTTAATTTTATAATGATCTTCTAAACTTCAAAACGTCCGCGGACATCTCATGGACATCTGGACGAGTGAAAGTTAATAAAAGCATATAAAAAATGCGCCATAGCACTGTCCGGTCCGTTGTCAACAGGCCTAAAATCTTTATAATTGGCACATGAATCTCGGGCCCGGTCCAGCTTAATTTCATACTGCAGCAATGTTTGAAAACCCTAAAATCAGGGCCGGCCCTTGCAGTACTCTAGTCGTTATGCTATCTTTTTGCCGTCGCGGGTTTAAATCTCAGTCGCGGCGAGGCGTAATTCCGTGCTCAGTCCACCTCAGCATTTCATCCTTCACTGGTAGATCAATAAGTATCAGTTTCGCAACTGGGGATAATCAGTAGCGTAGAGAAGGTGTTTGGCGCCCGAGGAAAAGGTATAAAAAAGCTCTCCTGGAAATATCTATTTAGAACTACTTTTTTTCAAAAAAGCTGATGACCGGGAGGATTAGTTGTAGGTACTTTTGCAAAACAATTTTTGTTTTTTCTTCCAAAAGTAGTTGATGACCAGGGTGTTGCAAATCGTAGATAATTTTTCAAAATTGTTCTTATTTTGTAAAACACCCCATTCAACTTTTTGGCACCGCTTATAAATGGCGTCCGAAGACACGAGTTTTCCTGCTTTTTCGCTACGCCTCTAAAGGTAACAGAGTTTGGCAAATTAAACACGCGTACTGGGGGCAGGCAACACTATATGATCCTATATACACGAGCCGCTTCCGTCACTGCTGAGGTGTATCTACATGAAGTGGTTCCCTAATGTCAAAAGTAAGTATATAAATATGTAAACCACACTTAGCGTATTCGGACTCAATTCCATTCACGAATAAATGAAAGTGCAAATTTACAGACCATTTTACCATACTTATCTAAAATTGAAAAAACCGCCCTTTTGGAATCCATAACCGGAACACAAATTAGAAAAATTCTCCCCACCAGGGGTCGTCTTTTCATGAAGAGTGCAGCTCCATTTCGCCTAATGGGGTGGCTGTAGCGTAGGTAAAAAAAATAGTGCCGAATCCGGGGTACCCGTTTTCGAGCGCTCATAACTCCGGAACCGGAAGTCACGTGACCCTGCGATTAAAACTCTAGTTAGGACTCATGGAACCCTATGTTCCTTTTGAGTTTGGTTTTTCAAGGTCACGTGGTTCCGGAGAATTTCGACGTCGACTCCGCAAGAGCGGAAGTGGGGGTGGTCGCACAGACTTCCGGTCTGCACCGGAAGTAGGTCTCATTGACCCCTCCTGGACTCACGTGCTTGGGGCAGGCAACACTGTATGATCCCATATGCACGAGCCGCATCCGGCACTGCTGAGGTGTATCTACATGAAGTGGCCAAGTGGCGCGCTAATGTCAAAAATAAGTTTATAAATATGTAAACCACATAAGTTGTAATTTTTGTAAATATGCTAGTTCGTGTGAATATGGTAATCATTGTTACTGTGCTAGCCTGGAATCGTGTATAAAATCATTAATCTACGCGAATATAATTAGAATTAATAGTCTGATGTACAGGAGACCCATTCCCCTTTTCTGATCGGGTCAGAAATTGCGACCATAAAATTTGTGACGGCCTCACGCGAACAGGGCACTCCCTGATTGGAAAGGAAGCTATTAATCATCATCTAAAAAATGTTTTTAAATAACATAAAACTGCAATTTTGGTTTTTCCTTAACCTAAAAATAAATCTTTCAAATGTACTTGTTCACCTTCCTAGTTGTTTTTCAACTTGTTGATAAACGTTTTTAAAATCGTAAGCTCATTACTATAATTTTAAAAAAAAAGATTTGTAAATTGGTCCATTTTACATTACACATGCAACCACATGAACGCTTCATCCGGCTTTCATCTATAAATACTCAACTATCAATCAGGATTCGCTATTTATTTATGTTGCAGAAAAAAATGTAAAACTTTTATCGGGAATTTCAAGCATCAACTAAAACAATTTTTAAGCAATGCGTTCGAGATGGGACAGATGCGGGCGAATGACGGAACGTGATGACAGGTAATTGCTATGATCGCTGACACTTAAGAGGCGTGGAGATAAATGACAGAGTTGAACAATGAAGAATTTGTCGGTAAAACCAAACAAAGGAGATGCGTACGATCATCGCTTATGAGCATCGAATTGTGGATGAGCTATTATGGTGGATCGTGCAGGGGATTTCACTGGGGGTTGGCGAAAAGAGGCAGGGAAAGGTCATCGGGGGTCGATTTTTCAACTAAATATCTTTCTTTCCTGCTCAGCGTTTCAAATTTTCTCAGCGTGAGGCCTTGCATGACAATGGGCCTTCAAATTTATTCCCTTCTTGACTTTATCAATTTCTCAAAGGTTTTTTGGAGTAGAAAAATGTTTAGAAAGAACATTCATAAAAAGTCGTGGCTGTTTTATTTATTTATTTTTTTTATTTCAGAGATAAATACGAGAAAATAATTGGGGAAATGTTTCGACAGTCCAATTTCTTTTCAGATTTGAAATAATTGCTTCAAAGTGGATGCAGGAAAATAAAATGAAATGCCGATAGAACCATTCCTCTATCATAATTGAAATCTTTATTCTCGCCATGATATTTTATCGGCAGAAAGCGTATGTCGTAGAAGTAGGCCGTTTTTTTATTAAAAAAAAATATTTTCAATTTCAAACATAATAGAAACAACAAATAACTTTGTCATTAAATCGATAAATCAGTAGAGACAACCAATCAATTTCGTTGTTTACATTTTTTGTGCAACGTATTCTGCTTAAAAGTCTAAATATAATAATGATCAAAAAGTTATTGTCCGTGCATCTATTTTAATGCATGGTAACTTTGTCGAAGTATACTCATTTATTAAATTTCAATAACAAGCAAACCATACAAAATGAGGTATATTTCACAAGTGCCAAATATTTCGTGATTCCTCGACATTTTTAGATTTATCAATATAAATAGTTATATAATTTTATTTGATTTTGTTGTTGTTTCAAACAAGTAAAAATAAAAAAGAATTTAAAAAAAATGCTTTTATTTGCCTCTTCATCTGAGTCAACGAACTAAAATTTTTGAATCTAAAACAACCGTTAATTATTTTGGACCTCTGGCGACTTCTAAATAAACATCCGTGCTGTTTAATTATGCTGGACCTTACGCGACTTATACATAAACAACTTAATTAATTTAATTCAAATAATTTTAATTGATTTAAAGCCTAATTCATGTCAGAAACATTCAATTCATGTATTGTCATCCAGAATAAAGCTTTCCTGAAAGTTTTAGAGCTCTAGGTGGTCAAAAAATGGGTGAATTTCGGTTTCTAAGATTTGATCACCGCAGACAAACAAACAAACAAACAGAGAGACTATAGAGAAAGAAAAAAATTTATAATTAAGTTTTTAAATAAAAAAAAAGTAGTTTTTTTTTATTTCGAAATTTATTATAATGCATTGTCATGAGGAGTAAGTCTATGTTCCAAATTTTAGTTTGATTAGATGGCGGGAAGTTTGTTATCGTCACTTGGAAGTTTTGCAAACATTCAAGCAATCAAACAAGACCGATGGTAAAAGTAATAAAATGAATTTAACATTTTTTTGACAACTTGATGAAATTTCAACAGAAGCTCACTCAATATTATCAAAATAAAAACAAAAACGTTTGAAAAAAAGTTAAATCGTTGTTCGGTGGGGAGTGGAAAGAAAAATCTTATTATTTAACAAGTATAAAATGTGTTGGTGGGGAATATTTTATATTCGTAAAGTTAAAAGTACTAAAAATAAAGATTTAGTAGGTTTTATGCTACAAATATAGGTTGGTATACATATGAGAAAGAAGTGTGTTGTTTTGAAAAATATTGTGAAAATATTTCGCGGTCAGACAATCAAACATACAAGAAAGTGACTTAAGAAAATTGTTGTAAAAAATTGTTTTGAAGACGTTGGAAACAATTTGTTTGTTAAATAATTTAGAGAATTTCGTCGAAAAAATTGAAGTTTATTTGTTTTATTTCAATTTTTTAAACATTAAAAAATGTTTGAAAATAAATAAACGGAGAGATAAAATAATAAAAATAATAAAAAATAAAAATAAGCAGCTTTTGTAAAAACAGTATTGATCCTTTTCAGCATAGTTTATTGACTTGAAAATGTCAGCTATGGAGTTTCTTAATTTGACTTGCAATTCTAAATTTCTTTAAAGCTAAAGAATAAATGACAATGACATATTTTAACGTGTATACACTCTAATTATTAATAGTAGTTTTAATTCTTGTAATCAAAATGTTGAGAAACTTTGCAGTCTACTTAACATTTCTTTAAAATTTTGTTTCATTATTTTGTAAGATGAACCAGTAGAAAATGCTTTACTGCCTCTTCCTTAATTCGTTTCATTCTGAACAATTTCGTTATCTCTAAAGTACTTGGCAAGGCAATCAGCATCAGCAACTTTCATTCTCCTATTTCGAGAACAGTATTGGTTTTCTTTATTAACTTGGATAACTATTTTTTTCTTAGATACTTTAACCAAATCAAGTCGTTTTTTGTTATTTTTTATTGTTCTTTTAATCACAGCTAGTCTTCAATCGAAATAGTCTACGTATGCATTCAGTAATTTAGAGATGGCATGACATCACATCGGCATTCTGGTGCTGTCCAACCCTTCCATGCAGAACCCCAGCTTTCATGACTACTGGTACCAGATCTACTACGAGACCATTCTAGCATCTTCTTGATGTCAAATTTCAAAAGCGCAAAAACTGCAAGAGTTGAAGCCACGCAACCCATGGAAACGCGATCCGATCTTAAATCAGAAACAGTTGCATGTTGAAAAATATAACATATGCTTCTAAAAAGAATGCTCTAAATATCTCTGTTATTAGTTTTTTCTCAAATGTTTGCTTTCGTTAAGTTGAAGTAGTCGATATTTTTTGCCCGTTGTCTTTAAAAACCTTCATAACGAAATCGTATCCTAAATAATAATAAATATTATCAAAATCCAAGAAAACATAAGCAAAGAAAAAGTTGTTTGCAAACCGCTGATTTGCCACCGCTCCACTAGCCATCCAATTGCAAAAACTGTTACAAAATAGCATTATAAAGAACAGAAAATATTTTTACAAATTTGTTTATTTTAGATTATTTTATTATTCTACATAATATATTTTATTTGCAAAATTTAAAAATGCTGGTCGTTAAGTGGGTGAAATTTAGATTAGTAGGATTCCAGGATCCCATGGACATCCAGACAAGTGACAGTTAGTAATAGCATTTAAAAATTGTTACTGTTTATTAAATATTTGAAACACGGAATGATAACAGTTGTTTTAAAAATGAACTTTTACGATAAAAATCGAATATGTGTTTAAAAAGAACTTAAACATTGGAAAAAACTTTTTAAGTTATATTTAAATCATGTCTAAAAGATAACAAGTACTAGAAAAAATTACTACAAAAAACCAGTAAAAGTGTCCAAGCTATTTTAATATTTCACAAACAAAAAGAATGATAACAAAGATTTTATGTCTTCCACCAAAGCCAAATAAATGCTATAAAACGAACATTCAAACAGACATCTCTCGAGAATAAAAAACAATTTAAACGTTTTACATTTAAAATATAGAAATAAATATTTAATAAAACAATTTAAGGTTTTACATTTGAAATAATTAAATATGTAATAATAATAGAACAATTTATGCTTCAATAGATGACATGGAATTTATTCTGTACGGTTCGTTAAAGCTAGCCGTGTTGGATGTCAAAATTGTGATGACAGGTACTTCCTGTGACAGCTGCATGTCATGGAGGAAAATGAAATTATTAACGGATCAGCTGGTATTAAACACGTCATGCAACTAATAAACGTATTAGCACATTTAATTTTTTTTATTTAGACAAATGTTTGCGTGGATTTATCATAATTAAAAATAATGCTATTTCATTGGAAGTTAATAATAATAGTTGATCGTATTAAAAAATGAGAAAAACAATATACAGAAAAACTATTTTGAATTTACTTCAACGTATTTGTACGAAAATTGGTACGGAAATTTGCACAAATTAAAAGTGTCCGCATAAAAAAAATAATTTATATATACAAAACAGGCAGTTAACAAAAATTAACTTCTAAAAACTTAAATCTAAAATGAGAACTTTTGGGAGTGTTTGAGTGTCGGTGACACCCTTGGTATCTTTCCCATTCACTGACCATGTATTGGTTGAGCGTTTATTGGAAACTGTTAAATGACGGTTGCGTTCAAGTCATGACCTTGGTCGGGAGTTGGAGCAGAAATTGAAGTGAAAAAGTGTTTTTAACTAAAAAAAAAATTTTTTTCTTGGCACTTTTTTCACAATTTTGCTTATTGGGAATTTTTTTTATAAAAATTTAAATATTTTCAATATTTGCTTCAATTTTATTCTTATTGCAAACGCATAAAAAATTATCTCAAACGTATTTATT
Organism: Erpobdella octoculata; assembly: GCA_963978895.1. Lineage (NCBI taxonomy): Eukaryota > Metazoa > Annelida > Clitellata > Hirudinida > Erpobdellidae > Erpobdella > Erpobdella octoculata. Next base: position 31,034,938 of record OZ022240.1, read on the forward strand.
TACTTACTGCTAAAACGGTTTAAAATTAAACTCAACTAACTTATAAAAACCATACCAAGTTTGCCGAAAGATAGCCAATATTAAAAATAACATATTAATTGAAAAAAAAACAATTTTGCATAATTAAACTTAAAAAAAGATAAACTGAAATAGATTTAAAGCTCAAATTTTTTTACTCAAACTATTAAACACTTTAAAAAATTCAAAAAAATAAAGTAAAAAACTCAATGTGGAGTCTTTAAAAAATGTATTCTCTGAAAGCTTCTCAGATAAAACTTTTACATGTGTTTGCGACGTTTTTCAATGTCGCAGCGTGTGAAACTGTCGCTTAAAGGACATAAAAATGTTGAAATACTCCAGAAGAGTATCTCTCTCTTGCAGTCTAACATGTTCTTTTACGGTTATTTTTATAGTTTTTTTACACATCGTGGATTTGATCTTGCAACATAAACTGTGTGCGCGTAAGACAGTGGTGGGATCTCGGATTTCCCAATTTTACGGGACGGGTGAATCAGAACTTGACTAATACAATTCTTTAAACCACAAAACATACAAAATGCTAATTAAGACTAATTTAAATCGTTCTTAATTTGACAAACTGTCCTTTTGAAAGAGCTGTCAAATTTACATCAGAGAAAAAATTAACGCTACGCAGCAAGAGTCACTCGATGAAAGGCTTTTAAAAAAGTATTCAAGCTGATGAAAATCTCTTAGATGCATTCACAACTTTCTCATTTCTTTTTAATGATTTGTTTCTGACAGTCTACTATATGCATTATAAAATATATAATACACAGTACATAAAATACATACCACAAAATATTATATGCAATACACAATGCAATACGCAGAAAAAAATCATACAACAGACAGTTGATAAAATAAAGTACACAACAATACAGCCTACATCACATGTTCTTATATTTATCACAGGTACTTGTATGTATCACATGTACTTGTATGTATCACATGTTCTTGTATGTATCACATGTACTTGTATGTATCACATGTACTTGTATGTATCACATGTTCTTGTATGTATCACATATACTTGTATGTATCACATGTACTTGTATGTATCACATGTACTTGTATGTGTCACATGTACTTGTATGTATCACATGTACTTGTATGTATCACATGTACTTGTATGTATCACATGTTTTTGTATTTATCACATGTGAACTTCTAGACCTTACAGATTTTTGTTTAAATGCAGACAGTCACGCTCAGAGGATAAATCGTGCAAGTTATTGACACACATTGGCAAGGAGAAAGTGCTAGATTGGAAATTACGTGAAATTATTTATTAGAAGCAGAATCACGTGTTATTTATGAACGCCCCCACGTTGACAATCATGTCGTGGTTGTTATGGTAACCACGAAGCTGGTGATGATGACGATGGCGGTGATGCGGAAATAAATTAATGGAAAATAGTGACACTGAAATTTTAGCTATTTATTAGGCTGTTAATTTAATAAGAATGCATTATTTAACGACCACCCAGTCATCAGGCTCCCTTGTTGATTCAACACTGATTAATCACACTTGTACGTGATATATGATTGATTAGATGATGATGATGATGATGATGATGATGATGATGATGATGATGATGATGATGATGATGATGATGATGATGATGATGATGATGATGATGATGATGATGATGATGATGATGATGATGATGATGATGATGATGATGATGATGATGATGATGATGATGATGATGATGATGATGATGATGATGATGATGATGATGATGATGATGATGATGATGATGATGATGATGATGATGATGATGATGATGATGATGGTGGTGGTGGTGGTGGTGGTGGTGGTGGTGGTGATGATGATGATGATGATGATGATGATGATGATGATGATGATGACGATGACGATGAGGACGATGACGATGAGGACGATGACGATGACGATGACGATGACGATGACGATGACGATGATGATGGTAGTAATAGTGGTGATGATGATAACGGTGAAGATGATGCTGTAGAATGTAGATGAGGGTGATAATTGTAGCAGTGAAAACTAACAAAAGTTTCGTCTTAGATAAATTTTTTAAATCATTTTCCCGGGAGCAATGAAAAACCGGACACGTTGGTTTAATTGAACACACTTTCTTATTTTTTGTTATTTTCTGAAGTTTTATTTTATTTCTTTTTTGCAGCAGGTCAGCAACGTGCGCGGTTTTGTTTAAGAGTAATGAGGAGTCGGTTGGCTGGCGATATCTTTTACTATCTTTTTTTAAATTTTATTTTTACAGAAAAATATTTTAATGAAAATAATCACTGTTTATAAAATTATATAATAAGAATAATAGTTATAGCCGTAAGAATTGTGACGTTTGAATTTTAAATCTACTTGCCGTGATTTTTCATTGCATCATCATCGTCGTCGTCGTCTTCTTCAACATCTTCATCTTCATCATCATCATCACCACCGCGATCATAGTCTTATTTCATAATGTTATTATCTTGCATTTTAAGATGCAAAGCACAGTCATAAAAGATTAGCACTAAAACACAGAAGAGCCTTATTTAGTACTTTCTAGTTTAACTTTCATTTCTCCCCTTGCAACAATTCGTTCAACAATTCATCCGATATTTTATGAGCAAATTTAAAACCAAATATCGATTTTCTTCTTCTTGTAATCTTATTTCGTTTAACTCAGCTTTTAAAGATTATTTTTAAATTTAATATTTTTTTTTAAATTTCTCATATTAACTTCACTGCCGATCTTGATTGCTTCCTTGAATATTTGCAAACCTTAAAAATAAAAGTTTACATACTTCCCGTCATCCAATCAAGCTGAAAGTTTTAATATGTGCTCGGTTTTCACGACAATATTGCAGATTGAAAAATATTTTTTTATATTTTTAATAAAAAATTATTTTGGTTTTGATACAAAAACATGTCAAATAAAATTTAATATATGTTTGCATATATAAATTAAAAAAATGCTCTTAAAAAATTTGCAATTCATTAAAAGTCGGCGAATCATGAAATATTAGGAATTTGTTTAAAAAAATGTGTTTACAACGCTTAGATTAATTTGCAATGTTGTTTGTTGATTGTTCGTTGTTTGTTGTTTGTTTGTTTGTTTGTTATTTCAGCGCAAACGTTGTTTTTGAAAACACCGCGTCTCGTCCGATCAACGAAGTTAAACAACGTAGAGCTCGGTTAGTACTTCGATGGGTGACATTAAATACATTAATCCGTTTAAGATGAAAAAAAATAAACTTCTTCTCAAGATCATATATTTTTACACAATTTTACTTAACTTGACTTCTCTGTCTGTCTGTCTGTCTGCCTATCTGTCTATCTTTCTGTCGTCAAATTTTGCAATCAATTTTAAACTAACTTCCCGATGAGCTAGAAACTTAAAAATTTAAACGTACCTTCGAACTGATTAACAATGCATTTTATCAAATTTTCGGATTGATTAGACAAAATTTAATTAAATATTTATTTGTGATATTTTCATCAAACTATTTATTGTCTATGCTAATATGTTTGTTGCTTATGTAGTAAAAATATAAAAGTGTTTTTAAAAAACCTTGTTTTAGTTTCACTTGTTTAAATTGCATTAAAAATATTATTAAACCTATTTTATATGAAAAACAATTTTATGGACATTTTCAATGTTTTTGAAAATCAAGAAAACTTATTTTAAATAAGAAATAAATTGACTACGTTATGGTTTACCACAAAATTTCTATGAATTAAATGCAATAAAACAATTTTTTATATGTAAATCGAATGATCTTTTAAATGTAGAACTTTTTCAATAAAATTATATTTAACTAAACATCTGAGTATTTTTTTGTTAATTATAAAAAAAACTTTGGCTGCAGATGTACAAACCACTTAGTTGCCATTAATAATTTAGTTCTTAACAAATATTCATACGTTTTCTCTTTTCAATTTTTTTTCTATTTCTACTTTTTCCCCTATGTTTTTTTCCTTTTTTCTATTTTTTTCAATATTTTTAGTTTGTAATTTTGCTATCACATTTCTGAACATCTATCTCCAGAAAATTGGCACAGCGTCATAAGACTGGACTGAACTTGCAATCTGGCACGCAATGACGAGATCCAGCTGAGACTCAGATTACTGGGCGGAAAGAGTTCGAGACCTCCTTCGAAGGTCCAATGTTCGTTCAGTAATTTGAGACTCAGTAACAATGATGTGCGAATAACCACCCAAGGAGACTTTAAAAGTTTTCTTACTAAAAAACTCATTACGTTTTTCAAGTTTTATTTTTTTATTGATCGTTCTACATAAAAAATAACTGAAATTAAACCGAATTAATTCAAATGTTGTGTAAAAATAAAAGTTTTTGAGTTGTGAAAGTTATTTTGAACAAAACTTTTTTTTGCGTGAGAAGAGTTTTTGGTTGGATTTGTCACGATAAAATGTTTTGCTTGAGCGAAAAACTTTGTTTTTATTTTTTCAGTTGAAAATTTTTTCCAAAGTGAAAAAAAATGTGCAAGATTGAAGCACATTTTGAAAACTGTCCATTGTTTTTTATTTTAAAAATACATAATATTCGTTTCAAGAGTGCATAATTTTGTTTCCTTAGTGCATAATTTTGTTTCCTTAGTGCATAATTTTGTTTCCTTAGTGCATAATTTTGTTTCCTTAGTGCATAATTTTGTTTCCTTAGTGCATAATTTTGTTTCCTTATTGCATAGTTTTTGTTGTAAAAGTACATAATATTCGTTTTAGGAGTGCATATTTTTTATATCATTATTGTATAGTTTTTGTTTTCTAAATTCATAGCTTTAATTGAACCAGTGATATTTTTTTCACTAAAACTAAATAACAATGATAACTTTTATCATATTTTATTAAGTATAATATTAAGTAAAATTATTTCAAGATCAAAGATATAATAAAAACTTTATTTAAATGGCGGTGAAGTTAATATAAAGAATTTGATAAAAATAAGAACTAAAATTAATTAATAAACTAAAATAACACTTGCGTGAACAAAGCTGCATGAGTTGAAGAATTTCATTGAAAATCACATTTCTCATTTGGTAATGTGCTACAACTTCATTTTTTCAGAAAAAAAAAGAAAAAGAAGAACAGCTTTAACGTAATGATAGACATTAAAACTTCAATTAGTTTTCTGAATTGATGAATATCTCTCTCAGAGACCACATAAAAATTTAAAAAGATTTAATTTATCAAAAAACAATTAATTGATAAATAAAATTTTATAAACATTAAACTTAAATTGTGTGATTTTTATTATTATTATATTCACATATGTTATTTCATATCCCAATAAACACCCGGCACTCTTCTACCGCTTATATCACCACTTATCGCTCTCAAACAAATTTTCCAGATCAGCCACTGAGTAGGTGCATTAAAGTTGAATTTAAAATAAATCCCGAATTTATCTAAAATTTATTCAAAATAGCGGAAAGTTTAGAAATTATTTTCCAACAACTTTTTGATAAATTGATTAAATTTTACGTTTGTTACTTTAGCGACGAACGGAGACGGTTTTTCGGTTTCCGGTTATTTCAGATATTTTCATAGTTGTGCAACTTTTATTCGGTTTCATTTGTTTGGCAGACTTGTGTAATATTTTTTGTGTGAGTTTGCAATTTTAGTTGTATAAGTTGTACAGGTGTGCAATTGTGTAGTTATAGTTGTACAGGCAGTGGCGAATTTAGAGTTTTCAAAATAATAAAAAAAATTGTACTTTTTAGCTTAAAGTTTTTGTCTCTGTATCCTGAGGCTTTATTTTTACTAAATTTACCTCTCGACCACCAATAGTTCTGATAATTAACAGATATTTAAGAATTTCGGGCCTTTTTCAAATCAATTCAATACTAAATATAATTCAAATAATATCTCAAAAAACATTTAGACTTTCACCGGCAGGTCAAAAAAAAAAAGAAAATGAAACCTTCTTTTTACACATTTTTACTTAACTTGACTTCTTTGTCTGTCTGTTTGTCTATCTGTCTGTCTGTATGCAAATTTTGCAATCGATTTTAAACTAACTTCCCGAAGAGCTAGAGACTTAAAAATTTAAACGTACCTCCGAACTGATTAACAATGCATTCTATCAAATTTTTGGATCAATTGGACAAAATTTAATCAAATAATTCTTTGTGATATTTTTGTCAAACTATTTATTGTCTATGCTAGTATGTTTGTTGTTTTTGTAGTAAAAATATAAAAGTGTGTTTTTAAAAAACTTTGTTTTTGCTTCACTTGTTCTAAATAAGTTTTAACGGCTCAACAACAAGTTCTTAAAACAGTAATCATTTGTAATATGAATAAAAGCTGTAAGTTCAGGGACGTCAATTTGGAGGGAGCAGAAAGGGTATTCTCTTTCTGACTTTTCAGTGGGTCCCTGACGTAGTTTTGAGCCCCTGACGTAGTTTTGGGCTTCCAAGAAAAAGAAATGAGCTCTCAAAATTGGCCTAAGAAGTGTAAAGCTGAAGATTCAGAGGTTTGAACTTTTCTGTTAAAAGAGAAACCACCAGTTTTTAGTTTATTTAATGAAAGCGATATTTTATTTTTTAAAGTAAAAAGTTATAATAAAAAAATTAATTTTTTCCATATTGATTCGAAAGTTTCTTATATTTTCAATTTACACATATTTCACATATCAAGTATTTAGAAGAATGTGGTCAAGGTTTTTTTCTATTTTATAGACTTATTATCATCAAAAAATTGCAAACAATTAGTAGCCGCCTAATTGCAAAAGTGTTTCCTGGTTCACTTAATTTCAGCTTTTATGTGTCTGATGAAAAAAGAGGTGTTTTGTGTTGATAATGCTCCAAAAAGGAAAAAATACGGAAAGAGAAAAAAGAAAAAGATGGGAAAAATGCGAGTAGATTAAAAGTTAAATTTTGATTCCTTTTGTTTGGTTTTACTAAATAAAAAAATTCAAGCTATCTTACAACGGACTTTATAACGACAGCAATCTAAATTTAAAAATAACTGAAAAAAAATTTCGGGCCCCCTTTACGAAATTCCTAAATCCGTCATTTTGTACAGGTGTTCAGTTATAGTTATACTGGTGTGTTATTATAGTTATACAGGTGTTTATTTATAGTATTAAAATTGTGTAATTTAAGTTGTGTATAGTTGAATGAAATAATTTATCAATTTTTAATTTTTTAATATCAAATCAATGGTCTAATCTATTTGAAAATGTCCAAAAAATCGACAGAGTTATTAGCTGAAATCATAATAGCTAATTTTCGGTGGCTCCAGACCGCTCATATTACTACTGAAACGCCCTAGAATGGCTGAAACTGAGTTAAGTCGTTTCGAAGTTGAAAATGCATCGGTGCGATGGCTTTAAAGTCTACTAATAGATTTTACACGACCATTAAAATTCGTCGAACATTCATTCAATCATTTGTTCGTTCATTCACTTTATCGTTCATTTATTAATCCATCTATTTAACCATCCATCCATCCATCCATATTTTTATTCATTCATTCACTGACACATCCATTCATTTATTCAATTTATTAAGCTCGTTCATGTCAATGTACTTTTTCATATTTCCCGCTCCACATCGCTCTCTGAAATGCAGCAAATTGGTGCCCCATTGAAAATAACAGACAAATGCATTCAACTATAGATTCAATCAGATTTTCTCAAAGCCGCTTGGATCAAATATAAAAATACATAGATATATTTGGAACAAATTTCAAATGTCAAACAGAAATTCTCAACCGCTTTTCCAATTTCCGAGAAAGATCAGTTTTGATGAAGAATAAAAAAAGCATGGAAATTGACGGCTGGAAAACATTTTTTCATTGCAGCATTAAAAAACTTAAATAAATATTCTTAAAACATTCCAAGATTGAAAACTATGTGACGAAGAAAAAGCAAGTGTCCAGTTTCCTTCTTAAACACTTTAATGACTACTAGTTGCAGTTTGTCTCGGCTATGAAGTTACATTAACAGTGATTTTATGGCAGCATTACTGAAAGGTCAAAGGAGCAATGGATGGTATTAGCTTTAACATGACTTTTTGACTTTAAACCTTTAATGGTTGGCGGTTTCATCGAACCATCACAGCTGTGCTATTACTTTTTTGTCATCTTCGTCGTCGTAGTAGTTTTACAGAGGTGAAGCAAAAATTAGTTGACAAATATGAAGTCACCTGACTAATTTATAATGAGACAAAAACTTTGTCACACATGAATGAATTTTATGTGAAATCATTTTAATCGATTAACGGATGACTTTTTGAGTTAACAAAATGTTCATTTAATAATTATTGTATTTAATTATTTTTAAAACAAAATGTTCATTTAATAATTATTGTATTTAATTATTTTTAAAGCAAAATGTTCATTTAATAATTATTTGTATTTAATTATTTTTAATTTATCTATTCGACAGTTCATTTTATTTGCTTTTCAAAGTAGTTTTTCAATCATTATTTTTTTCCAATATATCAGCCATTAATCACTGCGTAGTTACTGGTGCTTACAAGCCTTTTAACTGTCCGAGTTGTCGTCTGAGATTTCTTAAATGGAGATGAATTGATGAGAACCATTTTGGTTGAAATCCCCTTTCTAATATTTATCAAGAAAATTTATTTATATATAATTTTAATATGCTTTTAATTATTCCTTGCTTCTTTAAAAGTTTTTCCGCACAAACGACTAAAAAGATTTTAAAAACCTGTAAGTATTAACATAAAAACGCCTTTCCCGAGTTCTGGATCTTGCCGGATCTCATCAGCCAAACAAAAAACGTCGATTGCCTCCATTTCGTACAAAACACTTGCAATGGAATTCGAAAATTTTGTTAAGTTCCTTTGCGACCATGGGAACGAGATGAGTTGTGGACAGATGACGCTTTTAAATATAACAATTAATAGTGATTACTTATTATTTTGCTGGTTATAGTTCTAGTATGGTAAATAGGCAGGTAATAATGGAAAGGTGTTCAACGGTTAATTGGGATGCCTGATTTTTTTATATACAGGTAACTTGATTTACTTATCATTTCTATGCTGTAATGTTCTATAGGAGTATTTTTAATTTATTCATTTTATTATTTATTTATAATTATTTTATAATTATGCTTAAAAAACAGGCACTGTCGCCGGTCCAACACTAGTTAACCCATAATTATCATGAGACCGTAAGAACAAAGAATGAAATTAATGCGACGATCGGTTTGAAAACTGTTCGATCAATCGATTTTGTGAAAAAATCAAATGAAAAAAACTCGTATCGATGAATATTGCATGCGATAAATGAAATCAATCTCATACCGGATAACACTTTGTCGTAAAACAACTACAGATGGTTGAATTGCATAAGCGTTTGATCTTTCGTTCCCATGCGAGTGATTCAACGTACACATGTACACAAGTACACAAGTACACATGCACACATGCACACACGTACACACGCACACATTCGTACTCACGTACACACACAGATACACATGAGCTGGTCTTGAAAGTATATGAGGTAACTTCCGGTTGCATTACCTAGATTAATGAGCAGATATGAGGATATGAATGAGAACATGTTTCAAGCGCAATGTTTGTGTTACAATGGCACGTTGTGGCTCTATTAATAGTGTCTGGTCATAATCACATCTTGCTTGTGTGTACAATGCCATTTTTATGTTACAGTACCATGTTTTCATGTACAGTACCACGTTTTCATGTACAATGCCATTTTTATGTTACAGTACCATGTTTTCATGTACAGTACCACGTTTTCACGTACAGTACCATGTTTAGGTTACAAGATTATCATTTTGTGTACAAGATTATCGTTTTGTGTGAGAGATTACGCTTTGATTTTCACGTACATACCATATTTATGTGTGCAGTATACCATGGTTACGTGTACAATACCACGTTTATGTTTACACTATAATGTTTATGTCGGTTCATGTGTACATCATTTGATTACATGACTTCTCCACAACAAAAACAACAAAAAGAGATGATGTTGGCCAGCAATGAAGGGAAACATCAGATTAAATTGAAGAAAGAGAATAATGATTTATGTTATGCAATTCCTCTGAGGTCCAAATTTAGTTTCTTTTTTTATAAAAAAAAAATATTTACGCAGCGCCATCTGTCATTGAGAAACTTTTTTCAAAGTTTATCAAATAAAAAGCGTCTTTCATCATTCGCACATAGCAAATACAATTCCTTCTTAGAGAAAACAAAAAAAATTGCTAGAACCCATTTACGTTCAATAATTAAGATACTGGTTTGTTTAGTTTTTTAAATTAATGCAAAAATGTCTTCGAGCAAAAATACTTCTTAAAAGCGTCATCTTTTTTATAAAAAAAAATCAACAAACAAAAATGTTTTCTAATAGTTTCTGTATATTAATTCACTTTTAGATTTGTATTCGAAAAGTTTCGAAACTTACACGTTCCTTTAATAGACTAAAACACTAATGTATTTATAGAAACATGTTTTTATAAACACATTTTGAAATATGCTCCTGATAATATTTGCATACAAACTAAGCATGCACTCGCATAGGCACTTATGGACACATACACTCACATATGTACAGATACATCCACACATACACTCACATATGTACTGATACATCCACACATACACTCACATATGTACAGATACATCCACACATACACTCACATATGTACAGATACATCCACACATACACTCACATATGTACAGATACATCCACACATACCCTCACATATGTACAGATACATCCACACATACACTCACATATGTACAAATACATCCACACATACACTCACAATGTACGGATACATCCACATATGAACACATGAACGCGCACAAAATATGCAGTCAGTAAAGTAGGCACTCATATTCTTAGGCAAAGGTGTAAAATATCTACAAATGTACATATGCGCAAATGTATGTACATCAGTATGTACATGTACTTACAAACGCATACGCACGTTCATGCGAACATGGGTACATGGATGCATGTATAGATACCCGCACAGTATGCACACAAACATACAAACATGGATACATGGATTCATGTATAGATACACGCACAGTATGCACACAAACATACAAACATGGATACATGGATGCGTTCATAGATACACGCACAGTATGCACACAAACATACAAACATGGATACATGGATTCATGTATAGATACACGCAGAGTATGCACACAAACAGACAAACAAACAAACAAACGTCACCGTTCCCATTTATTTCCTAGTTTCATCTCTACTTGTCCGCATGATACAATGACACTCCGACCAGAAAATCAGCCATTGCGCTGTTTACGACGGTGAAACTAATGGCACAATCACACGAATCAATGCACTCCCTACTATCGAGAAATAGAAATTATCTCCTCGAATTGAAGTTCTACTGAAAGCAAGAACGAGTAATAAATAACAGCACTTTCGAGAAACTCCAATGCAGCAACTAGTGGCACTTTCTTTCAGATATATCCATCTATTTGGCACTATGGAAGTCCGTGGTCGATGATATTTGGCGTCGAAGTAACCTTCTTCTCTTATCTTTATTTCTCTTATTTTTCTCTCTTTCTTTTTATGACATCGTCAGTCATCTTTTCCACAAAGTTGTGACTTTTTTATACATTTTTATTTTAAATTATTCCAACACAAAAGCAATTTCAAAAAGACAAATTCGATTCTTTCATATTTTAGCAGAGGCGTAGCTAAAGGCGGGCAAATGGGGACACATGTCCCCGGGCGCCCTTCGGAAGGGAGCGTCGAAACCTATTTTTGGAAACAAAAGTGTATAAGGTTTCGGAAAATTTTGCAAAATAGTATCTCTCCCACCCCAGGTCATCAGCCATTTTTGAAGAAAAAAATGAGAATATTAAGATTTCAAGGGGTGCAATTTTAGACCAAAATCCCTTTGCTACGTCTTTATATTTTACGGTTTTATAAAATTGTGAATATAAAAAAATACTTTTCAACAAGCAAAAATGAAAGGGATTATTTTCGACTAAATATAAAATATAAATATTTATTATTTCTATGTTATTCGTAAGAGACATTACGTCGTTCATTTTATGTTTTTTTGTTTTTGTTTGTTTGCTTGTTTCCTTGCCTGCTCGTTTGACCAATCATTTGATTCGTTTCCTCGTAATCTCCTATCGGACGATAACTCACTCACTCCTTCATTCGATAAAATTTGTAGAGCGCCTGCAAATTCAGAAGTGCTCTGCAACAAATTGTCGGAAAATTATAGAAACCCAAATTATACATCCATATAATTAGATAGCAATCACTTTCCAGTATATCAATTTAAGGTTATAGGAGAAGAAAATTAATTTAAGTGGCCAATTATTCCAGCACTACTTTTAAATGCGTTAAGTGTGGATATTTGAGAAGATGGATGTCTCTTCGCAACTGCCATGAACATGAACTTTCAGGAAGAAAACAGCTTATCGAGTTCAATTAGTGACATTTGGCAGTTCGTGACAGAGCTGCTTTTAGAGTTGAGGGTGCGGCCAAAGCCTTGATTTCCAGACACTAATAACTCAACAAATTGTTACAATGTTATAAAAAAAATCAAGAATAGAAAGTAACTTAAAGTGTTCATTACGCTGATTGGTTGCCCCTCATATTTATTTTTAGAAACAGGAAGTCCTGGTTTCCTTGCTACTTTGGCCTAACGAGGGCTTCTTTCATGTTTCAACGTGAAAACTAAACGACGCAGCGCTTTAAAATGCAAATTGGCGAAATAAATCAAACTTTTTCCGCGTAAACTCGAAATTATTTTTTTTTCTAATATTATTAGCGTTTTTCTTGCTGTGAAATTTCTAGAAAAAAACGATAAAATTACTTTTAAAACTGAAAAAAGCTTAAAAGTTTGAAGTTTTTTGTCTGTTTTCATCAAATGTTTTCAGGAGATTCACCGTAAATATCTAAAGGATTTTTGTTGTATGAACCACTATGAAACACTATGAACCACTATGAACCACTATGAACCACTATGAACCACTATGAACCACTATGAATCACTATGAACCACTATGAACCACTATGAACCACTACCCACCCACATCACATATCACATAGGTACATGTTACTTAATTCTTTTTTTAATTTCATTAAGTTCTTGCAAAAATAGACGCTAACAAAGTTTTATGTTATTTTACTTAATTTTAATAAAATAAAAAAACCTGGAAGCAATTTATTTTAATGATGGAACTAACTAAATATATGAAACAAAGTCTCAGGTCCAGAAGAAATATACAGATATCCAACCTTTCAGATGAAATTGCTGTCAGATTGATGACAGATCCTGCAGCGGCCAGCATTTCAACAAATCCAAACAGCTTGCAAACGACCTTACTGCCAGTCCACGGCATGGTCATTCTGACGCCGACCTCGTGCGGAACACAAACGATCAGGAAGATGAGGTCGGCACAGACGAGGCTGGCCAGAAATGAAGCAGTTGACTTGTGCAGAGAGTAATTTTGTCTGTCACCCCAGAGAAGTCTCACAAATACTACGGCATTTCCTACGAGCCCGAATAGAAAGATGATGACGTAGAAGATGGTACTAAAGACAATCAGCTTTTCTTCGGTCCAAGGTTTTTCTATCTATAAGAAAAAAGTTTAAAATAACTAAAAAAGAAGCTATTTTTAAAGAAAAAATATTATTTTAAAAAAATTTGTTGAATAATGGGTTGTCATTCATTTTACGCTTATGCTGACCGTTACAGCTAGTCAGAAAGTTTGTTAAAAATTTATTATAATACAAGCAGTACCCAGCCACGCGTTACTGTGGCTTAGTTAGTCGCTTTCCCGTTCCCGCCCGCTTTCTCGTTCTCGGTCATTTTCCTGCTCCCGTTCGCTTTCCAGTTCTCGCTCGCTCTCCCGTTTTCGGTTGCTTTTCTGTTCTCGCTTGCTCTCCCGTTTCCGTTCCAGCTCCCGCTCGCTCTCCCGTTTCCGCTCGTTCCTCTGCTCACGCTCCCGCTCCCTTTGTTACCGATCTCAATTTTTTTTATAAAAACCTTCCTCTATTGGCTTTCAATGTTGTGTGATAATTTCATTACGATCAGATAAATTGTATAGCAGATCATCAGATCCTGTTTCAGCGACTCGCGTCATCCTTTAGATTTGACAGGGCTACACTCGCTTGGCTCCGCTCATATCTTACTAAACGTGAATGTCAAGTAAGAGCTCACAGAACCGCTTCATTTATTTCAATACTAACATGCGGCATTCCGCAGGGATCAGTTCTAGGTCCAACTCTATTCATTGCAATAACATTTCTACGCTGAGGACACACAAATCTACGGCCATTTTGATCCAGAAGGGGTCGCCGAGCTCTCATCGCTTGTTTCTGCGTGCGTCGACGACGTCAGTTAGTGGATGCGTTCCAGTCGCCTACAGCTCAACTCAAATAAATGTGAAGTGATCTGGTTCTCAACTCGCCGTCGGAAGAACAAACGCCCAAAGGACTTGATTCGTCTTGGTATCGACTTGATCTCACCGTCTGACACGGTCCGTAACCTCGGCGCAATCTTTGATTCCGACATGTCCATGGGCGCACATGTCAGCCATGTCACCCGAGCGTGTTTCTCCACTTTGCGACAAATCAAAACAGTCGCATCATCTCTTCCTCTAAAACCTCTCATCACACTTGCAACATTTTTGGTTCTCTCAAAACTCGATTATTGCAATTTTGTTTTGGCAGGGTTTCCAAAGTTCCAGACCCGCCGTCTACAGTCGGTTGTCAACGCAGCTGCTAGACTGGTGATGCGAGCCAGAAAACATGACCCTATTTCCCCCATCCTCCAAGAGCTGCATTGGTAGAAGGTCGACTGCAGGATAGATTTTAAATTCGCACTTCTGGTCTTAAAGTGCCTCCACGAGTCGGCTCCTCCATATTTGTGCTCGGACGTCACACGCGTGTGTGACGTTTTGCCTCGACGAAGACTCAGGTCGTCATCTTCGTCTTCACTCCTCATCCCTGCAGCCCGTCTATAGACTGCTGGGGACAGACGCTTTGCGGTTGCTAGCCCAACGATCTGGAATCGTCTTCCACCGAAGGTCACAACCGCATCTACAACCGAACAGTTCAGAAAGGCACTCAAGACACACCTGTTTGTGGCCTAGAAGTCTGCTGATTTACACCACATTAAAAATTGTCAAACTGAAACGAAATAAAGAAATAACAATACATAAAGAACTCACAAACACACAAACACATTTACATACCTACAGCAGACATTAGTTTCATTAGACGACCGAGGAATGAATGAAGCATGTAAAAAAATGTTCAATTAATCATTTTCTCCTGTAAAAAAGTGATTACTATGGTATTAATGAGATTGCAAACAATTTAGACGTCTTAAGTCATCGTGTGTTTGACTTGTAATGTAGGTACACAATTTTGCATGGTTCATCGTGCGTAAAGAATTAAATGGATTATTTTCATGGATACTCAAATTTTCATTACCGGAGAAAACAGGACGCAAATTAATTAAGTTTGCAAGACTAAAACTACACGCTATGAAGCAGTCAGATATAATCTGATTATCGCAGACTACATCAGCTGACTATTATAGTTTTTGGTTAATCTACACTCTTTAGGAAACAACTGGTGGCTCAAGAAATGCCACAAATCAAGAGAAATATGAAGTAAAGGCACTCCGTCCTATCAGACCTTGTGTGCTCAAAAACTATTTTGGATGATTGTTAACATTTTTAAGCCACTGAAGTGAAATAGAAAATTGCTTTCAAAACGAAATAAATGTCGTTGACGTGAACAAATATAATTTGTAAAATTTATTTCAGTGTTCTGCAAATTTTGCTGTGACTTAAACGATTTCATGACAAATGAAAAAAAACCAAGATTTTCCAAATTTAGAATATCTGTTCTTTCTTTTTCTCTCTCTTTGTTCCTTTGTTTTTTTTTGTTTTTTTTCTCTCTCCCTCGTTCTTTTTTTCTTTTTTTTTCTATATTTGTCCGTTCTTATCAAATTTTTAACTCCTGGAAATTCAAGCGTCGGTTGTACGGTTTGCTGTCTAAAAAAATTAAAGCTTTGAGTAAATTTTAAAAACTTTATAGCTTGGCTTGCTTCCAAACCTTTGTGTGTGCGTGTGCGTGCGTCCGTGTGTGAGTGCGTGTGTGTGTTTGTTTGTGTGTGTGTGTGTTTGTGTGTGTGTGTGTTTGTGTGTGTGTTAACGACTGTAGTTTCAGCAAGAAAAAATTTGTTTTCCAATTGTGTCCATCGGCGTACTTCAGGATTTCTTCGATACAAGAACCTCGTTTCAAAGATACGGTAATAAAATTACTTCTGGACTTCTTGAACTATTAAAAGAAAACTATTATCTATTGACATAATCCATCATTGCGGGTAGCTAGAGTTTCTTAATTGTTTTTAAATCAAGGAAAATGTTAATTAGTGCTGAGTGGCTAATTTCGCCAGCTCTCGGCCAAGGTTAAGCTGAAACGTAGGTGTAGAGTTTTAAATTTTCCAGAGGGGATAAGGGACTAAAGGCAAGAAAAAAATGTGGCAATTGCTTATTAGTTTTAAATTAATTGCAGATTAAATTGGTAAATGTTTCTTACCACATTTATTTGTCTCATTGATTTTTTGCGCACGTTTTGACTGTGATGGATTGTCATCTGAAGATTGAATATTTTTAAAAATGTGTGTTAAAACAAAATATAAAACTGGACTGTATTCCGGTTGTTTTCACCGATGACTTCAGTGGTAAAACTACTTTAAAATAGAAGCTTTCACTTTATTAACTTACAAGCTTTTATTTAAATTTTTTTACAAATGCATGTGATGTATGAAGAATCAATGAGCACAGCGGTATGATGTTTGGTCTTAATTTTCACTGCATTTTTTTACATTTCAAAAAAAAATGTTGGGCAAAGGTAATACCCGACTTTACCCTAACTAATCATAATTAGTAGGAACTGTTAATTTCGAGGACTTTACTTCAAATTTCTTTCAAAGTCATTGTAAGTTGTATGATGTGTTCGAAGGAACTGTCCCAAATCAATCAATTTCACTTAAAACTATCGAAGCTTAGACAACGATTTGACTAATAAATAGTATAAGCGTGTCGAGAAATAACTTGATGGAAAGCGTTTTGCCATTAGCTGATTTGATTCCTGGTTACACAGATATTAATTTTGTTCTTAATATATTATTTATACTTTAACAGTTGGAGTAAATGAAATTGGTCTGCTATTGTGACGTAACAGTTCAAACTTGAATGCATTAACTTTACTTTGTTACTTTAAATAATTTAAAATCTCTAAAATTATTAGTATTTAAAATAATAAAAAAAACTCTAAAATAATACCTGGCTGATATCTTCTAGATAATGATAATAGTCGCATTCGCCCTTGTCGAATAACCTCGTTCTATTCATTTTATTAGACGATCAAAAACTACTTTAACAGAACTCTCAGTTTTTTAAAATAAAATAAAAATAAGTTTACAAGCTTCTGTCGTTATTGGTCACTTTTGTACGATCGCAATGACCTACTACGCGATGCAGCTCCTTGAATAAGTAGAAATACGATGTCGAAAAAGTGTGAGAGTAAGAGAGAGAGAGATAAAAGAGAGATGGAAAGAGAAGGAAAGAGAGAGAAAGAGAGGGTGAAAGAGGGAAAGAGAGGGAAAAAGAGCGAAAGAAAGCGAAAGATAGAAAGAAACAGAAAAATCGAGAGAGAGAGAGAGAGAGAGAGAGAGAGAGAGAGAGAGAGAGAGAGAGAGAGAGAGAGAGAGCGAGAGAGAGAGAGAGAGAGAGAGAGAGAGAGAGAGAGAGAGAGAGAGAGAGAGAGAGAGAGAGAGAGAGAGAAACAGAAAAAGCGAGAGAGAGGAGGAAAAAAAGGAGGGGAGGGTGGGAGAAACATTTTTCTGTTTATCTAAGAACGCATTTTCAGTGTGTCCTAAAAACTTGGTCACCATTTTTAACGAACATGATTAGTTTTTCTGTTCGATCATTACTACAGACTGAAAAACAGACGACCCCAAGGCTGAAAATTAGCAAAGATGTACAAAATGTCCTAGGGGTAACCTGACGAATATTCCATCAGGCGTTTTCTTTCCTTTGGCTTCCTGAATGCAAAGTAACCTATTAACCGTTGGGCTTATTCTGAGTCGGTTGAAAGCCTTTATGGTTGAAAACCCGAGCCGCTTGAAATAAATATAATAATTTAAGAACCTTAATGACAGCTACCTAATCGTGGATTTTAATTCAAACTGTTTGCTTGCTGGGGATTTGTGACGTTGAATACTAAATGCAAGTGATAAAATTTCACACACAGGACTTTAGAATTTCCACCAGCATCTGGAACCAGTTTTACTTGTGTACCCGCAGTTTGGTTGACTTGTTGAAATACTACAGGGGTTGGGGAAACTTCTGATTATGGCCTACGTAATCAAATGTTTTGAACCAAACTTTCCGTTTGGAAGATAAAAGCGTTGAGCGTTTTTATCTTCCAAACGAAAAGTTTGGTTAAAAAAATGTTTATTGCGAACACTTAAATATTATTTGTAAGTTTTTAATACATTTATTTATAAGCGTTTTTTTAAATAAGATTTTTTATTATTTAAGCAGAAGTTAGTTTTAACTCCCCCTGCCTCTCATAGGCTTATGGTTGCCATTGGAGAAGTTTGTATGTAAAATTGCATTGTTTTCTATGGCGCTTAAAGCGCTTGGCCAATAATGTTATCAAACAGCCACTGTGCTTAATGGCTCACGAAGAGTAGAGCCTATAAAATGCCTTATAGGGCAAGTTTTCAGTGGTGGATCCATGAATTTGGTACGGGGAACCAAATTTGTTTTAGTTTGTTTTTGTTTCATTACAATTACTATTCAACCCATTGTACAATATTTTGAATTTTTTTTTATTCAGTAAAACCAAACAAAAGGAATTGAAATTAAACTTTTTATTTGCTTTTTTTCTTTCTTTTAATTTTCTTTTCTTTCTCTCTCACTTTTTTCTGTATTTTTTTTCTCTCTGCAGAAATGTCAACACATGACACCTCTTTTTTACGTTACGCGTCGTTGGGTCAGCAGACACTTCAAAGCCGAGAATAACTTATTAGCTGCAATATCAGACGGAAAAAAGTTATAACTTATCCCAGATGGAAAAAAATTTTTTTACACACTTTTACTTAACTTGACTTTTCTGTCTGTCTGTCTGTCGTCAAATTTTACAATCGATTTTAAACTAACTTCCCGATGAGCTAGAGACTTAAAAATTTAAACATACCTCCGAACTGATTAACAATGCATTCAATCAAATTTTCGGATCGATTGGACAAAATTTTATTAAATAATTATCTGTGATATTTTCGTCAAACTATTTATTGTCTATGCTAATATGCTCGTTGTTTATGTAACAGAATGTGGCCTACACAATCGATTATAAAAAAGTGTGTTTTTTAAAAACTTTGTTTACTGATTCACTTGTTTAGAAAATGGATTTTTATGTTCCTGGGTAGACGTTTTTGTATGAGTGACTAAAAAATTCTTCCATATGTTAACCTCAAAATTGGAACTGTTCAAGCCAAACTCAAACAGCTCTACTACTCCAATAACTTTGGGCAGCGAGTTTTTTTTCATAGATCACTTTTTGTAGTAGATCATTGATGAAATGTTCTGAGAATGAAAAGAAATCGTTTTCTCTGTAACTTATCTTCTAGACCACCTGCGAGAGCATTTGCATAATACATTTTTCGTTTTTTTTTCAAATCTTTCGAGTTGTTAGTTTTTGCGTGTTTTTACGACAATTCTGATGCACTGATAAAAACTCAATAATTTTTTATCCGCAATGCTTCTTTTGCTTTCAAAAACCTTCCGTACAGCCACACTATGGCATGTCCGATGTTTTGCGTGAAAGGCTACAGAGACCTGCTGAAAAATACCGTTTTGCTAGCCAGTTTTTAACTATTTGCAGATTTAAGAACCCGTAAAATTTTCTCGTCGCTGCGTCACTGAACTGCTCAATTTTCTTTACACGCTTTAGAGGAAAAAAGAAAATTACGAATTCCGTTCATTCATTTAAACATATTACTGATTATTGGATCATCACAGCTCTTGTGGCCAGCTAAGTTTCTGAGGTAGTTGAAGCAGATTATTTAATAAAAAAATTAGTTCCTGATGATTGCTTTACACCCATTGAACCGACCAACTATAGCTGATGAGCTGTGAAACCTCGTAATCAGCAATAATTTCCAGTTAGAGCCACACGTCTAAAAAAAAGCCAGTCAACAGTTGTGGTGTTCGTTAAATCCGCGGCATGAAGAAATCTGGCAACCTTTTCATTTTAGCTTTCATTCATATTGCAAATGGATACTGATGTAAGACCCTTGCTGTCAAGTCATCTCAGCCTATTTAGAACTGTTAAAGTATTATTTTGTAATAGTATTTTTGCTATATTTATCAAAGGTTAAGTTATTTGATCTGCCCTATTTCCTATATAAATTACATATTTACGTTAAGCTGTAGATATATTTATCTGATAACGTACTTGTGTTCCAATCAAATAAACAAAGAGTTTCTCAACAAATATATGTAAAAATCATTGTCGTGTCTTTTTTGCATTGCTACACCATTCATCCTATCGTAACCCGGGAGCGGGAAAGCGACCGGGAACGGGAGAGCAAGCGTGGAAGAAAACGGGAGCGAGTGAGCGAGAGTCAAAAACGGGCATTGCCGGGTATCCTGCTGATAATATTTATAAAGCTATATATACAAGTTTTCATTTCTGACCCTTCAACTCTTGTCACATGCTCAATTGCAAATTTAAAGTTTTATAATTTCCTGGCTTTCTTAATGTTTGAACTGATGAGAGGTTTTTTAGTCATAACATGCCAATGGGTTAGCCGATTTTTTATTACAAACTTAACACAATCATGTTCCTCAAGTGTTTTACTTTTCAATGAAATCGGTTTAGTAGTTTAAAGTTTGATGCCGTTAGATACAGACCTATATACAACGTTTAATTTGATAGATTAGAAATTGTTAAACATGGAGTAGGGACGCATATTGTTTTGTCACTACAAGTTGCAATGCTGTAACCATATAATTTTAAACTATTATTTTTGAGCAAAGCATTAGTTTTCATTCATTTCATGCCGATTCTATATGGTTATTTTCATAGAATTGTTATTAGATCCTAAACATGTTTTAGCATAGTGTTATTACTGTTTAGTAGTGTTTTGTTTACCAATAAAACACATTTTCAAACACAACACAATTTGAAACAAGAACAAATTCTTAATTTTTAATACTTTCTACGTAGTGCAAATAAATACATTTAAACAATTTCTATTTAATGTAAATACGCTTATAAACAACTTATTTATGGTTTTCTCTAAAATGTTTAAACTCTGAACTTATAACTCGCTTAAATATTGCAATAAGCATTGACAAAAACAAACAGTTTGAAAACTTCTGAGTAACATGAATCTACGGAAACTTCAATAAGAAATTTCATTAAAGTATTAACGAAAACTAAATACTTTAAAACAAAAATTTGCTACTAGAAAACTAAAAATTAAGGATGCACGAAAATATGCAAGTTTCATAGAAAAAGATTTTTCCAGTAAGAGTTCTTTAATTAAGTGAAATTCAATATAAATTGATTCATTGCCCCATCCATGTTTATTTTTTGCAAGACAACTGTAGATTCCAATTTCTTTGCTTGTCAGGTGTTTAATGTTGTATGTAATGTTGAGCAATCTTTTCATTTCTTTGTTTGGAAAATATTTTGGGAAACCATCTGGACATTCGATTATAACTTGTGCTGGTGGATCCGCAAAAACTGTACATATCAATACCAACTGTTTCTTATTGATGAATTTTCTGAAACTTCGAATTTTCGGAACTGGTTTTTCAACGTTGGTTATTGTTCTATGTGTTTCAGCGGTTGCATTTGCAATGTCAGAATTTCCATGAATTGGTCTTAGAGTGTTCAACAAAACAGGGTCACGGGTAGTCATGGTACTCAACTCTTCTGACGATATAGCCTTATTGTCAACTGATGAGCTCGTCTCCAGAGTCTGGTATGTTTGTGATGGGCATGTGAAAGTTGTTTGGAAAGGTGTTTGAGATTCTAATAAAAGTGAAGCAGCAGTAGACCCCTCAGCCGCCGGTTTAGCCGGCCGAGCCGAGCCGCGAAAGTGCGAAGCCGCCGCCGGCCGCGAAAATCGGGGCTAAACTGCAAGCCGGCCACAAAAAAATTAAGCCTCGCCAGCCGCAAAAATCGCGGCTAGCCGTGATTTAAAAAATTTTTAATTATAATTTTTTAAAAATTAGTTATTTCTTCATAGCCGCAATCAAAATCATAAACTTTACAGCCATACAAAAGCGTTCTCACCATTGATGTCTATGGTTTTCGCGCATTACAAGTTCTGGCTGAACTCAATGACAATGCAACTTTAGCAAAAAGATTAGATGCAGAAAAATTACAACTTGAGCTCGATGGATATCTAGCAAGCACTATTATTGGTGAAGATTTAATAGCAAAGTATTCAGCAAACCCACTTTCCTATTGGGCAGATATTGTTGTGACCTATCCCATACCTTAGCAGCTTGCTTCTTTGTATCTTGTAAACCTTAGGCTGGCTATAGACCCAGCTCTACCCCGGTGGGGGAGGGTGGTTATGTGGACTTTTTTTAGAGGAGATTCAATAGTACATGAATCCACTTGTTTGCCTCAAATTTGGTGGTGGATGTTGCGTTTACAAGTTTTTATAGCAGGTAAAATACTAGACATAACTCAGTTCAAATGTTAATTATGAACTTGAATTAATAGCTAAATAGTCTTAAGTCACTGTTACTTGAAAAAAATTTCAAAAAAAATATTTTTTTATATTAAAACCTTTGAAAAATATAAAAAATAACTCGAAAAATCACAGAGAGTTAAAGACTCTTCTCCCCGTGGGTGGGATGATGCTGGTAATGAAAACCTTTTAAAGCTAGTACAGTAGTACATGAATCCACTTGTATGATTTGATTTTGATGAGGTATTTTGCGTTATCGGCCCTTTTGTAAAATGGCCGATTAGGTTTCAAAAGTAATCACAGTCAAAATTTAACCTATGAACAAAAATTAAATAAAAAATAGTCCCAATTCAGTGGCAGGGTTAATCTGCAATAGGATGCGATCAAGCTTTTGCCCTTCTAAACTGAATAAAATAAATTTTTTCTACATGATAGCTTGCAATATATAATGTCAGCCTAAATTGACCACAATGATATATATATATAAATGTCTCAACCAGATTTTGAACTATGAACATCTACATTAAATTTTTGGAATATAAACTATAAAAAACTAAAAAAGATTTGACTTTGAAACTTTGTTCAGTGCTTTAGTTTTTTGAAAAACTGATATTTTATTCAAGGACATAAGTATATATGATTTAGAATTATGATATTTGCCAGTTGGCATTAGTTGAACAAATTTTTGAAAAAAATAGTGGACAGGGGTGTGATTTATAATTTTATTGAGTTGAAATCACTACTAATGATGGGTGATATTGAAACACTTTAGGAAAAATAGTGATTTAAAGTTTTGTTTAGGGCATCTAAAATTTTCACAATTTTGCGTTTTGAAACTTCTAATTGCCAAGTGGTAAATTTACATATAAGCCGAGAATTGAGCCGCCGCCGGCCACAAAAACAGTTAGCCGCCGCCGGCCGCAAAAATCTCGGCTCGCCGTAAATTAGGCCGCAAAACGTGGTAAGCCGGCCGTGAAACGGTTACTAAGGCGGATGAGGGGTCTAAGCAGCAGTTGAAAGCATTGTAGTTTCATGAGTATTTGCAGATGTTTCAGCACCTCGAGCTGATCTTGAAGTGCTCGACCACATCGGATCATTTGGAGTCACGTAACTTAACTCTGCTGATGACAGGAGAGCATTATTGTTAATTGAATGCTCAACTACAGGATTTGTTTTCAGTGGTTTGTAGGTTTTTGTTGGACTTGTAGAAAGTGCTGTAAAATATTTGCTCTTCAAATCTTCTGTAGGTGATCGGGGAGAGACAAGCTGTGTTGTTTTCACTGGCAATGATGCATTACTTGGACACAAAGAACCATTAAACAGAAGTTCTTTTTTATTCTCATCTGAACACTTAACTTGATTTTTTAAATCTAGATAAGATAGATTTTTGTTAGTGAACCAGCTTATTGAGCAATTGCACTCAAATCGATTACCTCCTATATTAATCCTTTTAAGATTTGAGAAGAAGTTCAAAAAGTCAGCAGGAAGGCTTTTCAATTTGTTATTTTTAAGAGATAAGTCTTTAAGGCTGCTTAAATTTCTAAAAAAAATTCCTTGCAACTGTTTCCAAGTTGTTTCCCTCAACATGCAATTTTGTAAGTTGTTGACCGAATTGTTGAAACCACTCTTCTTTGAGTTCCGTTATATTACATTTAATAATTGTTAAACGTCTCAATAAACTTTTAATGCCCGATAAGAAATTCCAATTTGAAATAA
This sequence comes from Erpobdella octoculata, assembly GCA_963978895.1. Lineage (NCBI taxonomy): Eukaryota > Metazoa > Annelida > Clitellata > Hirudinida > Erpobdellidae > Erpobdella > Erpobdella octoculata. The sequence goes on from OZ022240.1 coordinate 31,059,420, forward strand.
TTTCCTTAAAATAAAGAGCATGAAGTCCTCTGTGCTCCTAAACAATCAATTGTTTAAATAATAATTTACAAAAATATCTAAACAACTTTAAGATGTTAAATTATAATTTTACTAGTGAAGCAGCTTTTAAAACTGCTGAAAAAACTTTAAGAAAGTTTTTTATAAAAAATGTCTTCAATTTTTTTTGTTAATTCAAAGAATTTGAAATTATTAAAAGTATTAAAATGTTTGTTTACCACGTTAGCTAAGGATAGTTAATAACTTACTTCAAAACAGTTTTTTGGAAACTCGACTTTAGTGTTATCTTATATATAAAAATGAAATGTTTGTTTGTTTGTTTGTTTGTTTGTTCGGACATAAAATGTAAACGGCCGAACAGATTTAATTGAAATTTGGTACACTTATTTATCTTATTCAAGCGGTGGTTCCTGTAAAATTTTAAGTAAATTGGTTTTTCCGTTGATGTTTTATGGACAAAAAACGTTTTGGTCAGCGGTAGTAAGTTGGAGTAAATTTTTTAAGTAATAAAATAAAATTAATTTATAGTTAAATTATACAAAATATTTTTAATTTTTTTTTCTTTAGTTTTAAATGTTTTAAATATAAATATTAAATTAAATAAATATGTGTGTTGTTTAGTGCCGCCCATAGATATCTATGGTGCCGCCGGATACCTTTGTTTTGATTTCATATAGTCAGAACGTAGAAAATTTCGTTGCATTGGAAGTGTGAAAAAATCCTAGCAAGCATAGAATTTTCAGATTAGGTGTAAAATAGTAATAAGAACATAGCATTCTAAATTCTATAAAAATCGGAGTTGTATGTCGTGAGTTATACGGCATTTAGTTTGATGGGCGATAGTTAGTAAAATTAGTGTCGTTCGCTTCTGTGCTTGGCGACTAGTATACGTTTAGATTAGGTCTATTTGAAAGATAAATAAGACAAATTAAAAAAAATCAACAGAAACAATTTTTTAGAAAATTGCTATTTTCTTTTCCGTTCTCACTTGAAGTTTGCTACATCTTTTGTCTAGTGGTTCCTTTAATGGTGCAGAAGCGTAGAACATGTATGAAGAAGAGGAAGTGAGGACTGAGATATCTTCTTCTGTAATTTCTGAGGAAACAGAAATAAATTCATATTTTTTTAAAATGTTCATTTTGTAAGCATTTCTGAACACACTGCTGAAGTTGTAAGAGCCTTCCCCACTGTATTTAAAAAACTGGAAGTTACAGGTTGTTGTGATTTGGTAAATTATATTAATGTGCACTACAACAAACATGTAATTAAATTGCATTTGTCGTGCCGCATGGCTCTGCAAAGAAGCAATGCTACGGATGATGAGGTGCGCAGAGCTGGTTCTAGCCTGTTGGTCAGTCTGTATGGCGGGAAAGTAGGAGAAAGATTGGCTGATTTACGGTATGAGTCATATTTCAAATTGGCTCTGTCGTCGTTTTCAACCAGAAAGGCTGCCACTATCAGAATGTGCTGCTCACCTGCATGTCCGATGCGTTCATTTGCATGCTGTGATTTGGGGACTCTGGATAAAGTAGTCTTGAAGGCAACCGACTGGGACTGGTAATCAGTTGAAAGCTGCTTAAAACCCGTGAAAATAGTGCGTGACATTGCACCTAAGTCAGTCCTGAAGTTTGTTCGATGCTATTGTAATGGAAACTGCTCATCCAAGTGTGTTCATATCTGCGAAACAATAGGCACTGTGTTTCTGTGTGCGGAAATTGTCATGGAACGGATTGCTCAAATGGCGGTGTAACATCAGATGAAACAAATAATATAAGCAGTGACAGTGAAGAATCTTGTGGCACAGAACATGTGGTTGAGAACAATGATCCACAGTTTTTTTTTATGAAGACATTGATTTCTTCTATGTGGAAGAAATTTAATATTTCTTGCTGCTTTCGAACTTAGACAGCAATTTTAGTTTTTGACGTTTTGATTGTAGTTATTTGATATTCTAGTCTGACTTTTTCATGAGCTCACTGAAAGCATTTATCAGTTGTGGTTATAGTATCATTCAAACTGAAGATCTGAATGTTTGATAACAGCTTCATTTATGCTGGCTTAATTTTGGTTTTTGAAATTTTGAGGGCAAACGACCTAGTCAATTAGTCCTAAATGAAGATACGAACAGTTGCAGTTAAGCCGGACTTGGAATTTAATTAAACATACCACCACCTGACAGTTTCGGTTTAACCGGACTCGGAATTTAATTAAACATACCACCACCTAACAGTTGCGGTTAAACCGGGCTGAAGGGTAAACTAACTAGTCATTTGTGTGTATGTGTTTTATATTTTATGTATGTGTTTTAATTTTTTTTTAAAGCTAGATGTGTGCACATGTTAAATTTATGATTTTCTTAATGTGTTTCCAAATATTCCAGCAAACCTAGAGGTGTGTGTATATTTAGATGTAAATATGTACATATGCTGATATGTTTCTTGTTTGTATGTTGTTTGTATATTAGGTGGTGATTACGAGTCAACCTTCACGTGGCACTCCCTGTGATTAACCAGGCATTAGGCAATAAATTGGGCAACTAGGTGAAACCAATGACTCAAAATATCAATATTTTTTAATTTATAAAAATGATTATTCACAATATGCTGGATGTTTACAATGAAGAATCTAAGAATAATGTCTTGCAATTTCCAGGGCATGAAATAAAAATTGTTATTTCTAGTGTTTCTGTTGTTTTTCTGTTTGTTTTTTGTATTATATGTTGAAATTGGAAATTATTTATAGATGCATGTGAATAAACATATTCTGAAACTAGTTTGTATTTGATTGTTGTTCATAGGTTCAATTTTGGCAGTAATGACTTTTGAAAACCATAAAAAGCCATTTTCCAAATGGCTGATATCGCAAAATTCATAATCAAGATCAAATTATACCAGCGGATCTATGTACTACTGGACTAGCTTTAAAAGGCCCTCATTACCAATGTCATCCAGCCCATGGGGAGTAGGGTCTATAAATTTCTGTGGTTTTTCAACTTTTTCTTCAAATATTTTATTAAAAATTTTTTTTTGAAATTTATTCAAGTAGCACTGCTTTAAGACTATTAAAGTCAAGTTGAAACATTGTTATAAATAATTGTTTTGGAAAGATATTTTCGAATTGTCGGCCATCTTGTTATTTTGTTATCCTACACTCCCCCGCATTGTTATACAGTTATAGAATTCCGTTTTTCATATTCTCCTAATTCATACCTTTCCAACGATATATAATAATTGCTTGCTAGGATTTTTTCACGGTTAAATTTATTTCTTGCTGACTAATAGAGCTCATTGAGGCTCATTCTCTTCCGAACCTCCGATACGACAGCTCTGCTATCGGTAAACTTTATATTTGATTTTCGCAACTTATTTTTTAAATCTAGATAACTTTGGATTTCAGGACTAATCAATAAATTGCAGGTGGAATTTCTTCTATTTAGAGATATTTTGTGCTTCACAAAAATAGTTCCAGACTTAACAAATTAAAATTAAATCAAATTAGAAATTCATTGTTCATATCTCCCATTCAAAAGTAAGTGGCAAAGCTTTGGTAATTTGTTTTTAGTTTTTAAAATCATGATTTACTGTGTATCTTTCAATTTGTTTCGTTTGTTGCATTGCACGTGTTTAATTATGTTATATTATTATTAATTATTATAAGATTATCATTATGCTCTAACATTTTGTGTTTTACAAAAAGGAGTTGCAGATTGGAAAAATAAATTCAAATTCATTGTTCATATTTATCGTTCAAGGCTTCTGACTTCAATTGTTCCTCATCTAATATTGTTGAGCGACGAGCTTGCTATCAGCCTATCGGTAAATGAGAAATTTTTTTGGGCAGGTAAGTTTTTTTTTATGTGATGGCATTACAACCATTATTATTCACGAGTAGTTATGACTATAAGACTATGAATTAATTTATCGGTCTTATTTTATTTTTTACTTTTCAGAGGAAATTAGAAAATTACATTTTAAAGAAAATCTTACATGCAACACCAATTTATTGTAAAAGTTTCACTGATATATGAGATGCATGAAATTTGAAAGAAATGAAAGCAAGTGCAGTATTTTTGTGTTTCAACAAAATCATGAACAAAGTTCTCAAGCCAGCCTATCAATCTGCTGCTGTTTTGTTCAATTTATAATTGCATCATTTGCTAAATAAAAGTGGTACTCTTCGATTGTTCCAAATTGATGATCTCAGAAAACTCTCGGAAAATTCATTAAGTTAATGCTTTGAAGGTTTTTAATATTATTATTACTTCATGTTTTATTTCAATCTGTGTTTTATATCACATTTTTCAAAGCCACGGGTCAACATTTATTAACATGCCACATGTAGCGTTATAGGCTTTCTGTAGACATGACACTTAAAAACTAAGAACAACTCAAAAACTAAGACTAGCGATTTTACGAAAAGCAGCTGTTGAACAGTGTGTGATAAATCTATTGTAAGCATTTATAATCTTACAAGTATTTAAAATAAATATAACCTGTTGAGATATATGAGCGGATTTTAACATTATTGCAGCCGTTAACTAATAAATTCTTTTTTTTCAGCTTCAGTCAATCATAATAAGCCTTTGCAGAAGATCACACTTGCAGAGTGGAACCAATACATTAAAGAACACTAATTAAAATTGAGGAAGTTCAGACGTAACTAAACGAGCAAACCAAACAACAAAGTGTTAACGAGAGAACAGATCAATTTTGATGACTGTGCACAGCATTCCGCTACAGCCCATCTAAGCCACATTGGGAAGGCTCTAAAATTTAATGGAGGAACAGAAGAGCGAAAAGAAGAGCAAGCTGGAGCAGTAAAGCGTAAAAGCAATCGGGAAAAGTAAAAGGGGCCGGAAAAGCGACCGTGAGCAGAAATGCGACCAGGAGTGAGAAAGCGACATGGAACGGGAAAGCAAGCGGTTAAGGAAACGGGAGCCAGAGAGAAAACGATAAAAAGCCTTTAAAATCCCCGGGCAACGCCGGGTAACCCAGCTAGTTATATATAATAGTCAATTCTTGAAGAGATGTATGTTTGCACACCTCTGTAAATTTCATCCCGGGACAATTTTCAACTTCTAAAGCAGTAACAAAACTGTTTTCAAATATAATCTTGGGTTCTTGCTTAACTGTGACGTTGAATAAAAGAAGTCTTGTTACATTGGCTCCTCCTAGCAACGATCCTTCGTAGTTTTCAAAAATGGAACTATAAATATAAAACTCGCTTATTTTGCCACTGAACTGACCATGTCCACAATTTTTCAATTTGCTGTTCTTTATTTCAATAGAGTTTAAATTCTCTATGAAAACGGAATTCTCATAGTCAATTTCACAATTATGAATAAATAAATCGTTAACATTCATCATATTATTTGAGGTCACGTTTTTAAATTGCGAAATTGTGACATTAAGATCATATAAGGATACTGCTTTCACCTTAGACCATTCATCTACATTTATATTTCCAGATAAATTGTCTTTACATTTATACAGATTATATTTTAAAATATCGTCGTAAAATAGATCGCAATCTGGAGTAACTTTTGAAGCGAAAGTCATAACCAACAGCAGCTGAATGAATACTTTTGTGGTATATTTATACTGCATGCTTTATAATTTAAACGACAACTAAACTTATTTGAAACGTTAACTTGTTTATAAAAATAATGTATGACGTCATCAACCGAAAAAATTTAAATGTTTTTAAATACAATAAAATCTTTGTTCACTCTAATAATTGCGCTTTTTGGGACATCTTGAAAGCGTTAGCAAGTTTTATTTTAGTATAGAAAATACATAAACAAATTATAATTAACATTTTTAGCTTTAATCAATCAATCAAATAAATTTAAATAACTTTACAAACTTTCAAATTTTGTCCTATCAATTTGAAAAAATAATAGAAGTGCAAAGTCCGTTCGTAGGTTATATCTGTAGGTAGGTTACATACCTATTCTTGATTGTTAGATCATCACAGCAGATTATTGAATGAAAAAGGTAATAACTAAGATTGCTTTAAACTTTTAAACTTTAAGCCCGTTGGACCTGCCCATTATAACTGTTGCGCTATGGCTATAATACTTTGGTTATCAGCAATAATTTACGCAAGGACGTCCCTTCAGCATAACTTTGGAGACAACTTGTTCTCAGGGCCCATCAATTTTTCAAAAAAATCAAACATTTTCGAAACACTCTTTCTTATTTTTCTCCGAATAAAAGCTAATAACTCGCAACTTCATGGGGCCCATGTCAAACATCACAGACAGCGGTCCCATTTCACCGTATAGGGGCCTGCCTATCTAAACAAAAAGGTCGTTCAAACTGAACCTTCAACTATACATTTCTTAAGCCAATATAAAAACAAAATTGTTTAACCAAATAATACTTTTCTGTTTTTAAAACTCAAATTTAAAAGTTTTTTTTATTTCTTTTTAAATAAGTCACAATTTGCAAAATTAATATTAGCTGAATTAATTGACTTAATGCAGAACTAATTATTGAATATTGCATTGTCAACAAGCAAAGCATGTATACATAACAAAACCTCATTGAGGTCATCACATCAATTCACCGCCATCAAAAAATTTCAGTTTGATATAAAACAATTTCAACTTGATATCAAACAATTTCAATTAAAAGGTTTTTTCAATAAAATAGCTCTTAATCGGTTCAACAAAAGCTTGAAGAAAAGAAAGCTATAACTTAGCCCCAGCTGATTATAATCACTAGAAGAAAATGTAACTAAAAGGCACATGACAACAGCCACTATATTATAATATGTTCAGCACCAATTATTTATTATTTATTCATCCATTAATTCACTCATTTCTTTCTTCCTTCAAAAGCTTCATGAGTGTCGAAAGCTGAAAGAAAACATTACTTTGATGAATATTTTAACTTGTTATTTTTAAATTCCTTTTAACACGATCAGAACAAAACCACAACGGTTCTCTCCTGCACCATCTTCAAGCCAAACGATCTATCTTAACAACAACTAAAATGATGTCTCTAAGACTGAACATTGAACATTTCATTTGAACATAAATGCAGCATACAAACCTTTATAAAAAGTCATAATAAAATTAACATCGGGCAGCAACTGGTTGACTTTCTTTAAGATGGCAGACGACTGATCGGAGAGAGATGAATTTTGATTCCATATCTGTATGATGTCATCCCATTCTCGAATGCTCACGCTCAATCCAATTATGTCGTCACCTTAACATTCAATGAAGAGTTTCACTGAAATAATGCATTCACTCATTACATAAACATCAACATTTACAAGCTCCGTGAGATAATAGATGGTCCCAAGATTCTCCAGCAACTTGGCAAACAAACATATCCTATTGCGTATGTAAATCAACATAAATAATTTCCGATGTCTGTATCTCTGTGTGTATGTATGTATGTAAGTATGTTAGCGATTTTGTGTAACACGGCGGTCAGCAGGGTTAGCTGTTGATAAAATTAGTGCATGTAGGCGTGTAATAAAAGTCATTACGAAACTGTACACTCTTAGTTCTAAAGATAAAAAAAGTGGCATCGCAATCACAAAATGTAAAATAATGACATTTTAAAAAACTTTCATTTTTTACAAGCTATTTTAGTATATAATTAAAAACACAGAACTTCAAACCTTGTGCTACAAAATCAGCAAATTGCTCTCCAACGACTGCCAGCTGTAACTCCTGCCATGCTTCATCCTGAGACAAGAACAATATTGCAGAAATTCTATTGTTTTAACATAAATCTCTCTCAATATGTTTCAAAAGACTATTACACTGAAAATGCAACAGTAAAATGCATCGAGTGCTTACGGTGTTCTGCTTTGTACACTTCATTCTCCAGTAACCTCCTGAGCAATTGCATTCATCTTCCCTATCGAATTTAATTTATTATCAAAACAAATTAATACCAAATAATGTGAAAATTAAAGAATTGTGATACAAATCAGTCTAAAAACAATTCTTACCATATTGGACGAGACTCATTCCTCATCAAGTGGTAGCTGTATCTCGGATTCATCATGGATGGTTTGGGAAGATTGTTATTCACTCTCCAGAATGCCTGTGCAGACACATGAATGTTGGTTTTGTCACATCAAATCATTGAACTTGCTAGAAGCTATAACAAATATTAATTAATTATATAATCTCAGTATTCTGAAAGATCAACTAAATACCTGAACAGTTTTCACTGTGGGAAGTTTCTTCAAGCTGGCAGCACATTCTGCTGCCGAGGTGCCCCTAATAGATCTAATTTTGAAAAAAATAAAAAGTATATTCTTGCTTATTTACTCTATCCAAAAAGTTAAAAGTAATTTCTCAATTTGAAGTTTAAGTAAATTGAAGAAGTACTTGTCAATCCAGAAAGTCCAAGGTGTATGCAAAAGGGCTCCTTCTTTATCCAGATCTTCATCTCCAACTGACTCAGTTTCATGTGCTTTTTCTGCTTGTCCGTAAAATGCTTCCCCTACTGGAGTTAATTTATTCATCCTCCCACTTCCAAACAGCCGGCATTTCAACAAAAAGTCTTCGAAAATATTTTTATAAACGATAATATAATGTTGTCAAAAAACTAATAATTTAAACAAAACTATAAACAGAAACAGACGCGGCAAAAAAGCCACGCACACCGTTTTGGAAGAAAAAAACTTTAGATTTAGAAGATGAACTCTGCAGCGTTTGTTTACAGTACAGTTAGCTGTGATTAAATATAGACCAAGATTTCAATGTCAAAGCAAGTTTTTTTATTATAATCATTTGTTTAAGAAGCTTATTTGCAGTATACAATTTAAACAACAACAAAAAATTATTGGAGGTCTTCAACAAATTTAATTTATAATGAACTAGCGGGGTTAACCGGCGTAGCCCGGGGTTTTTAGAGGTTTTCCACTCTCGCTCCATTTGTATTCTCGCAAAATAGAAAGATTTTAGGCCGGGCCGCAAAAAACAGCCCGTGCAGGACTCTTAACATTTATGTTGAAACAAAGGGAGAAAGAGAAAGCAAAAAAGAAAAAGAGTTAAAGAGAGAAAAACCTTTAAAACTCCGGGTATTTTTGCTAGTTCACAGATAAGTGATTGAAGGCTGAAGCATATCTACATACATAAATTGCTATGTATGTATGTTAGCAATTTCACGTAACGCTATATATATATATATATATATATATATATATATATATATATATATATATATATATATATATATATATATATATATATATATATATATATACTAGCAGTGCCCGTAGCGGCTTCGCTCGCATGAAATTAGAGAATTTGAACCGGGCATACATAATAGAGTACTGCACGGATCAATTTTTTAGGTCTCGGCTCGGTCCGTCGACAACTTGGCCCAGCCCGTTTCAAAAACCGAAATTCCTGGCCCGGCACGGCCCGTCTAATATGGGCCCGGCCCGTTTTTAAAGGCCTAGAAGTTCTATATACTTGATGAAAAACTTCTGCCCGTCCCACCATGATTTAAGGTTTGGGCAGGGCCGTATGAAGACCATAAAATAACGGCTTGGCCCGTCCGTCCGGTGATAAACTGAACTCATCTACTTCTAACCCGCACAAAACCTCAAAATACTAATTTTCACATCTGTAGCACTTACAGTTTTTGAGTAGCAGTTATTTTAAAATCAAATAACCCTTTTTCCACTTCACATTTGAAGTCCTGGAAACCAAATTTTCAAAAATGGTGAAACACGTATATCATTATTTTTAGAGTAGAAACTAAATACTAATTTTACTTTTGTAGCATTTACAGTTTTTGAGTAGCTGTTACTTTAAAAACCAAGTAGCCCTATTTTCCACCCCATATTTGAAGTCCTGGAAACCAAATTTTTAAAAAATGGTAAAACACGTATATCATTATTTCTGGAGTATAAACCAAATACTAATTTTTACTCCTGTAGCATCTACAGTTTTCGAGTAGCAGTTACATTAAAAACCAAATAACCTTATTTTCCACCCCACATTTGAGGTCCTGGAAACCAAATTTTAAAAAAATGGTAAAACACGTATATCTTTTTTTTGAGTAGATACTAAATATTAATTTTTACATCTGTGGCAATTACAGTTGTTGAGTAGTAGTTACTTTAAAAACCAAATAACCCTATTTTCCACCCCACATTTGAAGTCCTGGAAACCAAATTTTCAAAAAATTGCGAAACCCGTATATCATTATTTTTAGAGTAGAAACTAAATACTAATTTTTACTTTTGTAGCATTAACAGTTTTTGAGTAGAAGCTACTTTAAAATCCAAATAACCCAATTTTCCAACCCACATTTGAGGTCCGGGAAAAAATGGTGAAACATGTATATCTTTATTTTTAGAAAAGAAACTAAATAATAATTTTTACATCTGCGGTATTTACTGTTTTTGAGTAGCAGCTACTATAAAAAACAATTAGCCCTATTTTCCACCCCACATTTAATGTCCTGGAAACCAAATTTTCAAAAAATGCTAAAACACGTATTTTATTATTTTTGGAGTAGAAACTAAATACTAATTTTTACTCCTGCAGCATTAACAGTTTTTGAGTAGAAGCTACTTTAAAAACCAAATAACCCAATTTTCCAACCCACATTTGAGGTCCGGGAAACCGAATTTTCAAAAAATGGTGAAACACGTATCTTTTTATTTTTCAAAAAGAATCTATATACCAAATTTCAAAATCTCATTTTTGGTTTTCGAGATATACATTGTTTTAGAAAAAAGTTTGTTTTCCAGTTTTTTCCCCTCAGGAGCAAAATTTTCAAAAATCCTTTCTTAGCGGATGTTTACGCTATAAAAGTAATATAAGTTCCAAATTTCACGTTCCTAGGATGAGGCGTTTGAGCTCGGCGTTGATTATCAGTCAGTCAGTCAGTCAGGACATGTTCTTTTATATATATAGATATATGCGTAAAATAATATATAATTAGATTTAAACTAGCCCGTCATTTTTGACGAGCTATCTCTGGTTAAATTAATTTTATTTTTGTTAAGCATTCCCCATGTTTATCAATAAACATGATTAATAGCAATATATTCAAATATTTAAATAACTGTTATAAAAACACAGATGATTTAAGAAACGAAACTGGAAAATCAAGAAAACTTTAGCAGAATGTATTAACAGCAAGTTAGCCACAAAATGTGTGGCGTTGAAGGTAATGGCTAACTATTAAATAAATAATTAGCACATTGCTCAGCATCTAAGTTATCGGAATAGAGTTTAATTATATTTTGTCTTCAGAGAGTTTAATCGAAATTTTCTTCAGCGGATGCACATATAAAAATATGTCAATGTTTTTAAACAGATAACACCATTATAAAAAATATATCTGTTTAAAATACAATACTTTATATAGCGGCATTGACAACAACACAGCTATTTAAAATGAACTTGAAAAGCAATAACAAGATTAACTATGAGAAACGTAGATTTTATGGCAATGTATTCTCGGGAAAAGCTCCACCATTACTTTTACTCGTGTTCTGTGTTGAAACGTTGAGACTTTTCGCCAAGACGTATGAGTATGAAGGCTTGAAAGTCTGCTGATGACCTATCCAGTTATTCTGATTATATTGAGTACTAACAAATTGATTTTGACAGTAAGAAACTTGTTTTTGATCTTCAACTAATGGCTGTTGTACAGGGTTTCCATAAATTAAAAACTGGCTGATAAGGCATTCATTGCCAGACAGTCTCCATGGTGATGATGAGCTAGTCATATTAGTATTAAACGCTTGAGAAATAGATTCACATGATCCCAACAGTGGTGTCCATGCTCTCATTGCTTCTGAACTTTGAGCAAACCTTTCTTCTTTGCTTAGTGCTCGGCAAATATAAAGACAATTTCCAAACACTGGTTGGCCACATAAAGCCTGAACTGCTATTTCAGCTTCTGCTTGTGTGCTGTAGCAAACAAAGCCAAAACCTTTTGATTGTCCACGCTCCCTTACTACTCTTGATCCTATGACAGTGCCATAGTTCCTAAACAGGTCCCTCAGCATGTCGTCAGTAACCTCTTCGGAAATGTTTTTGACGTAGAGGTTTACCCCCATAAGGTCGTACCTTTTGTGGTATACCAGCTTTTCCCATAACTCTCGGTGTTCTACCATGGAAACAAACAACGTATGACCACTATCAAGCACTGAGTTGTTCATTACACTGGCAGCCAAAGCAGCACTAGCAAAATCACTATAGCTGACGTAGCCAAATCCTAAACTTTTATCGTTTTTGTCGGTGATTACTTTACAATAGTCTAAGCAACCAAAACCGTTAAACAAACTAAACAACTTTGAGTCATTCATTTCGTCGTCAAAGTTTTTAATGAACAAGCTGCCGCAAGGCTTATCATGGCTGTAAACTTTAGATTTAGTTTCAAACCGATTAAGATAGACTCTTTTGGCGCCAAAATATTGACCATGCATTGCCTCCATGCACTTCAAGGCCGATTCATCCTCATCGAATTGAATATATGCATGTCCTTTTGATCCTCTTTCATCAAGTGGAATATGACATATTTTAATTTTTCCAAAATTAACCATGGCATTAAACAACATATCTTGATTGATGAATTCATCCAGATTGTTTATATAAACATTTCCCTGTTGTGACCACAATGGGGATGGATCACCCATCGAAAGTTTCAAATGGCATTCCCTTCCATTAATTACACAGGACTGAAGAATTGGCAAAGCCCTCTCAGCATCAGCCTTCATCTTATAAGTCACAAAGGCACATCCGAGACTTTGGTCGGATTCTTCATCTCGACAGATATACACGTTCAATAATGGGCCAATTGCAAGAAACATTTCGTAGATGACTGGTTCGCTAACATCGGCATCAAAGCCTGTGACCAAGATTGTGGAATATTTGATTGCTGGATGGTTTTCCATGACCAAATACAATTAGCTAAATTAAAACTAATTAATATTTTTCTGAAAAAATTGGAATCAAGCTGTGTTGACACAATGCTTGGATATTCAATATAACTCTATGAGATTCCTTGATAGGAAAAAGAAAAGTTAAACATTTTCTCGATGCATATATATATATATATATATATACATATATATATATATATATATATATATATATATATATATATATATATATATATATATATATATATATATATATATATATATACATATATATATATATACACATATACATATATATATATATATACACATATATATATATATATATATATATATATATATATATATATATATATATGTATATATATACATATATATACATATATATATACATATATATATATACATATATATACATATATATATACACATATATATACATATATATATACCTATATATATATATATATATATATACCTATATATATATATATATATATATATATATATATATATATATATATATATATATATATATATATATATATATATATATATATATATATATATATATATATATATATATATATATAAATCAGATTATATGTGTAAGTATGCAAGTAAGTAAGTTCTTTATGCATTGCTACACCATTCATCCGATCCCATCCCCGGCTCAGGGGGGCCAACAAACCTTTCCAGGCCAAAAATGCCTATATACGACCATAAAAGGTAATCTAAAACGCTTGAGCAATCTTGATGAAATTTGGCAGGGAGGTAGTTCTCAAACAGTGGAAAAAAGTTAATAAGGTTTGGTCTCCCAACTCCGATTTCCCGGCTCAGGTGAGGGGATATAGGAGAAATATGGGAATAATTTGATAAAAAAATTCTGTCTAAATGTCACATTCTAGTTTTCGGTAAATGATGATGCATATTGATGTGCATTTCAATTAGTTTAATTGAATTGCAGTGTAACTGCTATATTTATACAATGCGAGATATAGTAGAAACAACGAGATAATTTCTATTATTTGACAGTGCTACACATATTAATTAATGGTGTTCGTTCCGGCCGCTACTTGCCTTGAAATACAGCATTTACCGACTCTCCGAGGGTTTCGGCAACAATTTCTTTTTTGCCGACATATTCCGTCGAAGACGTCAGAAAAATGGTGAAAATAGCATGGAGTCGACGGCAACTCACGGCAGCCCAGGCAAGTTTTTTTCTTTGTAATTTTTTTGTTAATATCAATGGAGAAGTTTGTCCCTCTCATACCAGAAGAAAATGATTGGATCTGTTGTAAAAAGATCGAGCCCTTCTTGGCAATGTATTGATCCTTCTCAGAAACACTTTCTGGCGATCTCACTCCAACAATTCATTTAGTTTGTCCTTGAACAAAGTAAAAGTTATAGAGGGCAATCAAGGCACTGATTTTATAAATTTTTATTGCTTTTGATCAACTTAACATAAAAATTTAGTTTATTTATAATATAACCATATTGAAATTCTAATCAGAGTGAGAACAAGTAAATTAAAAACGAATTTTTAAAACCAATGCTCTTATATGTAATTAAAACACAAATTTTGCAATCAATTTTTTCTTATATTACTCTTTTATTTTATGTTAAAGTCGAAATATCTTAATTATATCGAAATATCGAAATTAATTAAAATTATCTAAATTAATTGACTTATTGTAAAACTAATAATTGAATATTGCATTGTCTTCTATTTTAAGCATGTATGCAAAATTTGAAAAAATCTATCATCAGGAAGTGACTCAAAAATTGATTGCAAGATTTGAAACAGACAGAGAAACAAACAGACAGACAGAGAAACAGAGACGACGAGTTAATAAAAGCATTGGTAATAATAATAAAAATATCATCAAAAAGCATCGAATTTAAATATCTCAACTATTTTCATGAAAATTTCGTACACGCTTGAGAATCGCGGTCAGTGAGTGTGGTTCGTGTTAACTTGGTAAAATAGTCTGCCAGTCGGTTAGCGTTTTGTGGTCAAGAAAACCCTCAAGAAAACCCTCAAAAAAACCCTCAAGAAAACCCTCAAGAAAACCCTTAAGAAAACCCTCAAGAAACCCCTCGATAAAATCCTCAAGAAAATTAACTAAATTAATTGACTTATTGTAAAACTAATAATTGAATATTGCATTGTCTTCTATCTTGAGCATGTATGCAAAATTTGAAAAAAATCTATCATCAGGAAGTGACTCAAAAATTGATTGCAAGATTTGAAACAGACAGAGAAACAGACAGAGAAACAGACAGAGAAACAGAGCCGACGAGTTAATAAAAGCATTGGTAAAAATGATTGAAAATGTGACAGAGAAATACAAATTACAATCGGAATATCAAAACGTTTGTCGTGTTTGATGATTATGCCTGTGACCATAAGATATATGAAACTGCCACCAATTAAATCTTTTTTGCAAAGGTAGTCTGCTGAGACGAAATCCATAAAAGCTTTATAGTCAGCTCAGGGAAAAGACCATCAAGGATTACCTCTTATATTATGATCTTCTCAACCAGGTTAAAAGTGAGACTCAGATGAGTGAGGAACTACAGGAAATACACTCACTGATCTTGGAGCCAACACTTAAATCCAAGAGAAAGCCACAACGACTACAAAGTCATACATAGAGCTTGAGTTTGAAGTGCATGAATAAATGCCATTTATTTTCATTAGACGTCGGTTACCGTCTGTTGCCGCGAATTGTCGGTGAAATTGCAGAATGGACTTGATCACGACTTGCATAAGGCAGAAAAGGTTATCTACTCTAAGTTTTTCACTAATCACACTCCTAAAGCAGGTTGAAAAGCAGCAGCCGCCGATGTTGTCTCAACCCTTTACAACAATTACCTTCATGTTGTTCTACCTGTTTTCAATCAAGTTGCTAATATTTTGGCAGCAATTCCAGCCACATCTTGTTCTGCCAAACGTTCCTTCAGCGCGCTCAGACGCATTAAAACATATTTACGGAGTACAATGGGCCAAACACGTATAAACAGTGTGGCAATTTTAGATATTGAACGAAGATATTCTAATATAGTGACCAAATTATTGACATTTTTGCTTCCAGAAAATACAGAAAACAATATTGTTTTTGAATTTTTTAATAAAAAGGTTTTGTAACTATTAAAGTTTTTTTTTTATTTATATACAGACTAAAATAGAATTGATAAAAAGGTTATTTATTATAACGCCAATGTTCATTTATCCCTATTTTTGTAAACAGCCCCCCCCCCCCACTTCGATTAGACCCCGTACGCCTATGACTCTATGCCTAGGCCTATAGTGAATCGCGAGGAAGATTCGAAGCAAAATTTGATGTCCCCAGTCACGTGATCAACAGCGTCTGTAAATAAATAAAAAATTCACTTTTAGACAAATCGCCTTGAATGGTGAGGTGGACCCCTATGATGGTGAAGTGAATTCCTGAAATTAAAAAAAACACCTCTGACTACCCCCCCCCCCGCTCTCTCCCCGGTCATCAGCTTTTTTGAAGGAAAAATAAAAATTAGTTTTTTTTTTAACTTTAGAAAATATTTGTGAGCCCCAAGAACAAGTTTCCCCAATCCAAGGTTTTGCTGAAATGATGTTCCTGTTCTCAAAGAGCATTATACATCCGGGGAATTCCTAAAGGAGTTTTTTATGGAATACCACAAAGATTTGCTCAATGAACAACAATTTAAGAAACAAATGATTAAACCCGCATATGCAATTCACGTATCTAATTATAAACCTAGATGCACTCCTTCCGGATGAAAGCATTCTTACAGCCCAAAACGTTGTCAGACATTAACGAAAAGCGAATCGTTTATGGTAATGAGCATGATAACACTGATACGGCCAACAATTTGCTACTTGAAAATCCGACCAACTATCAATGACTCTTGAGTTTTTTTAAAAGAATAATAATAATCAATAATCGGCACTTGAAGCGACTTGGCAAGCGACTAAGGCGCCAGGAATCAGCACGTTGAGATCACACAGAGTTACCTGCCACCCACGCTTTTTATAGGCTGTTCCTTATTATTACCCAGCCTAAGCCGCTATTCATTTGACGCCACAATTAGGTAAAAGACTGAGTTGACCTGAGCAGTAAGAATGAACTCCTTGCCCAAGAAAGTTACGCGATGTGAGATTCCAAACGGGAATCGAACCCGGACCTCAAGCTTAGAAGTTCAAGACTTTACCGTTTTACGCACAGCACGGAAAAAACTTAACCAGCTTAGCGATACTTTACCACTCTCTCAGGAGAATGTGAAGAGACGTTTTCAGTAAAAATCTGGATGTCATAATTACCACATAACTAAAAGTAGTTTGCAAATCAGCACATTCAGTGATCTTGTGTGCATACAAATAAATTTCCACTTGTGAAAACTTTCCGACAAAAATTTTCAGAAATTTTCAAAAACTAAGAGGTAAACCAACAAATCTACGCACTAACCTCCTTTTAAATTGGTCTTAAGCTGCTTATCAAAAGCCAGTCTCGCACAGCTTAACACAACATTGAATGCGAAGTGACCGTGTTGCCAGTAAGAAAAACCCCACAACCCAGATTGAAGGGGGCAGGTTCTAAGCATTTCTAAAATTGTGGTGGCTTGTTTTACTTTAAAGAACCTTTAAAAACCGTTCCTGAACATGAGATGACTAACTCTTCCCGGTCATCAAGCAAAAGGCCCCACCGATTTTTGTGAGGGAAACACAAAACATCATACCATAGCCCCGGTACTGCCTGCTCCTACAATTTTTTTTTTATAGATTTTCATCAGTGCCTAAGTAGTCAAAATTTTTATAAATTAATGAACTAAGAACTAAACTAATGTCCTTTCCATAGTTAGTTTAGTCGTTAAAACCCAACTGGAAAAGAGTGCGTGAGCCGGGAGTCGAACCCGGATCAATTGCTTGGAAGGCAACTATGCTACCGTTATACCACTCACGCTTCACGTGCTTACTAATTATTAAACTGAAAGTGACAGTGACAGTGTCAGCGTTGTTATTTAGCGCAACCTTTTCAAACGTATTTTATTATATTCACCTTATCTGCTTACTAGCTTGCTTGAGCAATACGTTGAGACCCAATACCACTACAAAAACCAACTTCCCGCTATCCAATCGAGTTGAAATTTGTTGGGTTTATAATGATTACATTTTCAGGTTTATTTACCAAAATATAAGTGAATTATTGAATAAAATAAATAAAACCTTTAAAATATTTTAAAAATTAAAACTTTTATGTAGAAAAACAAATCATCAATTTTTGATTTCTTTGAAAAAGCGATATTTCAATTTTAATTTTAAAAATTTACAAAAAGTTTTTGTTTATTTGATATTGATTCTAAAATGCCTTATATTTTTAATCCTCACAACCGCAGTCCGATGGAGAATACGTTTGGATGAACACCACATGACCTCTGATTTGTCTTGGTTGAGTTAGTTAGTATAGTTTTCAGATTTCTTTTTTCTCTAATTTTTCGAAGACTGATTTGATTTATTATATTGAAAGTCATTTTTTAATAGTTAAGCGTATCTTGGGACGTGCAACCTGTAGAGTATAGGGACATCTCTATTATGTTAATGAGGTTGTTGGTTGTTGATTATTGTGGGTCGAACATATGGGATTTTGTGAAATAAAGTTGATTGCTTTTTAATTAGTCTCTTGTTAGTAAATCGTGTATAAAACTATATAAGAGAACATTACAATTGGCGACGAGGATAATTTAACTGAAAATGTCGATAATAAATGTCGGTTCTGAACTTTCTGGGATCACTCCATTCGTTTGCAGCGGCGACTCAACTTCCGTGGGAATGCGGTGGAAGAAATGGATGAAGTCGTTTAACTATTATGTAGTAGCTAAGGGAATTACTGATGTAATGCAGAAGCAAGCGATGTTGTTGCACATGGCAGGATCCGAAGTACAGGATTTCTTCGAGACAGTTTCCACCCCCGGTGACATAGTTTTGCAGGAAGGGGAAGATGATTACCAGGCAACGATTCGAATTTTGAACGACCACTTCATACCGCAGACGAATACGACATACGAGCGTCATCTCTTTCGGCAGCTACAACAAACTGAAGGCGAAACCGTTGACCAGTTTGTGTCCAGATTGAGACGACAAGCAGTAAATTGTGGGTTCACTGATACTGATGAGCAGATCAAGGACCAACTTCTAGACAAATGCAGGTCAACTCAGTTCAGAAGGAAGTTACTGGAAAAAGGATCTGAGGTAACTCTTCAGACGGCTTTGGATATTGGACGCAGTCTTGAAATGGTCGATGAGCAAATTATGAAAATGGAAGGCATGCGAGTTCATCATTCTTCGGAGATAGAGGCAGAGGTGAATTTTGTAAAACAAAAAGAACAGAGTTGTAATTTGCCCAATGCTAAATCTCTGATAAGATGTTTCCGGTGTAACAAGGCAGGACATATGGCACGAGACCCCAGTTGTCCGGCAAAGCAGGCAATGTGTCAGAAATGTGGTAAAGTGGGACATTTTAAAATTGTATGCCACACAAAAAAATCACAGAATCGGGTGACCATGTCAAAGAGAAATCAACGTGTTTGTGTGCTTGGTCAAGAACAAAATTTTTTAACTACAACCAAAAGAGATAATGTTTGTGTAAATGATAAAGGTCATGATCACTTTGTTTTTTCTGTTACTGGTACATCAAGAGAAGGTCTGCTTGAATTGGAGATTGGTGGTATTAAAGTAGAAATGCTCATAGACTCTGGTGCATCTTGTAATGTTATCGACAGAAACACATGGGCATACCTGAAATCTAAAAAGTTTAAATGTTTGACACACCAGAAAGAAAATTTTAATTTATTTGCTTACGGTTCCAGTCAGCCATTAAAGATTTTGGGCACGTTTGTCGCAGAAATCCATCTTGGAGGCCGCCAAATAATTTCCAAGTTTGTGGTAATGGATGGTAGAGGTCAATCACTACTGGGAAAAAAATGTGCAGAAGAGTTGAATGTGCTTCGAGTGGGTAGGGTGGCTGGTAATGCAGATGAAGACATTTTCCAAGAGTATCAAGAATGTTTCAAGGGCATTGGAAAGTTGAAAAACTATCAAGTCAGATTGCACATCAATGGAAAAATTCAACCCATTGCCCAGAGTGTTAGACGAATTCCTTTCAATCTTAGAAAAGCAGTTGAAGATGAACTTAAGCGACTTATGGACATGGACATCATTGAAAAGGTTGAAGGTCCCACACCATGGGTTAGTCCAATTATAGTCGTCCCAAAGAAACGAACAAATGAAATCAGGCTTTGTGTTGACATGAGAATGTGTAATCAAGCTGTTATCAGAGAAAGACATCCAATTCCAACAATAGATGAAATCTTATATCAGTTGAACGAAGGAGTTATTTTTAGTAAACTTGATCTGAAGGGAGCATTTCATCAGTTGGAGTTAAGTGAAGAATCTCGTTCGATTACTACATTCATAACACATGTTGGCCTTTTCAGATATAAAAGATTGATGTTTGGAATTTCATCTGCTCCAGAAGTTTGTCAACATGTTATTCAACAAGTCATAAGTGGTTGCCAAGGAGCATGTAACATTTCAGATGACATAGTTGTTCATGGAAGAAGTTTAGAAGAGCATGATGAACGTCTGAGAGCTGTTTTGGATTGTCTTCGTAAAAATGGATTGACACTAAATAGAGAAAAAACACAAATTCGTTTGACTAAACTCACTTTCTTTGGTCATGTGTTAAGTAAAAAAGGTATTGGACCAGATAAAGACAAAGTGAAAGCCATTGTAGAAACAAGAGAACCAGAATGTGCATCAGAAATACGTAGTTTTCTTGGCTTAGTTCAATTTGTGTCCAGATACATTCCTAACTTGTCAACAATTAGTGAACCATTGAGAAGACTGACAAAGAGTAATGTGCATTTTTATTTTGGTCCTGAACAAAAACAAGCTTTTCAGGAATTGAAAAATAAACTCAGTTCAGCTGAAACATTAGCATATTTTAGGCCTGGAGCCAGGACGCAAGTCATTGCAGATGCCAGCACAGTTGGTCTTGGTGGGGTATTGGTTCAAAAGCAAGATGGCGTTTCAAGAATTGTGTGTTATGCTAGCAGACAACTGACAGATGTTGAGAAACGATATTCAACCATAGAACGAGAAGCACTGGCATTAGTTTGGGCGGTTGAAAGATTTCATCTGTTTTTGTTTGGCTCGGAGTTTGAACTTTGTACAGACCACAAACCTCTTGAATATATATATAAACCTCGATCAAAACCGTCAGCACGCATAGAAAGATGGGTTCTTCGCCTGCAGTCTTACAGTTTTAAAGTTGTACACATACCAGGGAAGGAAAACATTGCAGATGTGCTGTCCCGATTAGTTACAACACAACCTGAGGAAGATGACAATTCTGAACATTACATCAAATATATTGCATCAATGTCAACTCCTAATGCCATTTCTACTAGAGAAATAGAACGAGAAACAGCTAAAGATCCAGAAATGATAGAGCTGTATGACCAAATTCAAAGTGGTAACTGGACGAAAAATAAACCAATAGAATATTGGGCAGTGCGAAATGAATTGTGTGTTGTTGGAAGAGTAATTTTAAGAGGTACTCTCATAGTCATTCCAAAACCAATGAGACAACAAGTTTTGCAGATAGCACATGAAGGTCATCCTGGGATAGTGAAGATGAAAAATCGGCTACGTTCAAAAGTATGGTGGCCTAAAATTGACAAAGATGCCGAGCAATTTTGTAAAAAGTGTCATGGTTGTCAACTAGTTGGTTTGCCAGAAAGACCAGAGCCACTTTCACGAACAAAACTTCCTCAAGGTCCTTGGCAAGATTTAGCAATAGATTTCTTAGGACCATTTCCATCAGGCCACAACATCTTAGTAGTTGTAGATTACTATAGCAGATATTTTGAAATAGACATAATGAAATGTATTTCTTCTGAAAATACAATCCAAAGTCTGAAAAAATTTTTTGCAACACATGGACTCCCTTACAGCATAACCTCTGATAATGGACCACAATTTAAAGCAGAAATCTTTCAGCAATTTTGTATTGAAAATGATATTCATCATCGATTTGTTACTCCATTATGGCCACAAGCTAATGGGTTAGTTGAAATTCAAAACAAGGCGCTGACAAAAAGAATTCAAATTGCTCAAGAGGAAGGGAAGAATTGGCGAGATGAGTTGTTGGTTTATTTATTTGCATACAGAACAACACCTCATTCTACGACCGGTGTTTCTCCAGCTGAAGCTTTGTTTGGTAGAAAATTAAGGACAAAGTTTCCAGAACTTCGATCCAGGGCAATATTAGATGAAGAAATTAGAGATAAAGATCAATTACAGAAGATAAAAGGAAAAGATTATGCTGATTCAAGAAGAAGAGCAAAAGAATCAGAGATAGCAGTTGGTGATGAGGTCTTGGTGCAAAGAACTGGAGGTAACAAGTTCCAGACGCCATTCATTCCAACTCCTTTCAAAGTTTTGAAGAAAATAAATGGAAGTTATGAGATACAGAGCCCAGAAGGTGTGAGGTATGGTAGGAATGTTACGTCTCTCAAGAAGTTCCAGAGACCTGACCTTAGGGTTGAAAGTAACGAACATGATTCAGCTGATGACCATACTTCCGAGCTAGAAGAACAGCAAGATCACGAGGTGGACAACGAAATTGAACATGGGCTACCACCTGAGCCAGAAGGAAAAGAATTGCGACCCGTAAGGAACAAAACAGTGCCTGAACGCTTGAAGGATTATATATTGACTTGAAAAGGGGAGGGATTGTAGAGTATAGGGACATCTCTATTATGTTAATGAGGTTGTTGGTTGTTGATTATTGTGGGTCGAACATATGGGATTTTGTGAAATAAAGTTGATTGCTTTTTAATTAGTCTCTTGTTAGTAAATCGTGTATAAAACTATATAAGAGAACATTACACAACCTAATTTGAGCAAAAAGTTTGCAGTGTCCCCAAGAATTCTAAGCACCCAGCTAGATGGAAATGTCATACATTCGTAAAATTGATAGCACACCAGCTTTGGGTTCATGTGGCTTTTCATGGGTTTCAGGACGAAACGTTAAAGAAAAAATGTCACGACACAACGTTTAAGACAAAAGTTCAGAGTCAAAATGTCCAACGACAATACGTTTGACGATAAAATGTGCACACACAAAATGTTCACAGAAAGTGAAAACGTTTGCAGATAAAATATTCAATGACAAAACGTTCACAAAATGAGCACAAATAAAACGTTCTCAATTATTAGTTAATATTTGGCTAACCTATTTTATAGATTGTTATTAGTTGACAAAACATAACCACCTGAGATCGGTCCTGGATATCTGGATATAATTTTAAAATGATGTCGATAGCATTGAAGGTGGTTTTAAAAAGTTCCACCTTTTCTTTGTCTTTTGGAGTATAGAAACACTACTGATTTACAGTTTTTAGTTGAACAGAAAAAATTCAAGGAGACATTGGTGAACATTACAAAGATGCTGATGCAGCCCCAACACATTAAATTGGAACTTAGGAATTAGTTTGTAAGAGCTCCCTTCATAATAAAACAATAATATAAAGTATAAAAATAATTTTATAAAAACAACGCTCGTATACTAATGTAGTAAAATGTTAAAAATAATGTTAAAGTGTATATATTACAATTTTTATTAGAACTAAAAGATTAATTTTAGGGAATGCAGACAAAGTAACATTTAACCTAAACTTTCTTGAAAATGTAATAGAAATGAATACACCCAAAAAGCAACTCCCCATTGTAATACAGAGATACGTTAAAGCGTGCCGCCCTTGTGGCGCAACCGGTTAGCGCGTTCGGCTGTTAACCGAAAGGTTGGTGGTTCGAATCCACCCAGGGGCGTTCACATTTTTGACCGCCTTTTAAAATCATTTTTGAACGAGTTCAGCACGTGGAGAAAACCTAAAGCAAATGTGCACCTTATGCAGTGTTGGGTTTGTTACTTTACTTTTGTAATTTGTTACTGTTACTTGTTACATGATGAAAAAGTAATTTGTTACTGTTACTTGTTACATTTTTTCAAAAGTAATTTGTTACTGTTACTTTTTGGTTTTGAAAGTAACTTATTACATTTTTGTTACTTTACAAAAAGTTGTTTACAAACAGATGCAACACCCCATAACTTAATACTATGATTTTGTTTTTAAAATAAGAACACAACTTTATTATAAAAATCAAAGAGTTATAAAGTTATAACAAATCAGTCAAATGTTAAAGATCTTTGATTGAGCTACAAAAAGCTTTATTAGCTCTGAGCAGCAGTTGCCATTGAAAATGACTATCAGTCAAACGATTTCTTCTTGGAGTCAAAATTTGACCACCCAAGCTAAACAGCCATTCAACAGGAGCACTTGATGGAAGAGAAGTATTATACCTTTTGAACAATTTCAAGATACATGGAAATTTGAGCAATGATTCAATATCACGAGAAGTATCGCTAAGATACATATCCACCTCCGCAGTTTCATCAGTTTGCTTAAATGTATCTGTAACAAATATAAAAAAATCATCATCTGGCTGAGACATCTCAGCTGAACCATTTTGTTGTTCAGCCTGCATTTCAACCTGCTGTAGCGAGGCAGAGTCTATCCAATGTGCAGTGATTCCAAGAAAGCTCTTGTTGTTAGCGCTCCATATATCGGCTGTGGTACAAACATGATCCACTCTGCTAAGTGCTTCTATTACGTTGTTTTTCATCTGAGCTTCAAGAAAATCCAAGCTTCCTTTGAAAATAAATATAAAACTATTTCAAGCAACTCTAGTATTAAAAATTAAGAAAAATCACTTCTAATTCTTAAATACTAACCATCAAGCGTTTTTCTTGTCATCACCTTTCGGGTTGGCTGGAGTCCTTGAATGAGATTAACAAAAGATTGCGCCTCCACAATGCTTAATGGCTCCATGTATTCAATAATGAAACTTATGATCAGCTGATCCACAGTCGCTTGAGTGACACAATTGTTGTTTAAACTTTGCAGCATGCTTGATTGAGTCATCATCTTTTTTGCGGGAGCCTCATTTATTTCGCATGTGGCTTTTCGCTTACGAGTTAACTTGACTTTATCAGAAATTGCAGGATGTTTTCTCTAGTGAAAAAACATTAAAATTTGTATTTTTTAAACATAATCTATTAGTTTTGCAGTAATTGCTTAAAGTACTTTAAACAAACTCAATGTGAGCATACATACAACTTTCTAATAACTAATAACTTATTACAAATTTAAAATTCAGACGCTATTTTCTAAAAGTAAAAACATAAAACTAATAAAACTCACTTCCACATGTTTTAGAAGGTTGGCTGGACTAATCTTTGAAGTACTTAGTAGATACACTTTCTTAGGCAGACACTGTAGAGTGTAGACACAACACCTTGACGTTCTTTCCGTCATTTTCAGTTATTTTAAAATATTTTTCTAGCTGATGCACCCATCCGATTTCATTACCAGTTTCTTCATAATTTAACTCTTTATTAACTTCCATGATCCCAAAACACGATCTGTGAACTCGCTGAAAAGTGTGTACAAGGTTGACTTCTTTTGCTTCTGGAAGATAATTTATTTAGAATGAATGAAATTGCCAAGTTGACAGTGTGAACTCGATAAAAGTGGAAACAGTGATTTATATTAATTATTTTTTACATCGCAAACGTTTCCGAAAGAGTAAACGATAATAAAAAGTAAGTTTGTTTACCCTGATATGGCGCGTTGTTAAAATGAACGAGATCATGAATCCAGTGACACACTTTGCTCCTATTGGTCCAGACTCACGCCATCTTAACGCTTGATCCAATGCTCGAAAATAAAAAGTAACAAGTAACAATTTTACAAAATCCGTTACTGTTACTTTAAAAAAGTAATTGGTTACTGTTACTTTGTTACAATTTTGAAAAGTAATCTGTTACGTTACTTGTTACTGAAAAAAGTAATTTGTTACTGTAATTTCGTTACTTGTAATTTGTTACTACCCATCACTGACCTTATGTAGCTAAGTGCCAGGCCGCGATTATTGAATCGACGGAGTGGCGAGAGCCAGCTCCTGTTAAACCAATACGATTGGTCGCCTTTCAGCCAATCCGCGCGTCATGCACATCTGACCTGACCTAGTTCGTGATTAAACAAAGTTAAAATTCTAAGATCTGCATTTTAATTTCAAATTTAATTACAATCTCAAATTTTCAAAAAACCAATCCAAGAAATTGAGCTTGCCTACTAATACTTTTACAGCTAGCAGCTAGATGTAAAAGTGACAAGGACAAAATAACTATCAAGAGTTTAGCTATCAAAATAACTAAATAAATAAACAAAAATAATAAACAATAACATTTGTGACTATGACTTTCGATATGAAGAGTATATCGGGAGTATCGGAAGATGTGAGTCGTAACATGGTTAGTAATTATTATTATTAAGTTTTATTGAGTGAACTGCAAGTTTACTTGAATTTTGAGTGCTTGTATTTGTTTATTATTGTTCATGTCATAATGTATTTTGTATTTTTCTTCAGCTTTTGCAAATGTTACCATCAGAGCTTGAGTACACCATAAATTCTATCAACTCTGTTGATGCTGAAAATGAAAGTGTCAGGCACTTCAAAAGCAACTTCACAATTAATACCTTACATTAGTTTCAAGAAACTTTTAACCTGCACGCACAATGTCCAGAAAGGTACAATCGGTGTTTGCAAACACACAGGTTAAAAGTTTCTTGAAACTAATGTAGCGCCCTTCACACTTTTCTGTGTGAGCAATCGTGAATTGACATTTATTTAATTGTTCAAACATTTGCCGCCACTGATCAAACTCATTAGAGGTGGTTATATTAATTGTGAAGTTGCTGCTAGCTGTAAAAGTATTAGGAGGCAAGCTCAATTTGTTGAATTGGTTTTTTGAAAATTTGAGATTGTAATTAAATTTGAAATCAAAATGCAGATCTTTGAATTTTAACTTTGTTTAACCACGAACTCGGTCAGGTCAGATGTGCATGACGCGCGGATTGGCTGAAAGGCGACCAATCGTATTGGTTTAACAGGAGCTGGCTCTCGCCACTCCGTCGATTCAATAATCGCTGCCAGGCCAGTCTGCGATTATTGAATCGACGGAGTGGCGAGAGCCAGCTCCTGTTAAACCAATACGATTGGTCGTCTTTCAGCCAATCCGCGCGTCATGCACATCTGACCTGACCTAGTTCGTGGTTAAACAAAGTTAAAATTCAAAGATCTGCATTTTGATTTCAAATTTAATTACAATCTCAAATTTTCAAAAAACCAATTCAACAAATTGAGCTTGCCTCCTAATACTTTTACAGCTAGCAGCTAGATGTAAAAGTGACAAGTTTACTAGAATTTTGAGTGCTTGTATTTGTCTATTATTGTTCATGTCATAATGTATTTTGTATTTTTCTTCAGCTTCTGCAAATGTTACCATCAGAGTTTGAGTACACCATAAAATCTATCAACTCTGTTGATGCTGAAAATGAAAGTGTCAGGCACTTCAAAAGCAACTTCACAATTAATATAACCACTTCTAATGAGTTTGATCAGTGGCGGCAAATGTTTGAACAATTAAATAAATGTCAATTCACGATTGCTCACACAGAAAAGTGTGAAGGACGCTACATTAGTTTCAAGAAACTTTTAACCTGTGTGTTTGCGAACACCGATTGTACCTTTCTGGACATTGTGCGTGCAGGTTAAAAGTTTCTTGAAACTAATGTAATGTATTAATTGTGAAATCAAAATGCAGATCTTTGAATTTTAACTTTGTTTAACCACGAACTAGGTCAGGTCAGATGTGCATGACGCGCGGATTGGCTGAAAGGCGACCAATCGTATTGGTTTAACAGGAGCTGGCTCTCGCCACTCCGTCGATTCAATAATCGCGGCCAGTCTATCCTTTATGCAAATCCCAACCGCTGGACCGCGCGCTGGACCGCGCGCTGGACCAATTTTTACGAAACATTTCTTTTCATAAAAAGCTTGTGATAGAAATGGCAGTCGGAGGTGGGCCGTAACCTGAAATTTTAAAGTGGGGAGCACTTGATTTCATGCAACAAACAACAACAACACGTAAATTTCTAAGTTAACTCACGCGCAGTGTTGCAGATAGAAAAGCTTTTGCTTCCATTGGTGAAATCATTAAATTTGCTGCATTTCAGAAATAATATTGCATTCGGAGGACACAGATAAGATGGCCGCATCGTTCTTGATTGTTTTTATTCTCTATTTACAGATTTTACAGAGGATATGATCATTTATTCACCATTTCATCTTCAAAAGTTGATTTGGATTATGGATTTGAACTCATCCCAACAGGAGAGTCATTTCAGAACAAGTGAAGCAAAAACAAAGTTTTTTAAAAACACACTTTTATATAATCGATTTTGTTACATAAACAACGAGCATATTATTTATCATAGACAATAAATAGTTCGACGAAAATATCACAAATAATTATTTCATTAAATTTTGTCCAATCGATCCGAAAAATTGATAGAATGCATTGTTAATCCGTTTGGAGGTATGTTTAAATTTAGAAGTCTCTAGCTCATCGGGAAGTTAGTTTAAAATCGATTGCAAAATTTGACGACAGACAGACAGACAGACAAAGAAGTCAAGTTAAGTAAAAGTGTGTAAAAATCATGGGGGGCGCAATCTGTTTAAAAACCCAAATAATTCAAAATTGAATCGGCCTAATGCTATACCCTTTTTCCCAAATAGCTGATTAACAGGAACGGGGATATTCATAGGTATTTTCCAAAAATCTTTTCCAAAAGGTATACGCTTTTTCCTCCCTACAAAGCTGATGACCGAAGAGAGTACTTTTTAAAAAAACTTCATACATACATTTTCGAGAATATTTCTTGAAAATCTTCCAAATGATATTTCGCCAAATGAAGCCCCTGTTTCCTTACAAATAAAACCTTTACGGCTCAGAAAGCTGTACTAACATTGTGTATTTTGCCTCAAACTTGGGCCCCCTCAAAAATTGGCTAGATCCGCCAGCGCGAAGAAGCGGGAAATCAGGCGGGAGCGGGAAAACAAGCGGAGAAGGAAACGGGAGCTAAAGAGAGAAAAACTCTAAAAACACCGAACAACGCTGGGTAACTCCGGGTAACTCCTAAGCATGGGCGTTTGGACCGTTTTAGGTGAAACCGTTAATTTCCGCTGCGCTAAAGTAATTTAATGGATTTACCTTCAAAAGCCGTTAGCGTTAAATTTCTTTAAGGCAAATTTCCGTTAACGGCGGTTAATTCCCGTTGAAATTCGTTAAAACTCCTTAAGTTTAACCAAAAGTTATAATGAAAACAACGTTATGAAATTTATTATTGGCAAAATAAAGTTCTTAATAAGTGTTTTAAATGAAATTTCTATTATATATGTTTTTAAATGAAATTTCTATTATAAATATTTTTAAACTAGCGGGGTTACCCGGCGTTGCCCGGGGTTTTTAGAGGTTTTTCTAATGTTTGTCTCTCTCGCTCCCGTTTCCTTCTCCACTTTCCCGTTTTCGTCGCGGTCCCGGTCGCTTTTCCGCTCTCGGTCGTTTTCCAGCTCCCGGTCGCTTTCCCGCTCAGAAGTTTTGTTATCGATTTTCTCTCTTGCTCGCGTTTCCTTCGAAGCT
This sequence comes from Erpobdella octoculata, assembly GCA_963978895.1. Lineage (NCBI taxonomy): Eukaryota > Metazoa > Annelida > Clitellata > Hirudinida > Erpobdellidae > Erpobdella > Erpobdella octoculata. Next base: position 31,088,993 of record OZ022240.1, read on the forward strand.
TGCTCTCCCGATTCCAGTCGCTTTCCGCGTTCCCGGTCGCGTTCCGCGTTCCCGGTCGCTTTCCCGTTCCCGGTCGCTTTCCCGTTCCCGGTCGCTTTCCCGTTCCCGGTCGCTTTCCCGTTCCCGGTCGCTTTCCTGTTCCCGGTCGCTTTCCCGTTCCCGGTCGCTTTCCCGTTCCCGGTCGCTTTCCCGTTCCCGGTCGCTTTCCCGTTCCCGGTCGCTTTCCCGTTCCCGCTCACGCTTGCTCTCCCGTTCCCGGTCATGCTTGCTCTCCCATTCCCGGTCACGGTTGCTCTCCCGTTCCCGTTCCCGTTCACGCTCATTTTCTCTTTTACATTCTTTCATAACTTCTGTTAGCCTATAAAACGTAAAATAGATTAGCTAAGACTATATATATATATATATGAATGTTTGTGGGTTAGTTTGTCTATTATAGAAACGGGAAAGCGACCCGGAACGGACAGCGAGCGGGAACGGAAAAGCAAGCGTGAGCCGGAATGGGAGAGCAAACGTGAGCGGGAACGGGACAGCGACCGGGAACGGGAAAACGACCGGGAGCGGGAAAGCGACCGAGAGCGGGAAAGCGACCGGCAGCGGGAAAACGACCGAAAACGGGAAAGCGAACAGGAGTGGGAAAGCAGGTGGGAAAGAAAACGGGAGAGAAAGAGACAAACAATAGAAAAACCTCTAAAAACCCGGGCAACGCCGGGTATCTCCGATAGTATATACATAAACACACACACAGACACACATACATGCACATACACATACATACATACGCACAAACATATATATATAGTTCCCGCTCGCTCACCCGCTCCGCTCATTTTGTGACGGATTTCAAATATTTTTTCACTATATTTGATTCCCCTTGACTCTCAAGGTTGTGTGCAAATTTCATTACGATCGGATGAATGGTGTAGCAATGCATAAAGGACATTAATATATATACAAACATTCATTTTTATATATATAGATGAAATTTCTATTACAAAAAAATATTTCAATCATCTAGTTCTATGTTAGATGACCCCTCTTGAATGTTATCTTCTGAGTTATTAGTAATCATTTTCCAATTTTTGACTTTTTTCACAATTTTCATGGCAAAAGACTAATTGTTTAATTGTATCGGGGTTGAGATTTTCCCTATTTTGAGTAATAATGTTGCCTGAAGCACTGAAAACTCGTACAGAAGATGTTGTTGAATCTATTACACGTAATGCAAAAAACGAGAACATTTCACAACCATATTTAGAAAATCATAACTGAATTTACACTACACAGTAGCTTGTGCGAAGAGTGGTGACTTTTTCAGTCGCAGAGTAAGCATAACGTTGAGTCGTGTAGGGTTCAAAAAGTAGAGCGAGTTCATGTTAGTGAAAAACTCCTTCTTCAGTTGAATTGATTGACATTTTGTAAACATTCCGCTTCAAACACAGTCACAGCTATTCAAAGTTACTTTATAGTATTCATTGTGAAAACGTTTGACGATGTGTGCAATGAATTTTGCGACTAAACTAACCTCTATGTACCGCGTGATATTAAACGGTATAGGTCGGCGACCTTACGCCACTTTGAAAATAAAAAGAACACCTTCAGAAAGTGTTACAATTAAAACAGATATTGGAAGTTCAGAAGTATCACTGGAGTATGACACGGGTATTGAAACAAAGCGAAAAACCTTTTGGAGTACATGGCTGGTTCACAATTGTTGCTGTCCGAACTGTAAGCAAGCGTACAGCGGGCAGAAACTTGTCGACGTTTCGAAACTTCTGCCAATGTACAAGCTGAAGAAATTCACCTTTGACAGTCAACACAATCACCTACAGTTAACTTGGGAAGAAAAAGTCGGACACACTACGATCATCCCACTAGAATTGTTATTACCATCAAACGAAGAAATTAGAAACGCAATTACCCAGACAGTTTTTCCAGATAAGTTTATAACCAACCAGAGTGAAATTCTCAACGTGGAATTTTCAAAGCTTTCCTCAGAAAACGAAATATTTCATTTAATGAAAATAATTAACGAATATGGGGCTTGCATAGTGAAAAATTCCCCACGCGACAAAGCATCCCTGGTGGAAGTTGCAAATAAAATGGGCCCAGTTCAGCCCACCATCTACGGCGAACTTTGGGATGTCGAAACACAAGAAAAACCAATAAATATTGCTTACTCGGATGCCCAACTAGACTTCCACATGGATCTTGTTTACTACGAATCTCCTCCTGGAATCCAGCTGCTTCACTGCCTGGAATTCGATGGCCCGGAATTTGTAGAAGGTGGAGAAAGTACTCTTGCCGATGCATGGAAAGTCGCTTCTTTAATGCAAGAAAGTCATCCAAAACATTTCTCGACTCTCACTAAAATCCCAGCAACGTTCAAGAAAATCCATTTCCATAGAACAGACCCAGTTCACATGGTATACAAAAGACCTCATCTGGTTGTCGACCCAAAAGGAATGATTATAGCCGTTAACTGGAGTCCACCATTTGAGGGCGTTCTGGACGTTTATGATTCAGAAGTTTGCGAGCAGTACTACTCAGCTTACATCACCTTTGCACAGATGTTAGAAAGTTCACCATTCAGAAAAGAATTCAGATTAAGACCTGGTGATATTCTTTGTTTCAACAACAGGAGAATCGTTCACGGAAGAAAAGCCATGAAACAAAAAGGTGGTCGACGTCACCTCAGAGGTTGTTATGTCAACATCGATGAATTTAAAAACAAACTGCAGACAATGGCAAACCGGTTCGAACCGGATTACATCGTCAGACACGTCTACAACGGTTCATACACTTGATTGTATCTACTGATGACATTAGTACTTTTACTGTAATATAGGTCATGTCAGTTGAACGCCTTTTTCAAATTATCCAAGTGATTAGTAAATTCGTTACGTCGGATGGTCGAGGTATGTCATACTTGGTATTTTCTATTGATATAACTAGCATAAAGAAGCTATAAGTAGGGATGTCATTTGCGGGGGGGATGTTTTACCCTCACTTGGAAGTGGACCCCCTGGACGTTGAAGTCTTAGTTCATAGATTGTTGAGAAAATTGAAAAGACAATTGAAAGTGCCTATCATGCTGCAAACACCCTGGAAATTTCAACACTATGGTTGCACCGGAATTTTCTAAAAGGTTGTTATACATCGTTGGAAAGGTATTTTCATAAGGATGAAGAAAATTGAGGTTGCAACTTTCGATAGTTGGTGCGGGCTGAGAAAATGAACTTTGTTTGGTTTTATGCTATATTCTCCGATTTACAACATTTCACAAAAACTGTGTACCATCAGTTATATTTTCAAAACTTAAATTGTGAAATACAATATAAAATAAAATAATGGATAAATTTAAAACATCTATCATTGTTGTCATACAGTTTTTATTTCAATAAATTCAATCATCTGCATCATCATCATCGCTATCAGCATCCATGCAAACATTACATGGATTTAAACATAGTTCTTCATCTGTTTGTGTACTGTAACAATTGCAACCACCAGTACAGGGCTGATTTATTAATGTACATGGGCATGTGTTGCTGGCACATGCAGTCGATTCACAGTCACATACAATGTCATTCATCAGTTCTGGAGCTGCCGCTGTCTGGTTCATCATTTTGGCTTGAACAGTTCCATTCGAAGCGATTTGGTACCCGAATTCAGCAGGATTTGGCAGGTTAACAATGCCAACATTGGCTTTACGCCAAATGTGGAGTTGAAACAATGTTTGCAAGAAATGTAGCTGGAAACTGTCATCAGTTGGTGGCAGTTTCTTGCATTTGGGTGGCTTCACACAGTAAAGATTGATAATGACTCCAAGTTGGGAAATCATCATTTGTTGAAAAGTCTGATATCATCAGATTATAAAGTTCTTCAATTCTCGCCCATGAAACAAGTTCTGGTGTGTCTGAAATTGATTCAATTTCAGAAAAACAAGCTGTTTTTAACAGCTCGGGTTCAGGTCTTGTTGGCGGCTTTTTGTAATGAATAACCTTTGTCAGATCAATTTCGAGTGAAGAACTATTCAATGTATTTTCAGGAAGTCGCTTGATGCTGAATTCTATTGCTTCAGATGATGTATGTCCTTCTTGTATACGAATTGAAGTCATGGCATGAGTAGTTCGTTTACATCAACAGTTTTTTCATTGTGATCCCAATTGTCTGCAGCACATACTACAAATCCACCATTTTCAACTTTTGATTTAAACTCTGGAGGTAAATAAATTTGCAGTTTTGATTGAGTTGTCACCTGAGCAATATGACTTGATGTGGAGGTTAGGAAGCGTAGAAGTTCACTGTACGAAACAGAATATCCAAGGTGATATACAAGTTCATTCAGCTTCCTTGATCCAAAATCATGATATAATTCAATCGCTAGACCGAGATGTTTTGGTGAAAATGTTCCAGTTGATAAAGTGATTATGTCGCAAGCTATGTTTAAACATTTTTTCAACTCATCCGAATTGTTTTGAATAACTGCTCCATCGAAAGAACTTTTGTTTGTTAACCAAACTAAAAATGTCAATAACTTGGGATTTACAAACTTTTTAATTCCATCAACTGACATCTCTCCAGAAGAAAAATCTTTATGATTCTCAATTTTTCCTATTTCTCTTCTTAGAATTCTAACTGCCTGGTGAAGAACAGCATCATCAGGAAGAACTTTCAAAAAATTCTTTTCAAACTCATCATATTCAAACTCGTCAGAACTTTCTTCATGGACAGCATTAACAAGATCCCTGGCTAGTCGAAGAGCCTCGCCAACAGAAATGCTGCTCGAACAAACAAGATCTGAAAAACCAAGCTGACTGATAAAACAAATTGCTGGATTCACTTGACTTAACCATGATTTTAATTTATTTGATGTATAACTTTCTCCATTTATACCATTGGAACCAAGAATTGAAATGAATTCCTCTCAGAGTGTGGATAACAAGAAAACTTTTCCATTTTTAATATCTGGTTCAATTTCTGAATGAGTTGTTGAATTGCAAAATAGTATGGATCCTTTTCCAAACCTGCATTTTGTAGAGCTGCTGTGCTAGATCGATTAATGTAACGAGAGTAGCAATTTTTATGATAACGAGCTTTGATTGCTACCAAATCTCCATTCGGAACACCGTTCAATTTCACAAGCATTTCTTGATCCATTCGCTCCTCGGCTGTTTTTTTCATTTTACCAAACATGTTATTTTCATCTCTGTCGGTAATCGCACACTGTACCATACACCATTCACTTTTTTTTTTAAGTGGCATGCCCTTCCACAAATAAAGCAATATGATTCGAAGTCAAAACTAGACTTTATAATTTTAGACCGAGTCGTGCGTGTCGCATTTAGACTGGAGGTATCGGCACATATTGACGTTGAAACTGATGCCTGATTCTCTTTTTTTTCAACAGTAGATTTATATGAAAACTGCTTGTATATGTAGCACGGCACGATTTGTGGTACGAAAGTGTTTCATCGCCACACAATAAAGACGAAAGTTTTTCACAAATTCGCTTTCCTACATCATCTCCTCACTGTTTGCATGCACTGATTAAATTATCCAAATTATCCCGTTTCGATTTCGTTGCAGGCCTTTTGATCGAAAATACTTCGGAACAAAATATGCAAGTATCTGCATTGAAATAATCGTCTCTTTTTCTTTGCTGTTCCATACTGAAAAGTTCAGCCATTTTGTCTGAAAAATTGATCAAAAGTATTCAAAAGTATCCCACATGTATTTAAATATTAGTCTATCTCTACTACCACAGATAATAAAACACGATTAAAAATAAAAACATTGATTAATAATTCTAATAAATAATTGTAAACATAAATATTAAAATTACAATATTTTAAATCCCTATTAGGTTCGACTATTACTATTAATTATTAATACTGCAACGCTACCTACAATACCGAGCAGATTAAAATAAACAAACAATAATCTTACCACTGCATTTTTATTCCAAATATTTACTAATATCGGTTTAAAATTAAAGTTATTAATTAAATTAACAAATTTATGAATATAAACGAAATGTCTTCAAATAATCATGCGACGTACGAACTATAAACGAAATGTTTTCAAATAATCATTAATATGCGATGTACCAAAGATCATAAATCGACCAGTCGATTATTATGAGGTTTGAAGTCAAATAACTAATTTCGCACAACAATTTGCAAATTGCAACCGAGATTTTATAATACCTCTAGGTGTTCACTCCAAGATAAAACAAGTTGCACTTTTAGAAAATTCCGGTGCAACCTCAAGTTTTTAGGAACGAGCTACGCACACGACGACGCAGCATGACTAAGACTACCTCAGTCATCAGTTTTTTTGGGAGGACAATTTTTAAATTATGAAGATAAAACCTTGAAACGTTTGGACCCTTTCAACATTTCGTCCCCACCCCCCCCGGTTTTGCTGAAATGACGTCCCTGGCTATAAGTTATAGTTTTCAAAGCGTCTAAACAAAAACATTAACGATACTCGTCCTAGAAAAATAATTAAAATTAATCCGTTTGGATAAGCAGATGGCAACATTACATCTTCTATGGTTGAATAGAAATTATTTAACAGTCTCAACGTAAACACGTTATCAAAAAATCACGGTTGAAATTTGAGTTCACATGGCAAGATACAACTCGTACACAGCCTTGTCTGGATTTATAATCACATTGAGGGATTGTTAAAAAAAGGTAACTTTAATAAGTAACAAAGAGTTAATTTTAAGCTTTATCATACTCTAACCAACACTAACACCACAATATTTCAATTTTAAACCTCTGCAAACAGAAAGTTAAAATATAATAGCTTGATTCTAACTTTTTTCTAAATTAAGTTTAAAATTTTTTTTCGTTAACATTTTTCACTTTAATTTCATCTCTGGATGTAACCTTGGCTGTGAAAGAACAAACATGGCAGAGAAATAAAACGTTTTATTTATCTCATTATTTAATTAATTATATACTTTATTAAATAAATAAATAACAAAAAGCAAATGTCTAGAAAATGAGGTAAGTAGATGTAGAATGTACACATAAAAGATGAGATGTTAACTAGTGCCTAGAAGAAAATACACTGATAAATATAGTGAAAGAAAAAAACAGTCACCATTCTGTACCTTCAATAACCCTGATTATTATATGAGTATCACAATTGCAGTTCAAATCACAACTTAGTCTCCGTAACCTCATGGAACCTTGCAAGTATATCATTCAACCCGTTTTCTCCAGAATGTCCATTGTTACAACACAAAGAACTACCCGACCCCTCAAAAATCCAGATGCGATAGAATAATTTTTTAGATCGACTCCAACTGTAGGAATTGTCAAATGTCACTCGATCTGTGGGAACAAATTTTTTGTTTTTTAATCACAACTTACAACTGATAAAAATCTAAAAACCAAATTCTCAAAAATATTAACTGCTATCTCAATGTATAAATATGTTATTTTAATACAATAATCATAAAGAAATCAACTCACAATTTCCTGTTTCTGTGCATACGTGTGATCCATCTTCGGTCACCAAGTCACATGTGATTCGTTGATTTGCAACAATTTCCCTTTCAATCTCACAATTTAATAACCTCACTGAGAATCCGATGTCGTGACTTTCTGTTCGGAACTGCCAGCTTTAAAGATTCAATTTTGATTCAGTTTTCAGTTTGAGATGCATGAATTTCTAGAATAATTTTAGCGGAGACTAACCACAAAACAGCACCGGGTTCTTCAACTTTAACTTCAGTGGAGAAATAAGCTCCTTTGTTTATTGTCACACTCAACATTTCATTCCCTGAAGATTCTTCAAGATAGTATGACTTGGGGATCTCCCCTCCCTGACAAATCTTAAAATTGAAAATTGCAGAACATAAATTTAAATGGTAAATAATTTCTAATTTTGAATTTCATTAAAATATATCACAAAATATGTTGTTAATTTACCAGTGAATGTCTTAAAGCTTAAAAATTTAAAATTAAACAGCAAAGAAACATCACAAATAAAATACTGATTAATATATAGAACTTAAGACATAATTATAAAAAAAGCTCCAATCAAATTTCTATGAACATGTCAATATTTGCACTGATGGCAACTCAGAGATGTAATAAAAAAAGAAAGAAAGCAATATAATTAAATTACTTTGGTAACACATCTTGGGTTCCCATCGGGATCGATCATTGATCCACCGAGGTAGGCAGGCAAGTATTCTGCATCGACAAACTGCAACAACTGCTGTCGATAATTTGCTTTGAAACGTAATTAAAACAATTAAAATAAACATTGGAAATACAAAAACTGCAAATGAGTTAAAGATAGCTCAAATTAATTATAAATAACCATCTACATTAATGAAGAATTAATAATGATTTGGTTTTAATTATTTGCAGGTAGAGAGAGATGACAGGTAAGCACACCTGAAATGGTTTTCAATTAGACTGACTAATACCTGAACCACATTAGCATCTCATTTTTTATATTTAAGCGCTATTTCTAATGCATTATTAGGGAAGTAAATATTGATATTATGTTACCAACAATCATTGGCAGCCATTTTCATAAATTTTAATAGTTTTTAAAGTAATTCTTCAATAAAATCAGTTAGTATCTTATTATTATCAACAATCATTGGCAGCCATTTTCATAAATTTTAATATTTTTAAAGTAATTCTTCAATCAAATCAGTTAGTATCTTATTATTATCTTAAATCATTTAAAAAATCTTTTCAAAAATCCAGCCACTCAATGGCCGATGACAAATCCAGCTGTAGAAATGATGGCACCGAATAAGAATGACAGCATCATATAAGTGATACAATTTTTTTAATTATTATGGATACAAAAGTTTCTTGAAAAGAATCATGAATAACTTCAAATATTAATTTGTTATTTAATCAAAGTAATTAAAAGATGAATACCACTGAGAATAATATTCCACTAAATAATTAATGAACTTCCAATAAAACCATGTTAAAAACACAACTCAGAAAGCCACTCACAACCGAATACGAAAATCTTTTTCCTCATATCAGCACTGACCATCGGTTTCGTCATCCTCCAAAGAATAGGAAATATCATTGGAGCTTAAATAAGTAAGAATTACATTTATTTTCTTATTCTTGTAATGGTAATTTGCAATTAAACATTTCATATCATTTTTAAATAACAGAAAGTTATTTAATAAATTGTATGAAACTCATTTGATGATGGTATTCATACTAATCTATCAGACATAACTACAAAGAAATAAAGAAAATGAAAACTTTGTTTTAAAAATATTTCACCGGAGAATCGGCCAGTGCAAGAATTAAATAATAAATAACTTTAAAATTAAACTGCGGTAAAGTTTATCAGCCAACCATTAATAACACATAGCCTCTTCAGCATTTCAGGATAATTGTCTTCCAATATTTTCACAAGACTTAGATACATGTCCAGACCTGTTTAAATATTAAAAATGGTTTTGCTTAAAAGTGTTTCACAAACCAAGCTATTAATTCATAGAAATACAAATCGCCTTTTGTTTTTTGTAAATTATGCTGCTCAACATTTTATTACCTGGTTTCCAAAGAAATTTTGCTCCAACACCTTCCATATCAAATATGACGGTCACACCATCAATTCTTCTGCCAAGCTAAAAAATGAAGTACAAACATCTGTAACAAAAATTAAATTAAAAAAAACAGAATTTCCTAGTTGAGACCTTTTTCGATTGTCCCTTCCACAGATGAACAGTACTCTCACATTGGAATAATTTCAACCTTTCCAAGTCCGATCTTGTGCACGACCTCATAAGTCCTTCCATGTCATACTTTCCGAATAATTCGATCACTACTGGACTGCCCTCTTTGTCAAAACCTAGCAACCCTCCAGGAAAATACTTAGCAAGAACCTTAAAATAATGTATAAGACTTCAACATTTATCCTATCAGTAGTTTTTATTAATAATAATTGAAACTGCAGCATCAATTATTAAGACAAAATTTGTATTTGTATGTCCTATTTCAACAAATAAATGTAATTTAATAGACAATAAATAAAATGAAAAAGTTGACAAACTTCTGGCATTTTGTAGTTCCAAAACAAGCCTTCTGTATTCATTTTCTTTTTATAAGAATAACTCTGTTTTCAACAAAATTTCAATTTTAATAATGAAGAAAAGTTGTTTGCCGATAATAAAAAAATACCTCTCTGTACATCTTTTCTGCTTTATGTACATCAAAGTTCCTAGCTACATTATTAAACATCAATTATAAATGTGAAACAGAAACCTGAACAGCATGATTGTTGATTATTATAAAAAAAACTATAACTAAGTTATTACCTGTCAGCCATTTTCTTAATTCATAGTCGTCTACATCAGATTCCAGTAAATCACAAAGACAGGTCCTTAGCTGCGAATGTTTTAATAAATATGTTACTTTTTTTATAACATATTTATGATTTCAATAAATATTTTAGCCAATAAAAATTGTTAACTTTTTTTATTAAGCAAGTATCTTCATGACTAGACATGTTGACTCAAAGAGGAGAGATGCTTTTCAGAATTTAAAAAAAAATTCTAAATCTGAAAAATAACATATTGATGTTAAAAAAAAGTTTAAAACTGGTAAATGCAAGACTAACTTCATAAGTCATAAACTCATAAAGTTAATTCCTTTTATCAATTAAATGCCACAACTTATTTTATACTTTTTCTAATTAACGTCCCCAAGTTAAACAAAATTATACAACCATGCTCTCTGAATCATAAGCAAAATACAGAATAAGACCTGTAGTCAACTGGCCTGGCCTATAACTATAAATAGTTATTTATATAGTATTGTTTATTGATATTTTTATTATTATTATGTAGGGCGGAATTCACATTTTGAACTTGACTTTGTCGAAGCCAGCAATTTCATTTATACTCTTTTTACGCCATCACGGACGACAATACTTGACACATATATATATTGATCAGCTATCAGTTACTTTAATATTATTAGCCGTGACAGCCGCGTCAAGCATGAGTTATGTGTAGATTGTGTAGCGTGTTTGTTAACAGAACAAGCTTAGGAACGTGAACGCTATAAATATAATGCTTACATTTTTAATTATGGCATCAAATATTTTAAGTTTATAAAAATTTTTTATGATACTATAATTCATATAAATTCTAATTTCATCACGTGGGATATCTACTAGGTAGTACGCGTGGTGGGCAATTTCTAGACTGGAGAGAGGGGAAGATACGTCAAACACTACATTTTTTGTGATTTTCGTCTACAGCGGCGGATCCAGGAATTTCGTTAGGGAGGGGCCAAAAATTTTTTCAGTATTTTTAAATTTTGATTACTGTCGCTAGGCAGCTTGTTGTAAGATAGCTTGAATTTCTTTTATTCAGTAAAACTGAACAAAATGGGATCGTCTCAAACAGACGGAAGAAGCTTTTTATGTCTCTTGGTAAACGTTTTTGTGGGAGTGACTAAACAAGGCTCTTCCATGTGTTAACCTCCAAGCTGGAGTAGTTCAAGCCAAAACTCGAAAACTCTACTACTTTTATGATTGGGAACAGCAAGATTTTTTCATTACTACAAGGATGACTTTGAGCAATTGCACCTATTTTGGGAAATTGTCAATCTTTCTAAACCGTACCTTTAGCTAGCTGATTACATGATCCGAGAATGAAATGAAAATGCTTTTTCTGTACTACTCTTCTGGACTACCCGCAGGAGCATTTGCATTGTAATATTTTTTCAAATCCTTGCATTTGCTAGTTTTTTCCGATTTTATTTTCTGATGCACTGATGAAAACTCACGAAAAATTTTTTATCGGCAATGCTTTCCTCAAAAACCCACCTTAAAGTCATGACCCACGCTATTGCATTTCAGATGTTTTGCATAAAACCCTACAGAAATCTACTGAAAAATACCGTTTTTGCCAGCCAGTTTTTAAATATTTGTAAAGACTTAAGAATCCGTAAAACTGCTTTGTTGCTGCTTCAGCTAACTGTTCAATCTTTTTTAAACGCCTTGGAGAGGAAGAGGAAAGAATACAATTACAACGTTCTTTTGTACATCCGAACATATTATTGATTGTCGGATCATCACAGTTCTTGGAGCCAGCCTAGTTTAGGTCTAGGTGGCAGTTGAACCAAATTATTGGATAAAACAATAATTTTTAAAGCATTGCTTTACCCAAGGTTATACCCCCGTTGAACCTGCTATTCCGCTGTAATACTTCGGTTACCAGCAATAATCTACGGTTAAACCCCACGTCCAAAAAAGCCAGTCAACAGCTGGGGTACGTTAAATCCACGGCATGAAAAAATCCGGCAACAACTTTTGTTTCAGTTTTCATTTGTATTAAAAGTGGTTACTGCTGGTAAAATTTACTGTTAAGTCGTCTGAACCTATTTAAAACAAGTAAATTAAAAACGAATTTTTAAAACCCAATGCTTTTATATGTAATTAAAACACAAATTTTGCAATCAATTTTTTCTTATATTACTCTTTTATTTTATATTAAAGTCGAAATATCTTAATTATATCGAAATATCAAAATTAATTAAAATTAACTAAATTAATTGACTTATTGTAAAACTAATAATTGAATATTGCATTGTCTTCTATTTTGAGCATGTATGCAAAATTTGAAAAAAATCTATCATCAGGAAGTGACTCAAAAATTGATTGCAAGATTTGAAACAGACAGAGAAACAAACAGAGACGACGAGTTAATAAAAGCATTGGTAACAAGTAAATTAAAAACAAATTTTTAAAACCAATGCTCTTATATGTAATTAAAACACAAATTTTGCAATCAATTTTTTCTTATATTACTCTTTTATTTTATGTTAAAGTCGAAATATCTTAATTATATCGAAATATCGAAATTAATTAAAATTATCTAAATTAATTGACTTATTGTAAAACTAATAATTGAATATTGCATTGTCTTCTATTTTAAGCATGTATGCAAAATTTGAAAAAATCTATCATCAGGAAGTGACTCAAAAATTGATTGCAAGATTTGAAACAGACAGAGAAACAAACAGACAGACAGAGAAACAGAGACGACGAGTTAATAAAAGCATTGGTAATAATAATAAAAATATCATCAAAAAGCATCGAATTTAAATATCTCAACTATTTTCATGAAAATTTCGTACACGCTTGAGAATCGCGGTCAGTGAGTGTGGTTCGTGTTAACTTGGTAAAATAGTCTGCCAGTCGGTTAGCGTTTTGTGGTCAAGAAAACCCTCAAGAAAACCCTCAAGAAAACCCTCAAGAAAACCCTCAAGAAACCCCTCGATAAAATCCTCAAGAAAATTAACTAAATTAATTGACTTATTGTAAAACTAATAATTGAATATTGCATTGTCTTCTATCTTGAGCATGTATGCAAAATTTGAAAAAAATCTATCATCAGGAAGTGACTCAAAAATTGATTGCAAGATTTGAAACAGACAGAGAAACAGACAGAGAAACAGACAGAGAAACAGACAGAGAAACAGACAGAGAAACAGACAGAGAAACAGAGCCGACGAGTTAATAAAAGCATTGGTAAAAAGATGGTTAGTTAATGCTGTACCTACCTACGTTTTCAGTCAGGCACACATAGCATACGCGCAAACACACATACATCTACATCAACATTTGCATACACAAACACAAACACATATACATGTAATATACAGTATATACACATATATACTTGTTTTTGAATTTACGTATGTTTAATTTGATTGATCGATTTTTATATTTGGAGTTGTTTTATCTCCTGTTTTTTTGTTTTTATCAAACTGTCAGATATTAAATAAAAAACTTTCTCTTTCCCTACCATTATTAAATGTGGTAATTAGGCAATGTGGTTGCTCTACCTGCTTAATAATTAAGGCTACGCGGGTAAGTTGTCAGTAACTTTATGAAATGGATGAGGCTGAACAGTAACGGCACAACACGTATCAGTTCATATAATAAACTACCTAATTATAATATTTACTTGCATTTAATTTTATACGGGTAAAACGGTACCCGTTGACGCTTAACCCGTACCCGCTAGTCAGCAGCAGGGGTATTCGTTAAATCCATAGATATGGTTAAATCTAATGCATGAAAAAATCTGGAAACATTTTCACTTTTGTTTTAGTTTTTATCCATGTTAAAAATGATTACTGATGGACAAACTTGCTGTTAAATCGTCTGAGCCTATTATGAATAAGCAGGGCCGTATTTAGCGGTCAGACCGCCCCTGGGCTTTGGCAGCATGGGCCGCCCTCAGTGTGGGCAATATTTTTCCTGGACAATCGCAATCCACAATTATTTGTCTTCATTTTCTTTATTGGCAAGTCGCCGAACTATAACATTACAATTAAACGGAAGTGCCAAAGAGGCGGAAATACAGTGCTTATATAGCCGGTTGACACCCACGCACACAAATACAGAAATTTAACGCAAAAAGAAGTGAAAACCTAGCACAGCTAGGGAAATTTTGTATGAGTGATAAACAATAGTTATAATGCACAACACAGTTGCTTTAAAGTGGATTCCAAACATATGCATGTACTTTGACAATCTTTGTATGAAAATATGTGAACACACCACTGAAAATCAAGGTGTACATTTTAGAAACGTGTGACGTGTCATATTGGCTTTCGCCGGGTCTTCACTACACTGAAGTCATTAATAATTGTGTCACAATCGAGTGTTTCCAAAATTGACGACTCTATACACAATAATGACATACTGGTCATCTTGTCTTGAGAGAGGGAGGAACGCAGGTAATTCTTAATACGCTTCAAACCTGAGAAACTGCGTTCGGTGCAACAGTTTGTTGCCATAAGGCATAGATAAATTCTAAGAGTAATCTCCAAATTTGGATATACATCTGTGAAAAGGTTCTCGCGGATCATTTTCATCATAGCGGCTGTTTTTGGACCACACTCATTGTCTTGACTTCGGAGATGCGCAGCGAAGTGAATGCATTCTTTTGTGAGGGAATCTCTGTCGAAGTCATTCGGCAATTCTTCACTGAGGCTAACAATAGAAGAGGAAATATCGGCAGACGTCATGGTACTGATTCTTATCAAGAATCCGAAATGTTTGTTGAGATAGATGTAGGCCTCGCAGCGCTCATGCAACTGGACATTCAGACTGTCCAAAATTGGCAAAAATGTGTTAAAGCGGAATTTTTCACGTGGGGAGAATGGGACTTCTGCTGGATCTGACACTTCGTCATGATGTCTTTTCCGTTTAATCATTCGACTTTTTTCATGCTTGTACTGTGTAGGTCCTTTTTCCGTCGCCTTCTTCTCGAACAGATCGAAATCATTCCGACAGGTTTTGACAAGTTCAATTAGTGATCCATAAAGCTCCACAACCGTGTTGAGGTCGATGTCGATGGCCTGAAGGCGAACGCTGGCTGCTTTGAAGCGATGAAGCAGGAGACTCCACAGGGTAGTCATAAAAGCTGTTTCAAGGGAATGGAACTAACGAAGGAGCCCCTCGGCTTCATTGCGTACAAGAGGTTTCTCGGTCATGTCGTCCACTATTAACTTCAGAGCATCTTGCGTTTCTTCCCAGCCACAATTGAGTGCAGAACAAGCATCATCCCGTGCGGACCACCGCGTTATAGAGAGGCTTTTTAGCGTCTTTGTGGAGTCATTGTTGCTGTCATCAAAGGTCTTTTGGAGGATGGCATGACGATGAGTTGAATTTGTAAAAAAATTGTAGAGATTTTGTATGAATGCGAAAAACGAAACTGCCTCAGAACATGCTTCTGCTGCTGATTGGCCAACCAAATTAAGTGAATGGCCAGCGCAAGGTACAAAGCGGGCGAATGGGTTAACATCCTTTACTCTTGCCTGCAGCCCTGAGTACCTGCCAGCCATATTTGCTGCATTGTCATACGACTGTCCCCTGCAGTCATGAATGTCCACGCCAAATGTTTTCAGAATTTCGAACACAGCTATTGCCAGGTCTTCGGATTTGTGTCCAACATTCTGGAGGAAGGTCAGAGTATCTGGTTTAAAAAGGGTGTTATTTCATAATTGGTTAGAATCTAGTATTAACTTGTTTGAAACTGTTATTAAGTCATAATTTGGTTGCAAGAATATGTACATCAAGCATAGTCTAAAAAGAGGTGCTAATGATTGTGATGAATATTGAAATGATGCATAACAAATTAGTCAAACTTGATTCTTGAATACAAATTTACAACAAAATACAGTTACTAATTCCAAAATACAAAGTAGTGATAACTGTGCTATTCTTAACAGAAATACAGAATTTATAAAAGTCCTATACTCCTATTACTCCTATTGTTAACAAAGTAGTGACTATTGACAAACACGGGACAACTTCATTATTTACCAGTTACGAGGTGATTTTCGCAAAACCTTTTTGAAATAATTCCGAAATATCTGGTTAGTAAAACATTTGAAATATTAAATAACCTTAAATTACTTTTCTTTTTTGCAAGAAAATTTGACGAAAACTAAATAAAGTTAATAATAACCTTTTTAATGTGGCAGAATAAATATGTAAAAAACTAAAAAAGACAAATAATTTTTTTTCATCATCATTTCTGGCCGCCCCCTATCACCGGCCGCCCCTGGGCTTCAGCCCCGGTCAGCCCTTTGGTAAATACAGCCCTGTGAATAAGAAAAGTGTCATTTTTTTTTTTGCTGGACCTGCCGGTGGAGGTCTAAATATTTTTTGTAAAAAATCAAAAACAAAATGAAATATTAGAAAAACGGAAAACAAAATTGGGAAATTTAAAATAGAACTAAACTGAATTTAAAGTAATATTTTGTTTGTCTCTAAAAACAGAACGTAGGGCTCTCCTCGAACAGACGAGCAGACGGCAAACATGATTCGTTTTGATTCGTTGGCGCTTCTTCTGGTTATCTTCGGTAAGCTCAATCAGACTTGTTGTACTTAAATACTTTAAATTTTTTTAGTACGATTCAGTAATATAGTATGAACATTATTTAAATTAAATACCTTAAATTTTGTCCTAGTTTTCGCTGCAAAGTGTGCGATTGACGATAGATGCATGCAATGCATTTGCAAGGTTCTTTTTTAAATTTGTTTTTTTTTATTATTTTAGAAAAGTGTACTCATGTTTAATAAACGTTAGGTAAATATTTTTGTTTTTCACCAGTCGCACTGCCAAAACAATGTTATATTTATAAAAAAAAAAAAAAATATGCGCACCTTCTGCAAAGATAATATTTACTGAATTAATAGTTTTCATTTATTTAAACCATGAAAATTAAACAGTCATATTAAAAACAACCAGGTTGGAGGCTGCGAATCCAACATTGGCAAGTGTAGCGATGAAGATCACACTTGTGGTCCTTATCATATCACAGAGCCCTATTGGATCGACTGTGGTAGCCTAAGAGGAGGTAAGATGACCAGCCAAATAAAATTACTTATTTTATTTTAGTCTCATCGTTCTAATCGATCTATAATAATTGTAAAAGTTTATTAGTTAAATAGTTGCCTTAATGGGTGTGTTTATTAATTAAAATCAACGTAATACTAAACAATGCTTTTCCAAGCTGCAAATTTGTTCTTAAAAAATGCCGCTTGTTTTTCTGGTGGTTTTAATTCAACAGACTGGAGAAAATGCACCACAGAGATGGAATGTTCGGGGACGTGCGTAAAAAAATACATGGAAAGATACGCAACTGGATGTACAGAAGGAAGAGAACCGACTTGCGAAGACTACTCAAAGATCCATAAAAATGGTCCCTCTGGTTGCCGAAATTCAGACAGTACTTACTGGGAGTTGATCAAACAATGTCTATCGGAATTGTAGACAATAAAAAAGAAAAGAAACTAAAGTCTATACAGAAACCCGATTAACTCAACAATAAAACTTTTATGAAACGACATGACATGATAACATTGAATGAAAATAAAATTTGACGAATAGCATTTTGCTTTGATTTTGTTTGATTTCATTCTCAGGTTTCAGTTTAACTAAATGACGGCAAGTAAATTGAAACAAAGTTAAGTAGAAACCACCTAGCGAATAAAATAAAATCTCTTCAACTTTTTTTACTTATTTTATCACCAATAGATTATTATAATTCTCTATAATATGGTTTACCTGAAAATACTTTACAGCCTTTGAATATAGTTTTTAACTTTGCGGCTCGACTTGTAAGTCGTTCTCATGTTTATTTTTTTAATTTCAAGCAAAAGGTTATAAAATTTTTGGATTTTGCTTCTCATTGATGATTTTAAAATATTAGTCTGAAAAATGCTTTTAAGGCAGCAGTACTGAATCATATCATGAAGAACAGTTTTGACAAAAATAATTCAAAGCCATTGTTTATAAGTATTCCACATTAAAACACTCTGGTAAATAAGATGCAAGCTAAGTGAAAATTTAAACTTTAAATTTTTTTTGAAAACTTTTAAGGAGGCCGGGTCCCCCGTTCTGCCACTGCATGTAAAGTAAATATTTGTTCGTGATATTTCATCAAAGCATTCGATAGGGTATGAACATAAATTACCTTAACCATGGAACCCTGCATATAGTAACTATGCAGGGTTCTATGCCTTAACTCGCTAAATATTTAAAGGAAAAATATTTTAAACACGAGGAAACAAAACAAGGGAATGCAACGTAAATTCTCTTGTGCAAAATATTCTTTCTTTTTTTCTGGCCTATCTGACATCGTGTTCAGCAAACAGATAAGGATGAACAATTCCTAAATAAACTTTAAATATCTTTAGCGACAAGATGATACTCAATTCAGAATGTGCGTATGAATACACCTTAGTCGCCTAACATGCTGGACCTGCTGGTATAATAATTCTATTATATTACCAACAATAGTTATACGAGCTATAGTTAAATTATCTGGAGATATTTTGTATATGTTTTCTTTGGTTCAAAACATCAAACGAATAAATTAATCAATATACATTAAAAAATAAGAAATATAAAAAAATCAGTTGAGATTGATTTTATTGATTGATATAATTTTCAGTTCTAATTATAAACATTTTATAATTGTCACATTTATGTCAGCTTGAATACAAAATATGAAAAACAAAATCAACTGTTAAATAAAGTTATTTCAAAACCTCGATGTTATGAATATCACCAAGGAGTAACCAAATCCCCTATCGATACGATACCAAAAAGACTGATATTTGTTCTCCCAGTCTATTTCACTTTTCAGCCGATATCAAATCCTGCTACAATTTCACACATGGTACAGTAATTTGTACTTGTACACGGTACATCGTTGAAGTAAAAATCTTTCCACAGTACAACACAATCCTCTGATGCATAAGATGGTTCATTACTACTCCACAGAATATTCAGAGATCCCCAATAAACTCCTGGAAAAGGGACCCACACATAGGTGTTGCCGGTCGGAGAGTTATTCTTTGTTCCGGACGTCCAAACGCCAGCAAGGTTGTTAGCCGTGTTTAAGCAATATGGTTTAACAGAAGCTGAATAAAAAATATATAAACAACATGTTTTTATTAACGGAAAATTAGAGACGAATTTAATTTTTTCACAAAAACTTTTCTCTAGTGACTCTCAAGGTTGTGTGAACATTTCATTACGATCGGATGAATGGTGTAATAATGCATAAAGTACATACATACATAATTTCATTTATATATATATATATATATATATATATATATATATATATATATATATATATATATATATATATATATATATATATATATATATATATATATATATATATATATATATATATATATATATATATATATATATATATATATATATATATATATATATATATATATATATATATATATATATATATATATATATATATATATATATTGATGATGTGTAACTGAACCTACTGTTGTTTTTTAATAATACTGTTGTTTTTTAATAATAAACAAATTTAAAAATTACCTTCTAAACTATTAACCATGTTCTTTGCTGCGGTTAGCTTGATGAGGTTGTTCACAACAACCAGATGAAAAGACGAACTCAAGATGCTTGCAATATGCCCGACCGGCGGCCCAGGACATCAGGTTTGGTTTTATTCTCAGGCAAGTGTCTAATCCGTCGATGTAAGTAAAGTTTTCAATGCATGATCTTTTTATATCTTAACAAAAATGTACAAACAACTTATTTTTTTTATTGATTATTTTAACCAGATATTAAATTCATAAATTTTTCTTAAATCTGAATAAAATATATACACAACTTATTATTTTTATTGATTTTTAAACAAATAATAAATTTATACGGTTACATTTATAATAGTTTTCTTTTACCTCTGATTTCATACCCAACACAACCGCTGAGAATAGAGATAGCATTGTAATCAAAACGTGGGATTTGGGTTTGGAAGAGACTGCACAGTGAGATATTTAGCTGATAATTTATCCTGGTACAAAGTTTTTTTTCTTTATTTCTTCTGCTGCATAAACTTGCACATTCCAGTTTAGATCTAACTTTTACAGAATAATTTCTTTGTTCCGTTGACGAGCAGACGACAACGGCATCTCCCAGTGATGGAATCTTTCTCGAAAACAGCGCTGAATTCACAATTGGAAACAAACCGACAAAGACAACTACTAAAATGATATTGTTCGAAAATATCATTTTGATGTTTTGTTTAGCTAAAAATATGTACATACTCTCCACTGACTTAAACACTATTTACAAAAGCATACTATCAATTATTAAAAAAATTATTATCGACAAAAACCTAGAAAGCAAGGAAGCGGCTTGATAGAGATTTATATTTTTAAATATTTGGTAGGGCAAAACAAAGATGTAACTATACATTAACAAGTAAATTAAAAACGAATTTTTAAAACCCAATGCTTTTATATGTAATTAAAACACAAATTTTGCAATCAATTTTTTCTTATATTTCTCTTTTATTTTATATTAAAGTCGAAATATCTTAATAATATCGAAATATCGAAATTAATTAAAATTAACTAAATTAATTGACTTATTGTAAAACTAATAATTGAATATTGCATTGTCTTCTATTTTGAGCATGTATGCAAAATTTGAAAAAAATCTATCATCAGGAAGTGACTCAAAAATTGATTGCAAGATTTGAAACAGACAGAGAAACAAACAGAGACGACGAGTTAATAAAAGCATTGGTAATAAAAAGGAAACTATCATTTTCAACTTTTTTTCCTGATCTTCCGATAGAGGTCTAAATGTTTTTTTGAGATATTATTTGAAATATATTTAGCATTGAATCGGTTTAAAAAAACCAGAATTCTTAAAAATCTGTCAAATATCAAAACTATTGATGGTTGAGAGGTGAATTTAGAAAAGATAAAGCCTCAGTTAGTTAAGCTTATAAATCTTTTATAAAGTCAAGTTTTGTACATCTCATGGTATGCCATCATAAAAGCATGACCATCTTTCATCCTCAAGCGTTTGCATTTGAAGGTTTCGTAAAAGTAACTGCAACAAAGTCCTTCCTGTCATCAATTTTTTTAAGAAAAAAAGTATTTAAGATTTTGGATTTTTTTAAAAATTAGCTTTCAAAGCTGGGTGCAATTTCGTTAGTAAACAGATAGTATGCATTATATAATTTCAGTTTATTGATTTTAATTTCAAAACATTAAAATAGTTGTAAAGAAAATTATTTTTTGCACAACGTGTTCTTACATTTTATCAGTGCAACCCAAAAAAGTTCGGACCCACAAAGGAATTATCAAAGTTGGTACCAGACTAGAGCTCTGCAAGGACCGAGTTTGGGACGGGACTTTATATTAGGGTTAAACGGCCGGACCGAAGTCAACATGGGCCGTAGCTATTGAGCCAAGCCATCGGTTTTTGTGCTTGTAAAAACGGACAGGAACGGGTCTGGAATTTTGGGCTTATATAACTGGTTAATAATAACGCGAGATTAGTGGCCCGTGGAATTAATGAAATATGTCAAGAATACACAGAAACAATACGAAACATTTAAAGAAAAATATATAATATATGTAACTGCTATAATCTAATTTTAAAAATTTTTAGCGTGACAATCGACTTTAAGGCCACGAACTACAAGTAAATGTTCTAAAGCAGCTCCACCTTCATAACTGGTCATTTTAATTTTAAGAGTGTTAAAGTTTTGCTCAACAAATCAAATCCAATGACCAATCTACGCTAGCAATTCAATAAATAACAATTAGTTAGAAAATATTTTTTTAGGCTAAAACTCTAATTCTCTGAAAAATATTGTTCTTTTAGAGGTTTATAAAAGAATCTCCTTTTCACACACTCTTGCAAGCTTTTGAAGGTTTTGAGAAATTAAAAAGTGCAGAGGAAAAATCAACCACTAATTGGAGTAACCTTTCTTTCATACGATTTACCATTTTGTTCAAAAAATAAATAAAGATAACTCTTCTATAGTATTCTTATAATGTTGTGCTTTCAATATTTTTTTCAATCAATTAATGTGAATATTTATAGAGCGCTTCCTGTAGAGCATTGGTGGCCAACCGCCACTTAATAAATTAGATGGTGAACATAATTAATGGTGATCATGTGAGGTTTAATACAGCAATGCAATGTATTAGTGAACAGGTTTATAGAAAAAAGTAGTTAAAAGTAATTAACTACTTTACAGTATTTAACTACTTTAGTTAAACTACCTCTGACAAAAAGTACCTCTGACGTGCGCCACTTGCGGCTCGCGAGCTATCAATTGGTGGCCCGCTCTGCTTTGTTTAAATATTTGAAATTTATAGTAAAATCTTTTAAAAACTTCCTTAAAAATCGAAAAATAGTACAAAAATGATATATGCCAGCAGAGTTTTAAATGGAGTTGGTTGAGCTGCAGTCCAATAGCTTTATGAAACAAAAATTTCTGGAAGGGAACTTAATTGAGTTTTACACCCTTTTAACTTCTGCCAAGTATCCATCATTGCGAAAGAATGCATTGAAATGATGAGTTTATTTGGCAGTACATACATATATGAGCAGACATTTTCCAGAATGAAGAGCAATAAGTCGGTACACAGGGCCAGACTTATTGGTAATCATTTGCACAACATCTTGCGCATTTGATGCTAATGTAGAAAAGCTGTCATCTGGCAAACAAGCTCAGGTTTCGCACTGAATGACAATTGCTCCTGAAGAGTTAAAATACAATGTTTTTTGTGTCAACAATACTATTTTGCAATATAAAGTTTTTTTTATAAACAGTTTCTTTACTTTTTTAATAGTTAACTTTAATAAGTTTACTACCAAACTTAAATAGTTAGCAGCCAGCCAAAATTGAATAAATTTTCATGTTTATTTGAGATGCTTTGTGTGTTCATCCAGCTATTATTGTATATTATTTTTTTCAAATTTTCATTATTTTGCTGAGGCATCAAATATAAACTAGTGAAAGTTTATTTTATAAGGTAACTAAAAAATGCCAGTTTACATAGCATGTACCCAAATGTTTTGTTGTTGGCTGGGGTCGTCTCAGAGCCCATTGTGGGAAATTAAACCGCTCCTCCAGACCCTTAGTTGGAAGTGCCTCAGAGAGAGAATTTTGCCTTTCAAACCAGCGGCCCGCCGTATGTTTCAAAAATATGGTAAAGGCCCTTTTTCCAAAAAAGGTTGGCCACCACTGCTGTAGAGCTTTCAATGTCTACGTCGTGAAATTGTTAGTTTTCATCAGCAACTACATTCATTGTTTATGCTAATTCATGAACAGTGTTAAATTCATTTCCTGATTTCTGTCAATTTTCTCTGAATCAAGGAACTTTCTTTGTAGGATGTACCATGGATCAAGGAACTTTCTTTGTAGGAGTTCATAGATGTACCAACAATATCAATAGCGCTGTCTTATAATTATTATTATAATTATTATTATTATTATTATTATTATTATTATTATTATTATTATTATTATTATTATTATTATTATTATTATTATTATTATTATTATTATTATTATTATTATTATTATTATTATTATTATTATTATTATTATTATTATTATTATTATTATTATTATTATTATTATTATTATTATTAATATTATTATTATTTATTTTATTTATTTTATTTATTTTATTTATTTTATTTATTTTATTTATTTTATTTATTTTATTTATTTTATTTATTTTATTTATTTTATTTATTTTATTTATTTTATTTATTTTATTTATTTTATTTATTTTATTTATTTTATTTATTTTATTTATTTTATTTATTTTATTTATTTTATTTATTTTATTTATTTTATTTATTTTATTTATTTTATTTATTTTATTTATTTTATTTATTTTATTTATTTATTTATTTGTTTGTTTATTTTTATGCATAACATTTGAATCTTCGTCCTGTGTAAATAACAACGGTATGTCTGTTAACTCTGTTGTATTCAAATAAAGTTAAAGATAAAGTTAAATTGCACATCCGATTTTGTTATTTTGATTGCATTTTGTTTCAACTGTATGACTGATTACGTTTCATTTAACTGTATTTTGTCCTAACAGTTTCAGTGGCTTGTTGGGTCCCTCTGTTCGAGTTGTAATAAATAAATAAACTAATTAACGAACAAGTAAATCTTTGAACGTTCTTGAGTTGCCAAGATTCAAACATTAATTGAGTTACGCAGTTTTTCATTAATAAGTTTTTATTAACTGTATTGACGCAGCTTGTTTATTGTTAACGTCTTTTAAAATGGCAATTATTACCAAAATAAAACAATATGTAACTTGATAGTCAATGAAACTTTTATTTAGTAACAAAACAAGCCATGCTGAAAAAAATGAAAGTTTTTTTGAGTACCTAATTGCAAAATTAAACGGTATAATCTGATGAAGTATTTTTACTAAATTATTTAAAAACTAAAACAAATTATAGCAAAAACAAAGCAAAAATTTAAAATAAGATTAATAATGTTTTTAAGTTTTCACAGTGGTGAGCAGGTTAACCTGACCCAAGGAGATAAATCAGGGTAATTTTATGGCTGTGACTTTTTCCCGTTTGGTGATTGTTGATCAGTTGAAGGAGGTGGAGGAGGCCTTTGTCCGTTTGGTGGTGGTGGAGGTCGTTGCCCATTTGGTGGTGGTGGTGGAGGTCGTTGCCCATTTGGTGGTGGTGAAGATTGTTGTTCATTTGGTGGTGGTGGAGATTGTTGCTCATTTGGTGGTGGTGGAGGTCGTTGCCCATTTGGTGGCGGAGGAGGTCGTTGCCCATTTGGTGGTGGAGGTCGTTGCCCATTTGGTGGTGGTGAAGATTGTTGTTCATTTGGTGGTGGCGGAGATTGTTGCTCATTTGGTGGTGGTGGAGGTCGTTGCCCATTTGGTGGTGGTGGAGGTCGTTGCCCATTTGGTGGTGGTGAAGATTGTTGTTCATTTGGTGGTGGTGGAGATTGTTGCTCATTTGGTGGTGGTGGAGGTCGTTGCCCATTTGGTGGTGGAGGTCGTTGCCCATTTGGTGGTGGTGGAGGTCGTTGCCCATTTGGTGGTGGTGAAGATTGTTGTTCACTTGGTGGTGGTGGAGATTGTTGCTCATTTGGTGGTGGTGGAGGTCGTTGCCCATTTGGTGGTGGTGGAGGTCGTTGCCCATTTGGTGGTGGTGAAGATTGCTGTTCATTTGGTGGTGGTGGAGATTGTTGCTCATTTGGTTGTGGAGGTCGTTGCCCATTTGGTGGTGGAGGTCGTTGCCCATTTGGTGGGGGAGATTGTTGTTCATTTAGTTGTAGAGGTCGTTGTCCATTTGGTGGTGGTGAAAATTGTTGCCCATTTGGTGATGGTGAAGATTGTTGTTCATTTGGTGGTGGAGGTTTTTGCCCATTTGGTGGTGGTGGTGGTGGTCGTTGCCCATTTGGTGGTGGAGGAGGTCGTTGCCCATTTGGTGGTGGTGAAGATTGTTGCTCATTTGGTGGTGGTGGAGATTGTTGCTCATTTGGTGGTGGAGGTCGTTGTCCATTTTGTGGTGGAGGTTTTTGTCCATTTGGTGGTGGTGGAGGTTGATTACCGTTTGGTGCTTGAGGTTTATTTTGCTTAAGATCCGAGTTACGTGGTGGTCTTGTGACATCTTCAATAGGATGACTATTGAAATCAGCTGCAATATTTCCTATCAATGATTTAACAGTTGGCCCGTCATTTCGTGGTGGAGGAGTTTTTCTGATTGGTTGTGGTGGTGGATTTCGTTTATCTAGGGTAAAATTAGGCTGCTTTCGGTTAGCTGGATGCTGTCCGTTTGGTTTTGGAGGAAATGTTTCATTTTGAGTAGGATCAAATGCTCTATTTGGATTGAACGGTGGTCTTGTTACATTTTCAATAGGTTCATCATTGAATTTAATATGAACACCGTCACCATTTGGTTGGTGTGACGGAAACTGTTCACGACTAAACGATTCGTTGTGAATGTGCGGAAGACGTGTGAAGTCTGGAGTTTCATCACTAGATGGATTTTGTTTCTTTGGTTGTCTATTTCGATAGTTGGGTTTGTATTTTAATGGAAATCGTGGTGTTCCTTCAATGTCCATATTTTCCATCAAAGGTCCAGTCGTTGGTTGCTCATTTGGTGGCAGAGGCTTTTGACCGTTTGGTGGCGGACGTCGCTCTTTGTTTGGTGGAAGAGGATACTGGCCGTTTGCTGGTGGATTTTGCCCATTTCGTGGTGGTGGGTATTGTTTTTTTGGGAGTGGGGAAAAAGTTTTATTTTGCTCCAAATCAGCAGCTATGTTTCCTATCAAAGGTTCAATAGTTGTCAGGTCATATGGCGGTGGAGGTTGTTTACCGTTTCGTGGTGGTGGATTTTGTCCATCCGGAAAAAAAGGATTATTTTTCTTTGGAGGTGGAGGATGCTGTCCATTTGGTGGCGGAGGATGTTCTCCGTCAGGTTGGGGAGAAAAAAATTCATCGTGCCCAGAAGCGAATGGAATGTCCGGATTGCGTGGTGGTCTTGTAACTTCGCCAGTATCTCCTGTTCTGTTACCTTGTACGTTTTCTCGAGGAATTGGTTTCTCCCAGTTTTTAAAATTAATTTGCTGATTGATTGAAAAAAATTGATTTGTTACTAATAAATAACATTTTGCGTAATGCAATAATTTGATTTTTCAATTCACTGTACTAACTTTTAATTCACCCTCTGAAATGAGAAGGATTGTCAGTAAAATCGTCACAAAAAAGCTGCCTCCCATCGTGTTCCTATGAGATTTTAATTAAAATACTTTTAATTTTAATATAAAAAATTAACATAGTATAGAGTGGTTTAAAAAACTGAAACCAGTGCGAGAATTACTGTAACAATTAGAAACTATCGTTTATGGTACCTGTCTCCCCACAATCCCGGAAGACGCTGGTAAACGCCGGGTTAGATTCGAACCACTGTTTTTTAGGCCAACAGTTGAACGCCTTACCCGAGTTTACCGCAATACCACCAGCAATAATAACAAATAATTTATTTGCAATAGGGCCAACAAACAGTTGCTGTTTTTTTCAATGTCCTGTCTACTACAAAACTCTAATATGACTATACTTATTATGTTACGTACTAAGAAGCGCTACATAAGTTCATAACAGCCATGATATGATGTCTTATTCTCCAATTGAACATATTTGACTAAAAACGTTATGCCACCATTTATTGTTTGAGCCAGCCTCATAAATCAATTTAAGAATACATAATTTAAAATTATATATAAGCTAAATATTAGAAAAAACGAAATCTTACCTCGATGGATCGTTTGTTTCAGAAAAGTTCTTCTTGAATATCTTCGAGTAGTTTGAATCCTCTGAACCTTCGTCTCTCTTTTATATAGAAACTTTCTTTTCTATTAGCTGCTATTGTGTTGCCACTGGGCGTAAGAACCACGACGCAAGAACTTGTCATTCGACTCAAATGTTCTTTAGTGTGACTAACTCTGAAAAACTTTTTTTTAAACATGAACAAGTTTTTAAATATGACTCATTTAGGTTTTTCAATCAGAAGTGGTAAAAGTGACTAATCTTTATAATATTAATGTTATCTGTCGCTTGTATCTTAATCATCATTGGTGACACATTTGTGTAATCGCTTGGCTTACAAATGCGTTATAAAAAAGTTAGCTTTAACTGAATGTTGTCTTATTGCAGTTTGCATTGCAACACTTAACTATTCTGTACATTAGTGACCAAACCCATTTCGCGATTTTCAAAAAAAAAATTGTAGTACCTATATGGACCATCTGATCTGGTTGTGAATTCAAGTCGTTGGTTGCAAATATATAACAAGTGATAAATTACCGAAGTATTCACACTATCCAAACCAATGCTGTTGTGAGTTATGTTAGCTTTGTTTTTTAATATTCATAGTAAATTATAAATTTTGAATCAAAATTTTGACAAAGTTAGGTGGTGACGATAAAAAATTTGACATATAGGTGAAAAACGAGTTTTAGACATTTTTAATGTGCCCGCAATTTAAGTTGCGTAAATGTTTCTTAGTTCAAACTGATGCATGTAATTCTGAATATAAACTTTACCTCACCCTTGCTACTCTTCTCCGATTTTATCTCATTTTATTTCTTACAGTTTTTTTACTCCGTCGTCATTCTTTAAAAAAACGGGTAAGCCTAAATTTAAAGTCGTTTTATTTTAACTGTGCATTAAAATAACAGTCCCAGTATCACAGCTGTAACATCATTCAGATTATCAAAAAGCAAAACTGTTTCTAGGCCTATACGCCATGAAAAGTTATGGACCGTACGCCAATAATATAGATAGGGCCGATATACTTGTTCTATATATTATAGGGTGGGCCAAAAAAAGTTAGACGGTCCTATAATATGTTCTTTAATTGTTCCATTCTTTGTTTTTTTTCATTTACATATAATGTTCAAAACAACTGTTAAAATCACATGTTATGTTTAATGTGTAAGATCATCAAGGTAATATTTTGTTTATTTGAAAACACTTTGTCCGAATTTGAGATAATTATAATTGATTGTATAAAACCATCTCATTTTTTGACCCACCCTGTACGTCGGTACCTAGTAGCCCATGTTATTGGAAAACTTAGCGGGTCAAATCGTTTTTCTCGTGGGCATATAAAAGAACAGCGCCTCTGAGCTCTGTGAAAGGCGCTTTAAAATACGACATTACATTATTTATTTACATTATTTACATTACATTATTTACATTACATTATTTACATTACATTATTTACATTACATTATTTACATTACATTATTTACATTACATTATTTACATTACATTATTTACATTACATTATTTACATTACATTATTTACATTACATTATTTACATTACATTATTTACATTACATTATTTACATTACATTATTGTTTCCTTTATTTCTCAAATTTTATTTGAAACTCCTAATATCGGATCGGTGATGGTTTCGTGTGAAAGTATGAAACTATCAATCGATTTCGTTTTTCGTTGTTCCGCACTGAATTGTTCTTCATGACATGAACTGCAATTAAAACGGCTTCAAAAAGCAAACAAGCCGTCTCTCAATTATTATTTTAAAAATATCTTCCCAGAGTGTGAGCTAAATAATTTAGCTTCTGTTTAACAATTCTGATTTCATAGATGAAATGAAAAAAGTTTAAAATAATCATTAAAATGTGTTTAAATTATTTTAAAATAGATTTATAATTTACTTATTTGCATGTAAGCTCTTCTGACTAAGAAACAGTAATCTTTTGTATTCAAACTCATTCGTACACACTGTACATAGTGCTACTGCTCTGCCCCTCTCTGTTGTGTCAGCTGATTTTTCAAGTCTTTCATTAAGCTTTAATTTTTAATAGTTTAAATACTTTGTAGATTTAAATTTTGGTTGCTTTGGGCTGCAAATCTAAAAATCATTTTTGAACAAACCTTTTTTCAAGTTTTCCACTGAAGTCGTAAATACGTCGCTTTGAAAGTTCCATCATAATTGAAATTATAATTTTAAAACAGTATGAATAAGTTAATTTTTTAATTTTATACGTTTCTCATGCAAGGGCTTGATTTTTTGCAGAAGAAATTTAGGTCTTACGTTTGATCAAGTTGATATTCCGTAATATATAATTAAGCAAATTTTTTGCTTATTGTGTTCAAAACCTGCGAATTAATTTTAAAAATTGATTATACTCTAATTAGCGAATCTTATGTACGTCACATAAATAGAATTTGTATATTTTTAAGCACCTAGTCCAAAGATATTTGGCATTAAATCCACATTAAATCAAGAATTTTACCGTTACTTAGTAAACCAAACTATACAGCAAACTTCAACATCTGCATGAAAACTTAGAACAATTTAAAATTATAATTTTCCAAGTGTGCATTATAGTCCTTGGATTGATTTTTTTCTGGCTGGAATTAGAAATAAACATTTTCTCAAATTAGTAATGTTTCTAAAGTGTTTCTATTTTTAAGTTCAGAAACTTCAAAACTTCTGTCTACTTTTATGCTACTAGGTGGTTTTTTCACAAAGTTATGCCTAATTTCAGTATCAAAGTCTAAGATGGCTTCTTCGTCATTATCGCGCCCGTTGTCGTAAGCTTGTGCCACTTCAATATCTCGGCGCTCCATTTTCAAAAGCGGTTCCATGTTTTGGAGAGTAAAAGCTTCTCCTTTTGCCAGGTTGCCATAGGAGCCACTTTTTTGGTGGCGGTTCACACCGCTGCTGTCGGATCTCTTTGAAATCTCGTTTGTCAGAAATTCGAGTTGAAGTCTGTTGAGTTTATTAGAGTGACGAGTCTGAAACGGGCCCATTTCAATATTTTTAACTTTCGTTTTCTCACCGCGGTACAAATTGTTAGTGTTATAACTCGCGGGATTTCTCCTGATTGCGTTTTCATGTTTTAGTTTAACGATGATTTTTTTCAGCTTAGCAGCTGAGTCAAGATGTTTGCTGGTTTCCATTTTGTTGCGTGAGTTGCTAACGTGGAAAACTGACTGTTCCAGATTGTGAATTCCTTGGTTGTTGTTGGTCTGTGAAACTCGAGGTAATGAAACAGACGAAGAAATTATCGCTGATGTTGTTGACTTTTTGTTTGCCATCTCTTTGCTGGTGACCGGATAAAATGGTGTTTCGGCAATGGATCTTGACTCGATGGAAAGCCCATGCTCTTCAAGTTCATCCGGGTCTAAGTGACCCATGACTTTTCGTCGTTTGAAAAGAAAAAAATGATAGTTAAACATAGCAAACTCTTTTGAGATAAATTGAAGATTATTTTAACATTATAAAAATAAATGTTTAATGAATCTCTTCTGCGTGCTTGGCCGAATACAGCTAGATTTCGAGACCTGGACAACTAGGTGCGCAATGCGCAAGAAGTCTATTTTTGGCAGACATTTAGCAGTTCAACTACTTTAAGAAAAAAAACACACAGTTAAACGTGAAACCAACTGTAGATGTACGATCCAATTGGAGGACCGTAGTTCATGTCGTTTTGAAATGTTGAAAAACGTTTACGTGCTGTTTGATCTGAAAAGAATGAAAGTTTTTTTGACAGTACAGCACAGGGCGTTAATAGTGTTATTGTTAAAGTATTAAGGGCTGATGAAAAATGCACTAAATGACCTGTCAATAGTAAGAGGAAAAATAAGCTGAAAAGCTTACCTGGGTTTAGATTTCTTTCTATCTGTAAATATTAAAATTTTGATTATTTTTTGTTTTGGCTGGGGCTGATTCTTCATTAAAAAAAGATTATATTCGGGTCACCAAGTACAGTTATTAACCTTTCTAAGAGCTTGGTCCTTTGCACGCATGCGGTTAAAAAAATTGATTAAAAATAGTTATATGTACACACTTCTGTATTGGTCTCCGAAGAGCATCTTTGACTGCGTGTAAGTTGAAGGAGTATGTTGGCAATCAGAAGCGCCACCGTCTTTCGCTTGTTCGTGCAGTCTTTCATACTGGAGTCTGGACTATCTTTTTTTGAATCAATTATAATCAATTTTTGAATAATTTACATAATTTGTTTAAATTTGTCATCTATATATACGTATATGGTAAAAACGAGGTTTTTTCACTAATCCCTTATATTTTAAGATTTGCTGGTTTTTCATTTATTGCAAGTTTTTTTAAAACCACATTTTTTTAATTTATTTGATTTGTTTTTGTTTTAAAACTTTAATAATTATAATAATAATAATAATAATAGGATCGATTAGAAGCGCCAGTTGCTAAGCTTCAGAGGCGGCGGGAACGACTCGTGCATATGGGATCACACAGTATTACCTGCCACCCGCACGTGTGTCCGAAATCGGAATGTGCCGAACCCTATTACACCCCAGTCGTGAAACTGGTACTCATTTATCGACCAGTGAAGGACGAAAGGCTGAGCTGGCCTGAGCAGTGTGAGTGAATTCTTTGCTCAACGGAATTACGCCTCGCCGTGACTGAGATTTGAACCCATGACTGCAAAATGATAGCATAACTGCTTTCACCACTGTGCTACGGCGCCCACAATTTTAATTAAAAAAAAAATCAAAAATTTTTCAAATTGAATAGAATGCATTGTCATAAAAAGTGTGCCTATATTTTAAATTTCAGCTCGATTGGATGACGGGAAGTTAGTTAATTTTCCCTTTCAAGGTTTGCAAACATTCAGGCAATTAAGCAAGCAGGCAAGACTGGCGGTGAAGTTTATATGACAAATTTAGAAATGACTGTTTTTCTGCTTGTTTCTCTGTTTTCTATACAAATCCAAACTGCTGGACTAATCTTAACAAAATTTGGCATGAAGGTAGATCTCAAAGCCTAGATGATTATAGGGTAGTTTTATTTATTTTTTTTTTAATTTGTTAATGACTAAAAACGTTTCAGGCCAAAAGTGCTTATGTGCGTAAAAAATTCAAATTATATATGCATAATTCAAGTTAAATTTACGTAAGAAAATTTTACAGTTTCAAACAGCTTTTAACAAATCTATTTTACGTTTTACGGACAAAAAAGAGTTAGGAAAGAGTGGAAAAAAGAGAAGGAGCAGGAGAGCGAGCTGGAGCGGGGAAGGAAACGAAGAGAAAACGATAGAAAAGTCTCTAAAAACCCCGGGCAGCTTCACTAGTTTTTCAATAAAATTGATATGAAAAAATCATTTTCCCGCCAGATGATTTGTTTACTGAATAGTTTTAGTCAAGATGGAAGTTATAAATAGACCGGAAAACAAACTTTTTTGTACCTCACTGTCATTACTGTCATTAAGCAACACGCCTAATCAAAGGCGACTCACTATCACATTCAATTCATTGCAGTGTCTTTTATATATAACTAGCCGGGCTGCCCGCCTATTTTTATAGTTTATTTTTTCATTTTTTTATTTTTTTTCCCGATTTTTCTATCTTTTTGATTTTTTTTCCAGGCATTTCAACGTGTTAATTGCACTGATGTCTTGAGGTTTATGTAATAAACAAACCCCTAAAACGTTTTTTGCCCAAAAAACGTAAAACAAGGAGCATTTTTTTCAAATTGCTTAAAATTTCTTCAATATGGACTACCTACTTGCCAAAGTTTGTTCAAAATGGTTCAACTGTTTTGATGTGATGAACCTACACAGACATACGCGCACACATACACACACACACACACACACATATATATATATATATATATATATATATATATATATATATATATATATATATATATATATATATATATATATATATATATATATATATATATATATATATATATATATATATATATATATATATATATATATATATATATATATATATATATATATATATATATATATATATATATATATATATATATATATATATATATATATATATATATCAACTGAGATGACTGTATACAGCTGTCAACTAATTATGTCTCAAAGTTTGTAGAAAATATGATGGATTTTTATGACGCGTCCTTGTTAGCGTCCGTACTCTCAAAGATTAAACGTAGAGACATGTTAATTTTGTATTCTGTACTTCACTTTTGACTAAAAAGTTTTAAAGGGACTGATTGATCATCTAGCCATTGTTGAAAGTCTATAAAGTTTGAGACGTTTGAGTTTCTAGAAACTACTTCTAGGCACGCAGATGAAATATCAGGCATGGTTTGAAATAGATAAACAGCTGCTTTTAAAATTTGACAGAGGCACGAGGATCTGGTCAAAACGTTTTGAGGACATTTTTTTATATGTTTAAAGCCTTACTACCTGGGATAACAAAGATGATGCAATTTTATGTTTAAATGACAGTTTAACTTAATTGAATTTTATTACAGTTTTCCTGCATTTAAGGTTTTTAAATTATTAAATATTAAATTTTGTTCGAGACTATTCTACCTCAAAGCGTTTTTTCAGACGCTGTTCTTCAGTGTCTACACTCTACGACAGTGTCATCAGGTATAATGAATTGCTGAGGACAAAATGGTTCTAGACTTTCTGGAGTCTGTTTTGTCTTCAACACCGATAATAGCTTTTATAACCTCATATAAAAGCTGATTTCAAAGTTTGCTTTAAATATTTTTATTTTTAATTTCAGAAAAGACATTAATTTCTGATACCTTTTGTTTTTAGATCATTTTTTTTATATTTTTCACCTTAATGAATAGAAAAAAATCCGAACAGGAGTATCATAAAATTTAAAAATTTCGATTTTTTTAAGCTTTAGTTATTACACTGTTATAGTTAGCAAATTTAAACCAATCAAATAATTAATTAAGAAACTGCAATAATATAAAAATAAGCTCACTTGAAGAAAAAATTAAAACACTTTTACAATTTTTTAAACTTATTTAATAACTTTTTTGTTAATTTTTTATTTTATATTAAAAGACAAACGTTCTTAAATAAATATAAAACTATTTAGTCAAATCATTTATTCAATTATGTTACGCATCAACACCAACGTTTCGGTGACTCCTCTGTTCATTACACATCAATTTTTTTCTTATGTTAAACCATCCATCCGAAGGTGAAATAATCTATTCCCGCTGCCTACCTCACCACTATTTTATACCAACCGCTTCTCCCTGCACGCCCACGTAACGCGTTTATTTCTTTTTTTCTCTCAGATAAAATAATTCACATTTCAGTGGACGTAAATAATTTCTGTTATAAATCCATAAAAAGAATAAATAAACAAGTTTTTTTTTATTTGAGTTGTATTTTTTAAGCTTGTTAAGCGGTGCTCCACCGATTGCCACTTTGCTCAAGTTCGTCCCATATAAATTCTATCTGGTTTACCATCCATTTTGTACGATGTTACTCGGAAATGTAAGTTTCCAAAATTCGGTAGAGTTGGATATAAAGCGTAAACGAATGTTCTGCTTATTGTTTTACTGGGATGTTTGCAATCAAGAGTAATGTGATTATTTATTAAATTTGAACAGTTATTCATAAAATTTTGAAGTTGAGTACCTATGTCTAAAAAATTAAGTATTTTCTCCGAACAGCTTGTGATACCTAATATATGTACGTACAATGTATAGTATAAAATCAAATATTTTCTTAAAACAAGCATTCTATTTTTCTTCAATAAAGATTATAAAATCTTTTTTTACATCCTTTTAGATACACTTAACTTCAGATCTGTCGAAACGTCGACATTTTCTGGATCAAAAGTGCTGCTCGCACTGACTAACACGGCCGCAAAACAGGAAGAGAAACGACAAGCGACTGCTTAGTGGTTGCCACAAAATCCGGCATTATTTAATTGCTTTCCGGCCCCCCGTGTAAACGGCGACAAAAGCCAACGCGTCTGCAAATGCAGTTATCTATCGTTTATTTATTTGCTTATTGCCAATTTTTTCTTTTTTATTTTGTTTGACTTTTTTTCACATTCAAATTGGTTTACCTTCATGCAATTCGATTAAGAATAGCGTTTTGTGTTTTTCTGAAGAGTGTGAACGGCAGTTTATAGCTGGTTTTGCATTTGAATACAAATTGAATTTTGAGCATTTAAAATAAAAAATGGAAAAATGGAAAAAATATTAATTAAAAAAAATTTAAATTTATTGTTTTTATTTATTTCTTTATGTATATATTTATTATGCTCGCTAGGTGATATTGCCATACATTTTGGGCGGTCTGTAAGCCTAACCACATCTGACGGTGACAGGGGCGGATTTTGGCATAGGCTACATAGACTGCAGCCTATGGGTGCCATTAGGCAAGGGGCACCACAAGAAACAAGTAAAAAAAGAAAAAAGAAAAAGAAAGTAAAGAAAATAAAAGAAAGATAAAAGTAAAGTCATCTAAAGCTTAGTATCCTATGACTTTAATTTTTTCTTATGGCGCCGCCTCCTGGGCCCTAGCCTCCAAAGCTTTAGTTTCAAGATGAATACAGGCAGATTAAAAATAAAGTTAAATAAAAGGTGTGAATCGTACGTGGAACTAAATGAAAAATTTGATTTTCTGACAATTCTTGCACAGTTGGAAGTTTCCGAAATTACAAAATATGCATCAAACATATTAGAAATATACACAAACTAGCAGTGCCCGTCGCGGCTTCTCTCGCTTAAGATTAGAGAATTTGAACCGTTCATCCATAGTAGAGAGTAGCTGCTCGGGCCGATTTTTTACGGCCAGGCTTGGCCCAGCCCGTCGACAACTTGGCCCGGCCCGTTTCATAAGCCAAAATTCCAGGCCCAGCCCGGCCCGTCTAATTAAGGCCCGACTAGTTCTTAGAAGCTTAAAATTTTGATTACTTGGCAAAATATCTCGGCTTGTTTCACCTTGACTTTTGGTTTGGCTCTTCTGAAGACTCTAAAATTACGACCCGTGTAGCACTCTAATCCATGAAGCTTTACGCTTATTTGTGAACCCGGTCCGGCTTATTTTATAGGCAAAAAATTCTAAGCCTGGCTTGTTATTAAGCTCGAACTGACCCATTTCATAAGCACAAAAATCGAAGCCTGGCCGGTCGCGAATATACAAGCAGCCTCGGGAACTTCCACTTGCATATTAATTAGTGTGCTATATATAGAACAGCACTGGCTATGTTAATTCTGCACTAGTCGTCAATGGAAATGCCAGTCACGTGCTTAATGTATTTTTGAAATGTTTACACTGCGCTCAACTGCTCTGCACTAAATTTTTTCTCCGAAACACTTGTCATTAAAGTTCACTAAAACTTGGGTTTTCAAATTTTGCAGACGACTCAAAACTATGTTCGAGGGTCCCCAACAAAGAAGCCAAAGTATGGCTAAGAAATGAGTTATCTTGAACTTCTACTCTAATGGTTTACTGTTACTGTTTAAGCCACTAAGCTGACAGCCAAGCTACTGAAAAATCTCTGCTTAAGGGTCACTTTCAACTTTTGAAGATAATTATATCCATAAACTTTTTCTTAAAATTAATTTTTGGGTATGGACTCTAGTCTATATACACCGTTGATATATACTATCAATGATATATATCAATGATATACACAGTATTCTAGATGAGGTTTGACCATAATCAATCCAGTACCACTAGTAAACGTTTGAACCTTGCTTAGTTAAGTAGTTTTTTTTAAATCCATCAACAGCTTCAAAATAATGCTTTGAAAGATTGGATTTCAACTTTATTTTGTAGTGGTTGTCACACTGAACCACTTTAAACCATGTTATGTTAAATTTCATTCTGTAGCTATTCTATCTAAACAGCTTGAAATCTTGTTATGCTATATTCTTGTTTTA
Organism: Erpobdella octoculata; assembly: GCA_963978895.1. Lineage (NCBI taxonomy): Eukaryota > Metazoa > Annelida > Clitellata > Hirudinida > Erpobdellidae > Erpobdella > Erpobdella octoculata. Next base: position 31,126,577 of record OZ022240.1, read on the forward strand.
AGCTAAACACATCTATAACCTGTTTAACACAGTAATAGTTATTTAAAGTTTTACTTTGAAATGAATCGATTTAGAAATGTTCCTAATTTCAAAGAAATTCTGAAGACATAGACAATGAAGCACTGCTTTATATTTCCTTGTCATAATTTTCAAAATGAAGATAGAAACAATATAACATTTATAAAACAACTTATACCACTCGCCTAAATACTTGATATGTAAACATGACAAATATGAGAAGCTTTCACTCAGTCTATATATAGCAAACTAATTAATATGCAAGTGGAAGTTTCCGAGGCGGCTTGTATATTCGCGGCCCGGCCTGTGATGAAATGGACTCAGCCTGCTTTAACGGCCACAAAACCTCGAAGCGTGGAAATTAATTTTTTAAAAATTAATGAAACACGTATTTTATTATTTCCAAAAAAACATAAATACTGAATTTTAATGATTTACATTTTCCGTTATTAAGTTTTCAATCAAATAATCTTTTTCTCCACCCTATATTTGTAGTCCTGGAAGCCAATACATAAAAAATTGGTAAAAAATGTGTAACTTTATTTTCTAAGTAGTATCTAAATACTAATTTTTATATTTGTAGTATTTTCAATTTCAGAGTTGTAGTTATTCAAAGTAAAATATAACCCTGGTTTCTACCCCACATTTGAAGTCCTGGAAATAAGTTTTAAAAAATTATTAAAACATGTATTTTGTTATTTTGCAAGAATAATCTTGGTACTAAATTGCAAAACTTTCACATTTTTAGTTTTTGGAGTTTTTAATCAAATATCCTTTTATTCCACCCCACATTTTAGGTCCTGGAAACAAAATTATCAAAAATTGGTAAAACGCGCATATTTTTATTTCTCGAGTAGATACTAAATACTAATTTTTACATCTGTAGCACTTACAGTTTTTAAGTAGTAGTTATTCTAAAAAAAACAAATAATTCTATTTTCCACCCCACATTTGACTCATTTGAGGTCCTGGAAATCAAATTTGAAAATAAATGGTAAAAGACGTACCTATCTTTTTATTTTCTAAGAAGAATCTAGATACCAAATTTCAAAACTTTTTCATTCTTGGTTTTTGAGATATGCGTTGTTTTAGAATAAAGTTTGTTCTCCCTTTTCATCCCCTCAGGAGCAAAATTTTCAAAAATCCTTTCTTAGTGGGTGTTTACGCTATAAAAGTAATACAAGTTCCAAATTTCACGCTTCTATGATGAGGCGTTTGAGCTCGGCGATGACTAATTATCAGTCAGTCAGGACATGTTCTTTTATATATATAGATTTAAGAAGTGGTATAATCAACTTCTGTAAAACAACGTGTAAACTTGACTCACACGACTCACATAAGAGCGGTGCAATGCTTTTGAAGCTGGGCGTGTCGGCGGACCGCCGAAATGCAGAAAATTGAGGTCAAACGAGCTATTAGGTTACATAAGTTTTGCCAACCCGAAAAGTGCACAGTTATAAACATTAGAAAAATGTTTGAATTAGAAAAGTTTAATTGTAATTGGCCTTGTTAGTAATATTCGCTGATTTCAATCTCTTTCAATTTTTTTCGATAGATGGTGTCGAGACACCACAGCTCAGTACACAACCAGCATTATAAATTTTTCCACAAACAGATTTTGTCCTAACCGAAATAGGTAAAGAAAGTTCTGGAGCTCTTAGTTCTGGAACACATCAATAAAAACAGATAAGACTTATACAGATCAGACTTATCAGCATATACACTGATGCATCTAAAAAAGAAGATAAAACGGGCATTTGTGTGTATGCTCCATCGACCGGTCTCAGTATGTCCAGAAGAACATCGGACAACATTGTTTATAATTTTGCACTTAAGATACGTTCTTGTGCCACCCAGAAAAAAATGTCAGACATCTTCACTCAATCTTGTAATTTTTGAGAATACAAAGTGCAAAACGAATCTGCTGTTATTTTTACGTTTGTCTTCTTTTTCCTCCCTTTTCCTCTTTTAGATCTTCTTTTTTCAGCGAGGGTCCGAGCGTATGACCCCTGTAAAGTTTCTGAAGGAAGTCTACTATGCTGTCTTGCCGTTAGTGAGGTTTAGCTGATTTACCAAAATTAAAAAGTCTTTGTTTTATATCGAAAGGACTTCAGCGCATTTTTGACTATTGCATTAAAATACTTAGTTTTCCGTTTCTTTTATAAATTTATAATTGATAACAATTTGAAATTAGATTTGTCAGTTTTACAATTTAAATTTTTAAATTTTAAATAAAATCGTATTTTTCAAAAATATTTCCTGGTGCTCCCGTACCTTTTTGCTAGCACCATCTATATAATAGGTGCTATTATATAGAAGTCCATGGCTAGGCGCTAAAGGCTAAACAAAAAATAGATCGCTAACATCTTTATTTAAATTATGTCAGTTTTCCAATATAATTAACCAATATTACCGATATTTTAAATTTATTATTTGCGTTAAATAACAGTAGCTGAGAGGCTTAGAGGAAAACAATTTTTTCCTACCTACGCAACAAATAATAACAATTGAGAAAAATAAAAAAATTGCCTCCGGAATAACTCTTTGGCACAAATCTAATGCAAAAAAACGAATTTTCTACATTGTCTAGTTTTCAAGCTTATTTTCCTCACCAGGCAGCCGACCAGCCAATTAGTGTTTTTTAGCTGCCTTTTTAGAAACATGTTTCAAAAATTTGCTCTAAAAACTACGTTTTCTGTTATGGGCGCCCACTGAAACATATGACTTCAGAAATTCAACTGGGTGAGAATGAACCCACACACACATATTAGGGCTGCGCGGTATACCCGTACCCGCGGGTTTACCCGCATCCGATGATCCGTTTTTGCGGATACAGTAGGGTGCATACTGAGCGGGTACGAATCGGGATCCGGTAAAACATCAACGGGTACGGGTTTACCCGTAAAAATTTTTCTTTTAGAATTTTCTCAAAATTAATGGAAATAAGTATTATTAGATAGTTTACTAAATGACGGTGATTGGTGACCCATGCTGTGCAGATATTGTTCAGCCTCATCCATTTTAATTGTATTATCAATTTTGTATCCTCTCGCTGTAGCCATTTTAGCATCCTATTTATTATGTGCAAATTAAAAATTTAAACAAAAACTACTTTTACGCCTTGTAATTAATAAAACATAATAAGAGGTTGAAGCTTGTATTAAATTATTCAATTATTTAATGGGCTTGTGTTATAGCTCGGATGGCAAATAAAACTTGTTAAAAACTGCAGTTCTTAGTGTTTTCTATTCCAGCTAAACAATTGACGGGTAACGGGTATACCCGTGAGTAAAGAGTCCACGGGTAGGGAAAAAATTGACGAGTCGTGCAGCCCTAATAAATATATATATATGTATATATACATATATATATATATACATATATATATTATATATATGCATATATATGTATATATTATATGTGTATATATATGTATATATATACATATAGTATATATATACACACACAGATATATATATATATATATATATATATATATATATATATATATATATATATATATATATATATATATATATATATAAAAGGCAACGTATGTTCATTAATAACGCCAAAACCAATGAAGGGATTTGTACGAAATTTTACATAATAAACATTTACTACCTAACAAATAATCTCATTTATTTAAAAAAATTGTTTTGAATGTTTTTAGAAAATTAATTTTTAGAAATATTTTATCTATGCAATTTTAGAAAATTAATTTTTAGAAATATTTTATCTATGCAATTTTAGAAAATTAATTTTTAGAAATATTTTATCTATGCAATTATATCGCGGCTTAACGAGCTTAGTGTTGCTTTCGACTTCTGTTCCGTCGTTGTTGGTTGTCGCGATTTCTCAAAATCAAAAGTGAGTATTATTTTACTTATATCAATTATATCAATATATCAAAAGTAATATATAATATACTATATACTATATACTATACTATTATTTTTTTAATTACTGTATATCGTTCAAATGTTTTTGAATGTTTTAGAAAATTAATTTTTTTAAATATTTTCGCTATTGTATCAGAGCTATGTTTTGTTTACATTCGCTGTTTATCGTCTCGGTTTCTCGAAATCAAAGTAATTTAAAAACTTAGGCTACTATTCTTATATTATTTACTTAGGCTACTATTTTTATATTATTTACTTAGGCTACTATTTTTATATTATTTAATTGTTAATTATTGTTGTGTATATATTAAATTGTTTCGGTCGTTGTGTGTCAGGCTATCATTATCGCTCTACCAGTCTAACCACTCTAACCAATCTAACCACTCTAACCTCTAACAGATATTATTTTGTGCTACTTTTAGTCTAACAGATATTATTTTGTGCTTACAGACAAGAAAATTGAAAAATTTATTGTGAGTGAGTATATCAATATAACTATTAATGTATTTTAAGTATAATAGTATAACTATTAATGCACCTTATGGAAAAACAAAAAACATTGTGTATCAGAAAGCTTTGCAATAAAATGACTGTATGTGTTTGTTGTATTTCTTTTAATTAAAAATCAAAAGTATCTGCATAAATGTTTCAATAGATGCAAAGATGCCCGGGCAAACGAGCGGTTAAGGAAACGGGAGCCAGAGAGAAAAACGATAAAAAAACCTTTAAATTCCCCGGGCAACGCCGGGTAACCCAGCTAGTATATATATATATATATCGAGATAGCGTTTAACTTTCCTTTTCCTATCATGGAATCTCATAGAGTTAAATTGAATATCCAAGCATTGCGTCAACACAGCTTGATTCAAATATTTTCAGAAAAAGAATAATTAGTTTTAATTTAGTTAATTGTATTTGGTCATGGAAAACCATCCAGCAATCAAATATTCCACAATCTTGGTCACAGGTTTTGATGCCGGTGTTAGCGAACCAGTCATCTATGAAAGGTTTCTTGCAATTGGTCCATTATTGAACGTGTATATCTGTCGAGATGAAGAATCAGACCAAAGTCTCGGATGTGCCTTTGTGACTTATAAAATGAAGGCTGATGCTGAGAGGGCTTTGCAAATTCTTCAGTCCTGTGTTTTTAATGGAAGGGAATGCCATTTGAAACTTTCGATGGGTGATCCATCCCCGTTGTGGTCACAACAGGGAAATGTTTATATTAACAATCTGGATGAATTCATCAATCAAGATATGTTGTTTAATGCCATGGTTAATTTTGGAAAAATTAAAATATGTCATATTCCACTTGATGAAAGAGGATCAAAAGGACATGCGTATGTTCAATTCGATGAGGATGAATCAGCCTTGAAGTGCATGGAGGCAATGCATGGTCAATATTTTGGTGCCAAAAGAGTCTATCTTAATCGGTTTGAAACTAAATCTAAAGTTTACAACCATAATAAGCCTTGCGGCAGCTTGTTCATTAAAAACTTTGACGACAAAATGAATGACTCAAAGTTGTTTAGTTTGTTTAACGGTTTCGGTTGCTTAGACTATTGTAAAGTAATCACTGATAAAAACGATAAAAGTTTAGGATTTGGCTACGTCGGTTATGATGATTTTGCTAGTGCTGCTTTGGCTGCCAGTGTAATGAATAACTCAGTGCTTGATAGTGGTCATAAGTTGTTTGTTTCCATGGTAGAACACCGAGAGTTAGAGGAAAAACTGGTATACCACAAAAGGTACGACCTTATGGGGGTAAACCTCTACGTCAAAAACATTTCCGAAGAGGTTACCGACGACATGCTGAGGGACCTGTTTAGGAACTATGGCACTGTCATAGGATCAAGAGTAGTAAGGGAGCGTGGACGATCAAAATGTTTTGGCTTTGTTTGCTACAGCACACAAGCAGAAGCTGAAATAGCAGTTCAGGCTTTATGTGGCCAACCAGTGTTTGGAAATTGTCTTTATATTTGCCGAGCACTAAGCAAAGAAGAAAGGTTAGCTCAGAGTTCAGAAGCAATGAGAGCATGGACACCACTGTTGGGATCATGTGAATCTATTTCTCAAGCGTTTAATACCAATATGACTAGCTCATCATCACCATGCAGACTGTCTGGCAATGAATGCCTTATCAGCCAGTTTTTAATTTATGGAAACCCTGTACAGCAGCCATTAGTTGAGGATCAAGAACAAGTTTCTTACTGTCAAAATCAATTTGTTAGTACTCAATATAATCAGAATAACTGGATATGTCATCAGACTTTCAAACCTTCATACTCATACGTCTTGGCGAAAAGTACTACCGTTTCGCCACAGAACACGAATATAAGTAATGGTGGAGCTTTTTCCGAGAATACATTGCCATAAAATCTACGTTTCCCCATTGTTGTTGTTATTGCTTTTCAAGTTTACTGTGAATTGTTGTCGATGCCATTATATAAAATATTGTGTTTTAAAGTTATTGCTTATATTCCTATTATCTGCTTCTAACTTTTACATATTTTTCTATGTGCATTCGCTGAAGAAAATTTCGATTTAACTCGCTGAAGACAAAAAATAATTAAACTACATTCCGATAAATTAAACGCTGTGAAGCGGTGTGCTAGTTAGCGGCTTACCCGGGGGGTTTCTCCCGCTCCCGGTCGCTTTCTCTTTCCCGCTCGCTCTTTCGCTTTTCCGTTCCCACATGCATTCCCGGTCTCGTTTCCGCTTGTGACCGATTTTAATTTTTTTTTGTCACAAAAACCTTCCTCTATTGCCTCTCAAGGTGGCTCCTGAAAACAGTTTTAACTTTTTTTAATTGCAAATTTTATGTAGAAAAAGGAACTATCAGTTTTTTTTTAAAGAAAGCGATATTCAAATTTGAAATAAAAAAAATTATAATAAAAAATGTGTTTATTCCATATTGATTTGAAAGTTTCTTATATTTTCAATCCTCACATATTTCAACTTCATATATAAAGTATTTAGAAGACTATGGGAATGACATTTTTTTTTGAAGAACATTAGTTAAAATAAAAAATTATAAAGGATTTTCAAAACAAGTTTTTACGGTTCACTTGTTTTATTGTCCTCTACACATATCATTTTAAGACTGAAATGGCATAATGTAGGAAACACCGAAGTATTTCTTGTCAGTTTTTATTTTCCATCCTCCTTTGTACAGGCTTGGCGGCTTGGGACTGTCTCACACGAAGCAAGGCGGAGTTGACGTACTTTATAATTCATGGAGCCAAGACATTTTTAAACTTTAATAATTTTTCAGCAATTTATTTTCGTAAGCAGTCAAAAATGTCTAGGTTCGCATGAAACAAAATTTTTCATAAACGTATTAGCAGATGTTTTTAGTAATTCAAACTCACAATTTAATAAGTAAATAGATTAATATGTAGAAGTAATTCAAGGAAATTTATTCAGTATAACATTTTTCTTCATTAAACAATGTTCTATATTTACAAAAAATTGTATCAATTTGAAATCAATCAAATTTCATTGGTAAATAACAAATTCGTCCACATTTTATCTTGCAAAGCTGCACCATCAACTTCTCATTTAATCTTCTTAATTTATTCATTATAATGAACCTTTTCATATATAATAATATTCATAAATATAGAAGATTCATAGAACGAATATGAAAAATTGCACAAAACAGAGACAGAGCATGGACTGGAACTAAAAGAGCTAACCTGGAGCAGATTTCTTTTAGTCTTGCAAGTTAAAATTAAAAAAATACTTGCATGTCATGAAACCAGAAAAAAGTTTTCTTAAGTTACTGTCGTTCAGGACTTGCATTGAACAATAAATTAGCTACCGAACTTAAATTTTATGAAATGAAAAAATTTCATTTATGGAGACCAAGTACAGAAAAAAAAATAGTTGGAGCTGAGACATTGCATTTGGAAAACAAAAAAAAAAGTTAAGAAGATGTAAAAGAATAAATTAGTGAAATAATATTTTGTCGATACAACAGGTAAAATATCGGAATCGTAAGTTGGAAAACAGCACATGAGAATACGTTTCTTCTGAATGAAATCTCAATAATCTTCATTTCGACAGTAACATATTCATGAAGCTTCCTATTCGACGTCCACAGCATCAGCAGAATCATTACAGCCACACCCACATAATGGCATCAACATTATCATCAGGACCTTTGTGTCAGGGATACTCATGGTTCCAAAAGTGCGTGCCACCTGCATACCTGTTCGCCTTTGCTTTCCAACATGGCCGACCAATGAGATGCATCGTCTTCACTGCTGTTTGTGTGACCTGTCAAGTTGGACAACACTTACTATGAAATTTTAATCATTGGACTCGATTATTTTATAAAATACAAATTTTAAAAAAATTATGAAAATCGTCTTAAATAAAGTACAAATAAACTATGCAAAAAACTGAAGATGCATAAATAGAGCTCTAAGCAAACACTTTCTTTTTCTTCTACATTTCCAGATTGAAAGAAGTTTTTTTTTATCCCACATTAAATATGGTCAAAATGTATTGAATCAAACAAACCCATAGTGAACCAGCCAATCATTTCTTTACGCTTGAGACTTTTTTGAACAAAAACTGAAACTAGCAAGGACACCTCAGGTAGTTGGAACTGTGGCACCTGGAATTTATATTTCTTTTTATTATCAAATATTATTTATCTAAAGCTTAATTGCAGTACAAATCAGCCAGTAATTATGCACTTTTTCTGATTAGAAAATTTACAACTAATAATTTTCATTAGAACTTACTTATTATTTATACGATGATATCTTCTAATTATAAGAAAATTCTAAAAACTAAAAAACAAACAATAAAAAATTTATATATAAAAACACCAAGTGTGAGTAAATCCTATGCTCTAATAGAACAATTTTAAAATTTAAATCTAAAAATTGTATAGAATTAGAATTGACATAAAGGCACCCTTTCATATAGACAAACCACGGTAGCGCCGAGAACAGCTCGTGCATATGGGACCACACAGTGTTACCTGCCACTTGCATGTGTATCTGAAATTGGGATGTGCCGAGCCCTATTAATCCCAGTCGGTAAACTGCCCTGCCATGGCAAAAGGAAGCAAGTCCACTTTTGGCATAAAATTAGATTTATTGTTTGTTCAAATGTAGAAAGCGAGAGCTACATTATGGTATAAACAAATTGGTTTTACTCTGCATTGTTTCTGAGTATAAACCATGACAAAAGGAATCATGTCCCAGCACTACTGGTAAAACCTAGATTTGTTTTACGTTTATTACACAATTATGTTTTGGAGATTTGCTTCCTTTTGCCTTGGTAGGGCAGTAAACTGATACTCATTTATCGACAAGTGGAGGATGAAAGGCTGAGTTAGCCTGAGTAGTGTAAATTCCTTGCTCAACATATTAACTACTCGTGACGACTGATTTGAACACCTGACGGCAGATGATAGCATAACTACTTTCCCCACTGTGCTGTGGTGCCTCACATACTAACTAGGAGCATCAGAGGTATGAGCAAACATTCACAAGATGCTTTTAAAAGGTAAAGGTGTTTTATTGTCAACCTGAAACATGAAAGTTTCTTTAAACAGAGGGTTGGGTTGTCCCCTCCTGATGGATGTTTTACTTCGGGTGATTTCTTGACCGTTCGGTGCCATCAGTGCCATTTTCACATAAGTGTCTGAATTAATATTTAATTAATTTTTCTTTAGCAATTTATTAACATTCAGGAGAGTTTTTGTGAATATTTACTCTATTAAAATTCAATAACACAAAGATTTAATTTATAATAAACAAGTAATCAATTAAAATGAAACTAAATTTCAACAGAAAACTATGCAAATTACTTTGCTTACACATTCTTAAGCATCTGTTACATAAATGTTTTTATTCTTCAGAGAAATCTATGAACTTCTGCTACATTTAAATTCTACGAAATTTTATAAACATCTATTATATATGTATGTATTCTACATGTATCCATGAGCCCCTGTTAAAGACAGACTCCTACTTCCATTTATTTTAAGTACCATATAAAAGTGAATGCCTTGAAACCACCACCAACAAAAAAACTTTTAAATCATCTCACCAGGTGGTCTCTTGGCCGCCATGTTCTTGAAGTTGCTTCCCTTGATGACCTCAATGGCCATTCTACCGGTGACCCCGTTGTATGAAAGTCCCAGCATGAGTTCCAGAGTGCCTCCGTGCTGTAGTGAATGTGTAGATGAGTCGCTTTCACTGTGAGTCAAGCTGGATATGCTGTTTATGGAGTCTCCATGCTGTTGGTTGTTGGAAAAAATTCATGTCAACGATTGATTGATGGATCGCTTTGGATGAGATTGTGAATTAACATTTTTCTTTGTGTGTTCAGTCAATCGAAAGGAGTTTGTGGAGATGTTTGCTGAATGTATTTATGTGTATGTATGCATGTATGTATGTATGTATGTATGTATGTATGTATGTATGTATGTATGTATGTATGTGTGTGTGTGATATATGTGTATGTGTACATTGTGCATATAAGTAGTATATGTGAGCTTGTATAAATGTATGATGTATGTATATTACTTATGGTAAAATAAATATTGTAAACAGCATTACCCACAATATCTAGAATATTTCACACACAAAATAAATATAAAACTTAATTGTATAACTCAAAAATATAATAACAAAATACCAAGTAAGATCTCATACTGAAAAACCATGTGAGAAATAAAAATAATAATAAATTATAAATACCACACTGAGAGTCGGTCACAAATCTGTAGAGAGTATTCAATGTGGCATTAACAAACGTCTTAAAAATTGTTTCAAAAATGAAAACTTCTCGAAAATTTATAAACTCGAAGACCAATGAAGACATGGAGAGAGAATGGAAGATTAAGTTTTCATTCATTTAAGCACAATATCGTGCCTACTTGAATTACAGATAACTGAACGAATCATTTAACACAAAACAATATGGTTGTTGATAGGATGAAGAAATTGAAATGTCTCATCAGTCTCAACTTGAACAAAAGCCACCAACTGAAAGACAGATGCCCCGATCGATAGACCAAGACGCTCGATTTACCGCTAATCCAAGAACACAACAAGCAAGAAGAAAAGCTTCAAAATTAAAAACAAAAAAAGCAATCAAAGCAAGACGTTTTTTATGGAGCTTACTCAAGCAGAACATTCAACCAAGCAGACATAAACAAAAATACTACCTCAGGACACATTCATCACAGAAGCATTGGAATAAACCGAGGGATGCAGCATAATTCCAAATATTCTGTAACAGAGTTCTACTTTCTCCCCGCCAAATGAACCTCGGGAAAAAAAGCGTAAATCCACCAATCCTTCATTGGAGCATTGAAGGTTTGTATTTCAGGCATACATACAAGAAGAGTGTCGTATATATTAATTTGTAGCATATGTTAAAAACTTAAACTGATTTTTATCAAGGAATAATAATGGTTTAAAATACAATAAAATACTGTGATGATAAATTTGAGTTCATATTATTGGTAATTAAGACAACTAGAAAGATAAACAAGTCTGTTCTAACATTTATAGACATTTTTAAATAAACTGAAATTTTATCAAAAAAGTCAAAATGTATAAACAGTTTTTAAAAAGTGAAGCAAAAAACAAAGTTTTTTAAAAACACAATTTTATATAATCGATTGTGTAGAATACTTAAACAACGAGTATATTAGCATAGACAATAAATAGTTGGACGAAAATATCACAAATAATTATTCAATTAAATTTTGTCCAATCGATCAGAAAATTCGATAGATTGCATTGTTAATTAGTTAGGTATGTTTAAATTTTTAAGACTTTAGCTCATCGAGAAGTTAGTTTAAAATCCATTGCAAAAGTTGACGACAGACAGACAGACAGAGAAGTCAAGTTAAGTAAAAGTGTGTAAAAAGACTTCAGAGATAAAAAAAGAAAAAAAGTTTTAGCAAAGACAAATAGAAATAAAAAATATCCTAAGAAGGAAAGAGAAGAGAGGGCAAGGAAGTAGATAAGGAAGCATAAGGAACCAGACATCATGCATATATATATATATATATATATATATATATATATATATATATATATATATATATATATATATATATATATATATATATATATATATATATATATATATATATATATATATATATATATATATATATATATATATATATATATATACAAAATAATTTCAAGTGTTGAAATATTTAGAGAGGTCAGTAGGTTTTTATGCTTCAATGAAAAGAAAATTTGTATTTTCTAATTTATTCATTTTAGTCAGATAAGTCGGTGTAAGAAAATTTTTATTTTTTTTTTGGCAAAATTTTAAGATAATATATACACAAATATATACTTAAACATTAAAAAAGATGTATCTGCATATTCTGAAAGATATATTTCTGTACTTTCAACAATATATTATTATATTTGTTAAAATATATTCATATTTTTCTAAAAATAAATATTTTATACTATTAAAACATTTTTGCTACAAATGATTTTTGAGTTCAATTCTTTTCGCATTAAGATATTTAAGGAGCAAATGCATCAATCATAAAAATATATCACAAAAATAAAATCAAGTGAAGCAAGAAAAAGTTTTTTTAAAAACACACTTTTATATTTGTATATTATATTTTATATTTTATATTCAAGTGATCATTTGACATCATGCGTGCGTGTTACATAAGCAACGAGCATATTAGCGTAGACAATAAATAAATAAATAAATAGACAATAATCACAAATAATTAATAAATAAAGAGACAATAATCACAAGTAATTATTTAATTAAATTTTGTCCAATCGATCCGAAAATTTTATAGAATGCATTATTAGTTAGTTCGGAGGTGTTTAAATTTTGAAGTCTCTAGCTCATCGGGAAGTTAGTTTAAAATCGATTGCAAATTTTGACGACAGACAGAGAGATAGATAGATAGACAGAAAGAGAAGTCAAGTTAAGTAAAAGTGTTTAAGAACAATTCTAAACAATATGAAAGTAATCCCTACTGAATAATGTATTCTATGCACAGTATTACACAGTAATTTAATTCTAATAAGATGAATCTAATTAACTTTATTAATTAAAAACAATGACTCTCCTCTAATTATGCAGTCTCAAGTTTGTAGCCCCACCCATCCATTCATACTGTTCCAACCTCTGCTTATTAAAACAATCCTCATTCTACCCCTCTTCGACTACTGACGCTCAACTTTCATCGGTCTGCCAATGCAAACCGGCTGTCATCAACATCGCTATGACCATCTTATACTTATCTGGTTAAAATTTCCATTGCCCCCCCGCAGGGTTGTTAATTTCACAGTATCGGTATCACGTTGATTTCTTAGTATTGTTGCTGTTATCGCCATTACTGTCATTGCTGAGACATTTAAAAGCTAGCGATAGTTGATAGCAATAATTTTTTGATTCAGTTTGGTAAAAAAATTAAATCAGGTTTGTGGCTTAATTCAATGTTGGAAGATAATGCATATCAATTAACACTGGTAGTACCTCTTATTATTGGTCTAAAAATTGGGATAAATCAAAGGTTTGTTGAAGATGCTATGAACAATAGTAATGCTCTACTGACTGCTGTTGTACAAGAACATGACAACCAAGTACAAAAGCATAACAACCAAGTACAAAAGCATGCCAACCAAGTACAAAAGCATGCCAACCAAGTACATAAAGCATGCCAACCAAGTACAAAAGCATGCCAACCTAGTACAAAAACATGACAACCAAGTACAAAAACATGACAACCAAGTAACTAAAGCATGAAAATCAAGTAAAAAAGCATGACAATAAAGTACAGCAACATAAGTGGAGGACCTCTTTGCTTATGTGTTTTTCCTTTGCTTGCTACAAGCTTTTTCTCAACGACAATTTCCTCAATCTCTCGTGTCCGTCACAGAGGCAATAAATTTGTATTATTGCTCAAAATACGTCAACTGATGTTTGCACAATATAAATGACGCAGGTGATCAAGGAGTAAAAAAAACAATATACACATTTTAAATATAACACACACACACAAACACACACACACACACACACACACATATACATATATACATATATATATATATATATATATATATATATATATATATATATATATATATATATATATATATATATATATATATATAATTACGACAACAATAACAACACAGTAAAATCAACTCGTACGTGACAAAACGACAAAAAAGAGTCAAAACTGCCTCCGGTAGGATTATTTTGGTGAAAGTAGAAAAAGAAAAAGTTTGAAGGAGAAATAAATTGGATTTGTTTATCATCACTGTGAATGGAAGAAAAATTAATTCAAAAAAATACATTGAATTATGATGCGGCACTGTTGTTGTATTGTTGCAGTGTTTTTGCATCGTTGTGTATTGTTGTGCATGTTTTTATTGTGTTTTGTTGCATGTTGTTGTATTGTTGCATGTTGTTGTATTGTTGCATGTTGTTGTATTGTTGCATATTGTTGCATGTTGTTGTATTGTTGCATGTTGTTGTATTGTTGCATGTTGTTGTATTGTTGCATGTTGTTGTATTGTTGCATGTTGTTGTATTGTTGCATATTGTTGCATGTTGTTGTATTGTTGCATGTTGTTGTATTGTTGCATGTTGTTGTATTGTTGCATGTTGTTGTATTGTTGCATGTTGTTGTATTGTTGCATGTTGTTGTATTGTTGCATGTTGTTGTATTGTTGCATGTTGTTGTATTGTTGCATGTTGTTGTATTGTTGCATATTGTTGCATGCTGTTGTATTGTTGCATGTTGGTGTATTGTTGCATGTTGTTGTATTGTTGCATGTTGTTGTATTGTTGCATGTTGTTGTATTGTTGCATATTGTTGCATGTTGTTGTATTGTTGCATGTTGTTGTATTGTTGCATGTTGTTGTATTGTTGCATGTTGTTGTATTGTTGCATGTTGTTGTATTGTTGCATGTGTGCGTGATGTAGTTCATAACATGGAAAGGTTTTCAATTCATGTCCATCTCAAACAATGCTAATTTTGCTGTACATCATTTCTCAATGGAAAAATACAATGAAAATAGAGATGATGGCTGTTGACATTCAAATGATAATAAGTAGAACAATGATTACAACAGTGAAATGATGAAAACTGTAATAAAGAAACAGTAGTATTATAGACTTGGTGATATTATCGAGAGTGTGATAAAAAGTAAACAAGAGAAATAATTATGATAGAAAATATATTAAAATAATAAAATTGCATATTAATGAACAACACATTATAATATATAAATTGATATATTAATAAACAACTCATTATGAAATATAAATCAATAAACAACTCATTATAATATATAAATTGCATACATTAATAAACAACTCATTATAATATATAATTGATATACTAATAAAAAACACATTATAATATATAAATTCTATATTAAAAACAACTCATTATAATATATAAATTGATATATTAATAAACACCTCATTATAATATATAAATTGATATATTAATAAACAACTCATAATAATATATAAATTGATATATTAATAAACACCTCATTATAATATATAAATTGATATATTAATAAACAACTCATTATAATATATAAATTAAAAATGATGACTAACAGACAAGTTACTGCGAGGTTCGAGAGGCGCCCAGAAAGGAACGTTGTTTGTATTTAATCGACTGAAGTTGATTATCGTTTCTCCTATCAACCTGTCTTTTTTCAGTCTCTCGTATCCGTATAATCGAATTCTCATACCCATGTTTGTCAGTTCTTCTGGAAATTTTTAATGTAAATAATTAAATATCTTTTATATTTAATTCATAATTTTTTGTCACAAAAAATAAAATACTTTTAAATAAATGTCAAAGTATTTTATGATAAAAAAATAAAAATATTTTTGCAGCAAAAAATTTATTGTAGCACACAGTTATAAAGCATTGAAATGCTGCAGATAAGTAATTTTAAATTTTTTTCATATGATTGTTCTGAAAAAGTTGAGCAATAATAATACTGATGATGATAATGACGATGAAAATGATAATAAGGATAGTAATGATAATGATGATGATGATCATCATCATCATCATTTATTTTTGAAACGTCCCTATTCCACGCTATGCTAGGGTTGGACGTTTTTCCATATCAGGCCCCTCCACAAGTCACGATCCAGGGCAGACTGCCGCTTCAGGCCGAGCTCATCCATGTCTTTCTTCACACATTCCCACCAAGTCTTCCTACTTCTACCTTTACTTTTCACTCCTACAACATCCACATCTCTAATTGCCGAAACCCAATCATCCGCACTTTTGCGCTCCAAATGTCCAAACCACCTTAGTCTTCCACGTCTCACCACATCAGCCACACAAGGAACATTCAGAAGGCTATACAAATCCACACTACGTGCACGATCATTCAACGAAACACCACACATCCATCTAACCATCATACGCTCTGCCCTTTCTAAACTTCTTAGATTCTCCACCTTCATAGACCATGTTTCAGTGCCATAAACAAGGACACTTTGAACACATGCCCTATACACCTTTCCTTTCACATGAAAGGATGCACCACGGGTGGTCAAGATAGGAGATAACTCTTTGAATTTAGCCCAGGCAGAACGCACTCTAGCTCTCACCGCCTCATCTACACCTCCTCCTGAACCTAATGTGTCACCTAGGTAACAGAACTTGGTCACACACTCCACCTTTACACCTGGCTCAACCTCAACCTCGCCCAACAACTCTTCCTGAACAGAACCACCAGCCACACAACTCTTACAACGGAAGCCAACAAGATCTTTCAAACTACCCAAAATGCCACTGCACCTTTTATGGACCCAACTCTTACAATCCACACAACAAATAGAATTGGAGCCAACACCTTTTCTGCATACACTGCATGGCCATTTACCCGACTTCTTCACCTGTCCCATTCCGGCCCGACACTTCATGATTTTTGTCTTACTCGCATTCACTCTAAGGCCTTTCGCTTCCATGCCAATTTTCCAGATCCTTAACTTTTCCAGGAGAGAATCTTCTGTCTCAGCTAATAAAACAAGATCATCAGCATAGAGCAGTTCAATAGTATAAGAATAGTAATGATAATGATTATAATGATAATGATAACAAGGATAGTAATGAAAATGATGATGATAATGATAATAAGGATAGTTATGATAATGATGATGATAATTATAATAAGGATAATAATGATAATTATGATGGTAATGATAATCAGGATAGTAATGATAATGATGATGGTAATGATTGGTAATGATAACAAGGATAGTAATGAAAATGATGATGATAATGATAATAAGGATAGTTATGATAATGATGATGATAATTATAATTATAATAAGGATAATAATGATAATTATGATGGTAATGATAATCAGGATAGTAATGATAATGATGATGGTAATGATTGGTAATGATAATAAGGATAGTAATGAAAATGATGATGATAATGATAATAAGGATAGTTATAATGATGATGATAATTATAATAAGGATAATAATGATAATTATGATGGTAATAATAATAAGGATCATAATGATAATAATGATGGTAATGATAATAAGGATAGTAATGATAATGATGATGGCAATTCAGTCCTGAAAAACTTCAGGGAAATGAGAACTGTAAGAGAGAATAAATCCCGAACAGATGCTGTAACCGGAATGTTCCAAATTGACTATAATGAATATGTAATCAATATTTATTGGAAATTTTCTTAAACCATGTGATCTTTCTATCGGTGGAAATTATTTCATCAGGATCATAAATTCTTAATTTAAAGAACTATTTAAGCTCAAAAAAATATAGATGTCCATGATTGTACATAAAATAAAAGTAAACTTCGTAGATATAATAATTCGACCGTACAAAACTCTCGCAAGCCATCAAACAATCGCTCTCCCAAAACTTATATTGCCAACATGGGATGGAAGATTGTGAAAAATTGATCGAGATAAAAACGACGTATGATCTCAGATCCGAAAAGCAGAATGGAAATTCCATTTGGGAAAACCCATGAGATATGACAAATGAAGTTGCCATGACTTTCTTTGTTTGCCTGCAGAAGAAAATATGACTTACGTCGTCTTGAGGGGGTGCACATGAAAGCACAATACATTCACTGTCACATTTAACAAATGAGATTCACTAATGACATTCACATGCTTTTACATTAAATTTATCATATTATAAATTAAATACGCTCCAAGAATCTCGAGTGGCATTGCAGGAATTTTTTCACCATCATCTAACATCCTTAAACCACTATTTCAGCATTAGAAAAAAGAAGACCCCACTAAAACTCATTGAGATAAGGCACGTTCTTATTTGCATTTCTTGGTTAAAACATTTTCGTGAAAAAAACGTGCTAATCGATGATCCGTCACAGCAAGAAAAATCTTCCATTTCCTGACAACAACACCTACTCCTATTTTTCAGAAAAAAAGAAAGAAAGTAATTTATTTGAAAGAGACTTCTTCGTTTAAAAGATTTAAGCTTGTCTGGTAGGCAACATCATTTATCACGACACTATTTCTGGACTGGTAGGTTCACAAAAAAACCAGCTATTTATTATTTACTAGCTTGGATACCGGACATTATCCTAGTCGAGTCTTTTCTTGGACATAAAATGCCAACAGGTTGATTTTTTGACACAAACCAGCCCCTGACCATGCTTCTCAAGTGTATAAAATTGGTTCAGGTTTTTAAATTTAAGGCTTATAGACACATACATACATACATACATACATACATACATACATACATACATACATACATACATACATACATACAAACATACATAGATACATTCATATATACATACAAACAAACATTCATTTTTATATACAGTGGGTGATCGGTTAACAAACTGTTCTGATAATGAACAAATCGGATAACGTAAACTTCTATGAAAGATTTTTGTGTTCGGATAGCGAACACATATTCGGATAACGAACTTAAACAAATTTCACGGAGCGGTAACCGGTAAGCGGAAATCTGCTGTCATTGTGCGTGTGAACTGTCCTCACCGTAAAAACAAAGCAAGAGATTATAGCTATTGTAGCGAGTGGACAGAAAGCGGCTGATGTTGCGAGACAGTATGGTTTTAATAGGTCTACAGTATGCACAATCTTAGATAAGAAAGATATCATCAAGAAGACTCAAGCAGCTAAATGAGTAATGATGTAATAATGCACATTCTTTAAGGCCCCATAAACGCAAATAAAAAGGCCTGAATAATATACAAGACTATATAAATATGTATTATTTTCTTAATAAACGTACTAAGAAATTAAACATAATTTGTTTTTAATTTTATTTATTAAGTTGTCCGGAACGAATTATTCTGTTAACGAACAATTCGGATAGCGAACACAGTCTTGGAACGGATTATGTTCGTTAACTGATCACCCACTGTATTAGATTACAAAAAAGAAAAACAAAAAAATGTGCTAAAAAGACATAAATTTGGTAATAAGAATGCAATTAAAAAATATATTTTTATTAATCAAAAACTAAACTAACCGGTTGGTACTTTTAATTCGAACGTTTCATTGAAATGCGGATCGGTGTCCCCGACCACAACAACTTTTGTTTTGTGTCGAACCTGAATGAAAATAAACGTTGTCAACCACTTAACATCCCGTCAGTCTGATGGCACCACCCCTATCTACCAGAGGATATTAAATAATTTATTTTTGTATGTTTCCTGAATATCTATGACCATACATGAAAACCAACTTCAGAAAGAATTAATTTTACGGTGTAAAATCTTGATATAAGATCCTCTTTTTATACTTCTTTTATGCAAATCATTCTCCCGTGTGGAATATTTAACAAACAGGTTCACAAACATTTCAGCTTTCTGATGATAGGATACAAGACAAGTTCACAAGAACCAACAAATTATTACAAAAAAATAATTAATTCAGAATAATATTACCAAAGAGCAAGAACATAAAATCTGCACATATAATAATGTTCAGTCTGAATATTCTCGAAATTTTAAAAGAAATTAAATGTTGATCACAGAGAATGGCAGAGAGACTCGCGATGGTGGCACACGAATAAAACAGACTGAAATACATTTTTTTGCAAGTTTCAACAAGAACAGATTCTTCATCCATTGTTGCAAACACGTACTGTCGCCTGGCCAGGTACTAATTTAAACGATCTCTTGTCTTCTTTGAAGACATGTTCTAACCTATATTTCTTGTTTGCAGTTTCAAAAATATAAACAAAAACAACAGAAAAAAATGTTTTAGAAATAAATCTTCTTTTAAAACAGTTACTTAAGTAAACTTAATAAAATAAGATGTATCGTTCACAAATGAAAATTTGAGAAAAAAAAATTGAAAACCGTTTTTTGAAAATTCATGAGCCAATTTATTTAATCAACTAGTTAATTTATAGAATTGCTTGTCCTCATTTAGTAAGAGTCGGTCATTTTCCACACATCAAACTTCTCCACTTCGCAGATTTCCAGTTCAGACTGAGAGAATATCCACATTCTGTTTTGTATGTTTACACAAAGTTTTTTGCCTCTTTCTTTTTTTCCCTTCAGTTTTCCGTTTCTACTTATGGAAACCAAATCATCCAATGTTCTTGCGTTCCACGATTCCCAACCATCTCAATCTGCCATGCCTCACCAAATCATCCACACAAAAATTACTAAAAAGAATGTGCATGTCCACACTGCATACATAATGGCGATGGCGCCCCACATACAATTCTAATGCACTCAGATTATGACTGATTCATCTACATTACCTACTGCAGCTATGGTGCCCCCCAAACAGCAGAACTTTGTTACACAATCCAACATTATCCCTGCTCAGTCTCAACTTCCAGCTAGAAATTTCTTATTATGAAAACCAACAGAAGCAGACAAACCTGCCAAAAAACCGCTTAAAAAGAGAAATACAACTTAACTATTGAAATCAGGTTAGAAACAGTTATTGAATAATTTGAGTCAAGAACTTGAAAAGATGGAGAGAAAGCCACACTGGAGCTTTTGTGAAAACTCAGTACAATTCAATTCAATGTTTTCCCTGTGTATCTCAGATTAGGTTTTGTGGATGAAGATCATATAGATGTGGTAAAGATTGACTGTTGCAATAATGTGTAGAAGCATGAATATTAAAACATTAGTTAAGAAAGCTTTAGTTAATTAATAGATGGGTGGTAGTAGTGGTAGTTAGTTATTGGTTGTAATTTCATTAATGAATATAATTGAGTGTTATGACAGAGAATAAATCAAACAATGCACAAGCAAAATGCAGTGTTACACTACTGGGGTTATAATAAATTTTTTTTATGAATTTAATTTGGCAACATGATTTGATGATACTGTTCACATGGCAACAAACAGTGACCTTCTCAATGTTCTGATGAAGAATCGTTCTAATAATTTGCAGATTTTTTTAACAGCTCCGAGATTGTAAAAAAAGGTTGAAAAAATTATAAATTTAGTAGGTTTGAATTTAACAAGAGCCAAGAAATAACTATTTTTTTAGTAAGATAAGAATTTCTGATGGCCTCGAGGAAAACACAGGAAAAGAAGGATCTGTCAGATAAGAAATTATTGAAATTACAACATTACTGCTGCTTGAGAAAGAGAAAAAGAAAAGATAAAAAACGTTTGAAATGCTCAGATTAGATAGAACAAAAAAGAATCACAATGAATTCAATTTAAATTCATGGTTTGTTAGTTTTTATTTTTTTATACATTTTTTAATGGAATTTAGTCGATTAACAGGCTTGAAGTGCACTTAAAATTTTGATAAAATAATCTGATAATATAAAAATGCATCAGCATCGCTTATAAATAAAATTAAGAAAAGACATTCTAGCACTTTTTTAAAGTTAAAAATTTTCAGTTTTCAGCTACAAAGTTTATTGAATAAACTAAAATTGGTTTATTTCTAATGAAAATAATTAAAATGTACCTTTCTAAGGGGTAAGAGAAGGGTTCGAATTTGAACTTGGGTAACTCCACCCCTCTCTCTGCTTGGTAAATCACGAGCTTCGTGTATTGTGAAGGACATTCGGTTGACATGAGAGTCATGACTCAGAGTAACCAAGAGAGCACCACAGGGTGAAATGAGATTGGAGCCTGCACTGTTACTTTGCTGCAGGTCGCTTATGTCAAAAAGATGACCCTGAAATAAATATAAATAAGTTTTAAAAAAATGAAAAATTATCAGCATAAGTTTATTTCTTATTATAATATTCAGATAATGTTTAATATAACAATATTTTCATGATCTCTTCTCCACCCATCACCATAAATACTCTTTTTCATTTTTTCTACAAAATCAAAATCAATTTTTGATCTTCAACCTGATCTTTCCAAATGCATTATAAACTTATCTACATCTATTTCTTAATATGCATCAAATTACTTTGGGCTTATCTGATAATCATTTTTATTGTGTACTTACAAATGGATATGCAACTCTCTTTTGAAACATTTTCCTCTGCGCGCTTATTATGTTGTTTCGCTTATCAATTTTTAACTATCTTTTTTTCTCTGGAATATTTTCAAAAAATTTATTTATGATTCCTCGTTTACTTTTCACAAATAGAAAAAAAACTAATTCACAGCATAAATTATTTATCAAAGACAAAAACTCAAAACAATCGTGCACAAATACATTAACACACATCCATAAACTTACTGGTGACATGTTGCAATCACGACATAGTTTCACACATCATAAAATCTGTCAACAGAATTTAGTAGTCACCACAACAGTCATCTAACTTGTTTGTCTTCTCTGGACTGGACCTATCCACACACACAAACACAACACAAACGACAAACACAGGGAATTTTCAATTTCTTTAATCTTCCTACAGCAACATTAGCAACAACAAAACATTTCTATTTGTCTTGCAAAACAATTCCATAGAAAACTTCACAGCAACATTTAAATTTCAAAAGACTTTCTAACATAAACATAACAGAGGATGGTCCCAAAGAGCAAACAATTAGGAAACATCAGCAAATAACAATTATAGAACAACTACTTCTTTGAAACATCCAATAGAGAATATACATCAAACAAAACACACAAAACTGGCAAAGAAATGTTCCTGCAATTTCATCATCTGTCCAGTGAATATTTAAAAAAAAATATTCAAAGACATAATAAAAGTTTTCTTTCTTCAATTATGCGGCTGTTAGTCGTACAAAAATAAACTTCAAGATGAGCAGTTTCATGAAACAGGATCTTAAAGAACTTAGTTTATTGGTTGATGGAAAAAAATTTATGGAAAGTCTTTTAAAATTATTTAATAAAAAATTGTTTAATGTAAATAAGTTTATTTCTGGCAGTGAAGTCAAAGAATGAAAGGGGCAACATAGTATGGCCTCAAGAAAACATTGTAAAGAAATGAGCACACTTAGGTGCTCTCTATCACAAAAAGTGTTCTGTTTGCTCTTAAAAAATTCCCCTCAAGTGCTGCTTTCCAAAAGAAAAACATTTAAACATCTTGACCTTCAGATTTTAAAAATAACAGTTTTTTTAAAGAAAAAAATCAAATTAAAAATAATTTATTTTCTCTCACTATCCATCAATCAGGATACCTGACGATGAAAACATCTACCGACATACACAAGACAACTACTTCGTTCTCGTTTCAGAAAATGTGACATGAGAAAAGAAAAAAGATGCTTGGCACTCCAAAGAGAAGCAGGATTTTTTCCTTCACAATCAATCATCGAAAAAGTTACATTATGTTGATGAAAAAATCCTTCGTTACGGGCCATACTCAGGTATCTCCTTTGAACTCTGTAATAAAATATGGAGTCTCAGATTTAGATTTAATAGGCAATAATGAAACATGTGCAAATAAAACTATAAAAAAATAGGATACATAAATAAAATATTTAAGAATATTTAAGATGCTGTTATATCTCAGAGATCTTCATTTAGATCAATATGATTGGATGCAAATTTCTTTTTAGAATTAAATCAGCTAAACAAAAACTGAAAATTTACCGCTGGAGTAGTATACAAGTAAAATTATGATTTATTTCTCCAATTCATACAGGAATTTGAATGAGTGAGTGAGAGAAATAAAAGGGAAAAAGAAAGGTGAGAGAAGCAAAAGAGAGTAGATTGTTGATGAAAAATTTCAGCCATCAAAATTCATACCCCCATGGAGCCTGAACATTGACGATCAAAAATATGATTATAGAAAAAAAATAACTTTGAAACAAGTAACATTTTTTCATGAATGGGCATAATAGTGCACTGAAACAAAGTTTACGAGGATAAATTTCCATTTAGCTGGTAGCAATTTGTGAGGATTACATCCACAAATTGCTTTCTATTTATTTTCCTGCAATTTTTTACCAACCAAACCAATTTACGTATCCGAAAAACGTTTGAGGTATTCTAACATCAGACATAAATACAAACATTGGATAATAAACATAAATAAAAACATCAGACATGCAAATATCGGACAAATGAAGAGACTTTTACCTCTATATTACTGCATATTTTTATAATAAATGATAATAACAACTACGAAATCTCAACGGAATCACAAAAGAAAGTCTAATTTCACTACAATTCAATATTCTGAAATTTCATTATAATCGGAGCTTTTATATTCAATGCCTCAATTCCAATAGCCATGCAAATGTCAAAGTTTTGAAATTAAAATTTTACAACAGACAATAAATAACAAATAATATTCCAAAAATAATTTGCAATAATTTCCAAAATTTCCAATGCAATTTTTTTTTGAATCTTTCAAAATCTTCGACAGAAATTTTTCTCACGTACACACAGAGTTAAGTGGTCAAGACAAGATAAGCAATGGAGACAAATAAAGCAGTATCGCTTAGAATAATTGGTTGAATAATAGTCTCTGACTAGATGATCTATATAATAAAATATTTTTGAAAATGTATGAAAACAGTCTTCAAGATCACAACTATAATTTAAACTGTAATTCAAAAGAAAAGGAAACTGAATGATATATAAAAAAAAGATTTTTATGATAACTCTACATTTTCATGATAACAATACATTTTCGTAACTCTACATTTTCATAACTCTACATTTTCCTAACTCTACACTTTCCTAACTTTAAAATTTCCTAACTTTAAAATTTCATCATAATTCTATATTTAAAGTTCAACAGACTAGGTGGAATTTACATCAATTTAAAGATGAAACCTTAAAAGTACCATTATGATCTCCATTAAATTCTCATTTATGTTTTGATTTGAAACTAATTTTTCAAGTTTTGAATAAAATCATTAAAATTATGGCAGAGCATAAAATCACTGCCAATTTTTTTCATTGAAAACATAAAATGATCTAACAGCATTAAAACTAAAATGATTTTTACAGCTATCATTCTAATTTGAATCTCAACATCTAGCCATTAAGAAAATAAAAATTCAATCATTCGAGCATATAGTATAATTAATTAATAGTACTTCTCCATTTGAATATTTTCCATGTGAGTTTTCCTTTCAAAACTGCAGAGGAAGAAATGACAAAGGAGACTGCAATGGAGCTCTAAATAAGATGCCCACATCGGCAGGTTTGATCTAAACTTCACAGGCATGAATGCATGCTCGAAAAATACCGACCACTACTGGAATAATTGGTTCCACTGTGCTCTCTCTTTATGTGCATTCAAAAGAAATTTTCATTTCATCAAGCCTGATAAAAGTTTACAGATTTACATTATCTGTTCAATTTCCCAGTCTATTTTCAATGCAAATCATTGTCTTGCAGAAAGTGAAATGAATGAATGAATGAATGGAATGGAATGAATGAATGAATGAATGAATGAATGAATGAATGAATGAATGAATGAATGACTGAATGAATGAATGAATGAATGAATGAATGAATGAATGAATGAATGAATGAATGAATGGAATGAGTTTATCCACGATTGAGCAAGTAAAAAAAACCTTAGAAACCAATACGAGTAATATGAAGAAAACTCTCACAAATTGTGTCAGCGTGGTAATGTGTGTGTAGATAGTTCACACAGTCCTCGCCCGGCGATGGTGTAGAGAAGATATCTTATCACTACAACATTGGCGACATGGGGACGCGGCCAGCAGTTGATCATAAAAAGCTTTCCGGGGATGAGAACACTAAGGACATTTGCATCGGTGACGGCAATAAAAAAGGCCTATAAAATTGTATCTCTTCGTTCGTCCGAGGTCCCCTCGTGCGAAACATCAACTTGAAGTTTCGCGAATTTAAACTGCTCACAAATGATTACGGCCATGAAACACGCAACACGGTCAACACTAAACACGCAGCTAACTAAGCTATCTGCTCTCTCTTTCACGAGAATGATGACTTTGATGATGTTTTCGTATTTTTTTCTCTTTAGTCCAGCCGTAAAGTCAAATAATCTGGTGTATACATATGTAAAATGAAACAATCGTCAGTTTGCTACTAGACATTATACTATACTAGTGTCTAGTCTAGTGTTTATGCCTAAACCGTACCGCGTTAAAAAAGTAATTACTGTTTACGAAAGAAATCGGTAAATCTTTCCATTTACTTTTATAATAGTATTATAGTCCTTTACACCTACACCAGGTGTTTTAAAACTGTTTTAGCGGTGTTTGGGAAATACCGAAGTATTTCCTGTCGGATATCAAAATTTGATCCTATTAATTTAAGTTTTCCCTCCTCTTTTATTCCGGCTTGAGTTTGACTCGCAACTAGCGAGGCGAAGTTAATCTTTTAATTATTACAACCACTCATTATATATCCAACCAAAATTAATCATAATCGTTATCAGCATTGTCTCCGTCGTCATAACAACGACCTTTGAAGAAAAAAAAATAGAAAGATCAGATAAAGTCGACAAGCAAACAGTTGTATCACTTAAAAAGTGCCGAAGTAGTACTACCCATGAGAGAGACATTACAATAAAATGTATTTTTTCTAAAGCAATAAAAGAATCGAGTGCTGAAAAAAGAGGTTGCTACAAAAAAAAAAAAAAAAAGGTTTCATTACGGACCCACGCGGGTACTCTCAGAGGGAAATATGGCTGGCCATTTAATGACTCTAAAATAAAATATTCAGAAAATAAACATTTTAATGCAATAATATTTTAAAAATCCATTTTATTACCGTATTTTTACGCATATAGAACGCACTCTGATGTGCCTGGAAAGGTCATAACAAGTAAAGATACAAAATAAATTAAAAAAAAATGCTTTTATTTGCCTCTTCATCTAAGTCAACGAACTAAAATTTTTGAATCTAAAACAACCTCTGGCGACTTATAAATAAACATCCGTACTGTTTAATCATTTTG